>OX382304.1:0-600000 GCA_947507805.1 Aporophyla nigra
ACATATGGGAACGGCAGATGTGGAATACACACTAGGTGTTTCACAAATATAATATTGCGTATTTATAATTTTACAGGAGCTAAGTGAATCTAATTTACAATAAGAGGACTTATCTTTAGTTATGCCTATATATTTCGTGGATGGTATTATTGTTGAATATAGTGTACTATTTACATCATTAAGTTCAATAGGGTAAGGTATAGTGTTATATAAATCAAATTCCTTTGTGTTTACTAACGGGATTTGTAACACAAATATTATTTTATTATTTGCAAAATAGCTAGATACATCGGATATGTTTTCTAAAACGTGGATATTATCTAAGATTAGAGGTACAGGTAATTGTTTAGAACTAGGTAGGAATCTATAATTATCAACAAGGTCTGCAAAAAGTTGCTTAGGAGTAATAATAGATGGATATAATATATTAGGCTTACTAAACATAATAGCATTAATAATATCTTCTAACTTAAATGATAATGTTAACATAGTACTTTCTAAGATATCTGACAATCCTGATATCTTAGATCTCATGAGTAGCTTATCTGCCACTAACGTAATGTTGATTACATCTTGGTTCAGGGTATCGATAGCATGGTTTAAACTAGCTTCATTTGCACTAATTTGGTCAATTATTTCTTTTAGGGACGATAACGTGGATTTTGTAACTAACATGCTATCTTTCATCAAGGTGGCTAACTTAGTTTGATCATTTTCTAAGGTTTGGATGGCATCGCTGTATTTTATAGCGTCATCTTCATCCATATTACCAAACAGTTGTTTGATAACGGAACCGATTCCAGCAAACCAAGCTGCTCTTTTATTAGATTTAGACATAAGATGAGATATAGAGTCGAAGTCTCTTGCTATATCATTGTAACGTGATGACAATGGTTCAAACAGATAATGACATTCGTTTTCATAATAGGCATTACTTTGTTTACATAAATATTTCGAAGTTCCTAGAATGTCTCTTATGTTATCTAGATGCGGTTGGATAAAAGATATGTCTAAAGGAATAATAATATCTAATGTATCATCAGTAGTTTTTAGAGAACCAATAGGGTCGAAGTATATGCCTGCGTTGTCAGATGCTGGCTGGATATATTTTTGACTGTTTGATGCCAGGGACGGATAAATGTAACCAATTCTGGAATGGAAAGTGATTGTAAATTACTAGACTATATATGGTATATTAAATGCTGTTGCTAGTATGTAGTTTCATCTCGTCAAAATGATGTTTGACGTGACGTCTATTTATTAGGAGTGATGCGGTGTTATTTCCGTGTACTTTTACTATTTTGTATGGGCCTTTCCATATTGGTGAAAGAGCCTTCCGAAGCCGTAGATGATTTTTCAGATAGACCAGGTCGCCGACCTTATATTTAATTGGCCTTGTACGAGTGTCGTAATAGCTTTTTGAACTTTCCTTGGATTTTTGTATGTGTTCTATGGCTTTATTTCGGCAGTATTTAAGTCTGTTTTGGAGTACGCGAACATAATCGGGATAGGTTACGCCTGCAGTCTCTTCGTAGATAGAATCTGGTATGTATGGTTTATTTCCAAATACGAGTTCGTAAGGAGAGAAATGAGTGGTTGAATGGATTGCGGAATTATAGGCAAGCATAGCTGTATATACAAAACGAGGCCAATTATTTTGCTCTTCATTTACGTAGGATTTTAAATATTCCTTTAAGGTGGAATGACTCCTTTCAAGAGCGCCTTGAGTCTGAGGATGATAAGGGGTACTCCACAACTGTTTGATTTTTAATAGCTTGCAAGTTTGTTTAAACAGCTCAGCTGTGAAATTAGTCCCTTGATCTGTTAAAATTGTTTTAGGTATTCCAAATAACGTGATAAAATGAACTAAACATTCGCATGACTCCTCAGCTGTAGTATTGGCGATTGGATAGGCGGTTGAAAATTTGGTAAGGTCATCTTGAAGGGTCAAGATATACCTAAACCTATCGTTACCGGCTTCCGGTAGTGGACCTACAATGTCTAAGGCTACACGTTCAAATGGGCGAGTGGAAAGAGATGTAATCTGCATGGGAGCACGATTAACTTTTCTTAGGGCTTTATTAGTTTGACATTGCGGACATTTTCTCACATAATTTTCTATGTCTGATCGCATATTTTTCCAGTAATATTTTTCTTGGATACGTTTTAGCATTCTAACGGAACCTAAATGACCGGCAATAGGTAGGTCATGATTTTCTTTCATGATTTTAGGGATTTCGCTTAATGACGGATAAATAATAGCATTTTTGTAAATATGTACGTTTATTTCCGAATTGTGGAACAAATATAATATAATATTGTAAACCTTTAGGTATTGGTGACTATCAAAAGGGTTACTAAAGTCTGAGATGGCTATCTCGGGATTGTTTTGATCTGCAAGGGTAACTACTAGCTCATTTCTTACAGATTTGAGACTTTTATAGATATCTTCATACGTGCAGGTATCAAAATGATTGACTTTAGTAAAGAGGAAATAATACGTTTTATTTTCAGTTTCGTATTTGAGGAAAGTGTATAAGGTTCTTTCTAGTAAGGAAAATTCATTCAAATTAGGAATATTAGATATAACTTCTTGAACATACGGGACGGATTCATCCATATCTATAGATGTAGGAATGATAATATATTTTTTATCTGTTTTGGATAAACTTTCATTATGTTCTATTATAGTTACATTAGAATTGAAATCTTTAGAGGTAGTTTTAAGGAAATCTGAGTAATTACCATCTAGGGTACCAGGACTACTCGGACTTGAGTTATCGATTGGTGTTGTTGGATTTAAGCGATCAGCAGACGATGGTGTGTTTTGGTTAGTTACGTTATCTAGGTCGTCAAGATTACCTAGCTCTGGTAAGCTAGTGGGTGGAACAAGTGGATCTATGAGGTCTTCGAGTTGGACTAAATCGTCTGAATCTATCGTCTTGTAGGAATCAGGTGAGTTTACATTTTGCCTTGAAGTGCTAGGCAGAGGATCTATGGCATTAACTGGTTTAGTTGGAGGATAACGTGATAATGCATCAGCAGCATTATTCAATTTTCCTTTCTGGTAAACTATTTCATATTCATATTCCTCTAGTTTTAATCTCCACCTTTGGAGTTTACTACTGGGGTCAGAGTGGTTAAAGAGCCAACGCAAGGGGCGATGGTCGGTAACAATCAGAAATTTCCTACCGTATAGATATGGGCGGAATGTTTTACAACCGAAAAGAATCGCAAGTAGTTCCTTTTCCGTTGTGCTATAGTTACACTCACTTTTATTGAGTGTACGGGATGCATAGGCGATTGGTTTATCTTTGCCTATTTCGCCTTGAGAAAGGATGGAGCTGATTGCATAATTCGATGCATCACAAGTTAGAATGAATGGTTTGGAAAAGTCAGGATATATCAATAGTGGTGCTGTCATAAGTTTGTTTTTTAGGATTTCAAAGGCTAATTGATGTTCATTTGACCATACAAATTCTACATTCTTTTTTAGTAGGTTTGTTAAGGGTTTTGCGATACTAGATAAGTCAGAAATGAACCTGCGGTAATAGGAAACAAATCCAAGGAATGACTTAACGTCCTTGGGAGTTTTTGGTACAGGGAAATCTGATATTGCACTTACTTTTCCAGCATTTGGTTTTACACCTTTGTCAGTAATGACATGGCCTAGGTATGAAACTTCCTTTCGGAGGAATTCACACTTGTCGGGTTGCAATTTAAGTTTGAATTGACGGAGTCTACCAAACACATTTGTTAGGTTATTAATATGAGAGGCAAGGTCATAGGAATATATAACGATATCGTCGAGATAAACAAAGCATTGTATGCCTTGGAGCCCAGATAAGGCTGAGTTCATTAACCTCTGAAAGGTTGACGGAGCGTTTTTCAATCCAAATGGCATACGTGTGAACTCGTAATGACCTGTTGGGACAGAAAATGCTGTTTTTGGGGAGTCTTCAGCAGACATGTTAATCTGATGGAATCCGGATGCTAGATCTAACGTGCTGAAATATTTACTCTTGCCTAGCTGGTCTAGTATTTCTGCTATGTTTGGAATAGGATAGGAATCACCAATGGTTACATCGTTAAGTTTGCGGTAGTCGATTACCACACGCCATTTCTTTTGACCGGACGCGTCGAGTTTTTTAGGGACCACCCAAATTGGTGAAGACCATGGAGACATAGAAGGTTTTATGATTCCTTGCCGTAACATTTTATCGATTTGGGAATCAACCTCTTTCTTATGACATTCAGGGAATCGGTATGTCTTTACATGGATTGGCTCATCCGAGGTTGTTTTAATTTTATGTTCTATCGCATCGGTAGAGGTCAACTGATCGTCAGGTAAGTGGAAGACGTCAGAGAATTGGGAACAGACTGAGTACAGTGCTTCAGTTTCTTCTGAATTAAGATGGGACACGCGAAGTTCTTTTAGAACTTCTTCTGTGCGTTCAAAGGTATGCGATTCGGCTGTGGTACCTATAAATATTGAAGCTTGTAGTTGGAAAGGTTCTAAGCGTAATTGAAGGTCAGAATTAACCTTTACGGGTGCTTCTAAGGTATTTAAAATGGAAATATTAACACGGTTATTTGTTTTTACTTTAACCATACAGTTGGCTATCAGTAAGTTCCTGGATATGTGTTGATCGATTACTAATCCTTCTCCGATCTCTGGATTTGCGACTGTGCATTCAATGATGGCTTCGCTACGTGCTGCTATTGTGTAGACGGGTTGATTAAAATACATTTGAAAGTTAATGTCTTTTAAATATAAGATACCTTCTTCATAATTAATTTGGCCATTCATGGAATTAAATAAATCGTTGCCGACAATGCCATCATAGGGTATGGTTAAGCCATCTATTAAGTTGAATACATGAGTTAAGTGTTTACAGTCACTGTGGATTTCATCGTGGGTACTTAGAGTTATAGGAATTTGTCCTAACGTGCTTAGGGGACTATCGGTGGTTGAGTCGATACCTTTGATCTTGAACTTGACCGATTTATTAATTACAGGCATAACGTCGATGACTGATGTTTTTATAATGCTTATGGATGCACCAGTATCAACGAGGAGTAAAAGGTTTTTAGAAGACACAGGAGATTTTACTTGTATGTAAGGTAAATATTTATTTGATATATTTTGTGTGAATTCGTAAATGGTTTTATTAATGTTTTCTTTATTTTCAGGATATAGGATGCAGTCTACAGTTTGGGGCTGGCTACCCTGTTGCTTGACAACATGCGATTTTAAGGATTTATTAGAATCTACAGTTTGGGGCTGGTTACCCTGTTGCTTGATCCTAATTGAATGACCTCGAGTTTTGGGCTTATAATTACCATGTCCATGGGTCATTGAGGCGATATTGGTGTCGTCTTTTATGGTTACCGTTTGTCCCGTGCGACACCTATTCGGGACATTATTCAGTTTAAATTATGATCATCGACAGTATCATAACCTTCGGTTTCAGTTAAGGTGTTAATTTGTGGTTTGAAGGACGTGCTTGGTTGGACATTAGAATTAGAGGGTTTATTTACATTTTGGAATTTTTTATTATTATATTCGCGGAGTTTGCAATTTTCCAAAAGATGTCCAGCCTTTTTGCAATATCGGCAGAACGGGTCTTTTGAAGCTGGTTGATTGGTAGAGAGCTTTTGACTTTGGTTATTATTAAGGTTGCCGGTTCTATTTGGTCTAGTGTTTACGTCATTACCACGCAACGTTTTCGCGACCAAATTCTGTTTATAGGAGTACTGTTGCAGCTTCTCTTCTGATAGAGCACAATTAATAGCATCATTAAGGTTTTTAGGGTCCCTACATCTGACTATATTAGCGATACGAGGAGTGAGGCCCATAGTAAAAGTATGGAGAGCTAGGTCCTCCATAGCGGCTACCCTACCAGAAATTTCGCTCTTCTTATGATTAGTAACGGCGATTTCTGTGAGAAGTTGGGATAGGCAGGTTTCAACCCTAAGTGAAAATTGGCTAACATTTTCTTGGGCACCTTGTCTACAATCTTGTAGTTCTATTAGAAGATGAGCGTAGTGTTTTCGCTCTCCGAATTGGTTTTGTAAGAAATCCCTCAGTGAGGGCCATGTATCAAATTCTTTAATGGAACACGCTATTTCGGCTTTACCGTCTAGCTGGCTAATGATATATTTAAATACGATGTCTTGTTGATTTGAGGAAGCTAAGGAAATTGCATTATCGCAATTGTTTATGAAAGCGTTAAGTTTTTCGCGGCTACCATCGAAAGGTTTTATAAATTTTAGGATTACGTTTAAAGTTAAGCCTTCTCTTGGCTCGTCTTTGACGTTCTTGGAACTTTGAGACATCTTAAAATATATAAAAATATACAATTGTAACAAGCAAACCCTGGAAATAAAATTAGTATAGCTTATAAGTCTACACGGCAAATCTCGTCGAACTGTTCTTATCGCTGTCCACCGGAACTGCGTCGGATCACTGTCTAGACAGTACAATTTGTAGTCTTGTTACAATGTTGCGGCTATGAGATAAGCCGTCGGAGATAAGTTTGATGGAAGTTTTTTGGTTAAACACTTGTAGATTATAGGAAAATATCACAAAACTCACAGTAGCACCAAACATGTGTTCTTCATGTTTATGCTGGAACTGGAACTGGAGCTGGAGTTCTTGATACTGGAACCGGGGTTGACCTTGAGCCAGGTCGGTGCTGGGTTTGGAGACGGGAGACGCTACCTGCGTCACTGCTCTTTGCCACTTACTGCACAGTGGATCGGCTATGAGGTTCACCGGTGTGGTGTACGGGATACACCTGGATGTTGCGAGTCGCTTCTTGGAACTTGTGCACTCACTGCACTTTTTTCACAGATTTAAGGAGGAGTCCAAGGACTTTTCAATCCCTTTTACGCTGCCACCAATGTTAGAAACCGGTCTAGGTCACTCTTTTTAAAAAAGGAAACACTTTTAGCTATAAGAGACTAACACAGTTTATTTAACTTTTATACAATAATAATCGTGAGTGCAGCACATGAGTGCACGGGATGAAGGATGGAAGACGACTGACTGGATGAATAGGATGGGTGTATGAGGAGTCGAGGAGTGATGTGTCAGCACTCTGACAGGAATGCAGCATAAGGTGCCAGGTAAGCCGGAAAGGGTACATTGGATGGGTATAACAGTACTGTATGGAGAACGGTGTATCGCTTAGGTAGATTTTACGTGTCAAGTAAGCAAAAATTTTTTCCGTTTTTCAGAGCTAGACCGGCGAGTGGGGTGTCAAAACACGCGTCTGCGCGCGGGCAGCACAACGGCGACGTATTCGAGGATGGGTTCAGTACAAAATATTAAAGTTTTGTTGAAAAAACGAGTTTTTTATTGTTTTTGCAGGAAATCACGCTATTTGGGCCCCCCAAAGGGCTGAAACGATCGCGGATCGCGGTCCACACGGAAGGTGCGGCCGGTAAGTAGTTGATTATGTGAAAATAAACTTAGTTTATGGCAGGAATTTTAAGCAAATTTACACTATTGTTTTATTAATTGACGAAAACTTCAATTAGCTGTTTTGACCACTTCCCATGAAGAGAAATGGATTGTGACAGCTGAAACGATGTGCCGTAGCCTAATCACGACGGATAGCCTCGAAAACCGCGAGGAAATCGCACGGTTAGGTTAGGTTAGGTTAGGTTAGGTTGGGGTGCATGCAGAAAACCTCCTCGTGTGCCTTGACTGTTGCTCGTTCCTTGCGGATACGTCCGGGGGAAAGGGCAGCCGTTGGGCCGGTGCACTCTGGGTACAGCCAATATTCTCTCCATGTCGGAGACAATATTGACTGTGGCGAATTTCTGCGTGGGGGGGCGGAGCTTCATGCTCCTGGGTCAGTTCATCTGGACCGACCAACCGTCATCCACTCCTCCCTCTGCTTACAGAGGACAGGTTGTTGGTGACGACGGCGGCGCTCGTTGTGCACTTACCTGCCAACGGGCTAGCAGCGGGGGATCTGATCCTCCTGACTGCACCCGTCGAAATCGTAATCCGTGACGAGATCATGGTCATGTTTTATGACTTGGAACGGGACGAGGATCTTGGCTTAACCGCCCGGATCGCGAGGAAGATAACCTCTATAAAAAATTCCTCTAATACCAAGTTTTGGTGTGCGGCGAGGGTATGAATGGCTGAGGAGTAGTGTCATCTGTAACTTTAGTTACAGGTGGCGCATCAGTCACGAGCGCACCCCCAGCCAGGGTACCTGTGGACCCCCTGGTTGGGATACAAATTTACACTTACCTAGGGACAGGGGGTGAACCTAGGCGGACTTTTTATATCCCCCACACTCGTGGGAATCTTATGGATTTTACAACAAATAAAAATAATGTGACGAAGGTGCCGATCGTAGTGGTCGAGCGTATGGGGTCGGGTGCGGCGTCAGATACTGACGCTGCGTCCGACAGGATGAGCGTGGCGAGCGTGAGCTCGCAGCGCTCCCGGAAGGAAGAGGGGGTGGCGAGGCGCCGTGGTAAGCGCTCGCCACGGTCTTCTAGCGAAGAGAGCCTGCCGGCGCCTAAGGTGCCGACGGGCAGTAGTAGGAGAGGACGAGCGGTTGCGACTGGAGCTCCTGCTCGTTCCGCGGAGCGTGACGAGCGAGGACGCTTTGCGTCGGTGTCTCGACCCGATACTCCGGCTCCAGTGGGAGTCGTAGAGATCGTTGAGAGTGACCCGACAAGCGAGGGCTCCCTGCTCGGGCTCAATAAGGCGGAAGCCAATGCCGCAAAGCGGGCACAGCGCAGGGCTGTGGCAGAGGACGAAGTCAGCGAGCTGACTCGTCAGTTGCGGGAGCGGCGCTCAGCCCGGCTGGCTGCAGATGTGATCCTGAAGGTTGCCACAAAATCCGGCAACCTGAAGGGCACATTCACGCGCGCCCTTAAAGAGGTGGCTGAGTTTATGACAGAGTCAACAGAGGTCCCCCTTAATGATACAGGCTCGGAGAAGACGGCGGAGTTTTGGCAGGAGGAGAACCGCCGTCTAAGATCCGAATTGGAGGACCTCAAGCGGGAGGTTGCCGTCCTACGGGCAGCCCAGGGCACCGAATCATCCCCGGTCCCATTGCTGGCTCCACAGTCAGCCCCATCGTTGGCCTCTGCACTTGCGGATGCAGAGGTCGAGAAGATCGCTCGCATCTGCATGGTGCAGTGCGGGCAGATGGTGGGGGCTCGGCTAGAGGCCATAGAGCCGAGGCTCCTCCCAGCCGAAACCCTCCGCCCACCGCTCGCTGCGGACAAGCGGAGGAGAGAGGCAGCGGCCACGGTGGCTGAGCGGACTCAGCCAGGGAAGGGGGCCGCAAAGCCCGCAGTGGCCGCCGCAAAGCCCGCAGTGAGGGCCGCAAAGCCCGCGGATGCGGCTAGAAAGCCCGCAAAGGCCGCGCCAAATTCCCAGGCGGCGGCTTCTCCAAGTGCTCCCTCGGCGACTGCGCCCGGACCTTCTACGGAGGCCTGGACGACGGTCGTCAGAAGGAAGAAAAAGAAGAAGGCGGCACCGCCAGCTCCCGCAAGAGCGCCGGCGCCAGCCAGAAAAAAGACACAGGGGCCGCCTAGGGCGACAGCCCCACGCTCCGCGGCTGTAGTAATCACTCTGCAGCCCGGAGCCATCGAGAGGGGCCTTTCGTATAAGGCGGTCCTGACGGAGGCGAAAGCCAAGGTCGCCTTCCCCGACCTCGGCACACCGTCCGGCTTCATACTGAGGCCGGCGATTACGGGGGCACGGCTGCTGCAGGTGTCTGGTGCCGGTAGCACTGAAAAGGCGGACATTTTGGCCGCCAAACTGAAGGAGGTCCTCAACCCGGAGGACGTTAGGGTGTCCAGGCCCATGAAGACGAGCGAGTTGCGCGTCGATGGCCTGGACGACTCGACGACCCCGGCTGAGGTCGCGGCGGCCATCGCCAGAGTCGGTGGGTGTCTGGCTGACGATGTCCGCACAGGAGAGATCCGCGCCGACTCTTCCGGGCTCGGCGCGATCTGGGTGAAGTGCCCGGTGGCGGCGGCCAATAAGGTCGCCGACGCTGGGCGTCTGTTGGTGGGGTGGGTTGCAGCGAGGGTCAAGCTGCTGCAACCCAGGGCTTTGCGGTGTTTCCGTTGCCTGGACATGGGGCATGTCCGGGCACGGTGCACCGCAGAAATAGACCGCAGCGAGCAGTGTTATCGCTGCGGTCAGCCCGGCCACAAGGCCACCCAGTGCTCCGCCGCGCCAAACTGCAGCCTTTGTGCTGCTGCAGGGAGGCCCGCTGGGCACAGAGCGGGTGGCAAAGCCTGTGGTGCGCCCACCAAAACGGGCAAAAAGAGGAGGCGAAGAAGGGGTGCCAAGGCTGCCGGGGGCTCTTTACCCCCCCCTCAGCCTGGGTGCTCAACGGCCGACTCCCGGCCTGGGAATGGTGCTGTGGAGGGAATGGACTGCGCATAATGGCGCCTTACCATTTCCTCCAGGGCAATATCAACCACGCTGCCAGAGCTCAGGACCTCTTGCTCCAGAGCATGGCAGAGTGGTCGATCGACGTGGCTGTGGTCGCCGAGCCGTACTTTGTCCCCCCCAGAGATAACTGGGTGGGAGATTTGGACGGTTCGGTGGCCATAATTGGCGGGGCTCTTGTCAACCCGTCCCGAGGTCACGGCTGGGTAGCCGCCCTCGCGGACGGCATTGGCACGGTCGGGGCGTATTTCTCGCCCAACAAGAGCCTCGCCGACTTCGAGAACTTCCTTGTCGAGTTGGGCGCCGTCGTAGGCCGACTCCACCCTCGCCCTGTGCTGTTGCTAGGGGATCTCAACGCCAAGTCATCGGCGTGGGGATCTCCGGTGACCGACGCTAGGGGCGAGGCGCTGGAAGAGTGGGCGGTCACGACCGGCCTGGTTGTCCTAAACCGGGGCTCGGTCCACACGTGCGTGCGGCAGCGGGGCGGTTCTATAGTGGACGTCTCGTTTGCAAGCCCTGCTGTCGCAAGCCGTGTCCACGACTGGCGTGTCGCCGTGGAGGTGGAGACGTTGTCGGATCACAGATATATCCGGTTCGACGTCTCCACCCAGACCACCGGCGACCGTCGTCCATCGGCCCCGCGAATGGACGGCCCGCGCTGGGCGCGTAAGCGCATCGACAGGGAACTTCTCGAGGAGGCTGCTATTGTCCAGGCCTGGAGCCGGGAGTCGGCAACGGACGGACCCGTCGACGTCGAAGAGGGGGCGCTGTGGTTCCGCGGGGCGATGACGCACATCTGCGACGCGTCCATGCCCCGCGTCCACACGCATTCAGCGAGGCGCCAGGTGTACTGGTGGTCTGCCGAGATCGCGCGGCTACGTGTCGCCTGCGTGTCGGTCAGGCGCCAGTACACCCACTACCGCAGGAGACGTCGTCGGGTCCCTGACGAAGAAGCCGCGCTGTATGAGGTGTACCGCGCGGCGAAGGAGGCTCTGTGGCTGGCCATCGGCGAAGCGAAGACGCGAGCCAGGGAGGAGATGTTGGAGACTCTCGACGGAGATCCGTGGGGGCGCCCCTATCGAGCGGTTCGAGGGAAACTTCGAGCCGCGGCGCCTCCACTCACGGAGAGTCTCCAACCAGAGCTGCTGGAGGAGGTCGTCGCAGCCCTCTTCCCGGCAAGAGCGGAGCACACTCCGCCGCCGATGGCTTTGCCCACAGCCGCAGAGCCTACAGAAGGGAACGCCATCAGCGTCCCAGAGGTGACACAAGGAGAGATGGGGGCGGCCGTGTTGCGGCTCCGGGCCAAGAACGTGGCTCCGGGGCCCGACGGTATACACGGCTGCGCGTTGGCCCTCGCTCTGAAGGAGCTAGAGCCCCAACTGAGAGGACTCTTCACAGCGTGCCTTGAGCAGGGCCGGTTTCCCAGTTTGTGGAAATCAGGTCGTCTGGTCCTGCTCAAGAAGGCGGGGCGCCCAGCGGACTCACCGTCCGCGTACAGGCCCATAGTGTTGCTGGACGAGGTCGGGAAGCTCTTCGAGCGAATTATCGCTGCCCGCCTCGTCCACCACTTGTGCAGGGAGGGGCCTGACCTGGCCGAGAGTCAGTTTGGCTTTCGGCACGGGCGCTCCACCATCCACGCAATATCGCGTGTGAGAGTCCTGGCAGAGGAAGCAGTGTCCCAGAGTGGGGTGATGTTGGCGGTGTCCTTGGACATATCCAACGCCTTCAACACCCTGCCTTGGAGCTGCATTCGGGAGGCACTGCTGTACCATCGGGTGCCTCCCTACCTCTGCCACATCGTTGGGGCTTATCTCGAGGATAGGGGTGTCACCTACATGGGACGTGATGGCGGAAACCAGCGCCGCATGTCGTGCGGTGTTCCACAGGGCTCGGTCGTTGGCCCGCTCTTGTGGAACATCGGGTACGACTGGGTGCTGAGGGGCGAGCTCCCGCCGGGCGTGGAACTGACGTGTTATGCGGATGACACGCTGGTCACGGCCCGGGGGAGCTCGTACAGGGATGCAGCGTTGCTGGCGACGGCTGCGGTCTCACTGGTGGTGAGCCGCATACGGCGCCTAGGCCTGGAGGTGGCCCTCAACAAGTCGGAGGCCATGGCCTTTCATGGCCCCCGGCGGGCGCCGCCGGCCGGATCACACATCGTGGTCGGGGGGTGTCGGATCGCTGTCGAGTCCACCATGAAATATCTGGGATTGGTGCTCGACAGCCGGTGGGACTTCGGCCCCCACTTCCGGCGGCTGGCGCCCAAGTTGATGGGCGCGGCTGGGGCGCTGTCAACGCTGCTTCCCAATCTGGGGGGCCCGAGCGCCGCCTGTAGGCGGCTCTACGTGGGGATCGTGCGATCCATGGCCCTGTACGGGGCCCCGATCTGGGCGGCTGACCTGACGGCCGGCAGCATCGCTGTTCTGCGAAGACCGCAGCGAGCGATGGCCGTCAGAGTCATCAGGGGATATCGCACGGTCTCCTACGAGGCGGCCTGTGTACTGGCTGGATCCCCACCGTGGGACCTCGAGGCGAAAGTACTCGCGTCACTGTATCGGTGGCGCGAGGAAGCGCGGGAGCGAGGCGAGCGACTGACGGAGCGACACATGGAGCTTCGTCGGTCGCAGCTCCGCGCAGCCCTGGTGGCGAGCTGGCAGGACAGGCTTTCACGCCCTACCGCCGGCCTCGCCACCGTCGAGGCGGTCCGGCCGGTACTCGGGCCCTGGCTCGGGAGGAGGCACGGCTCCCTGTCGTTTCGGGCGACGCAGGTGCTCTCGGGGCATGGTTGCTTCGGGAAGTACCTGTGTCGCATAAACAGGGAGCCGGACGCCCGGTGTCACCACTGCGTCGACTGCCGGGAGGACACGGCGCGGCATACGCTGGCAGAATGTGCCGCTTGGGAGGAGCCGCGTCGTGTCCTCGTCTCAGAAGTAGGCAGTGACCTATCGCTGCCGGCCGTGGTCGAGTCGATGGTCGGCAGCGAGGGGTCCTGGGACGCGGTGGTATCCTTCTGCGAAACAGTCATGTCGCAGAAGGAGGCTGCGGAAAGGGAGCGGGAGATATCTTCCGCGCACCCTGCCCGCAGCAGGCGCACCGGGCGTCGGCGGAGGGCGGATAACGCCCTCTTCCAGCCCCCCTAAATGGGTCCAGGGGCGACGGATCTGGGGACATCCGTCGCCCCCTATTGTACGGACCCGAGATGGTGGCGCGTAGTGTTCCACGCGCGCCTCTCTGTGATGTATGGGGGGGAGTTTAACACCTCACTCCCCCCCAACGTGAGGAGGCCCGCGAAGGCGGGCCGGCACCAGTCGGGGATCGCGGAAGACATATTGGTTCCCGTGGTCCCCGACGTAGGTGTGGGACGGAACACCGGGGTGGTTTTAGTCAGTAAGAGTCTGACAGACCCCTCCGCCCACCCCAGGGCGGAGGACATCCATGAGGATTTCCACCTCGTGATCAAAAAAAAAAAAAAAAAAAAAGGTTAGGTTAGGTTGGGGTGCGTGCAGAAAACCTCCTCGTGTGCCTTGACTGCTGCTCGTTCCTTTTGGATACGTCCGGGGGAAAGGGCAGCCGTTGGGCCGGTGCACTCTGGGTACAGCCAATATTCTCTCCATTTCGGAGACAATATTGACTGTGGCGAATTTCTGCGTGGGGGGGCGGAGCTTCATGCTCCTGGGTCGGTTCACCAGGACCGACCAACCGTCATCCACTCCTCCCTCTGCTTACAGAGGACAGGTTGTTTGGTGACGACGGCGGCGCTCGTTGTGCACTCACATGCCAACGGGCTAGCAGCGGGGGATCTGATCCTCCTGACTGCACCCGTCGAAATCGTAATCCGTGACGAGATCATGGTCATGTTTTATGACTTGGAACGGGACGAGGATCTTGGCTTAACCGCCCGGATCGCGAGGAAGATAACCTCTATAAAAAAATCCTCTAATACCAAGTTTTGGTGTGCGGCGAGGGTATGAATGGCTGAGGAGTAGTGTCATCTGTAACTTTAGTTACAGGTGGCGCATCAGTCACGAGCGCACCCCCAGCCAGGGTACCAGTGGACCCCCTGGTTGGGTTACAAATCTACACTTACCTAGGGACAGGGGGTGAACCTAGGCGGACTTTTTATATCCCCCACACTCGTGGGATTCATATGGAACCAAATAAAACAAATTCTTTGATGAAGGTGCCGATCGTTGTGGTCGAGCGTATGGGGTCAGGTGCGGCATCGGATAACGACGTTGCGTCCGACAGAATGAGTGTGGCGAGCGTGAGCTCGCAGCGCTCACGGAAGGAAGAGGGGGTGGCAAGGCGCCGCGGTAAGCGCTCGCCACGCTCCTCTAGCGAGGAGAGCCTGCCGGCACCTAAGGTGCCGACGGGCAGTAGTAGACGAGGTAGAGCAGTGGCTGGCCGAGCTGCTGTTCCTTCGGTGGAGCGCGACGAGCGGGGACGCTTCGCGTCTGTGTCTCGACCCGACACTCCGGCTCCAGTGGGAGCCGTAGAGGTGTTGGAGAGTGACCCGACCAGCGAGGGCTCCCTGCTCGGGCTTAATAAGGCGGAAGCCAATGCCGCAAAGCGGGCACAGCGCAGGGCTGTGGCAGAGGACGAAGTCAGCGAGCTGACTCGTCAGTTACAGGAGCGGCGCTCAGCCCGGATGGCTGCAGGAGGGGGTTTGTCGCGGGTGGCGCATTGCCGCCAGGTTATGGACGGCATGGATGTGATCCTGAAGGTTGCCACAAAATCCGGCAACCTGAAGGGCACATTCACGCGTGCCCTTAAGGAGGTGGCTGAGATCATGAAGGAGTCAGCTGAGGTCCACCTTAATGGTTCAGGCTCGGAGGAGACGGCGGAAATATGGGAGGAGGAGAAACGCCGTCTTCGATCCGAATTAGAGGACCTCAAGCGGGAGGTTGCCGTCCTGCGGGCAGCCCCGCGCACCGGTATATATCCGGTCCCGTCGCTGGCTCCACGGTCAGCCCCCTCATCGGCCCCTGCACTTGCGGATGCAGAGGTCGAGAAGATCGCTCGCATCTGCATGGTGCAGTGCGGGCAGATGGTGGGGGCTCGGCTAGAGGCCATAGAGCCGAGGCTCCTCCCAGCCGAAACCCTCCGCCCACCGCTCGCTGCGGACAAGCGGAGGAAGGAGGCAGTGGCCATGACTGAGCCCAGACAGTCAGGGAAGGGGACCAAAATGCCCGCAGTTGGGGCCGCAAAGCCCGCGGATGCGGCTAGAAAGCCCGCAAAGGCCGCGCCCACTTCCCAGGTGGCGGCATCTCCGAGTGCTCCCTCGGCGACTGCGTCCGGACCTTCTACGGAGGCCTGGACGACGGTCGTCAAAAGGAAGAAAAAGAAGAAGGCGGCACCGCCAGCTCCCGCAAGAGCACCGGCGCCAGCCAGAAGGAAGACCCAGGGGCCGCCTAGGGCGACAGCCCCACGCTCCGCGGCTGTGGTAATTACTCTGCAGCCGGGAGCTGTCGAGAGGGGCCTCTCTTATAAGGCGGTCCTTGCGGAGGCGAAGGCCAAGGTCGCATTCCCTGACCTTGGCACACCGTCCGGCTTCATTCTGAGGCCGGCCATTACAGGGGCGCGGCTGCTGCAGGTTTCCGGTGCCGGTAGCAGTGAAAAGGCGGACATTTTGGCCGCCAAACTGAAGGAGGTCCTCAACCCGGAGGACGTTCGGGTGTCCAGGCCCATGAAGACGAGCGAGTTGCGCGTCGACGGCCTGGACGACTCGACGACCCCGGCTGAGGTCGCGGCGGCCGTCGCCAGGGTCGGTGGGTGTCTGGCTGACGATGTCCGCACAGGCGAGATCCGCGCCGACTCTTCCGGGCTCGGCGCGATCTGGGTGAAGTGTCCGGTGGCGGCGGCCAATAAGGTCGCCGACGCTGGGCGTCTGTTGGTGGGGTGGGTTGCAGCGAGAGTCAAACTGCTGCAACCCAGGGCTTTGCGGTGTTTCCGTTGCCTGGATATGGGGCATGTCCGGGCAAGGTGCACCGCAGAAATAGACCGCAGCGAGCAGTGTTATCGCTGCGGTCAGCCCGGCCACAAGGCCACCCAGTGCTCCGCCGCACCAAACTGCAGCCTTTGTGCTGCTGCAGGGAGGCCCGCTGGGCACAGAGCGGGTGGCAAAGCCTGTGGTGCGCCCACTAAAAAGGGCAAAAAGCGGAGGCGAAGAAGGGGTGCCAAGGCTGCCGGGGGCTCTTTGCCCCCCCCTCAGCCTGGGTGCTCAACGGCCGACTCCCGGCCTAGGAATGGTGCTGTGGAGGGAATGGACTGCGTATAATGGCGCCTTACCATTTCCTCCAGGGCAATATCAACCACGCTGCCAGAGCTCAGGACCTCTTGCTCCAGAGCATGGCAGCGTGGTCGATCGACGTGGCTGTGGTCGCCGAGCCGTACTTTGTCCCCCCCAGAGATAACTGGGTGGGAGACTTGGACGGTTCGGTGGCCATAATTGGCGGGGCTCTTGTCAACCCGTCCCGAGGTCACGGCTGGGTAGCCGCCCTCGCGGACGGCATTGGCACGGTTGGGGCGTATTTCTCGCCCAACAAGAGCCTCGCCGACTTCGAGAACTTCCTTGTCGAGTTGGGCGCCGTCGTAGGCCGACTCCACCCTCGCCCTGTGCTGTTACTAGGGGATCTCAACGCCAAGTCATCGGCGTGGGGATCTCCGGTGACCGACGCTAGGGGCGAGGCGCTGGAAGAGTGGGTGGTCACGACCGGCCTGGTTGTCCTTAACCGGGGCTCGGTCCACACGTGCGTGCGGCAGCGGGGCGGTTCTATAGTGGACGTCTCGTTTGCAAGCCCTGCTGTCGCAAGCCGTGTCCACGACTGGCGTGTCGCTGTGGAGGTGGAGACGTTGTCGGATCACAGATATATCCGGTTCGACGTCTCCACCCAGACCACCGGCGACCGTCGTCCATCGGCCCCGCGAATGGACGGCCCGCGCTGGGCGCGTAAGCGCATCGACAGGGAACTTCTCGAGGAGGCTGCTATTGTCCAGGCTTGGAGCCGGGAGTCGGCAACGGACGGACCCGTCGACGTCGAAGAGGAGGCGCTGTGGTTCCGCGGGGCGATGACGCACATCTGCGACGCGTCCATGCCCCGCGTCCACACGCATTCAGCGAGGCGCCAGGTGTACTGGTGGTCTGCCGAGATCGCGCGGCTACGTGTCGCCTGCGTGTCGGTCAGGCGCCAGTACACCCACTACCGCAGGAGACGTCGTCGGGTCCCTGACGAAGAAGCCGCGCTGTATGAGGTGTACCGCGCGGCGAAGGAGGCTCTGTGGCTGGCCATCGGCGAAGCGAAGACGCGAGCCAGGGAGGAGATGTTGGAGACTCTCGACGGAGATCCGTGGGGGCGCCCCTATCGGGCGGTTCGAGGGAAACTTCGAGCCGCGGCGCCTCCACTCACGGAGAGTCTCCAACCAGAGCTGCTGGAGGAGGTCGTCGCAGCCCTCTTCCCGGCAAGAGCGGAGCACACTCCGCCGCCGATGGCTTTGCCCACAGCCGCAGAGCCTACAGAAGGGAACGCCATCAGCGTCCCAGAGGTGACACAAGGAGAGATGGGGGCGGCCGTGTTGCGGCTCCGGGCCAAGAACGTGGCTCCGGGGCCCGACGGTATACACGGCTGCGCGTTGGCCCTCGCTCTGAAGGAGCTAGAGCCCCAACTGAGAGGACTCTTCACAGCGTGCCTTGAGCAGGGCCGGTTTCCCAGTTTGTGGAAATCAGGTCGTCTGGTCCTGCTCAAGAAGGCGGGGCGCCCAGCGGACTCACCGTCCGCGTACAGGCCCATAGTGTTGCTGGACGAGGTCGGGAAGCTCTTCGAGCGAATTATCGCTGCCCGCCTCGTCCACCACTTGTGCAGGGAGGGGCCTGACCTGGCCGAGAGTCAGTTTGGCTTTCGGCACGGGCGCTCCACCATCCACGCAATATCGCGTGTGAGAGTCCTGGCGGAGGAAGCAGTGTCCCAGGGTGGGGTGATGTTGGCGGTGTCCTTGGACATATCCAACGCCTTCAACACCCTGCCTTGGAGCTGCATTCGGGAGGCACTGTTGTACCATCGGGTGCCTCCCTACCTCTGCCACATCGTTGGGGCTTATCTCGAGGATAGGGGTGTCACCTACATGGGACGTGATGGCGGAAACCAGCGCCGCATGTCGTGCGGTGTTCCACAGGGCTCGGTCGTTGGCCCGCTCTTGTGGAACATCGGGTACGACTGGGTGCTGAGGGGCGAGCTCCCGCCGGGCGTGGAACTGACGTGTTATGCGGATGACACGCTGGTCACGGCCCGGGGGAGCTCGTACAGGGATGCAGCGTTGCTGGCGACGGCTGCGGTCTCACTGGTGGTGAGCCGCATACGGCGCCTAGGCCTGGAGGTGGCCCTCAACAAGTCGGAGGCCATGGCCTTTCATGGCCCCCGGCGGGCGCCGCCGGCCGGATCACACATCGTGGTCGGGGGGTGTCGGATCGCTGTCGAGTCCACCATGAAATATCTGGGATTGGTGCTCGACAGCCGGTGGGACTTCGGCCCCCACTTCCGGCGGCTGGCGCCCAAGTTGATGGGCGCGGCTGGGGCGCTGTCAACGCTGCTTCCCAATCTGGGGGGCCCGAGCGCCGCCTGTAGGCGGCTCTACGTGGGGATCGTGCGATCCATGGCCCTGTATGGGGCCCCGATCTGGGCGGCTGACCTGACGGCCGGCAGCATCGCTGTCCTGCGAAGACCGCAGCGAGCGATGGCCGTCAGAGTCATCAGGGGATATCGCACGATCTCCTACGAGGCGGCCTGTGTACTGGCTGGATCCCCACCGTGGGACCTCGAGGCGAAAGTACTCGCGTCACTGTATCGGTGGCGCGAGGAAGCGCGGGAGCGAGGCGAGCGACTGACGGAGCGACACATGGAGCTTCGTCGGTCGCAGCTCCGCGCAGCCCTGGTGGCGAGCTGGCAGGACAGGCTTTCACGCCCTACCGCCGGCCTCGCCACCGTCGAGGCGGTCCGGCCAGTACTCGGGCCCTGGCTCGGGAGGAGGCACGGCTCCCTGTCGTTTCGGGCGACGCAGGTGCTCTCGGGGCATGGTTGCTTCGGGAAGTACCTGTGTCGCATAAACAGGGAGCCGGACGCCCGGTGTCACCACTGCGTCAACTGCCGGGAGGATACGGCGCGGCATACGCTGGCAGAATGTGCCGCTTGGGAGGAGCCGCGTCGTGTCCTCGTCTCAGAAGTAGGCAGTGACCTATCGCTGCCGGCCGTGGTCGAGTCGATGGTCGGCAGCGAGGAGTCCTGGGACGCGGTGGTATCCTTCTGCGAATCAGTCATGTCGCAGAAGGAGGCTGCGGAAAGGGAGCGGGAGATATCTTCCGCTGACCCAGCCCGCAGCAGGCGCACCGGGCGTCGGCGGAGGGCGGACAACGCCCTCTTCCAGCCCCCCTAAATGGGTCCAGGGGCGACAGATCTGGGGACATCTGTCGCCCCCTATTGCTACGGACCCGAGATGGTGGCGCGTAGTGTTCCACGCGCGCCTCTCTGTGATGTATGGGGGGGAGTTTAACACCTCACTCCCCCCCAACGTGAGGAGGCCCGCAAAGGCGGGCCGGCACCAGTCGGGGATCGCGGAAGACATATTGGTTCCCGTGGTCCCCGACGTAGGTGTGGGATGGAACACCGGGGTGGTTTTAGTCAGTAAGAGTCTGACAGACCCCTCCGCCCACCCCAGGGCGGAGGACATCCATGAGGATTTCCACCTCGTGATCAAAAAAAAAAAAAAAAAAAAAAAAGGTTAGGTCAGGTTAGGTTGACACATGGAGCTTCGTCGGTCGCAGCTCCGCGCAGCCCTGGTGGCGAGCTGGCAGGACAGGCTTTCACGCCCTACCGCCGGCCTCGCCACCGTCGAGGCGGTCCGGCCGGTACTCGGGCCCTGGCTCGGGAGGAGGCACGGCTCCCTGTCGTTTCGGGCGACGCAGGTGCTCTCGGGGCATGGTTGCTTCGGGAAGTACCTGTGTCGCATAAACAGGGAGCCGGACGCCCGGTGTCACCACTGCGTCGACTGCCGGGAGGACACGGCGCGGCATACGCTGGCAGAATGTGCCGCTTGGGAGGAGCCGCGTCGTGTCCTCGTCTCAGAAGTAGGCAGTGACCTATCGCTGCTGGCCGTGGTCGAGTCGATGGTCGGCAGCGAGGGGTCCTGGGACGCGGTGGTATCCTTCTGCGAAACAGTCATGTCGCAGAAGGAGGCTGCGGAAAGGGAGCGGGAGATATCTTCCGCGCACCCTGCCCGCAGCAGGCGCACCGGGCGTCGGCGGAGGGCGGATAACGCCCTCTTCCAGCCCCCCTAAATGGGTCCAGGGGCGACGGATCTGGGGACATCCGTCGCCCCCTATTGTACGGACCCGAGATGGTGGCGCGTAGTGTTCCACGCGCGCCTCTCTGTGATGTATGGGGGGGAGTTTAACACCTCACTCCCCAACGTGAGGAGGCCCGCGAAGGCGGGCCGGCACCAGTCGGGGATCGCGGAAGACATATTGGTTCCCGTGGTCCCCGACGTAGGTGTGGGACGGAACACCGGGGTGGTTTTAGTCAGTAAGAGTCTGACAGACCCCTCCGCCCACCCCAGGGCGGAGGACATCCATGAGGATTTCCACCTCGTGATCAAAAAAAAAAAAAAGGTTAGGTTAGGTTAGGTTAGGTTAGGTTTTTTTTTTTTTTTTTATGGTGAGTTTTTTACCGCGGACATGGTGGTCCGCGCCCTTGTTTACAATATAAATTATTTATTGGTTTTTGATATAGTTACAGTTATTTGACTCCTATGTCGGACACGACATATTAGGTTATTTCTAAACTTAAATCTACGTGAGTCCATCTCATATATATATATATATATTTTTTTTTTTTTTTTATTTTTTTTTTTTATATATAATATGTATATATATATTTTTTTTTTTATATAAACATGCACATGCTGTTATTTTATATATATATAAGTTTTTTTTTTTTTTTTTTTTTTTTTTTTTTTTTTTTTTTTAATACTATAAATTATAATATTACATTGTTACACAGGCATTATTGGATGTTTAGATTTATTCTGTTGACAATTTGTTGTTTTGATGTTATACTATTTAATTTTATTTTAAAACACTTATGGGGGGAAGACTGCATGGCAGTGTGAACCGACCAGCCCCACCGACGGCTTCCGTTCACGGAAATGACGTACGCATCCGCGCCGCTTAGCTCAACCATTTTTGAGGGAACTTAACGACCGGATACGCAGCGCCACCATCGGCTAGACAGTTATGTGAGTATGACAGATTTACTCTGCCACGCAGTTTTACAATTTGGTTTTATGGTGGGTGTTAGTGTGAGTGATTCTAGGTGGGTTTGTTTGGGTTTGGAATTTGGGTGGGACTTGTTAGTTATATGTTTATGTGTTAATTCGGTGTCTGCTGACCAGGGACTTCGCTAACCTGAGCAAGGCTTCCATGACGACTACGTCTCGATGCTGCATGGCCGTCTTCAAGTTGTAGTCGATGACGGCTTTAGTCGGCGCATCCATAGCTTTCTTTGCGAAACGGCCTATGGCGTCGTCGGCGTCGTCGGAGTAATAGACGCAACTGACAGTGTGTCTCGACACCGCCACTACCGCATGGGAGATGCTGTCATGGATTTGGAGCCTCCTGGACTTGGTGTTGATGATGATTACGCTGTCGTAGGTCAACCCCTGAGCCTCGTGTATGGTCAAGGTACGCGACCCTTCGCCGGACCCATATCCCTGGTTCATAAGAGAGGCTTTCTCCTCCTGCGTATGAACCAAGAACAGGATGTTTTGGGCAGTTTTGGGTATCTGCGCTCCTGTATAACCTTCCACCCTCAGGGAGTGGACCCGCGACAGCGTCGACTTGGAGGAGTATATACCGGAGTATATCTCGCTCAGTGCAAGAGCCACATCCATCGGGTTGCGGTGTGTGCAAAGCAGCTCCCGGGTGATGCCAGCCACCAGGTTTGGACGGGTATACCTAAGAGCGAATAGGTTCTCTCTATCCAAATATGGAAGCTGGTTCACGTCTCCGATGAGGACAACCTCGCTTGCTCCTGACAACTTCACTGCCATTACTATGGCCCCAAAATGGTTCATTAGTGCCTCGTCTACCGTGAGACGGTAACATCGGTCTTGTGTTCTGAACCCGTTGGCTAAGATTGAGGCCATAGTGCGCACCTTTGCCTTGACTCGATCTCCTAAGCGATGCGCAAGCTTCTCTCTGAGATCTTTGGCAGCTTCGGTCGTCGTGGTGGCTACGACATCTTTCTCCTCATCGAAGTGTTTCACCACCCAGGTTGTCTTGCCACAACCCGGGACTCCGTTAACCCACTCGATATTGGGTACCGCCCAACTTTCCTTCGAAGCTGGTGTGTCCGAAGTCCCTAAAATGGACTGTGCCATTTCAAGGATCTTATCGTCCAGCATGATTTTGGTACATTTGGCGGTAACCACTATCGGGTCGTCGTTAGGCACGTTGAATTTGGGTTTGCCTGAGCGCTCCGTTTCCTCCTCGTCCAGGGCCACAAAACCACTCTTCGCGCTGTAGGCTGCCATGTACGAGCCCGTCATTTCTCCTTTGATGACCTGAGAATTGACGTTGTTGTACACTGCTGCCTCTGCTTCCTTGAGTAATACTCTTAACAGACCTTCTGTGTCTCTCTGGAAGGTCTGTAAGATCTTGCCGCATGTCCTGAGATTGACCTCTCTAGTCGCTCTCACGATTGCAACATACTCAAGGAAGGCGCTCTTTACGTGGTCCGTGGTGCCCGAGTTTACTGCGAGGGTCGGCGGGCTGACTTGCCCTTTGTCGGCTCTGGTAGGCACTGGCTTTTGCGGTGATGGTTTTTTGGGGTTCTTCTGGAAGAACCTCTCCACTGCTGCTTCCAGTTTGTGCGATGGTGATGCATTACTGGTGCTTGGGAGCAGTGCACTGAGGAAAGTGCCGATGGCTTTCAGGCGACTCCTCGACTTAGCCTGGTCTTCAGGGCTAATAGTCTTGCTCTGCTCCTTTGCAGCTTTTTCGGCGGCTGCCTTCTGCTGGGCCCTCTCGGAACCGCTTTGAGTAGTCGGGCTTGTTGTGGGGCTCGTCGTCTTGGCTGTTGGTTGTCTGGGGGCTTTGAGGAAACTCAGGGATTCCCCTCTGTCCTCGTAGACAACGACCTCGTGTTGTTCTGAGGCCTTTAGACAGCCGAAACGGTCTACGACGTTACCTCTCTCTCCTCCGACTATCATTGCGTCGACACTTATTGTGCGGGTTGAGACTGCCGTATGCTCCCCTGCCTCCCTGATCCTCTGAAGCAACGCGTTTGCCTGAGCGAATGGAGTCTCCTCTCCCCACTCGAATAATGCGATCGTCTTTCCTTTAGATCGCAATAAACGGCATCGGTGAGTGGCTACTTCCACTTGAGGCAGTGCAGCATACTTGCTGCCCATCATGGTAGTTTTCGCGGTGCTTCCGTTGATCAAGGCGGCAAGGCCTGGTGATATTGGTATACGGGCCCTAGCTCGGCTTGAGCCTATGCAGAAGCTTATGCCTAACCTTTCGCCTTCCCTGTTCATAAATAGGGGGACGCCTCGCAGCCTGACGCCGGGGACTCCGTCTCCTCCACATGCCAGGAATTGCGTGATGGGCATGATGTTAGGGGCTGGATGTAGGCTGGCCTCTGGCACTGCTGCTGCCGCTGGTGTTGTTTGTTGGTTGGTGTTAGTGCGCGTAGTTTGTGTTGTGGTGAGTGATATTCCTGTTGTGTTTTGTGTGTTTGTCGTTGTTGCTTGTGTAGTGATTGTTGTGGTTGCTGTAGTGGTTGTGGTTGTCGTGGTTGTTGTTGGTGTGGTAGTGACAGGTGGTAGTCGGTTTCGACTATTCAAGGTTGTGTCCGTTTTGTTGGCCCCTGCTGCTACAGTGGCGACTTTACTCGCGAATGCCAAGAATGGTTTCCTGGTGGCCGGTCTCCCCATGATGGTTTGGAGTGTGGACTGGCTTAGCTGGATTTCGATCTTCACTTCCAGCTCCATTCTTTCGTGACTAAACCTTGGGCATTCGAAGAGCAGGTGCCAGACTGTTTCTTCACAGCTAGGGTCACAGACGCACGAGGGACTATCTTTGAGATGGAAGCGGTGGAGGTACGCTGAGAATCCTCCGTGTCCTGTTAGGACTTGTACATGGACCGGTGAGAGAGCTGTTTCTCTGAGTGTTCTTTTCGCCGCTAGGACGTCTGGGAAGAACACTTTTGTGACCGCTCCTGTACTCGAGGACTCGTATCGCGCCTGCCACTTTCTGATAGTCCCCTCCCGTATTTTCCTCCTCACGAACGATACGGGGACCTTGTTATAGTCTGCTGTCTCTTTGGTTAGGGCTGCCTCCTTGGCTAGCTCGTCCGCTCTTTCATTCCCGGCGGTTCCCACGTGGGCCCTGAGCCAAAAGAGCTTCACTTCTCTGCCCTCCTCTCGGATCTTGCGGACGCATCTCTTGATTTGGAGTGCCAGGTGGTGAGTGACAGACGGACTCCGCAGCAAATCAAGTGACGACCTAGAGTCACTTAAGATGTTTACGGATGTCTCTCCAGACTCTCTTGCCATCCTGACAGCCCTGAAGAGAGCGTACATTTCCGATTGGAAGACTGTGTTGTGAGGCTCCAGGCCGAAGGTGCTGAACTTGGACTCCTTTCCGTTTTCCCACCAGGTCAGGGCAGCTCCGACCTTCCCCTCTATCTTGCTGCCGTCGGTGTATATTTGGGGACCGATTACTTGGTGGGTTTCCAGGGTTTCGGGAGTCAAGTCTTCTAGGCGTGCATACTCTGTTGTTGTGAGTAGCGCTGGGTGGGGATTTTGGGAGTGGTGCACGTTGCACTCCAGCTCACGACCCGGCGGTATGAACTCTAGGGAATGGCCCTTTTTGATCTTGAAAAGGGTTGCGGCCTCGATTACCCGGAGATCTAGGGGGAGTTGGCCTGACAGGATAAGTGCCGATGTCAGAGACACCGTGCGGTATGCTTTGCAGATCTTCTGCGCAAAACCTCTCTGCAGTGAGTCAAACTGATTCCTTGTCATCAGTTTCTCAGCTGCAGGGGCCCACGCACTCGCTGCATACATCACGATAGGCTCTATCACCGACACGTATATCGTCCTAATTATCTCTCTGTTGAGACCCCAAGTCACCTTCGCCGCGCATGCCAGCTGCTTGTAGATGTCTGCAGCCTTTTTACAGGTTGCGGACACGTGCGCGTTGAAGGTGAGTTTAGAGTCTATTGTGAGACCTAGCAGCTTGACCTCTTCGACCAGGTTCAGCCGCGTGCCCGACATGTGGAGTACCGGAATGTCGTACTTAAGCTTCTTCGTTAACACCATCGCATTGGTCTTGTGCGCGGCAAAACGTAGCTTATTTTGGACGCCCCATTCCGATACTATGTCTAGCGTGTCGTTGGCTGACTGCTGCAGGGGACCGGCTGTAAAGTCCGAGAAAACTAGGACAACGTCGTCTGCGAAGGCTTGGCAGTACACCCCCATTCTGGCCATCTTGTGTAAAAGCGAATCTAGGATAAGGTTCCAGAACGTCGGTCCGGCAATTGAGCCCTGGACGCATCCTTTCGTGGTACCCTTCTCACTAGTCGCTCTGGCGTAGTTGACCCTGATGTTCCGGTCTTCCAGGTATGAGGTGACGAGAGCGTAGATGTTTTTCGGACAGTGTTTGACCACCATCTGCCTTTTGAGTGCTGGCCACCACGCATTATCGAAGGCTCCCTCCATGTCCAATGATATCAAAAGCACGATCTTTTTGGCTTTGATTTCGGCACGGATATGTCCCATTAGGGCATAGAGGGCGTCCTCGGTTCCGCGTTGCGGCATGAAACCGTACTGGTTTGTGTTCAGTGTCGGGAGGAAGTGCCACTGGAGTCTGCCTACTAGGAGTTTCTCGACGATTTTTCCTAGGACCGAGAGCAGACCTATTGGCCTGTACGACTTTGGGCTGGTGTAGTCGTCCTTGCCTGGCTTGCGGAGAATGCACACGTGGGCGACCTTCCACTGCTTCGGGAAGTGGGACAGCGACAAACACCTGTTGGCTATCGCTAAGAACACTTCCCTATTGCAGTTTATTGCCGCTGTGCAGATGTCTGCCGTTAATCCATCGGGACCGGGAGCTTTTTTCGGATTTTGGTTCTGAAGAACCATTTCCAGCTCCGCGGCCGTGAAGGGTGGATCGTCAGCAGACAGACCTCGGGGGTTTTCCTTCTCCGCTAGCCTCCTCAGAGCGGTGTGGTATGGCTGTTCGGCATCCGTTGAGTCATCGGGGTAGAAGGTTTTTGCCAGAAGATCCGCGGATTGCTCTGGGCTGAGCGTCTCTCCTGCGGTGTTTCTCAGGAGGGTGTCGTCCTGTCTTCTGGCTGTCTTCCTAAGTACCCTGTAGATGCCGTCCCACATGCTCTCTCGGTCCTGCTTCGAGCAGAACTCCTTCCAGTTGGCTGTGGCTGCTTCCATTGCTGCTGTGGTGTACGCTTGTTTGGCCAGTACGTATTCTTGGATGGTGAAGTGTCTCCGGCTTGCGGCTGCATTTCGGATCCTTCTCTTTTTCGTCATCGCGTCTTTTTTGAGACGATCTAGAGAAGGGCTCCACCATGGGGGCTTGGCGTTCAGTTTAGGCGATCCCAGTTTTGGGATCGCGTCCTCGCATGAGCGGTGGATGTTTAGTGTGTACTCTGTGATGAGTGACTCCAATTCCTCTGGGTTCGAGACGCTCGAGACTCTGACTGGTGTGATGTCATTTTCTGCTAAGCTGGTCTTGAAGTGCGTGCTGAAGTCGGACCACTTTGCCTTCTTGGTGTTGTAGATGCGCGTCGAGATCGGCCTAATTGGTTCTAAGGCCTTTTCTAAACGCATGGAGAAGGTTATCGCGTTGTGGTCTGAAGTTGTTAGGCTCCTTTCTACACGCCAGTCCTCAACCTTGCCTAGCAGTGACAGGCTGCATACCGTCACATCGACGATGCTTGTGCACCACCTGTCTCCTCTATAGGTCTCGAACGTCGGAGTTTGTCCTGTATTGAGGATGTGGAGATCCCGCTCATTGAGGAACGAGTTGTACGCCGCTCCACGATGGTTTTCGGAAACACTTCCCCACCACTGGCTCCAGGCGTTTACGTCTCCTCCCACCAGGATGTTGTTTGTGTGTAATTTTTGTATTGTGTTGTGTGTTTCTGAGAGGTATGGTTCGATGTCCTGGTCACCTTCAAAATAGACCGATAGTACCCCAAAGCTGACCTGGCCCGCCTTCAGCAAAACGGCCGCGACATTCTCGGTCACAAGCTGGGGGTCGTGGATGACCTCCAGGTTGTGCCCGAAAATAACGATAGCGGCTTTTACTGGTTTCTGGCGGTTCAGGCTACACTGGATGACTCGCGTGCCGGGGCTTTGTTTCATCACACCTGTTCTTCCTACATAGGGCTCTTGAACAAGTGCTACTGAAACTCCCTTTGCCTGCGCCGCCAGGTGCAGTTCTTCTGTGGCCAGCTTGGAGCGCTGAAGATTTACCTGGATGAACGACAATCTTGCTATCGGTCTTGTTGTGTTTTGAGAGGTGACTGGTTGGTTGGTGTGTGTGGTGTCTTGGTCGCCCTTAGCAATAGGAAACGCGCGACCTTGCTATGCCATCCCATTTTTGGCGTTCCTGGCAGTCTTCGCTGAACGCTGTGTGTGCCAGGTCGCTGCCCGTCCCGTGTGCCACTTTGCAGTTGATGCAGGTGGGCTGTTTGCCTTCAGCTCGAGTAAGGCAGTCCCTCACATTGTGTGCACCGCTGCAGTAACTGCACGCTTCTTTTCCAGCCTTGCATATGGACTTGTTGTGTCCGTATGCAAGGCATTTTGTGCATTGGACTAGTGGGGACTGGTCCTCAATCGAGCATCGCTTGATGCCCACGTGAACTTTTTGGGCCTGCGTGTAGCTTTTCCAGAGCTCCGGGGAGAGCTCCAGAACGGGGTGGCATTCATGCGGGTTCCTCGCGCGCTTCCTATAGCGCACCTTTAGGGTCCGTCCATCGACAGCGACGTCCTGCAGAAGATGCTTATTCTGCGCCCTAAGGAGATCGACGATCTCCCCGTCGCTGTAGCTGGACAGCACCCCCTTGATGCAGACGAGAGGGTTTTGGGGTTTCGGCTCCTGGACTTTGAGCCCTGCGTTGGTCTTGAATTGGTCCTTAACTTTTATAAGGTCCGACTTACTCGCGCACCTGAGGACCACTTTCTGGTTGCGCGCCTTTCGGACTGTGTCGACTCGGGCTCCACTTGTTTTTAGGTCCAGGGCGGTCCTGATCCTCTCGATCACGTTATCTCCAGTGTGCTGGGGATTCGTGGACGAGACAATCAGGGTGTGGTTGGGTTGTGTGGGTGGTTTAGGGGGTTTTGGAGTGCTAGTGACCTGGGCAAAGGTTTTGGGGCCCTGCTGTTGCTGAAGCGGCCTCTCCGCTTTACCCAGGTCCGCCACCCCCTTCTCAATATTTTGGAGGCTCTTCTTCACCTCCCCGACTGCCAGTTCCGCCTCCAGATTCAGCGCCGAAGGCGCCTGGATTGGCGGTTCTTTGTCGCGCAGTACGCGGAGGTCCGCTGAGACGAGCTCCAGCCTTTCAGTTATGGGTTGCAGGTGTTTGGTGATATTGATTGGTGGGTGTGGTGGTGGTGGTGGGGAGGTTACAGGCCTGTTGGCGATGGCTTGTAGCTGTTTCTGTAGTGAGGCCACGGCCTCATCAAATCTGATGGTAGTGAGGAGGCCTGTCTCCCGGCTACTAGGGACCGACTCGGTGTTTTTTGGGTGGGCGAGGTCCTCCTTGAGTCTCTCGAGCACCTTCCTGAGCACGTCCAGCTGGTTGGAGATACTGGCCATGTTTGTGTCGAGGCGTGAAAGCCCGGCCCCCATTGGATCGCACTTGGGATCCCCCGGGGCTCTTGTGCTCTCTGACCTCGTCTTTTCGTGCTCGCTGATGTTCTTGAGGGCTGCTGCGGCGACCTCGTCTTTTATTTCTTTGATGCCTTTGAAGGCATCAAGAGTCTCGTGTCCGAGCCATTCTCGGATCCCTTTCGCCTCTTTATGAGTTTCGGAGACGTCCGTACGCATGAGGGAGAGCTCCACCTTCAAGTTCATTAGATCTCGGGTATGAGCTCTCTCGACCCGCAAAAGCTCCTTTGCGTGTCGAGAGCGCTCCTTCTCAAGATTGAACTTGTGCCGAGCCCTCGAGTCCGCCAGCGACAGAGCTGTCTCATAGAGGCCTTGTAAACACTCATGGGCCGTGACCTTGCACTCCCGCTTCATGTTACCGGCGGCTTCCAGGGCATCCTTTCCCCTCTGGAGAAGGTCGTTGGCCTCTCTGGTGGCCAGGTCCATTTCTACGCCTGTGCCCCTTCTCGGTGTTCTGTAGAGGAGGCTCGGCCGTCCGCTCTCGGAACGGTCGGCTTGGCTGATGGATGACGCCACCGAGCTCTCCTCGTCCGAGATGATCCGGCGGGGTGGGGAGATGCCGCATTGCTCCCAGTTTATAACGATTTCTGAAACTCTGCTGCGGCGTTCTGCAGACAGAGTCTCAGATAGTGGTGGTGTGCACCTCGGTACGTCCGGCTCCGACGATGCCTTTGGTGCCTGTGTCGGCTGTGGCTTCTGCGATGGACGCGCCGACTTCTCTGACACCACCGACTTGGCCGTATTTGTTAAGACCTTTTCGCGTAGGGATTTTGGGGGTTTCGCGGCCTCCGTGGTCATTTTGCGGGAGGTGGATTGTTGTTTTGATGACATTTTGTGTTACGATTTTATGATACTTGTGTATGCCTGTGTACGATAACTTAATCTAAATACTAAAACTAAAGATGGACTCACGGATGCTCCGCTGGTGGTCTGCGTCTGCTGTCCGATGAGGAGCCCGATAACTGCGGGACTCGATATTCTGAGTCCGTATGGCGCACTGGTGGTGGTCTTCAGTGGGATTCTGCGGTGGTTGGGTCACTACGTGTGTGGGGATGCCGAAATTCGGGATTCTGTTGGGGCCAAGTTATAGGACTTTTCCTGCCCTTTCAAATGAGCCCAAACTCGGCTTTCTAGCTCCTACGGGAGCAAAGTTAGGTCGCGGGGGGGTGAGGTAGCCCTGAGGGGGAAGGGGAGGGGAGGTTTCACGGGGAGACGTTTGAGGGGGGGAGGGGGTGAGGGGGGGGGGGGTGGGGGGGGAGGTTTCGTGGGGAGACGATTTGGGGGAGGGGGTGAGGGAGGGGGGAAGGGTAGGTAAATGAAGGGTTTGGGGGGGGTTGCGGATTTTCGGGGATGAGGGGCCCCTTGGTGCCTCAGGCAAAGTCCTGAAATCCCAAGTCGATTGAGCCCAAACTCGGGGGGGGTGGGACTAAGGGTTCAGGAGTTCCCTCGGGGCTTACCTGGTGGTGAGCCGTGGAGTCGTCACACTGGTTGCTGGTCTGCAGGCGGAATCCTCGGCCGGCTTCGGAGTCTCCAGTAAGGGCTAGGATCGTTCGGTTTGCGTCACGCCTCGTGGTTTACAAACACGTGTGGCCGAAGTGAGGTTATTTTGTCACCGAAAACCACGTGTTTTGGCGATTTTCGCACCTTTATAACTCCTAGGCCCGTGCTCCGATCTTGCTGGACGATATGTCGCTGGATAGGTCTCCGCCGCGTTTCTCAGGGTTATTGTAGGTAGAACGACTCCACTAACCTTGGCTGATTTATTCACCGCTAAAGTTCCTGGGGTCCTGCTCTGCAACCCGCTGAGGTAGACACTTGCCCACACTAATCCTGGTGAATCAACACTACAGAATTCCACTGATAACTTTTTCACGCCCGTAACTCAACGCGTCTATTTTAGGGGAATTTTTTACGCGGAGCTGATGTTTATCGTGCGATGTATTATCGGTTACTGGGTTAGGTTAGGTTAGGTTAGGTTTTTTCCAGGGGCGACGGATCTGGGGACATCCGTCGCCCCCTATTGTACGGACCCGAGATGGTGGCGCGTAGTGTTCCACGCGCGCCTCTCTGTGATGTATGGGGGGGAGTTCAACACCTCACTCCCCCCCAACGTGAGGAGGCCCGCAAAGGCGGGCCGGCACCAGTCGGGGATCGCGGAAGACATATTGGTTCCCGTGGTCCCCGACGTAGGTGTGGGACGGAACACCGGGGTGGTTTTAGTCAGTAAGAGTCTGACAGACCCCTCCGCCCACCCCAGGGCGGAGGACATCCATGAGGATTTCCACCTCGTGATCAAAAAAAAAAAAAAAAAAAGGTTAGGTTAGGTTTGCCTTGAGCAGGGCCGGTTTCCCAGTTTGTGGAAATCAGGTCGTCTGGTCCTGCTCAAGAAGGCGGGGCGCCCAGCGGACTCACCGTCCGCGTACAGGCCCATAGTGTTGCTGGACGAGGTCGGGAAATTATTCGAGCGAATTATCGCTGCCCGCCTCGTCCACCACTTGTGCAGAGAGGGGCCTGACCTGGCCGAGAGCCAGTTTGGCTTTCGGCACGGGCGCTCCACCATCCACGCAATATCGCGTGTGAGAGTCCTGGCAGAGGAAGCAGTGTCCCAGGGTGGGGTGATGTTGGCGGTGTCCTTGGACATTTCCAACGCCTTCAACACCCTGCCTTGGAGCTGCATTCGGGAGGCACTGCTGTACCATCGGGTGCCTCCCTACCTCTGCCACATCGTTGGGGCTTATCTCGAGGATAGGGGTGTCACCTACATGGGACGTGATGGCGGAAACCAGCGCCGCATGGCGTGCGGTGTTCCACAGGGCTCGGTCGTTGGCCCGCTCCTGTGGAACATCGGGTACGACTGGGTGCTGAGGGGCGAGCTCCCGCCGGGCGTGGAACTGACGTGTTATGCGGATGACACGCTGGTCACGGCCCGGGGGAGCTCGTACAGGGATGCAGCGTTGCTGGCGACGGCTGCGGTCTCACTGGTGGTGAGCCGCATACGGCGCCTAGGCCTGGAGGTGGCCCTCAACAAGTCGGAGGCCATGGCCTTTCATGGCCCCCGGCGGGCGCCGCCGGCCGGATCACACATCGTGGTCGGGGGGTGTCGGATCGCTGTCGAGTCCACCATGAAATATCTGGGATTGGTGCTCGACAGCCGGTGGGACTTCGGCCCCCACTTCCGGCGGCTGGCGCCCAAGTTGATGGGCGCGGCTGGGGCGCTGTCAACGCTGCTTCCCAATCTGGGGGGCCCGAGCGCCGCCTGTAGGCGGCTCTACGTGGGGATCGTGCGATCCATGGCCCTGTATGGGGCCCCGATCTGGGCGGCTGACCTGACGGCCGGCAGCATCGCTGTCCTGCGAAGACCGCAGCGAGCGATGGCCGTCAGAGTCATCAGGGGATATCGCACGATCTCCTACGAGGCGGCCTGTGTACTGGCTGGATCCCCACCGTGGGACCTCGAGGCGAAAGTACTCGCGTCACTGTATCGGTGGCGCGAGGAAGCGCGGGAGCGAGGCGAGCGACTGACGGAGCGACACATGGAGCTTCGTCGGTCGCAGCTCCGCGCAGCCCTGGTGGCGAGCTGGCAGGACAGGCTTTCACGCCCTACCGCCGGCCTCGCCACCGTCGAGGCGGTCCGGCCAGTACTCGGGCCCTGGCTCGGGAGGAGGCACGGCTCCCTGTCGTTTCGGGCGACGCAGGTGCTCTCGGGGCATGGTTGCTTCGGGAAGTACCTGTGTCGCATAAACAGGGAGCCGGACGCCCGGTGTCACCACTGCGTCGACTGCCGGGAGGACACGGCGTGGCATACGCTGGCAGAATGTGCCGCTTGGGAGGAGCCGCGTCGTGTCCTCGTCTCAGAAGTAGGCAGTGACCTATCGCTGCCGGCCGTGGTCGAGTCGATGGTCGGCAGCGAAGAGTCCTGGGACGCGGTGGTATCCTTCTGCGAAACTGTCATGTCGCAGAAGGAGGCTGCGGAAAGGGAGCGGGAGATATCTTCCGCTGACCCAGCCCGCAGCAGGCGCACTGGGCGTCGGCGGAGGGCGGACAACGCCCTCTTCCAGCCCCCCTAAATGGGTCCAGGGGCGATGGATCTGGGGACATCCGTCGCCCCCTATTGTATGGACCCGAGATGGTGGCGCGTAGTGTTCCACGCGCGCCTCTCTGTGATGTATGGGGGGGGAGTTTAACACCTCACTCCCCCCCAACGTGAGGAGGCCCGCAAAGGCGGGCCGGCACCAGTCGGGGATCGCGGAAGACATATTGGTTCCCGTGGTCCCCGACGTAGGTGTGGGACGGAACACCGGGGTGGTTTTAGTCAGTAAGAGTCTGACAGACCCCTCCGCCCACCCCAGGGCGGAGGACATCCATGAGGATTTCCACCTCGTGATCAAAAAAAAAAAAAAAAAGGTTAGGTTAGGTTAGGTTAGGTTAGGTTGTGCTGTGGAGGGAATGGACTGCGTATAATGGCGCCTTACCATTTCCTCCAGGGCAATATCAACCACGCTGCCAGAGCTCAGGACCTCTTGCTCCAGAGCATGGCAGCGTGGTCGATCGACGTGGCTGTGGTCGCCGAGCCGTACTTTGTCCCCCCCAGAGATAACTGGGTGGGAGACTTGGACGGTTCGGTGGCCATAATTGGCGGGGCTCTTGTCAACCCGTCCCGAGGTCACGGCTGGGTAGCCGCCCTCGCGGACGGCATTGGCACGGTTGGGGCGTATTTCTCGCCCAACAAGAGCCTCGCCGACTTCGAGAACTTCCTTGTCGAGTTGGGCGCCGTCGTAGGCCGACTCCACCCTCGCCCTGTGCTGTTACTAGGGGATCTCAACGCCAAGTCATCGGCGTGGGGATCTCCGGTGACCGACGCTAGGGGCGAGGCGCTGGAAGAGTGGGTGGTCACGACCGGCCTGGTTGTCCTAAACCGGGGCTCGGTCCACACGTGCGTGCGGCAGCGGGGCGGATCTATAGTGGACGTCTCGTTTGCAAGCCCTGCTGTCGCAAGCCGTGTCCACGACTGGCGTGTCGCTGTGGAGGTGGAGACGTTGTCGGATCACAGATATATCCGGTTCGACGTCTCCACCCAGACCACCGGCGACCGTCGTCCATCAGCCCCGCGAATGGACGGCCCGCGCTGGGCGCGTAAGCGCATCGACAGGGAACTTCTCGAGGAGGCTGCTATTGTCCAGGCCTGGAGCCGGGAGTCGGCAACAGACGGACCCGTCGACGTCGAACAGGGGGCGCTGTGGTTCCGCGGGGCGATGACGCACATCTGCGACGCGTCCATGCCCCGCGTCCACACGCATTCAGCGAGGCGCCAGGTGTACTGGTGGTCTGCCGAGATCGCGCGGCTACGTGTCGCCTGCGTGTCGGTCAGGCGCCAGTACACCCACTACCGCAGGAGACGTCGTCGGGTCCCTGACGAAGAAGCCGCGCTGTATGAGGTGTACCGCGCGGCGAAGGAGGCTCTGTGGCTGGCCATCGGCGAAGCGAAGACGCGAGCTAGGGAGGAGATGTTGGAGACTCTCGACGGAGATCCGTGGGGGCGCCCCTATCGGGCGGTTCGAGGGAAACTTCGAGCCGCGGCGCCTCCACTCACGGAGAGTCTCCAACCAGAGCTGCTGGAGGAGGTCGTCGCAGCCCTCTTCCCAGCAAGAGCGGAGCACACTCCGCCGCCGATGGCTTTGCCCACAGCCGCAGAGCCTACAGAAGGGAACGCCATCAGCGTCCCAGAGGTGACACAAGGAGAGATGGGGGCGGCCGTGTTGCGGCTCCGGGCCAAGAACGTGGCTCCGGGGCCCGACGGTATACACGGCTGCGCGTTGGCCCTCGCTCTGAAGGAGCTAGAGCCCCAACTGAGAGGACTCTTCACAGCGTGCCTTGAGCAGGGCCGGTTTCCCAGTTTGTGGAAATCAGGTCGTTTGGTCCTGCTCAAGAAGGCGGGGCGCCCAGCGGACTCACCGTCCGCGTACAGGCCCATAGTGTTGCTGGACGAGGTCGGGAAATTATTCGAGCGAATTATCGCTGCCCGCCTCGTCCACCACTTGTGCAGAGAGGGGCCTGACCTGGCCGAGAGCCAGTTTGGCTTTCGGCACGGGCGCTCCACCATCCACGCAATATCGCGTGTGAGAGTCCTGGCAGAGGAAGCAGTGTCCCGGGGTGGGGTGATGTTGGCGGTGTCCTTGGACATTTCCAACGCCTTCAACACCCTGCCTTGGAGCTGCATTCGGGAGGCACTGCTGTACCATCGGGTGCCTCCCTACCTCTGCCACATCGTTGGGGCTTATCTCGAGGATAGGGGTGTCACCTACATGGGACGTGATGGCGGAAACCAGCGCCGCATGTCGTGCGGTGTTCCACAGGGCTCGGTCGTTGGCCCGCTCCTGTGGAGCATCGGGTACGACTGGGTGCTGAGGGGCGAGCTCCCGCCGGGCGTGGAACTGACGTGTTATGCGGATGACACGCTGGTCACGGCCCGGGGGAGCTCGTACAGGGAGGCAGCGTTGCTGGCGACGGCTGCGGTTTCACAGGTGGTGAGCCGCATACGGCGCCTAGGCCTGGAGGTAGCCCTCAACAAGTCGGAGGCCATGGCCTTTCATGGCCCCCGGCGGGCGCCGCCGGCCGGATCACACATCGTGGTCGGGGGGTGTCGGATCGCTGTCGAGTCCACCATGAAATATCTGGGATTGGTGCTCGACAGCCGGTGGGACTTCGGCCCCCACTTCCGGCGGCTGGCGCCCAAGTTGATGGGCGCGGCTGGGGCGCTGTCAACGCTGCTTCCCAATCTGGGGGGGCCCGAGCACCGCCTGTAGGCGGCTTTACGTGGGGATCGTGCGATCCATGGCCCTGTATGGGGCCCCAATCTGGGCGGCTGACCTGACGGCCGGCAGCATCGCTGTTCTGCGAAGACCGCAGCGAGCGATGGCCGTCAGAGTCATCAGGGGATATCGCACGGTCTCCTACGAGGCGGCCTGTGTACTGGCTGGATCCCCACCGTGGGACCTCGAGGCGAAAGTACTCGCGTCACTGTATCGGTGGCGCGAGGAAGCGCGGGAGCGAGGCGAGCGACTGACGGAGCGACACATGGAGCTTCGTCGGTCGCAGCTCCGCGCAGCCCTGGTGGCGAGCTGGCAGGACAGGCTTTCACGCCCTACCGCCGGCCTCGCCACCGTCGAGGCGGTCCGGCCAGTACTCGGGCCCTGGCTCGGGAGGAGGCACGGCTCCCTGTCGTTTCGGGCGACGCAGGTGCTCTCGGGGCATGGTTGCTTCGGGAAGTACCTGTGTCGCATAAACAGGGGGCCGGACGCCCGGTGTCACCACTGCGTCGACTGCCGGGGGGACACGGCGCGGCATACGCTGGCAGAATGTGCCGCTTGGGAGGAGCCGCGTCGTGTCCTCGTCTCAGAAGTAGGCAGTGACCTATCGCTGCCGGCCGTGGTCGAGTCGATGGTCGGCAGCGAGGGGTCCTGGGACGCGGTGGTATCCTTCTGCGAAACAGTCATGTCGCAGAAGGAGGCTGCGGAAAGGGAGCGGGAGATATCTTCCGCGCACCCTGCCCGCAGCAGGCGCACCGGGCGTCGGCGGAGGGCGGATAACGCCCTCTTCCAGCCCCCCTAAATGGGTCCAGGGGCGACGGATCTGGGGACATCCGTCGCCCCCTATTGTACGGACCCGAGATGGTGGCGCGTAGTGTTCCACGCGCGCCTCTCTGTGATGTATGGGGGGGAGTTTAACACCTCACTCCCCCCCAACGTGAGGAGGCCCGCGAAGGCGGGCCGGCACCAGTCGGGGATCGCGGAAGACATATTGGTTCCCGTGGTCCCCAACGTAGGTGTGGGACGGAACACCGGGGTGGTTTTAGTCAGTAAGAGTCTGACAGACCCCTCCGCCCACCCCAGGGCGGAGGACATCCATGAGGATTTCCACCTCGTGATCAAAAAAAAAAAAAAAAAAAGGTTAGGTTAGGTTAGGTTAGGTTAGGTTAGGTTAGGTTAGGTTAGGTTAGGTTAGGTTAGGTTAGGTTAGGTTCCCCCCCAGTGGGTTCCCGCATTGACGAGGCGGGGGGGCTCAGTAGCCGTGGTTTAGAACCCCACGGTGAAGCTAAGAGGAACCCGAGGAGGGGCCGCTCGTCAGGGCTTTTCCGCTCAAAGCCGACGACGTAGCGGCCAACGCGGTGTCGTTTGGCGACATCGCGAGGGTTGGAGGCCGCGGTGGGAGAGGAGTGCTGGTATTGAGGTGCGCCGCTCTCCCTACCTACCGCGGCCTGAACGGGGTCGCCACCGTCCGATGGCGAACGCGGTGGGGCCGCAGGGGAAGAGGAGTGTTGGTATAACGTTGGCCACTCTCCCTATCCCCTGCGGCCGAAAACTGGTAGGCGGCGGGGCCATAGTCCTGACCCGTCGCAGGGGGACCAAGGGTGTCATTCAAGGGGTCGTCTGGCGCCTATATGCTAATTGGTCCCCGGGGTGGTCACGGCGTGTTATGTGTTCATGCGCGCCGTGAATGGGGGTATTCCTCAGAGGTGGGTCCGGCGACGGACAGCCGCGGCGGGTTCGCGGAAGAGTTTTTTCGTTCCCGTGTTCCCGCCATAAGCGGTGTAGGAGGACACCGTGGAGTTTTAGTGGGTTGGAGTCCCACATAACTGCGCTATTTCCCCTTAGTAGCGCAGTATGCATGAGCATTTCTCCACGATAAAAAAAAAAAAAAAAAAAAAAAAAAAAGGTTAGGTTAGGTTAGGTTAGGTTAGGTTAGGTTAGGTTTTTTTTTTTTTTTTTTTTATGGTGAGTTTTTTACCGCGGACATGGTGGTCCGCGCCCTTGTTTACAATATAAATTATTTATTGGTTTTTTGATATAGTTACAATTATTAGACTCCTACTCCGGACACTTAAATCTAGGTTATTTCTGAACTTAAATCTACGTGAGTCCATCTCATACATATTTTTTTTTTTTTTTTTTTTTTTTATTATGTATAATTTTTTATAAACATGCACATGCTGTTATTTTTATATATATGTATATATATATATATATTTTTTTATTTTTTTTTTTATTTTTTTTTTTTTATACTATAATATTACATTGTTACACAGGCATTATTTTGATGTAAAGATTTATTCTGTTGACATACTTTTATTGACAATTTGTGGTTTTGATGTTATACTATTTCATTTTAAGTTACTACACTTTTCGAGAAAGACTGCATGGCAGTGTGAACCGACCAGCCCCACCGACGGCTTCCGTTCACGGAAATGACGTACGCATCCGCGCCGCTTAGCTCAACCATTTTTGAGGGAACTTAACGACCGGATACGCAGCGCCACCATCGGCTAGACAGTTATGTGAGTATGACAGATTCACTCTGCCACGCAGTTTTACAATTTGGTTTTATGGTGGGTGTTAGTGTGAGTGATTCTAGGTGGGTTTGTTTGGGTTTGGAATTTGGGTGGGACTTGTTAGTTGTATGGTTACGTGTTAATTCGGTGTCTGCTGACCAGGGACTTCGCTAACCGGAGCAAGGCTTCCATGACGACTACGTCTCGATGCTGCATGGCCGTCTTCAAGTTGTAGTCGATGACGGCTTTAGTCGGCGCATCCATAGCTTTCTTTGCGAAACGGCCTATGGCGTCGTCGGCGTCGTCGGAGTAATAGACGCAACTGACAGTGTGTCTCGACACCGCCACTACCGCATGGGAGATGCTGTCATGGATTTGGAGCCTCCTGGACTTGGTATTGATGATGATTACGCTGTCGTAGGTCAACCCCTGAGCCTCGTGTATGGTCAAGGTACGCGACCCTTCGCCGGACCCATATCCCTGGTTCATAAGAGAGGCTTTCTCCTCCTGCGTATGAACCAAGAACAGGGTGTTTTGGGCAGTTTTGGGTATCTGCACTCCTGTATAACCTTCCACCCTCAGGGAGTGGACCCGCGACAGCGTCGACTTGGAGGAGTATATACCGGAGTATATCTCGCTCAGTGCAAGAGCCACATCCATCGGGTTGCGGTGTGTGCAAAGCAGCTCCCGGGTGATGCCAGCCACCAGGTTTGGACGGGTATACCTAAGAGCGAATAGGTTCTCTCTATCCAAATATGGAAGCTGGTTCACGTCTCCGATGAGGACAACCTCGCTTGCTCCTGACAACTTCACTGCCATTACTATGGCCCCAAAATGGTTCATTAGTGCCTCGTCTACCGTGAGACGGTAACATCGGTCTTGTGTTCTGAACCCGTTGGCTAAGATTGAGGCCATAGTGCGCACCTTTGCCTTGACTCGATCTCCTAAGCGATGCGCAAGCTTCTCTCTGAGATCTTTGGCAGCTTCGGTCGTCGTGGTGGCTACGACATCTTTCTCCTCATCGAAGTGCTTCACCACCCAGGTTGTCTTGCCACAACCCGGGACTCCGTTAACCCACTCGATATTGGGTACCGCCCAAGTTTCCTTCGATGCTGGGGTGTCCGAAGTCCCTAAAATGGACTGTGCCATTTCAAGGATCTTATCGTCCAGCATGATTTTGGTACATTTGGCGGTAACCACTATCGGGTCGTCGTTAGGCACGTTGAATTTGGGTTTGCCTGAGCGCTCCGTTTCCTCCTCGTCCAGGGCCACAAAACCACTCTTCGCGCTGTAGGCTGCCATGTACGAGCCCGTCATTTCTCCTTTGATGACCTGAGAGTTGACGTTGTCGTACACTGCTGCCTCTGCTTCCTTGAGTAATACTCTTAACAGTCCTTCTGTGTCTCTCTGGAAGGTCTGTAAGATCTTGCTGCATGTCCTGAGATTGACCTCTCTAGTCGCTCTCACGATTGCAACATACTCAAGGAAGGCGCTCTTTACGTGGTCCGTGGTGCCCGAGTTTACTGCGAGGGTCGGTGGGCTGACTTGCCCTTTGTCGGCTCTGGTAGGCACTGGCTTTTGCGGTGATGGTTTTTTGGGGTTCTTCTGGAAGAACCTCTCCACTGCTGCTTCCAGTTTGTGCGATGGTGATGCATTACTGGTGCTTGGGAGCAGTGCACTGAGGAAAGTGCCGATGGCTTTCAGGCGACTCCTCGACTTAGCCTGGTCTTCAGGGCTAATAGTCTTGCTCTGCTCCTTTGCAGCTTTTTCGGCGGCTGCCTTCTGCTGGGCCCTCTCGGAACCGCTTTGAGTAGTCGGGCTTGTTGTGGGGCTCGTCGTCTTGGCTGTTGGTTGTCTGGGGGCTTTGAGGAAACTCAGGGATTCCCCTCTGTCCTCATAGACAACGACCTCGTGTTGTTCTGAGGCCTTTAGACAGCCGAATCGGTCTACGACGTTGCCTCTCTCTCCTCCGACTATCATTGCGTCGACACTTATTGAGCGGGTTGTGACTGCCGTATGCTCCCCTGCCTCCCTGATCCTCTGAAGCAACGCGTTTGCCTGAGCGAATGGTGTCTCCTCTCCCCACTCGAATAATGCGATCGTCTTTCCTTTAGATCGCAATAAACGGCATCGGTGAGTGGCTACTTCCACTTGAGGCAGTGCGGCATACTTGCTGCCCTTCATGGTGGTTTTCGCGGTGCTTCCGTTGATCAAGGCGGCAAGGCCTGGAGATATTGGTATACGGGCCCTAGCTCGGCTTGAGCCTATGCAGAAGCTTATGCCTAACCTTTCGCCTTCCCTGTTCATAAATAGGGGGACGCCTCGCAGCCTGACGCCGGGGACTCCGTCTCCTCCACATGCCAGGAATTGCGTGATGGGCATGATGTTAGGGGCTGGATGTAGGCTGGCCTCTGGCACTGCTGCTGCCGCTGGTGTTGTTTGTTGATTGGTGTTAGTGCGTGTAGTTTGTGTTGTGGTGAGTGATATTCCTGTTGTGTTTTGTGTGTTTGTCGTTGTTGCTTGTGTAGTGATTGTTGTGGTTGCTGTATTGGTTGTGGTTGTCGTGGTTGTTGTTGGTGTGGTAGTGACAGGTGGTAGTCGGTTTCGACTATGCAAGGTTGTGTCCGTTTTGTTGGCCCCTGCTGCTACAGTGGCGACTTTACTCGCGAATGCCAAGAATGGTTTCCTGGTGGCCGGTCTCCCCATGATGGTTTGGAGTGTGGACTGGCTTAGCTGGATTTCGATCTTCACTTCCAGCTCCATTCTTTCGTGACTAAACCTTGGGCATTCGAAGAGCAGGTGCCAGACTGTTTCTTCACAGCTAGGGTCACAGACGCACGAGGGACTATCTTTGAGATGGAAGCGGTGGAGGTACGCTGAGAATCCTCCGTGTCCTGTTAGGACTTGTACATGGACCGGTGAGAGAGCTGTTTCTCTGAGTGTTCTTTTCGCCGCTAGGACGTCTGGGAAGAACACTTTTGTGACCGCTCCTGTACTCGAGGACTCGTATCGCGCCTGCCACTTTCTGATAGTCCCCTCCCGTATTTTCCTCCTCACGAACGATACGGGGACCTTGTTATAGTCTGCTGTCTCTTTGGTTAGGGCTGCCTCCTTGGCTAGCTCGTCCGCTCTTTCATTCCCGGCGGTTCCCACGTGGGCCCTGAGCCAAAAGAGCTTCACTTCTCTGCCCTCCTCTCGGATCTTGCGGACGCATCTCTTGATTTGGAGTGCCAGGTGGTGAGTGACAGACGGACTCCTCAGCAAATCAAGTGACGACCTAGAGTCACTTAAGATGCTTACGGATGTCTCTCCAGACTCTCTTGCCATCCTGACAGCCCTGAAGAGAGCGTACATTTCCGATTGGAAGACTGTGTTGTGAGGCTCCAGGCCGAAGGTGCTGAACTTGGACTCCTTTCCGTTTTCCCACCAGGTCAGGGCAGCTCCGACCTTCCCCTCTATCTTGCTGCCGTCGGTGTATATTTGGGGACCGATTACTTGGTGGGTTTCCAGGGTTTCGGGAGTCAAGTCTTCTAGGCGTGCATACTCTGTTGTTGTGAGTAGCGCTGGGTGGGGATTTTGGGAGTGGTGCACGTTGCACTCCAGCTCACGACCCGGCGGTATGAACTCTAGGGAATGGCCCTTTTTGATCTTGAAAAGGGTTGCGGCCTCTATTACCCGGAGATCTAGGGGGAGTTGGCCTGACAGGATAAGTGCCGATGTCAGAGACACCGTGCGGTATGCTTTGCAGATCTTCTGCGCAAAACCTCTCTGCAGTGAGTCAAACTGATTTCTTGTCATCAGTTTCTCAGCTGCAGGGGCCCACGCACTCGCTGCATACATCACGATAGGCTCTATCACCGACACGTATATCGTCCTAATTATCTCTCTGTTGAGACCCCAAGTCACCTTCGCCGCGCATGCCAGCTGCTTGTAGATGTCTGCAGCCTTTTTACAGGTTGCGGACACGTGCGCGTTGAAAGTGAGTTTAGAGTCTATTGTGAGACCTAGCAGCTTGACCTCTTCGACCAGGTTCAGCCGCGTACCCGAAATGTGGAGTACCGGAATGTCGTACTTAAGCTTCTTCGTTAACACCATCGCATTGGTCTTGTGCGCGGCGAACCGTAGCTTATTTTGGACGCCCCATTCCGATACTATGTCTAGCGTGTCGTTGGCTGACTGCTGCAGGGGACCGGCTGTAAAGTCCGAGAAAACTAGGACAACGTCGTCTGCGAAGGCTTGGCAGTACACCCCCATTCTGGCCATCTTGTGTAAAAGCGAATCTAGGATAAGGTTCCAGAACGTCGGTCCGGCAATTGAGCCCTGGACGCATCCTTTCGTGGTACCCTTCTCACTAGTCGCTCTGGCGTAGTTGACCCTGATGTTCCGGTCTTCCAGGTATGAGGTGACGAGAGCGTAGATGTTTTTTGGACAGTGTTTGACCACCATCTGCCTTTTGAGTGCTGGCCACCACGCATTATCGAAGGCTCCCTCTATGTCCAATGATATCAAAAGCACGATCTTTTTGGCTTTGATTTCGGCACGGATATGTCCCATTAGGGCATAGAGGGCGTCCTCGGTTCCGCGTTGCGGCATGAAACCGTACTGGTTTGTGTTCAGTGTCGGGAGGAAGTGCCACTGGAGTCTGCCTACTAGGAGTTTCTCGACGATTTTTCCTAGGACCGAGAGCAGACCTATTGGCCTGTACGACTTTGGGCTGGTGTAGTCGTCCTTGCCTGGCTTGCGGAGAATGCACACGTGGGCGACCTTCCACTGCTTCGGGAAGTGGGACAGCGACAAGCACCTGTTGGCTATCGCTAAGAACACTTCCCTATTGCAGTTTATTGCTGCTGTGCAGATGTCTGCCGTTAATCCATCGGGGCCGGGAGCTTTTTTCGGATTTTGGTTCTGAAGAACCATTTCCAGCTCCGCGGCCGTGAAGGGTGGATCGTCAGCAGACAGACCTCGGGGGTTTTCCTTCTCCGCTAGCCTCCTCAGAGCGGTGTGGTATGGCTGTTCGGCATCCGTTGAGTCATCGGGGTAGAAGGTTTTTGCCAGAAGATCCGCGGATTGCTTTGGGCTGAGCGTCTCGCCTGCGGCGTTTCTCAGGAGGGTGTCGTCCTGTCTTCTGGCTGTCTTCCTAAGTACCCTGTAGATGCCGTCCCACATGCTCTCTCGGTCCTGCTTCGAGCAGAACTCCTTCCAGTTGGCTGTGGCTGCTTCCATTGCTGCTGTGGTGTACGCTTGTTTGGCCAGTACGTATTCTTGGATGGTGAAGTGTCTCCGGCTTGCGGCTGCATTTCGGATCCTTCTCTTTTTCGTCATCGCGTCTTTTTTGAGACGATCTAGAGAAGGGCTCCACCATGGGGGCTTGGCGTTCAGTTTAGGCGACCCCAGTTTTGGGATCGCGTCCTCGCATGAGCGGTGGATGTTAATTGTGTACTTTGTGATGAGTGACTCCAATTCCTCTGGGTTCGAGACGCTCGAGACTCTGACTGGTGTGATGTCATTTTCTGCTAAGCTGGTCTTGAAGTGCGTGCTGAAGTCGGACCACTTTGCCTTCTTGGTGTTGTAGATGCGCGTCGAGATCGGCCTAATTGGTTCTAAGGCCTTTTCTAAACGCATGGAGAAGGTTATCGCGTTGTGGTCTGAAGTTGTTAGGCTCCTTTCTACACGCCAGTCCTCAACCTTGCCTAGCAGTGACAGGCTGCATACCGTCACATCGACGATGCTTGTGCACCACCTGTCTCCTCTATAGGTCTCGAACGTCGGAGTTTGTCCTGTATTGAGGATGTGGAGATCCCGCTCATTGAGGAACGAGTTGTACGCCGCCCCGCGATGGTTTTCGGAAACACTTCCCCACCACTGGCTCCAGGCGTTTACGTCTCCTCCCACCAGGATGTTGTTGGTGTGTAATTTTTGTATTGTGTTGTGTGTATCTGAAAGGTATGGTTCGATGTCCTGGTCACCTTCAAAATAGACCGATAGTACCCCAAAGCTGACCTGGCCCGCCTTCAGCAAAACGGCCGCGACATTCTCGGTCACAAGCTGGGGGTCGTGGATGACCTCCAGGTTGTGCCCGAAAATAACGATAGCGGCTTTTACTGGTTTCTGGCGGTTCAGGCTACACTGGATGACTCGCGTGCCGGGGCTTTGTTTCATCACACCTGTTCTTCCTACATAGGGCTCTTGAACAAGTGCTACTGAAACTCCCTTTGCCTGCGCCGCCAGGTGTAGTTCTTCTGTGGCCAGCTTGGAGCGCTGAAGATTTACCTGGATAAACGGCAATCTTGCTATCGGTCTTGTTGTGTTTTGAGAGGTGACTGGTTGGTTGGTGTGTGTGGTGTCTTGGTCGCCCTTAGCAATAGGAAACGCGCGACCTTGCTATGCCATCCCATTTTTGGCGTTCCTGGCAGTCTTCGCTGAACGCTGTGTGTGCCAGGTCGCTGCTCGTCCCGTGTGCCACTTTGCAGTTGATGCAGGTGGGCTGTTTGCCTTCAGCTCGAGTAAGGCAGTCCCTCACATTGTGTGCACCGCTGCAGTAACTGCACGCTTCTTTTCCAGCCTTGCATATGGACTTGTTGTGTCCGTATGCAAGGCACTTAGTGCATTGGACTAGTGGGGACTGGTCCTCAATCGAGCATCGCTTTATGCCCACGTGGACTTTTTGGGCCTGCGTGTAGCTTTTCCAGAGCTCCGGGGAGAGCTCCAGAACGGGGTGGCATTCATGCGGGTTCCTCGCGCGCTTCCTATAGCGCACCTTTAGGGTCTGTCCATCGACAGCGACGTCCTGCAGAAGATGCTTATTCTGCGCCCTAAGGAGATCGATGATCTCCCCGTCGCTGTAGCTGGACAGCACTCCCTTGATGCAGACGAGAGGGTTTTGGGGTTTCGGCTCCTGGACTTTGAGCCCTGCGTTGGTCTTAAATTGGTCCTTAACTTTGATAAGGTCCGACTTACTCGCGCACCTTAGGACCACTTTTTGGTTGCGCGCCTTCCGGACTGTATCGACTCGGGCTCCACTTGTTTTTAGGTCCAGGGCGGTCCTGATCCTCTCGATTACGTTGTCTCCAGTGTGCTGGGGATTCGTGGACGAGACAATCAGGGTGTGGTTGGGTTGTGTGGGTGGTTTAGGGGGTTTTGGTGTGCTAGTGACCTGGGCAAAGGTTTTGGGGCCCTGCTGTTGCTGAAGCGGTCTCTCCGCTTTACCCAGGTCCGCCACCCCCTTCTCGATATTTTGGAGGCTCTTCTTCACCTCCCCGACTGCCAGTTCCGCCTCCAGATTCAGCGCCGAAGGCGCCTGGATTGGCGGTTCTTTGTCGCGCAGTACGCGGAGGTCCGCTGAGACGAGCTCCAACCTTTCAGATATGGGTTGCAGGTGTTTGGTGATGTTGATTGGTGGTTGTGGTGGTGGTGGGGAGGTTACAGGCCTGTTGGCGATGGCTTGTAGCTGTTTCTGTAGTGTGGCCACGGCCTCATCAAATCTGATGGTAGTGAGGAGGCCTGTCTCCCGGCTATTAGGGACCAACTCGGTGTTTTGTGGGTGGGCGAGGTCCTCCTTGAGTCTCTCGAGCACCTTCCGTAGCACGTCCAGCTGGTTGGAGATACTGGCCATGTTTGTGTCGAGGCGTGAAAGCCCGGCCCCCATTGGATCGCACTTGGGATCCCCCGGGGCTCTTGTGCTCTCTGACCTCGTCTTTTCATGCTCGCTGATGTTTTTGAGGGCTGCTGCGGCGACCTCGTCTTTTATTTCTTTGATGCCTTTGAAGGCATCAAGGGTCTCGTGTCCGAGCCATTCTCGGATCCCTTTCGCCTCTTTGTGTGTTTCGGAGACGTCCGTACGCATGAGGGAGAGCTCCACCTTCAAATTCATTAGTTCTCGGGTATGAGCTCTCTCGACCCGCAAAAGCTCCTTTGCGTGTCGAGAGCGCTCCTTCTCAAGATTGAATTTGTGGCGAGCCCTCGAGTCCGCCAGCGACAGAGCTGTCTCATAGAGGCCTTGTAAACACTCATGGGCCGTGGCCTTGCACTCCCGTTTCATATTGCCGGCGGCTTCCAGGGCATCCTTTCCCCTCTGGAGAAGGTCGTTGGCCTCTCTGGTAGCCAGGTCCATTTCTACGCCGGTGCCCCTTCTCGGTGTTCTGTAGAGGAGGCTCGGCCGTCCGCTCTCGGAACGGTCGGCTTGGCTGATGGATGACGCCACCGAGCTCTCCTCGTCCGAGATGATCCGGCGGGGTGGGGAGATGCCGCATTGCTCCCAGTTTATAACGATTTCTGAAACTCTGCTACGGCGTTCTGCAGACAGAGTCTCAGATAGTGGTGGTGTGCACCTCGGTACGTCCGGCTCCGACGATGCCTTTGGTGCCTGTGCCGGCTGTGGCTTCTGCGATGGACGCGCCGACTTCTCTGACACCACCGACTTGGCCGTATTTGTTAAGACCTTTTCGCGTAGGGATTTTGGGGGTTTCGCGGCCTCCGTGGTCATTTTGCGGGAGGTGGTTTGTTGTTTTGTTGACATTTTGTGTTACGATTTTATGATACTTGTTAATGCCTGTGTACGATAACTTAATCTAAATACTAAAACTAAAGATGGACTCACGGATGCTCCGCTGGTGGTCTGCGTCTGCTGTCCGATGAGGAGCCCGATAACTGCGGGACTCGATGTTCTGAGTCCGTATGGCGCACTGGTGGTGGTCTTCAGTGGGATTCTGCGGTGGTCAGGTCACTACGTGTGTGGGGATGCCGAAATTCGGGATTCTGTTGGGGCCAAGTTATAGGACTTTTCCTGCCCTTTCAAATGAGCCCAAACTCGGCCTTCTAGCTCCTACGGGAGCAAAGTTAGGTCGCGGGGGGGTGAGGTAGCCCTGAGGGGGAGGGGGGGAGGGGAGGTTTCACGGGGAGACGTTTGAGGGGGGGGAGGGGTGAGGGGGGGGGGTCGGGGGGGGGCTGGTTTCGTGGGGAGACGATTTGGGGGAGGGGGTGGGGGAGGGGGGAAGGGTAGGTAAATGATGGGTTTGGGGGGGGGGGGTTGCGGATTTTCGGGGATGAGGGGCCCCTTGGTGCCTCAGGCAAAGTCCAGAAATCCCAAGTCGATTGAGCCCAAACTCGGGGGGGGTGGGACTAAGGGTTCAGGAGTTCCCTCGGGGCTTACCTGGTGGTGAGCCGTGGAGTCGTCACACTGGTTGCTGGTCTGCAGGCGGAATCCTCGGCCGGCTTCGGAGTCTCCAGTAAGGGCTAGGATCGTTCGGTTTGCGTCACGCCTCGTGGTTTACAAACACGTGTGGCCGAAGTGAGGTTATTTTGTCACCGAAAACCACGTGTTTTGGCGATTTTCGCACCTTAATAACTCCTAGGCCCGTGCTCCGATCTTGCTGGACGATATGTCGCTGGATAGGTCTCCGCCGCGGTTCTCAGGGTTATTGTAGGTAGAACGACTCCACTAACCTTGGCTGATTTATTCACCGCTAAAGTTCCTGGGGTCCTGCTCTGCAACCCGCTGAGGTAGACACTTGCCCACACTAATCCTGGTGAATCAACACTACAGAATTCCACTGATAACTTTTTCACGCCCGTAACTCAACGCGTCTATTTTAGGGGAATTTTTTACGCGGAGCTGATGTTTATCGTGCGATGTATTATCGGGTACTGGGTTAGGTTAGGTTAGGTTAGGTTAGGTTAGGTTAGGTTAGGTTTTTTTTTTTTTTTTTTTTTTATATTCACCCGTCATCACAGGGCGTTGCGTGTTTCCTCTGACGTGTATGATCAGAGACCTTTTTTGGACATTTTATTTATATTAACTTTTGTACATGTTTTCTTTTCTTATATTACTTATTTTAGTTTTACAATTATTTTAGTGCTGTTTTTCTAACCTTATACTACTTATTTCAGTTTTACAATTATTTTAATGCTATTTCTTAATGCTAGTTAGATACTAGTTTTATTCAACATACTACGATTACTTATTTTACGATATTTGATTTACTTAATTCTTTCTACATTGATTACTTATCAAATATTTAACAATATTTGAAAGTATATGTCGGGTTTGGTCCAGACATCAGAAGTAAAACTCAGTTATGGCAATACAATACACTAATTTTAATTTAATTGAACAATCAGTTATCTTAAATCTAGGAAATGTAGAAATGAAATAAAACTGAATTAAATAACGAATAAAGGCAGTGAGGGCGGTCACATAGGGCAGTACTGACTGTCAGGGACAGTGGTCCATGCACCCACCGCAATAAGGATAGTACTAACTGTGTACACAGTGTTCCACATCCAATAACCGGGCAGTACTGACTGTCGAGAGACAGTGGTCCGTGCACCAAGACGCATCCGTTTGAAATGCGTGCCGTCTCAACAGCGCAGCTCCTTATAAAGGCGGTCGCTAGTGGCCGAGGGTAGTTACGATATTTTACTGAACTGTACATTACGTCAAATGATCGAAAGAGTGAAGGTTTGTCTATGATGCTTCCGGTGCACGTTCCACTAGCGCCATCTAGTCGCCGTCTCTCGCAGTTGTTAAATAATATTGCTGCCGACACGGCCATTCTGACAAATCACTCGTCCTCGAGTGCATTTATTCATCTAAAAATAATAATAATACTAATTAATTCACATCATCATCATCGTTACATAGCTTAATAGCAAATATCACTGGTCTAGGTATTTCTTTACAACAGAAAACCCCTACAGTTCAAACAAGCTGGTCTAAATCGTCACCCACTAAAGCAGGCGAGATTCCTGCAGCATCTCACACATCATTGCTCATAACAGCAAGAGATCTTATTAGAACACCAATACAGTTCAAACATTCTGGTCTGAATCGTCACCCACTAAAGCAGGTGAGATTCCTGCAGAGCATCACAGATCATCTCCCACAACAACAGGAAAGATCTTTATATTCTATTTGCTAAAACAACCATCTTCCACAAAAGTAGAAGAGACCACATAGTAATTGATCATTCCAAAGATTCCATTATAGCATCGGAATTATCTACACTTAAGGTGCGAGAACTTACAGAAAGTGTTTCCTCTGCATCATCTGCAGTCAATGTGCCAGAGCTTACAGAAAGTGTTTCCTCTGAATCATGTGCAGTCAATGTACGAGAGCTTACAGTAAGAGTTTCCTCCGAGTCTGAGGTCATATCATTATTTACTGGCACAAAAGACGTACTGAGCTCATCTTCTGCCGTCACGGTCCGTTCATCATTTTCATCACTATAATTTTCGCAAATTTCTAAATAACTTTCTTGCCCTTTAGGTACTTCCCTTAAATTTTCATGTGCATATTTATAAATTCTGTTAGAACCGTTAATATGTTTAAGTTCATAACGGTCATTATCTAATACGGTGACTATTTTATAAGGCCCCTTAAATTTATTATCTAACTTTGTTTGATGTCTTGCTTCGCATTTTGCGAAAACAAATTCACCTACTGCAAAAGGTTTAATCCGAGCTTTTCCCTTATTAAACCGTATAGTGTCAGCGTTAGCTACTCTTTGAATATTTTCTGATGCGGATGAACGAGCCGTTTCAACATTAATTATAGGTGGTTCAGAAGAACTAGGAGTTATTTTAGCTAGACTAAGTGAGGAACCTTGAATGCCAAACATCAGTTCCATAGGCGTAAAACCTGTGGTCCTGGAACGAGTACTATTAAGAGCAAGTTGGATCTCTCCTAGTTCATCCTTCCAAGCATTATTAGAATTACATTCTATAACAGTAAGAATACTCTTCAAAGTTCGCATGACTCTCTCAACCTGCCCGTTAGCTCTACTAGAACCAGTTGCTATTAAATGGAGCTCTATTCCATTATTATTACAAAAGTTTTTAAACTCATTGCAGTCATAACAACGTCCTCTATCTGCGATAATGCGCTTCGGAGCACCAAATAAGTTTACAGCATTCTTAATTGCTCTCACAGCGTATGAAGAGCTTAAGGCCGGTGTATATTCCAGCAGTACAAACTTTGTAAAGGCGTCTATTAAAACTGAGCAATATTCTTTTTTATCACTTTTGCCCGAAAGTTTTCCGGTTAAATCCAAGTGAATTGTGTGCCAAGGGACTGGATGTTTAGGAATTGAATGCAACTGCATTTGCTGTGCACCTGAAGGGCCTTTAGCAGTTTTACATACTACGCAGCAATTAATAAACTTTTTGACTAATTTAGCCATATCAGAAAACCAATAAAATTCGTAAAGTTTGTCTAAAGTCTTGTCAAAACCTAAATGTTTTATTTCATTATGAACGTGGTTAATAAGGGACCAAACCAAAGAACGTGGTACAATAGGTAGCCAACTAGAAACTCCTCTACGTTCTATCTTCCTATACAATATTCCTTGTCTTAAATCATACGTATGCGATATCTCTTCAGGTAATTGATTATTACGGATTTTTGCTATTATTTCAGAAAGTTCTGAATCGCGTTCTTGTTCTACAATTAACCAACCTTTATCTAATTCAAGGAAATTTACTTTGCGGGGCTCAGAATAATTTGTGTTTGACAAATTGCGAGACAAGAAATCTGCATGAGCCATCTTTCGACCTTCTTTGTACACGATATCAAAATCATAAGCTTGCAATATAGCCCACCAACGGTGAACCCTTGGAGTCAAATCACGTTTAGAGTGAGAAGCTTTAAGGGAGTTACAATCGGTAAATACGGTGAATTTTCGTCCATGCAAATAATGACGAAAATGTTCGATTGCTTTTACTACCGCAAGAGTCTCTAACTCGTAAGAGTGATATCGCGTTTCTGCATCTATGGTCTTCCTACTATAATATGCTACTACATGAGGGGTATCATTATGTTTTTGGATAAGAATTGCACCATATCCCGCACTACTTGCATCGGTATAGAGTTCAATGGGCAAGGAAGGGTCAAAAACTTTTAAAACTGGTTCAGACGTCAAAATGTGGATAAGTTTTTTGTGTATTTGGTCATGCTCAGGGGTCCACTTAACATTGCCTTTTCCTTTTGTCAAGGGATATAAAGGGCGAATTATTTGGGAAAAGTTAGGAATAAACTGTCTAAAATACGTTGCCAGCCCTATGAGCTGCCTAACATGAGTGACAGTTTTTGGCGTTGGAACATTAATTAAGGCTTGTATTTTTTTTGGATTTGGTCTAATCTCCCCAGCTGAAACTATATACCCAAGGTACTCAGTTTGAACTTTCAGAAACGAACATTTCTTTAAATTAAACGAGAAACCAGCATTGGACAGAGTTTTAAGTAATTTGTCTAAACGGTCAAGCCCCTCATTAATATCTGTGGAAATTGAAAGGACATCATCCATGAAAACTAGAATTCTTTCATCATTCATAGGCTGTAGAGCAGTATTAATAGCCTTTTGAAAAATGGAAGGTGCATTGCGCAAACCGAAGGGCATAGCCAAATATTCGAACTGCCCTTTTGGGGTAACAAATGCAGTTTTTTCTATGGAACTTTCATGTACAGGCAGCTGGTGAAACCCAGAGGCCATATCAATACTACTAAAATAATGAGCACCATTAAGTTTATCAATTTGTTCACTGATCAGAGGTAAAGGATAATGATTAGGTTGAGTATTACTATTTAATTCCCTATAGTCAACACACATGCGTGTACTACCGTCCTTTTTCTCTACAAGAATGATGGGGCTTGCAAACGGGGATGAACTTTCCCTAATAATATTTGCCGCCAACAATTGCTCGATTTTTTCGTCAACTATCTTAGATTCCTGAGGGGATAACCTATACGGTCTCCTATGTACCACTTTATGAGGATCAATTAAATCGATTTTCAACTGTCCTGTTTTAATTCTAGTTGTTGGAAAATTTTCAATAAAATTATCTGCATATTGCGTTAATATGTTAAAAAGTTTTATTCGGTCAGATCCTGTCAAGTCAGTATTAATTGAATCAATGTCAAAAATAGGTTTGGTTTTGGTACACATATTAGTCTCGACACACCGTTTGAATGTTAAACCGCTCTCTGAAATTTCAACAAGAATATCGCGCTCAAGTATATCTCTACCTAATAAAATAGCATCACGCAAGCAATCATCTGGAACTACATGAAGAGTGACGCTAATTTCAACGCTTTGAATTTTTATGTTACAAATGATTTGCTCTGTGCTACTAATGATACTCTTTCCAATACCAGTCATGTTGATAAAGTCATGCGATCTTTGTCCAACAACAAGGTGTGAAAAACTTTTCCTAATTAAACTACACTCTGAACCGGAATCAAAAATAAAGGGAAATGTCATACTATTACAGTTCATAATACCTCGAACAATTCTCGAGCACACGTTGACTTCTTTGCTTCCAGTAGCGACTTGTTCCTTCTTCGTATTATCAACCCTCGTTGGGCAGGTGGACACAACGTGGCCTGGCTCCCCGCACGCGTAACATGTCACTTGTGGCTTCTGGTTGACACGTTTATCCGCAACTACAGAGCGATTAAGCGATTTGTTTCTTTCACGGCAATCAGCCGCACGATGCCCAGTCCTGCCACATATGTTGCAGTTGCCACGAAAGCCAAACGTAGAACGAGAGCGTTTGACATCAGAATCGGTCGACTCAGGCAGTTCTGATTTTCTCTTCAAAGATATGCCTCGCAGTACTCGAAATAGCTGGGATTTGTCATTTACCACAGTTGAGTTTAGTTCACGACGTATTTGAACATCACACTGAGATAATATAGAAATGGCAAAGCCTGTCACAACCTTTTCAGATAATCTTGCGTCCGGGATATTTTCAATCAATTGCCAAAGACGTAAACATGCCTGAGCAGGGGTCTCATTAGAATTAAGTTGAAATTTGAGGATACTGTCAAAGTGATCCTGAATAAGCATAGGGCGAGAGAACTGAGCTTTTAAAGTCTCCTGTATATCGTCCCATTGATATTGACTGGGAGGTATCTTGGTCAGTAATGTAGCTGCGCGGCCTCGAAGACAATGGGTCAATGTCATGATTAAATCGACACCTTTCAAATTTTTGCTTTTAATTATAGTGTCTGACAGCCGACACCAGCCCCCTATGTCTGAATTGGGGTCGTCAGGATCAAAAGGTACTAACGCTATGAAAGGTTGTGGTGCTGAATTGGACCGGGGTAGTAGAGCATCAGTTAATTTTGAAAGAAATGTTTCTAAACTATTTGTGGGTAGCGGAATATCTTCCTGCATATTTTGTGATGATGAAGTGCCAGAGGTGGGCGGAAAATCCGATCCCACTTCTGATGTCGGGTTTGGTCCAGACATCAGAAGTAAAACTCAGTTATGGCAATACAATACACTAATTTTAATTTAATTGAACAATCAGTTATCTTAAATCTAGGAAATGTAGAAATGAAATAAAACTGAATTAAATAACGAATAAAGGCAGTGAGGGCGGTCACATAGGGCAGTACTGACTGTCAGGGACAGTGGTCCATGCACCCACCGCAATAAGGATAGTACTAACTGTGTACACAGTGTTCCACATCCAATAACCGGGCAGTACTGACTGTCGAGAGACAGTGGTCCGTGCACCAAGACGCATCCGTTTGAAATGCGTGCCGTCTCAACAGCGCAGCTCCTTATAAAGGCGGTCGCTAGTGGCCGAGGGTAGTTACGATATTTTACTGAACTGTACATTACGTCAAATGATCGAAAGAGTGAAGGTTTGTCTATGATGCTTCCGGTGCACGTTCCACTAGCGCCATCTAGTCGCCGTCTCTCGCAGTTGTTAAATAATATTGCTGCCGACAAGTGCATAAGAAAAAATGCTTACATAATATTATGAACAATATTAATACTAAGCATAAACAGTGAGAATGAAAAATATTAACGCGAAGCAGGAAACAGTAAAAACAAAAATATATAAATAAACAAACAAATACTGAAGTTGCCGGAAACTTTATTAAACAATAAAGAATAGAAACATTTGATATGTAGTGTAAGAAGGAAAACATGTGACTATAGTTATAAAAATAAGTGGGCTGTTAATTTAAAAATCCGCAGTGTAATAGTACTGCGAACTAGAAATAAGTTAAAATAAGATACCCGGATACCCGTTCAAAATACATAGTGAATGTGATGTGTTTCCCCTGAATAAAACAAATCATGTATACATATAATAGAAGGATAAAAAAAAAAAAAAAAAAAAAATGACATAAAAAAAAAAAAAAAAAAATGCTGTACAAAAAAAAAAATGAAAAAAAAAAATATGTCAGAATAATATGTTAAAAATAAGTTAAATTAAGGTACCTATTAACGAAAGATTATATTTGTTTCCCAAAAGTAAGAAAGGAGAAGGGCGTCCTCCCCGAACGTCCTAATGTTAGCTAAGAGAGGAAAAAAAAAAAAAAAAAAAAAAAATGAGAAAGTGATAACGATTGCCAAGCACAGGCTCTGATCATGTCAGAGGGACACTGAGCAGAGGCAGGAGTGGGTTTTAGCCGGTAAGAGTCCGGCACTACCCAGACTGTGTCACTAGTGAGGCAGTCTGGGTGTCCATAAGGATTTCCCCTCCTGCCTCTAAAAAAAAAAAAAAAAACCTAACCTGTTTTTTTTTTTTTTTTTTTGATCACGAGGTGGAAATCCTCATGGATGTCATCCGCCCTGGGGTGGGCGGAGGGGTCTGTCAGACTCTTACTGACTAAAACCACCCCGGTGTTCCATCCCACACCTACATCGGGGACCACGGGAACCAATATGTCTTCCGCGATCCCCGACTGGTGCCGGCCCGCCTTTGCGGGCCTCCTCACGTTGGGGGGGAGTGAGGTGTTAAACTCCCCCCCATACATCACAGAGAGGCGCGCGTGGAACACTACGCGCCACCATCTCGGGTCCTAAGGAATAGGGGGCGACGGATGTCCCCAGATCCGTCGCCCCTGGACCCATTTAGGGGGGCTGGAAGAGGGCATTGTCCGCCCTCCGCCGACGCCCAGTGCGCCTGCTGCGGGCTGGGTGAGCGGAAGATATCTCCCGCTCCCTTTCCGCAGCCTCCTTCTGCGACATGACAGTTTCGCAGAAGGATACCACCGCGTTTCCAGGACTCCTCGCTGCCGACCATCGACTCGACCACGGCCGGCAGCGATAGGTCACTGCCTACTTCTGAGACGAGGACACGACGCGGCTCCTCCCAAGCGGCACATTCTGCCAGCGAATGCCGCGCCATATCCTCCCGGCAAACCTAACCTAACCTAACCTAACCTCAAATAGTATAGACAAAGAGATTTTATTACAAGTTCATACATACTATAATGCGAAAAGACTTTTTCCCCAACCTAATATACAACCCGCATAAGCGTCAAGATCAACCTCCAAATCCAGAAGTCAACATAGACATCCAAGCGTCAACATAGACATTCCAAATAGTAATTTGGAGTCGAATAGACAACCCGCATAGGCGTCAACATAGACAACCCGCAAAGCGTCAAGATCAACCTCCAAATCCAGGAGTCAACAGTCAGTCCTATAAAAGAGCTTGCACTCAGTGAGCAAGTTAGTCTATCTTCGGATTAGACTCATTACAGAGCTCCTGCAAAACTGTCGGTTTACCTGGTACAGCGCTGCTGTATATTCACATAGCTGTATTGACTAGCTGATAGCGAAAGATACACTTTGTATTTGGGTGGCTTAGGCCTCTATTCGAACTGAGGGTTTGTTCGTTGAATAGTATTGTTACTATACCTTTCTATCTTGTAACCATTTTATTGTTTCTTTTTATATAGTGTGATTCATAGTGTTATTAATATTCCTGTAATTAGAAGATTAGAAGTAACTGGTGCTTATAGCACAGGAGTTCCTCCTAGTTTAAGCCCAGTTGCACTAGTTTTTTATCTTGCCAGCTACTAAACAGGTTTAATTTACGTTCCTAAGAATTGTAAATAGGTTTAAGGTTTTGAACAAATAAATATTATTATTATTAAAATTGTTTATACGTCTTGTTTATCCCAATAAAATGGGAACTCCAAATCCTGACGATATACCGCTCGGCACTCCCGATCCGACTTATATATACAATATGTTGTTTTGCATCCTCGTCAAATTTCAGGTGGTTGTCATAAAAGACATAAATAATCAATTGAAAGTACAGTATCGGGCAATAACTAATAAGCGCTGCTTTTTTTGTTGTTGAAATTTAACAGTAATTCAGAATTAAACCCTTCATTCAATACAAATGAAAGAGACTCACCCGACTACGCAGTCTACGCACACAGCGACAAGCAGCTGTGTGCGTAAATTTCGACGTCTTACTCGCGCGACCAAGCTTCGTGCGCGACCGAGAAATGACCTTAGCGACCGGTAGCAATAATTTTACCTAATTTTATTTCGAAAATCACCTACTTATTGTCATAAACGTTTGATAATTAACTCATTTTAAGCATCAGTATAATACGGAATCTTACTAATGACAGTAATACTAGGCGCCATAAAAAGTTCACTGACCTGCTATCAGATGATTAATAAAATTTAAGTTTTGCTTTATTGCTATCGTTCAGCCTAAACTTTTAGTAGTGATTTTGTTTTTATTTGTGGATTAAATTGGTTGATTTGAAATTTTCCTTCCTACTTAACGGGCTTAGGACCGTCAACAATACCTACCCCGATCTACTAAAAAAAATGTTTTTTAAAGATTTGCTAGCTAAATGTAAGTAAGTGGTGATATTACTTTCGACTTTTAGGTATTATTGGCGTAGTAAAAAATTTGAAATCAACTTATTTACACAAATAAAATTGATTAAGCTAACAACGTATTTACAAAATGTACAAATAAATAAATTACCTACTTATGTTACCCGGAGGTATTGTTCAAAGTTGCCACCATCACACTCTTGGCACAAACGAGCACGACGTAGCTGGTTTTCCTTCAGCTTACGTAAAACTAACACATTCGTTTTTACAGTGTCGAAAGCACTTATGATCCTTGCACGTAATTCTGTTACACTTGTCACTTCCTCCGTGTAAACTAACCTTTTAGTGTCTCCCCACAAATAAAAGTCTAGAGGCGTCAGGTCCGGAGAACGCGGAGGCCAGGCCACAGGTCCTCCGCGACCGATCCAGTGGTCACCAAACTTTTCGGTCAAGTACTCGCGTACTTGCCGACCATAGTGAGGGGGAGCACCGTCTTGCTGGTAGAAGAGGTTGCGATGTAGTGCCAGAGGAATATCTTCCAACATCTCCTCGACAACGTGACGCAACAGCTCCAGATATGTTGCACTGTTGAGGTGCCCATCGATGAAGTAGGGTCCAAGCACGTGTTCCCCTATTATGCCAGCCCACACATTCAGTCCAAACCGCACTTGGAACGCATGCCGTTTGGTTACGTGCGGGTTATGGTCGCGGTGAGCCCACCAATGTTCGTTATGAACATTGTAGACGTCAACTCGAGTAAATAAACACTCGTCCGTCCACAGGATGTTGGCGTCTTGGTGTTCCAGCAAACAGCGACAAAATGTAATCCGCACGGCATTATCAGCTGGGTGAATGTCTTGTGCCTTGCGGTAGTGGAACGGGTGCTGCAGTTCACGCTTCAGTAGGCGCCACACTGTGGTGTGGTGCACTCCAAAGCGTCGACCAGCCTTCCGCGTGCTTGCACGTGGTTCTCGCTGGAAGTATTCCAGTATGTCTTCCTGCAAGGCGACAGGCAGGTCTACGCTGCCGCGAGCTTGAGCATGCCGGGAACGTCAAACTGCCTATAATCCCGCAGTCTCTGTGTTGCAGCCAGCATGACGCTCTGTGATGGGGGTTCTCGATTGGGAAACATTTCCGTGAACATCTGGATGGCTCCACGTAGGCTGTCTCCGCTGATGGCATACAGGCGGACCATCTCCACCAACTCGACATTTGAGTAATTGTCCGTCATCTTGCACTTTGTATCGAATGACGTCTCAACAATGCACCTACCGAAAAGCGGAATTTGCAACACGCACGCACGGTGCAGCGACATCAAACACACTGTTGGGTTGGGGACGGGGGGCCGCCCGAAGGAGCGTGGCAAGGCGCGTGCGGGGGAAAGTGCCCGCGCCGTGGTTGGTTGGGGAGGGATTGATTACCTACGAATTTATCGAACGATCGTTGCGTATGCGTTGTGTACTTGTGTATGAATGTTTGCGTTTGTTTGTGTGTGAAAGCGTGGTTATAGGGCTAGTAACACACGCGCTGCCTTTAAATACGGCTGGTTCACACTTACGGATTTCAGTAAACAGGAAAAAAAAAAAAAAATACCTACCCATTTTATTGTTGATTTGGGTCGAGAATCATTAGCATAATTACGTCCTTCAATTTGACTAGGATGCAAATCAACATATTGTATAATATATGAGATGGACTCACGTAGATTTAAGTTTAGAAATAACCTAATATTAAGTGTCCGACATAGGAGTCAAATAATTGTAACTATATCAAAAAACCTATAAATAATTTATATTGTAAACAAGGGCGCGGACCACCATGTCCGCGGTAAAAAACTAACCATAAAAAAAACCTAACCTAACCTAAACTTTTATTTTTATTTTTATCACGAGTTGGAAATCCTCATTGATGTCCTCCGCCCTGGGGTGGGCGGAGGGGTCTGTCAGACTCTTACTGACTAAAACCACCCCGGTGTTCCGTCCCACACCTACGTCGGGGACCACGGGAACCAATATGTCTTCCGCGATCCCCGACCGGTGCCGGCCCGCCTTTGCGGGCCTCCTCACGTTGGGGGGGAGTGAGGTGTTAAACTCCCCCCCATACATCACAGAGAGGCGCGCGTGAAACACTACGCGCCACCATCTCGGGTCCGTAGCAATAGGGGGCGACGGATGTCCCCAGATCCGTCGCCCCTGGACCCATTTAGGGGGGCTGGAAGAGGGCGTTGTCCGCCCTCCGCCGACGCCCGGTGCGCCTGCTGCGGGCTGGGTGAGCGGAAGATATCTCCCGCTCCCTTTCCGCAGCCTCCTTCTGCGACATGACTGATTCGCAGAAGGATACCACCGCGTCCCAGGATTCCTCGCTGCCAACCATGGACTCGACCACGGCCGGCAGCGATAGGTCACTGCCTACTTCTGAGACGAGGACACGACGCGGCTCCTCCCAAGCGGCACATTCTGCCAGGGTATGCCGCGCCGTATCCTCCCGGCAGTCGACGCAGTGGTGACACCGGGCGTCCGGCTCCCTGTTTATGCGACACAGGTACTTCCCGAAGCAACCATGCCCCGAGAGCACCTGCGTCACCCGAAACGTAAGGGAGCCGTGCCTCCTCCCGAGCCAGGGCCCGAGTACTGGCCGGACCGCCTCGACGGTGGCGAGGCCGGCGGTAGGGCGTGAAAGCCTGTCCTGCCAGCTCGCCACCAGGGCTGCGCGGAGCTGCGACCGACGAAGCTCCATGTGTCGCTCCGTCAGTCGCTCGCCTCGCTCCCGCGCTTCCTCGCGCCACCGATACAGTGACGCGAGTACTTTCGCCTCGAGGTCCCACGGTGGGGATCCAGCCAGTACACAGGCCGCCTCGTAGGAGATCGTGCGATATCCCCTGATGACTCTGACGGCCATCGCTCGCTGCGGTCTTCGCAGGACAGCGATGCTGCCGGCCGTCAGGTCAGCCGCCCAGATCGGGGCCCCATACAGGGCCATGGATCGCACGATCCCCACGTAAAGCCGCCTACAGGCGGCGCTCGGGCCCCCCAGATTGGGAAGCAGCGTTGACAGCGCCCCAGCCGCGCCCATCAACTTGGGCGCCAGCCGCCGGAAGTGGGGGCCAAAGTCCCACCGGCTGTCGAGCACCAATCCTAGATATTTCATGGTGGACTCGACAGCGATCCGACACCCCCCGACCACAATATGTGATCCGGCCGGCGGCGCCCGCCGGGGGCCATGAAAGGCCATGGCCTCCGTCTTGTTGAGGGCCACCTCCAGGCCTAGGCGCCGTATGCGGCTCACCACCAGTGAGACCGCAGCCGTCGCCAGCAACGCTGCATCCCTTTACGAGCTCCCCCGGGCCGTGACCAGCGTGTCATCCGCATAACACGTCAGTTCCACGCCCGGCGGGAGCTCGCCCCTCAGCACCCAGTCGTACCCGATGTTCCACAAGAGCGGGCCAACGACCGAGCCCTGTGGAACACCGCACGACATGCGGCGCTGGTTTCCGCCATCACGTCCCATGTAGGTGACACCCCTATCCTCGAGATAAGCCCCAACGATGTGGCAGAGGTAGGGAGGCACCCGATGATACAGCAGTGCCTCCCGAATGCAGCTCCAAGGCAGGGTGTTGAAGGCGTTGGATATGTCCAAGGACACCGCCAACATCACCCCGCCCTGGGACACTGCTTCCTCTGCCAGGACTCTCACCCGCGATATCGCGTGGATGGTGGAGCGCCCTTGCCGAAAGCCAAATTGGCTCTCGGCCAGGTCAGGCCCCTCCCTGCACAAGTGGTGGACGAGGCGGGCAGCGATAATTCGCTCGAATAATTTCCCGGGTATCCCTCAGAGGTGGGTCCGGTGACGGACAGCCGCGGCGGGTTCGCGGAATAGTTTTTTGGTTCCCGTGTTCCCGCCATAAGCGGTGTAGGAGGACACCGTGGAGTTTTAGTGGGTTGGAGTCCCACATAACTGCGCTATTTCCCCGTGGTAGCGCAGTATGCATGAGCATTTCTCCACGAAAAAAAAAATGGTTTATGTACGGGTCGTAAGTAGTTAACTCCGTACACTGATTTGTCGTGAAGATTGTTAAGTTGAAGTTAGTATAGAGAAACACCTTTCCACTAAAATGCACAAGTTGAGTATATTTAATGTAAAAGTAAATTACAGCAGTGGAAGGCGATTATTTCTCTCAGTTGTTGATAGCTACCGAGTTATAAGTTTACTACGTTGAAATGCGTCCGTCATGTCATTTTATTATGCGACAGTGTGAGGCGCATCGTTGGCCAAAAGTAGGTTGACGAGTAAGCAAGAAAAATGTACGGCGATGAGACCGTACATATTGGCAACCCCCTAAAGAAGCAAAGATGAGTAGAGAGAGAGAGAAAGAAACGCCTTTACAAAGTAAAAAAAATAAAGTAAAGAAGTAAAGATAAATGTACAATTAGTCAAATGAATTAATTAAAAGTAAAAGCAATGTTGTCTTGATGTCCTTGATGTTGAACGTCGCAGCCGTCCGTGGGCGACCGTTGGTTGTCTTCTCTGGCAGTCTGTTGTCGAGATCCCATTGGTTGAAGCTCGATATCTTCATGCGTTGGTGTTTTATTTTTCTTCCTTGGAAGTTGGATTCTGAGCACCCTGCAGTATTTCCTTATTATTATCCACAGGAAAGTGATGACAGCAATTGTTAGTAAAAGGTAACAAATTACATATTGATGTACGTCATGGTCTGTGATAGTGGATGGTAGTTTAGGCTCGTGCTCTTCTTGGAACCGCAGCTTTTTGTCAATTTCCGCGAAGTCGTTTTTCTTAAGGCGGAACAGTTCATGTGGCGTGTTATGTAGTGTCACGTTAACAATGTTGTTTATCGGCGAATTCAGGTTCGGTACGTGCATGTCATAGTTCACGTTGAGGTTGCTGTTGTACTGATTGTGTGAAGTGATGGTGAGATCTTTTGATCGCAGTACGCATCCTTGATTCAATGTAACTATAGCCGTCGATGTGATTGTTTGCGATATTACGTCGTTATCACAAACTGTACGTAATTCGCACCTTCCGCAACAAATAACAAGCCAGCTGTTTGATTCTTGTAACTTAATCCATTCCTCCTCGCATGACACGCTGTGTACGTCACACGGTGACGTAGTAGTACGGTGACCCAGGAGTTTTGCTTCGCACGGAGCATTTTTGTTTTGTAAGTTGAAGACTGGCATGTTTGCGTTACAAATGAAGTTATGTTTTTGCCTTTTGATACATAGCTTGATATCTTCATCTTTTAGTGAGATGTAAGAATTCTTCTCAAAGTTTACGGCAATGTATTGCGAAGATAACTGCATCAGTTTGTAATTCGAGTCTCTCTTGAATGGTAAAGCGATGGCCCGATAGTAGGTGAACTCCACATCCGAAATTAAAGGAATGTGAACTTCAAACATAAAGTAGTTCATTGTTATTCGGGCTTTTACGTAAAACAACTTGTAAAGTTCCTTGATATCTTCTTTGATATTTTCTGTTGGTAATGACAGTGTTCTCGGTAATCTGCCAGCTATATCTTCCAGTTGTTTTAGAAGGTTGACTGGTGATATCAAGTGCACGTCCATATGCCCACTGTATACATTAGTGAGAGTATTCAGGAGCATGGTTTGAATTTCTTTGAGATTGTGTAGCAGTAGAGATGCTGTGAGTGCAGCGGAGTTGAAGTAACTTGTTGCCATCGATATCTGTATTTCTGTTTCAATACTGGCTAGGTTTGTCTTAGTTTCTTCCATGAATTTTTCTATCATTTTACACTGAAGTTGTATGTTAGCATCATTTTTCTTCAATACGTCATTTTGCAGTTGCATAATCGACGTTTGATTTTTTGCAAGTTCACGTAAATAGTTTTCGTTTTGTTGTATTGCTTCAATGTCTTTGTGGTATTTGTCCGCAAATTTCTGGTCTAAAACACCGAATAAGCTGTTTGCTATCATGCCCACTCCGTCAATCAAGCCGCGCTTCTTGCGCGAAGATAACTGCTTGTGAGGAGCCAGCAGGATTGTATTGTAGAAGTTGAGTAGTTCCATCTCGTGGGAAAGTTGATCGATGGTAGGTTTGCAGTAACTTTGGTGGATCTTCTCGCAAAGGCTATATACTCCGTTGATGTAATTTTCTATATGTTGAATGCCGTTCCAGTAGTTAGTTAAGTTGTAGTACGTAAGCAAAGTCCATTCATCGTGAATCAGTTCAACCTTGCCAACGGTGTCGTAGTAAATCGGTCTCTCAGGTTCCAGGTTGGTAATTTGAGTGCCTGAGCTTTGTTGTGAACCATATGATCCATTCACAAGTATTAACATTGTGAAAAGAGACATTAAAATGTTTGTAAGACATTTTTTCGTAGTTGGTTTTGTTGTGGAAGTTTTTTCAGATGTCTCAGCATTTTGTAAATCTGGTTTGCATTCTTCATCACTTTTGTTGAGCTTGACTTCGACGTGTCCTGTGAAGTCAACTCCAGTGTGGGTGAATGGTCGCGAAGGTGTGACTCGTTGTGGTGGGAGTTCTCCCATTACTTGATTGAGTTCCGATGGCCTGTGGCGGTGACAGCGCACACAGCGCCGTAGTTCAGCTTTCACAGCTCTATTGCCGCCAACGATCCAGTATCGTTGTCGGATATACGCCAAAGTTAGCCTGGCTCCTCCGTGTAAAGTCGTGAGGTGAGCCTTTTGTATCACAAGGTCAGTAAGTCGCCCACTCTTAGGTAGAATAATTGGATTCTTCATTTCAAAGGGTAAACTGGAGTAGTTTAGTCGACCCCCAACTCGGATTATGCCGTTGTTGTCCAGATAAGGTCTAAGTTTATAAATGTTGCTTTTCGACGAAATATTTTCTTTCTTCATTAGTTGTTTATATTCTTGCGTAAGTTCCGTTTGTTGCACATATTTTATTATTTGTTCCTCAGAATTGTTTAATTCGCAAAAACTGAGGCAACCGGTGTCACGTTTTGTGCTGTTACGTGCATTTCCGATAAATCGTTGTATCCATGCTACAATTCTGATTGCTTTGGTCAATGAACTGCAATTAGTTAATAAGTTATGAATACAATTATAAGTTGAATTGTTTTTAGCGTTCATTTTCGCTTGGCTTTCGCTGCCTAAGTTAGTCGTAAATGTGCATGTTTTGTTTTCTTCACGACTTTGTTCTTGGAATGTAGTCAGAAATGTAGGGCCTTGCCACCACAAGCTGAATGTTTTTAGCTTTGTTGGTAGCAATCCTCTTGATGCACAGTCTGCGGGGTTATCTTGAGACTTCACATAGTGCCATTGCTCTGTTGGTATGCATTGTCGAATTTTTGCAACTCGATTGGCGACGTATTTTTCTCTCTTAGATGTGTCCCCCTGTATCCATGCCAAGACCACTTGAGAATCACACCAAACGCTCGTAGTGATTTCGAATTCATTCAGCGCTTCTTTGATTTTTACGATGAGTTGCGAAAGTAAAAGTGCACCGCATAGTTCAAGTTTCGGTAATGTGATCGTTGATAACGGCGCTACTCTTGTTTTAGCAGCAAGTAATGTTATTGTTGCCTTGTTTTGTTCATCTCTGACGCAGCTGTAAACCACGCAGGAGTAAGCTTTCTCACTGGCGTCGCAGAATCCATATAGTTTGATCTTCTGTTTCATTGAACCGACCCAGCGCTTAATACTTATGTTTTTTACGTTGGGTATGTCAGCTCTCAGTTTCAGCCATTTATCTGCTATATGTGACGGTAACTGATCATCCCAATCAAGTTTGTTGACCCACACTTCTTGAAATATAACTTTCGCCGCGATAGTTATTGGTGATAGCCAACCCAGTGGGTCGTAAAGTTGTGAAATTTCAGAAAGCAGCCGCCTTTTGGTTATTTCCGGTCGACATTTTTCTTCAAATTTCCAGTTAAACACAAATGTGTCGGCCTGCGGATTCCAACCAAGTCCTAGAGTTTTCATAGATTCTTCCTGCTTGAAATCAAAGGTGATTCTGCTTGAAATCTGGTCATCCCTTAAGTTTTTTAACAATGTTGGTTCATTACTGGACCACTTGCGTAAGTTCATCCCGGCTCCTTTTAACATTTCGATGAGCGATGTTTGGAGTTCTTGGGCCGCATTCAGTGAGTTGTGGCCGCTGATGACGTCATCGACGTATGCTTCGTTTAGTAGTACTTTGGCAGCCATGGGGTATTTGTTACCGTCATCGTAGGCAAGTTGTTTGATCGTTCTCATGGCTAACCACGGTGCGGACTTAGTGCCATAAGTAACAGTACAAAGTTGATACTCTTGCAATTTATCTGACGGAGTAGGTCGCCAGACAATTTTTTGCAAAGGTTGTTGTTCCTCAGACAGCCAAATGCATCGGTACATTTTCTCGATGTCAGCGGTAAACACGTATTTGTAAGTTCTCCATTTTATGATAAGTTCTTGGATATCTTTTTGTAGGTTGGGGCCTTTTTCTTGTAAGCTGTTCAAGCTGTATCCCGTTTTAGTTTTCTGAGATGCATTGAAGACAACTCTGAGTTTTGTGGTAGTAGACTCTTCTCGAAGTACTCCGTGGTGTGGTAAGAAACATTCAATAGTTGAAGAAGGAATGGGTTTTGCTAGTTTCATATGGCCCAACTCTAGATATTCTTTAAGGAAGTTTTTGTATAACAGCTCAAGTGGACCATTTCTTTGAAACTTTCTTTCCAGCTGTAGCAATTGTGATACTGCGATCGTTTTCGATGTTCCGATTTTATTTTGATAATCCGGACATAAGGGCATCTTCACAATGTATCTTCCATCTGAATCACGGCGAGTCGTTTTCTTGTAGTAAGTTTCACACTGATCCTCTTGTGCTTGATCAGTGTTTTTTATAGTGACATCTTCACACTCCCAAAATTTTGTTATTTCAGTCAAGTCTAGGAGGGTGACGTTACAGTTAAAAGTTTCTAGTTTTCCACACAAAATCCATCCCAGTTGTGTCTGTTGCGCAACGGGTGACCTTGGGGTGCCTTTTAGTACTCCGTCCTGGATAATTTCGGCATAAACGTCAGCTCCAAATAAAATGTCAACAGACCTTGAAATATTAAATTCAGGGTCTGCTAGTTTTATGTTTTTCAAATACGACCACTCTGGTCGTTCAAATGTGTTGTTCGGCAGTTTGTTGATTAGTTTCTTCATAATCAATGCTTCAGCGTTGAAAGTATACTCCGAGTGGATTGATTTGCATGTTATGCTTAGTCGTCCCTTACAGTCGCCTGAGACAGATCCAACTCCTGATATCTTTGCAGTTAGTTTGTTTCTTGGTAGTCTCAGAAGTTGTGCTGCATTTTCAGTGATCAGGTTGACTTGTGAGCCCTGATCAACAAGTGCGCGAAGGTTTATGTAAGTCCCGTCTATCGTCATGACCTTAACTTGGACGGTTGTGAGTAAAACTTCCATCTCGTTGGCAGATAGATGATTGGAACTCGGTGTTTCAGCTTCTTTCGATGGTCGTTGACCTGAACGTTGGTTTTCAGTACTCGTTGAGTTTGTTGTTTTATTATTAGATTTGCTATAATGCAATAGCGTATGATGCTTCATATTGCATTCTTTACAAGTTTTCGCAGAATTGCAAGTTTCGTTTTCGTGTCGAAACAGACAGTTTTTGCATAGACGCAATTTTGCAACTACGCTGTTTCGTTGCTTTGTATCCGAGTCAATAAATTGCGGACATCGCATCAAAACATGATTGTTTTTGCAAAGAGGGCATTGCCCGTATGAAGTGTGGTAAGTTTTCGGATGCCATTTCTTATGCTCGTTATTTCGAGAAACATGTTTTTCAGTCCCAGCTGCCTTCTCTGAGCTCTGTGAGTCTTTCTTGGAACTCTTCATAGTTTCAAATGCCGTGAATTGATTTTCCAAGAACACCAGAAATTCTTGCAGTGTTGGCACTTCTCTATTATCATGCAAACTCTTTATGTACTCATTGTAGGTCCCGCAGTCTAGTTTTTGTGCCATCACGTGCACAATCATGGGATCCCAACTAGATATGTCTAAGTCAATGTTTGTTAGGCCGTTCAGACATTCCGTTGTTACGTCATGCAGCTTCTTCAAGTTATAAGCGTCTGGCTTATGTATTACAGGCAACTGCAGCATCGTGTTCATAAAGGATGAGAACTGTAGTCGACGGTTGTCGTAACGTTGAGTCAGTATCGCCCAACATGAAGAGTAGTTGTCAGCGCTAATGCTCAAGTGTTGCACTAGTCTTTCTGCTTCACCTTTCAGCTTGGTTTTTAGATGCTGCATTTTTTGAGCCTTGTTTAATGACGGGTTTTTGTGGATCGTTTCAAGGAAAAGATCTTTGAAAGATATCCATTTGTTGTAGTGGCCCGAAAACTCTGGGATCTCGATTCTTGGTGCTGATTGTTGATGATGAGCGGTGGACCACATCTTGCTTTTCAGTCGTTTCCTCGCTTCATCATATTTGGCTTCCATGCTGTTGAACATTTCATTGTACGTGTTTTTCGAGCCTTTTAGTAAGGCTTCCAGTTCCCAATGAGTGCTGTCAATACGCTCCCACTTCGACTTCAAGATTGACAAGTGATCCTCAAGTTCCCATTTTTCGCTTAAGTTGTCAAAATCAATTTTACCCATAGCTCGATCAATGGCCTTAAAGTTACATTCCTGTTGAGTCAGTAAAGTCTTTGTCTTCTCATCAGTTTCTCCCGCCGACGAGTCTGACAGGTCAAATTTCACATTCTCCTCAGCAGCTTGCAAGAGTTTTAACATGTCGGCTTTAGTGGTCTCGTACATGATTTTTGTCTTACCGTAGACATCGTCCATAAAATAGTTCATGTTTTTATCTTCGATTTCTTGCGACAGTAGTGTATGTCGTGCATTAAAATCCACCCATTGAGCTTCTAAAGACGAGAGCCGCTTGTTCAAATATTCCTTTGTTTTTCTTGTTTTGCTATCCTTGTTATAGTTGTTGCATAATGTTTTGATGTTTTCAAAACATGCTGCTTGTAGTGACAGCTTATTCATCTTGACTACAGAAGGTACTTCCAGTTGACGAATGCTGTGCTGGTGTAGTTGGTTCCAGTGGTTGAAGAGCTTCTAGTTGTTGAAGTTCTTCTGGTAGTTAGTTGAAGGTTCTTCCAGTAGTTGAAGATTCTTCTAGTAATTTCAGTTTCTTCCAGTATTCAATGTGCCTGTACTCTGATCAGGTATGTGCGCCTTCTCAATCCAACTGGGGCGACCCGCTTGTGGGAGACCAATTGGACCGATTCGCTACCGTATCAAGAGCCACAAACACACCAAAATACACGAATGCTCGAAGGACCATAAGCGTACGGGTCGTAAGTAGTTAACTCCGTACACTGATTTGTCGTGAAGATTGTTAAGTTGAAGTTAGTATAGAGAAACACCTTTCCACTAAAATGCACAAGTTGAGTATATTTAATGTAAAAGTAAATTACAGCAGTGGAAGGCGATTATTTCTCTCAGTTGTTGATAGCTACCGAGTTATAAGTTTACTACGTTGAAATGCGTCCGTCATGTCATTTTATTATGCGACAGTGTGAGGCGCATCGTTGGCCAAAAGTAGGTTGACGAGTAAGCAAGAAAAATGTACGGCGATGAGACCGTACAGTTTATTTTGCTAAACTCATTTTAAATACCTTTCAATTACGCCTATTTCTTGCTGGTTCACAGCTACTCTTTGCTACAATAAGACACGAGTATTGGCCTTTAGGTGGCAGAAAACTCGCAAAATCAACTGTCCACAAGTGCGCAAAATGTCAGAGATTCACCTTAGAATAGTTCGACCCGTCATGGGTAACTTGCCAAGGGAACGAGTTCAGTTAGAGTTTCCTTTCTTAGAGACTACCACAGGCTATGCCGGACATATCCTTTTAGCCGACCGCAAAAGATGTGCATTAATTAAATCACACATAAATGTGTATTTGTTTGTCTAGCCACAAGGGCGGTTCATTTGGAGCTTGTCTCAGACCTAAACAAACATGCCTTTGTATGCCTAACATGCTAGAGCAGTGCAAACGCACACCAAAATATATCTATAACAACTCTGTAACCACTGTCTCACAATAAAGAGTTTTGACTTTGACTTTGACAAGTTTATTTCTCGTGCGGTAAACCGATGACCATTTACTCTTACAATGGCACTTCTTTTATTGGCATAAACCTGTATACACTCAACAAAAATATTCTCTCTCTCTCCCTATCTCCTTCTCTCTCCCTCTCTCTCTCCCTCTCTCTTCCTCTCTCTCTCCCCCTCCCCCTCTCTCTCCCCCCTCTCCCCCCTCCCTCTCTCTCTCCCTCTCCCCCTCTCCTATCTCTCCCCCCTCTTTTTTTTCATCAAACACTTACGTGTGGGGTGTCTATGGATAGGTCTTCAAAAATGATATTGAGGTTTCTAATATAATTTTTTTCTAAACTGAATCTTTTGCGCGAGAGACACTTCCAAAGTGGTAAAATGTGTCCCCCCCCCCCCGTAACTTCTAAAATAAGAGAATGATAAAACTAAAAAAAAATATATGATGCACATTACCATGTAAACTTCCAACGAAAATTGATTTTTTTCCGTCTAGCTCCCTTTCACAACGCGCGATAAGGAACTTCGTTCCAAAAAATGTTGCAAAAAAGGGGAAAATTTATTCCTTCTGAGAGCTTCGGTCCGTTGCGTGCGCTCCATATGCGGTTAAAGTAACACAACAATCATGTATCACGGAATTGTTCCTCTTAGAAAGTTAAAAAAAGTCTGAGATACCATAATAATATGTCTATCGTTTAAGGTAAACTCACTAACACTTTTTTACTTGTAATCCAAAGATACTATAAAGCTGGAGAGTTTAGTTGAACATACTAATCTCAGGAGTTACGTTTAGTGTTAGATAGCCCATTTATCATGGAAAGCTATAGAATATATAACATCACGCTGGGACCCTTATGAGCCGAGCAAAAAGAAAAAAAGTCACGAATATGAAGACCTCGCACGGACAGGCGATTCGGGACGGGGAAGATTCTCAAAACCGCACTATTAATCGGTGATTCATTTTTAATATCAATAAAAGCACAATATTTGTCTCATAGTGGTCAATCGCGTTCAGAGTCTTGATTGTATCCAAGGCAAGAAGGAGGTGACTCGAGCGAACCCAGATGGGAACCCGACTTGGCAGCCGCGTGAAGAGCCAAAAGACGTCACACCAATCTGTTGAGAAATATCAACCATTTAGACAAGTGATGCATACGAGAGTGTGGCACTGTGGCAACAGGCAGTGAGCCAACGCACCAGCACGCGCTGGCCGGCGCTGGTGACGGCGAGAGGGCCGCCGGAGTCGCCGCTGCACGTGCCCACCGCGCTGTGGCCGCTGCTGCCGCTGGTGCACAGCGTGGAGGCCGCGATGATGCCGCCGAAGAACTGCGCACACGCCGCGTTCGTGATCACCTGCAGCGACACGTGGCTCTGGAACTGGCTCTGCGAGATGCCGGCGGCTGTATGAGGCGCACACGATTTAGCACAAAGTCCGAACCACGGGTACAAATACTAAACTTGAGTAAATCGTAACTCATTAATGTAATTATGATTCAGTAAAAGAATGGATGATGTATATCTGAGCAGCACGGCGCACGCTAGCCGCGTGCACGCTTACCGTCGCTGGTCTTGCCGTAGCCGGCAGCCTGCGCCCACGAGCCCGCGAAGTTGCTGCTGAGCAGTGCGCCGCTCGGCAGCGCCACCGCGCGCACCACGTCTGAAACAGAGGCGCGTCATGAGCCCGCGTGCGCATCGTCCGCATCGTGCGCGTCATGCACGTCGTGAGCTTCATGCTGCACTACTCACTCGAGTATGGCACTGAGTTGAACGATATCATGGCGACGTCGTTGTTGAGGTTGTTGGGGTTGTACCCGGAGTGCATCTGTACGCTGGAAGTGGGCACGCGCGTGCCGCCAGAGAACAGCCGCGCCGAGCCGAACACCAGCTGGAACTGACGCGCCTGGTTGCGGCCGTCCCACCAGCAGTGCGCCGCCGTGAGCGCGCGCGTGTTGCTCAGCATGGACGAGCCGCACACTGAAGTGCCGCCCGAGCTCAGCGTGATCACCAGCCCCACCTGCGGCAACGACCCGCCCGATCAGCCCGAACTATTTACACACTATTTACATATTGTATTTGATAAGCGAATATTTGGAATATATACCAAGAAGGGATAGGTGCCGACAGCGGCAGCCGCGCCTCCGATGATCCGGCTGCCGTCGAAGTCGGTGGCGAGCTCGGCCTGCTTGATGCGCGCCGCCTCTGGGATGCCCACGTTCTCGTGGTAGTGCAGCAGGATGCTCTCCTCGGCCTGCGCCTGCGCCGCTAGCGCAGCCGCCCACAACATCAACAAGTACTTCATGGTCGGATTCGTTTTGTGAGTACTTTGATTGTTCATCGCTGTCAGACCTTTTATATCCACGGTACGACATAACATTATCTAATCACAATGTATTTCAACGAACGGTTTCGTAATTCGTAAAGTCCCTGATGGTGTAGTCAATGGGCGAAGTCCACCAATCCCGCAGAAGGTCAGGTCAGGGCTCGCGCAGCTAGCGCAGTGCCAGTGAGCAGGTAGTGTCGGTACTGCCGCATGGTGCCGCATGCCGGTCGGTACTTGTGCTGCACAAGTTGTGCATCACGCGGGCACCCCGGACATGCCTCGGACTCTCTGCGATGATTTTCATCAGCGACCTTAAAATGCTTCTTTTGACTGCAAATATCAGTCAATACTACTTTTGACTGGTAAAAACAATGTTATTTATCTAACAATTTATTACTAAGTTGATAAGGTTGGAAGATAAAGGAGTGACCCTTTTAAAATCTGTTTGTAGTGATTCTAGATAGATTCATAACAAACAACAACAACAACAATAGGTACTATTCTATTCAATTTAAAGCCCAAGCCAAGCAAGCCAAGCCAAGCCAAGCTTAAGTACCTACAATCCATGCAAATTACTTCGCACAAGCAACTGGACAGAGTGTCTTTATATTGGTGCCTCCGCTAGGGTATTCAAAATACTGCGCTGCTAGTCCTCATTCTGCTTATTAAGGACAAATAATAAATAAATAAATAAGTTTATTGACGCAAAAAACATTTGTATACAATAACTATTGACATAGGTAGGTTACATTGGTTTTTGGGAAAAGACTACACAAATAGAGGAAAACCCTTGCAGTCTTTTTCCTCTTTATAGTATACACTAGCTTTTGCGCGCATGGATGTCGGAAATTAACGCAGGAGGACGTACTACCGCGGTAAGAATGTGTTAAGTCATGTTTTCACTGTTACTATCACTTATGGAAGAAATTCTGAAATAAAATTTGTTTATTTAAAGGTAATACTAGCTTTTACCCGCGGCTTCGCCCGCGTGGATATCGGAAATTAACGCAAGAGGACGTACTACCGCAGTAAGAATGTGTTAATCCAGGTTATATATATTAAGTAAATACTCGAGGGTTCTGCCCGCGTCTTCGTCTGCGTTAAATTTCTTGTTCCTCCGACCCTTCCCTTCGCACTGTGGGCTGGATTTCGGCTTTCATAGACATCCAATCAGTAATCTCGAAAGCGGTGACTTTTATGCCTGAATATTTTCGGAAGACCCAGTACATACCTTGAAATTGTATCATTATAGTACAGACTTATAAATGGCTCATTGAGAATTTTGTTTTTCAAAAATGTGTATGGAGCTGACGGAATAAAACAATATATCTCTAATTTCGCACAATTGGCCCTAATTGTTTTTCAGGGAATCAATTTTTGAATTATTTGTGATTTTTTGGTGTATTGAATAATAAGGCCAGTGGTGCGAAACCTTTTTTAAAGAAACAATTTTTTTTTTTGTAGTGTATCAAAAGTTTAACTTTAATCCAGCTTGGCGTCTATAACTAGTGCAATAAAAGTAACAGGACCGCGAAAATATATGAATATACATATTTAAGTGACAATTATTGAACTTTTTTTAAATAATCGATATTTTTGTGTTTTGTATCTAAAAATCTAATTATATTCCAGTTTGGCATCTATAAGTGTTGTCATTATAACATAATTAAATAACAAGATAGTAAAAAAAAAAACCCAAACATTAATCATTAACCTGAATCTATACTGTGGAATTTGCAAATAAGTTAGTAATTAAATAATAAACTTTTATCAATAATAGTAAAGTCTCGAGAATCTATTAATTAATACCGTTTTAAACTGTTCTCCTTAAGGACCCCATTGTTTTTCAATATCATTTACTGATTACGTTGATAGTAGTTAGAAAATTACTTGCAATTAGAGTGGATATTTATATGCTATCCCAATTCCTACCCACTAAGTTCGCTTTGATGAATACAAGTGAATACATTTACTAAATAAAATGGAGAGTATCGTTACGAACTTAGATTTATTCGTGATATAAAAAAATGCGAACAAAATAACAGACTATCAATTTTTGTTCGAAACAGTGTTAACGACTGGGCTGCATTTTATCCGAAGAAGATCGTGTGACATTTCAGGAATTTTGCCGAAAATTTGTAAGAGCAGTCAATAAACGTTGGCGTTCAGCAGGTTGGAAAGCGGACATATTCCGAAAGAAATATGAAAGTTGGCTGCAAACGAATATTGACTGGCCTAGCTGCATACAAAGCCAAATACAAGGAATAGCTATAGCTTCAGTTTATGAAGCAGAGCCATCTACATCAGCATGTTCAGTTGGAACGATGACCAAAACGAAGCCTCCTCGGAAAGCTTTTGAGGATTTAGGAACAAAGCAAAAAAAAAAGAAGAAGTGAAACCAGTGAAGTGATTTTTGCAGCTGTATCAAAATTAAAGGCGGGCGGAAGGGAAAATATGGCTCGTGTTATTGAACATATGATAAAGAATCCAGAGTCAATTAGCAAATTTCAAGATGTCATGTTGAAACAATCAGTCACCAAGAAAATATTTACGCCTAAGAAGGCTCTTGGTTTATTGCTATCTCTAAAGCTGTCAAAATGGCAACACATCACATTGAGAGAGACAGCTATACGTGAAGGCATTTGTAACTTATACCCCTCATATTACCAAGTACAAAAAGAGAAGAAAGAGTGTTATCCACCAGAGAACTCTATCACAGTTACTGATTCTTCGGCTAAAATTACTCTGCAAAGTCTACTGGACGTTACGGCCATAAGAGTGTTAAAATCTGTTATCAAAATGGGGCTGTGATGGTGCATCGAGCCAGAGTAGATATAAGCAAAAGTTAGATTCTGCAGGCGATGATTCCAGCATTTTTATGACATCTTTAGTACCCATAAAAATTATTTGTGAGGAAAATACAGTTTGGGAAAACCCAAAACCTTGTTCACCAGTATTTTGTCGCCCTGTGCATTTTCAATTTATAAAAGAAAGTGAGGCAGTGGTGAAAGCCAAAGTATCGAAAGTAAATGAGGAAATATCAGCTCTTCGACCAACCGTATTTGAAACCAATAAAGTAAGCCATGAGCTTGTAATGACAATGGTTGATGCCAAGATTTGCACTTATCTTTAAGAGGCTAAGTCCAATGCTGCGTGCTACATTTGTTTAGCGAAACTGACCGAGATGAACAACTTGGAAGCTGTAGAAAAAAGAGTAATATCATCTGAAATGTTGGAGTTCGGATTATCTTCGCTGCATGCACGTATAAATATGATTGAATGCCTTTTACACATATCGTACAGTCTTGACATAAAAAAATGGTTTGTTAGACGAAAAGAAGATCAAATTGTAAGAGACGCAAAAACGAAGATAGTTCAAGATCGTTTTAAAAGTGAACTCGGCTTACTCACTGATGTAGTAAAGCAAGGCTATGGTACTACCAATGATGGTAACACAGCAAGAAGGTTCTTTGAAGATCCAGTGAAAACTGCTGATATAACAGGACTCGATGTGGAATTAATTCAAAGGTTTGCTGTTATTTTGCAAGCGATTACCTCCGGTGAGCATGTAGATACTGTGAAATTCAAAGATTACGCATACAAAACTGCTGAGAGGTACGTGTCTTTGTATGATTGGTACTACATGTCTGCAACCGTGCACAACTCCTACTTCATGGAGCTGACATCATTGCTTGTAATGCCATTGTTCCAATTAGGAACCTTTCTGAAGAGGCTTCTGAAGCCCGCAACAAGGATTTTCGAAGATTCAGAGAACACAACTCTCGTAAGAAGAGTAGAATGAGTTCTAATGAAGACATTTAAAAAATTTTTCTTCTTTCTTCGAATCCGCTTATTTCATCGATGGGACCTACTTTTGATGCGAAGAAGAAGAAAACTTTCTTTAGTGATCTACTTAAGCTTCAAGAACCTGAGTTTGAATTTAGAGATGTTTCTTATTTAGACTCTGACTCTGTAATGGATTCTGACTCTGATTCGGACTCTGACTGTGATTCAGACTCTGGATCATCATGACGATTTGGAGTATGATTGTATTTATAAAAATATTTTTAGTTTCATTCATGTTTGTTAAAGAACTTGTCACTTAAATATGTACTTATTATATATTCTCAACGTAATCAGTAAATGATATTGGAATAACAATGGGGTCATTAACGTTAACACATTAAAACGTTATTAATTAATTAATTCTTCGAGACACTAACACACTTTATTTGATAAAAGATTATAATGTAATTAATAACTTATTTGCTAATTTCACAGTATAGAATTAGGTTGCATTAATAATTATTGTTTCGTCCCGTGACCACAGACCACCGACCGTACGACCGTTTGACTTTTTACTCTGTGCGCCTACGCATCATGACGTGTAACGGAGTGACAACTGTCACTTGTCAATTTGATTTTGACACACTTGGTTTTGGTCTTTGAAAAAGAATGTTGGTTGTAATTTGGCTTGCGAACTTTGATATTATTAATCTTGTTGAATCTATAGTTTTGCGGACAATTTGTTGTGATCCGATTGTTTGTGTGTAAGCAACCCCTTTTGACGATATTGAACGGGTTTTATTTTGGAATTTGATTGAAATAGTTTGAGGTGGTAGTGACCTACGAAAACCGCGTGCTTGAAAATGTCGAGCGTATTGAAGCGGCCTGGAATCCTGAATACTTACTTCACTACACAATACAATATACACTCATTTACATACATATCTCCAGGTAGGCACCAGAGCCAGTTCCTCAACCAGGTGAGTGATTGAACATTTGTATTAATCAGCTCCGCGCACGGCGGACAGTTCGACCCACGCTTGCCCAGGGCCCACCATCACGCTTCCACATAATTTGTTTAAATCCTATGGCCAAGGCCTTGGCCTGGCGTCGAACAATTATTAATGTTTGAATTTTTTTTTTGACATCGTTATTTAATAGGGAAGATGCAAATATAATATTTATGAAAATTTTATGATTAAAATGTTAAAAAAGTATAAAAGAAGGGCCACTGCAATGTTTTTATGTTACATAATGTTCATTTTTAACAATAATTACGAGTTAAAAATGACTTGAAACAAAACGTATTTCAAAACACCAATCAGCGTTTATAACAAGAGTGACGTCACCTCACTCCTGTTATGACAACTTATTGAGGCTATGGATGTAAAAGTTAATATTATTTTATGGGAATATTAATTGCATTTTTTTGTAAAAAAAGGAAGGTAGGTTTATAAAAGCAGATTCCAGGAATTTACTAAGAGTTATTTTTCAGAAAAAGTTTTCCTCCACCCATTTTAAACTTTAATCCAATTTTTGACGTCATTCTCCAACTATAAATGTAATACATGTTATAGACAAGTTTGTAAGTATTAGGTAGGTTACTAACGTGTTTTCACGTACAAGCAGATTTACTAAACATATAACAAGTAAATTCGCTGACTTATTACGTCAAAGTGATCTTCACAGTTCACAGCATCGAATAATGCAAAAAGGAAAGAAAGCTATGCAATGAAGAATGAATGATGCATGATGATGATGTGATGTATTGTGGATTGCAATAAAGTTTTGAGTATTGAAATGGTGTTTGGAGAAAACTGAAATTTCTTTTCGCAGCTTGAAACCAACTTTTTCTCAGTTTTGGGTCTCAAGGTCCAGTCAAAAACAATTTATTTGGAAACTTTGTTTAAGTATACACGGACTCACTGGCTGGATTATTAGTGGTATTGTTATGATCACCTGATGTTGACGGATAGTCCATTTTAAATTTTTCAAAAAAAACTATCTCAAAAGTCGAAAAAATATGCAAAAGTATGAAAGCCGACCAACAAATACAACCAGTGACAGACAAGAATGACGTCATCGGAACTATAGGTCCGTTTTCGCGGGAAAATTTAAACTGTCAATTTAAAACCTCATTTTTTCCGATAAATTACAATATTTTAATTTTTTTATATATTTGTGGTCTATTCTACATGGAATTCTTTAAAGTGAAAACAAAAATAAAAATATTGCATGTTGCCTATTATGTTCTAAATAGTGCAAGCCATTGTTATAGATGCCAAATTGGAACATAATTAGATTTTTAGATAAAAAACACAAAAATATCGATTATTTAAAATAAAGTGCAATAATAGTCACTTAAATATGTATTTACTGTACATTCATATATTTTCGTGGTCCTGTTATATTTATTGCGCTAGTTATAGACGCCAAGCTGGATTAAAGTTAAGCTTTTGATACACTACAAAAGAAAAATTGTTTCTTTAAAAAAAGAAAGGTTTCGCTCCATTAACCTAATTATGCAATATACCAAAAAATTACAAATAATTCAAAAATTAATTCCCTGAAAAACAATAGGGAACATGCAATATTTTTATTTTTGTTTTCACTTTGAAGAATTCCATGTAGAATAGACCACCAATATATTAAAAAAATAAAACATTGTAATTTATCGGAAAAAATGCGGTTTCAAATTGACAGTTTAAATTTTCCCGCGAAAACGGACCTATAGTTCTGATGACGTCATTCCTATCTGTCACTGGCCGTATTTGTTCGTCGACTTTCATACTTTTGCATATTTTTTCGACTTTCGAGATATATTTTGTAAAAATTTAAAATGGACTATCCATCAATATCAGGTGATCATAACAATACACTAATAATCCGAAAAAAGCCGCGTTTATTCATGTTTTGTGCCAATGAGTCCGTGACTACTTCAACGAAGTTTCGAAATAAATTGTTTTTGACTATACGTTCTGACCCAAAATTGAGAAAAAAGTGATATCAAGCTGCAAAAAGAAATGACAATTATTCTCCAAAGACCACTATTCGATGCTGTGAAGAACACTTTGACGTAAGTCATAAGGCGAAAGGCGAATATACTTGTATTTAGGTCGTGTGTGTTATACGTCATAAGGCGAATATACTTGATATACGAGTATGCTTAGTTAATCTGCTTGTACGTAAAAACACGTTAGTTACCTACCTAATACTTACAAAACTTATCTATAGTAGATTTTTAATTTTACAGTTTGAGATCGACGTCGATAATTGGTAAAAGTTTATAATATATGGAGGAAACCTTTTTCTGAAAAAAGATCTCATGTCAACACTAACTCTTGGTAAATTCCTGGAGTCTGCTTTGATAATCCCAACTACCATTTTTATTTAAACAACGCAATTAATATTCCCATAAAATAATATTCACTTTTACAACAATAACCTCAACAAGTCGTCGTAACAGGAGTGACGTCACTAAACGCTGATTGGTGTTTTGAAATACGTTTCGTTTCAAGTAATTTTTAATACGTAATTATTGTTACACAATACAAAACCTTTAACTTTGGATATTTCTTATAATGACAAAAAAGTAGAACAAACTGATAGTCTAAAATTTTTAGGACTTAATATAGATAAACATTTAAATTGGAAGAGCCATATAGAGACAATTTGTCAGAAACTTGATAGGTTTGTGTTTGCATTAAAAAAAATAAGACAAAACGTTTCTGTAGAAGCTGCCCTATCGGCCTACCATGGATATGTGTCATCGGTGCTGAGCTATGGTTTAATAATGTGGGGAAACTCGACCGACGTCGACAGAGTTTTTAAAATTAAAAAACGATGCATTCGAGTCATCAATAAGGCATGGTTCCTAGACAGTTGTCAACCTTTATTTAAAAAATATAAAATTCTACCAATTCCATGTATGTACATAAAAGATATCTGCATCTTTACAAAAAAACATATGCACTACTTTAAACAACGTAGTGAGGTACTATCTAGACAAAAACGGGCAAAATTTCGCAACCTACTTTATCAACCACCCTGTCATAAAGATGTGTATAAGAAAAATGTGTATAATATGTGTGTTTTAATTTATAATAACTTACCGAATGAACTGAAACTATTAAAGGGTAATGTGTTCAAGACTAAATTGACAGAATGGCTTCTAAAGTGTTGTTTTTATAGTATTAAAGAATTTATGGGACATACAAATACAAATTTAAATTTAGTGTAATTATTATTAATATTATTAATATATAATCAATATTGTAGCACTACCCCACACACGACGCCGTATCGCGCGCGCTCCCTCTCACCGCGCGCTCCTTCTCACCGCGCGCCCCACTCACCGTGCCCCACTATCGCGCTCGCCGCCGCCGGCCGCGCCTAATGTGTATAAAAGGGCCTGCACGCCTGCCATTTATCAGTAACGTGGGTAAGACGCAGGCGATGGTCACCGGCCTCGTTCGCCTCCCACCACCCTTGAAGCTACAGGGAGCCGACATCGAGTGGTCGCCCCGGGTCAAGTACCTAGGGGTCACCATCGACCGTCGGCTCACAATGGGCATAGCACGACGCTCCAGCTGTCGAGGGTACTGCACCACCTCGCAGCAGCGATGAACAAGAAGGAATACTCGGTCGCATTACTCCTCGACATGGAGAAGGCCTTCGACCGTGTGTGGCATGAAGGCCTCGTCTACAAGATGGCCACCACGGACGCGCCCCGTCGCGTCGTAAAAGTGGTCTCTACTTTCCTTTCCCACAGGACTTTCAGGGTGGTGGTCGATGGGGCGCTTTCCAGCGCCAGGCCGGTGCTCGCGGGCGTACCGCAGGGCAGCTGCGTCTCGCCGGCGTGTTACTCACGTTACACCGACGACATCCCCACCACTCCGGACGTGATGCTCGCGCTGTATGCGGACGACGCCGCGTACATCTCTACTTCGCTTAATGCGAAGTACGCGGCCGTCAAAATGCAGCGAGCGCTTGAGCTCCTTCCCGAGTGGCTCGCCAAATGGCGGCTGTCGGTGAACGTGGGTAAGACGCAGGCGATGGTCACCGGCTTCGCTCGCCTCCCACCACCCTTGAAGCTACAGGGAGCCGACATCGAGTGGTCGCCCCGGGTCAAGTACCTAGGGGTCACCATCGACCGTCGGCTCACAATGGGTCAGCACGTCCGTCAGGTCGCGGCCAAGGGGAGGGTAGCCCGCTACCTCCTCCGGCCCGTGCTCTCGTCCCGAATGCCGGCGCGCGTCAAGCTGGGCGTGTACAAGACGTACATACGCCCGGTACTGACGTACGCCGCGCCCGCTTGGTTCGCCCTCACGAGCGAGTCGAGCCGGAAGCTGCTCCGCGCCCAGCAGAGTCTGGCGTTGCGGACTATTGTTGACGCTCCTCGCTACGTGAGGAACGATGTTATCCAGCGGGATCTCGGGATCGAGAGCCTGGATGACCATGTGCGGCGTCTCGCGAAGGGGATGTTCGCGCGTGCCGGCGCGTCTGATTGGCCTCACGTCAAACAGATCGCGCCCTGGCATACGCGCCCCCCTGACGCGAGACCACTGCCCCGCGACCTGGTAAGGGACGACTGACCCCACCACCGGACTGACTCCCGGGTAAGTCGCAACCAGGTTACACGCGGCTTACCTGAATCAAGTGAACTCTACATTCACAACACACATCCGCTGCGTGGCGTGTTCTAAGTTAATATAGGCATGTCACGTAACGTAAAACAGACAACCACCTCTATACAGGCACAAGAACTCACACGTGTACACGCGGGCGGGCCTGCGTTGTCACGTATTCATGGGCGGTGTTACACAGTACACTACCGCCCACACGCACATACTGCCCCTTAGCTTAGACCGCTACCGGCTCGCTCTGGAAAACGGGATAAGCGGGGGCGCGCACCCTACTCTGTGGGAGCGTCGAGTCAGCGTCTTGTCGCTGGTCGTCTCTCGCCGGGCCTCCCCCGGGCAACCGGGGGTCTCACCTGGCGGGGACTGACCGCCAAGGCGTTGTGAAGAAAGCGGCGTTGATATAATTCAACGCCGCGGCGCGCTCACAGAGACACAATATAGCAGCCACACACAGGGACGCGTCAACTAACGCGTCCCATATATTACTACGCCCAACAGGCAACACACTGAGGGGCCCGTTTTAGCGGGCCACCGCACACCATCCGCGGCCAGGGAGCACAGCTCCGACGCCGCCCGCCACGCCCCCTTACGGGGACGTCGCGAATTCCCACAAGCATTTATCAGTAACGTGGGTAAGACGCAGGCGATGGTCACCGGCCTCGTTCGCCTCCCACCACCCTTGAAGCTACAGGGAGCCGACATCGAGTGGTCGCCCCGGGTCAAGTACCTGGGGGTCACCATCGACCGTCGGCTCACAATGGGTCAGCACGTCCGTCGGGTCGCGGCCAAGGGGAGGGTAGCCCGCTACCTCCTCCGGCCCGTGCTCTCGTCCCGAATGCCGGCGCGCGTCAAGCTGGGCGTGTACAAGATGTACATACGCCCGGTACTGACGTACGCCGCTCCCGCTTGGTTCGCCCTCACGAGCGAGTCGAGCCGGAAGCTGCTCCGCACGCAACAGAACCAGGCGTTGCGGACCATCGTTGACGCTCCTCGCTTCGTGAGGAACGATGTCATCCAGCGGGATCTCGGGATCGAGAGCCTGGATGACCATGTGCGGCGTCTCGCGAAGGGGATGTTCGCGCGTGCCGGCGCGTCTGATTGGCCGCATGTCAAGCAGATCGCGCCCTGGCATACGCGCCCCCCTGACGCGAGACCACTGCCCCGCGACCTGGTAAGGGACGACTGACCCCACTACCGGACTGACTCCCGGGTAAGTCGCAACCAGGTTACACGCGGCTTACCTGAATCAAGTGAACTCTACATTCACTACATACATCCGCTGCGTGGCGTGTTCTAAGTTAATATAGGCATGTCACGTAACGTAAAACAGACAACCACCTCTATACAGGCACTATGACTCACACGTGTACACGCGGGCGGGCCTGCGTTGTCGCGTATTCATGGGCGGTGTTACACAGTACACTACCGCCCACACGCACATACTGCCCCTTAGCTTAGACCGCTACCGGCTCGCTCTGGAAAACGGGATAAGCGGGGGCGCGCACCCTACTCTGTGGGAGCGTCGAGTCAGCGTCTTGTCGCTGGTCGTCTCTCGCCGGGCCTCCCCCGGGCAACCGGGGGTCTCACCTGGCGGGGACTGACCGCCAAGGCGTTGTGAAGAAAGCGGCGTTGATATAACTCAACGCCGCGGCGCGCTCACAGATACACAAACAGCAACCACACACAGGGGCGCGTTAACTATTAACGCGCCCCACATATTGCTCGCCCAAGGGGCAACACATCGAGGGGCCCGTCTTTGCGGGCCACCGTGATACCCTCCGCGGCCGGGGAGCAGAGCTCCGATGCCGCCCGCCACGCCCCCATACGGGGACGTCGCGACAACCAAAGAGGTCATTTATCAGTTCGGCTCGCACGGACACGCTTCCTTCGGAACGGTTTCGGGCAGTCTAACGCTCTCCGGCTTGCACGGTCGGCTTCCATCGCGGAACCGATATCGGGCGGTCGTACTTCTGTTTTTATATAATAAGTATTAGTGTGTAGTTTGTTAAAGTGTCTTTGTGTAAAGAACAATAAATATCTCTTCGCTGATTTAACTGGTTTACGAGTGGTTTCATTAGAACAATCCTTACAAGTGGCGCCCAACGTGGGGCCGAAGATAGAAAATATTTAAGGCCACGACCTACTCGTAGACCAGTCCGATTTGGAAGCAGTTCTCCAGAAGAAATGGCTATCAATATGTCAGACAGCCAGTTTAAGGAGCTCATCCTCGCAATCACCACCGGCACACGGGGGAGGAGTACCTTTGCGCAATGCCCAGCGAAATTTGGAGGTTCAAAGGCAGAAGTTGAAGCATTCCTAGCAGCAGTGACAGTGTTTAAGGAAGTGGAGAAGATATCCGATACGAACGCTCTAGAAGGCCTACCACTAGTTCTGATCGGCGATGCAGCGATTTGGTGGCAAGGGGTTAAAAGCAATGTGAAGTCATGGGAACTTTTTAAGGAACGCTTGCGCCATACCTTCGCCCCAAAGAAATTAGACTACGTGATCTATCAGGAAATAGTTGGTGTTAAACAGGATAGCCAGACCCCGACAGAGATTTTCATTGCCAAGAAACGGGCGCTTCTTGCTGAGATGTCAGAGCCACATACGGAGCAGCAAGAGATTAACCTCATTTTTGGCCAGATTAAATTCACCGTAAGGGAGAAGATTTGTAGGGAGTCTATAAAAACTTTTGACGACCTACTAAACAAGGCAAGGGATATTGAGAGAACATTAATAGAGAAAAATAATCAAAAAGAGGAATCAGGATATTTACACGATAAAGATACAATAACACAACATAAAAATAATTAAAAACAAAATAAGGTACGCTGTGGTTACTGCCGTCTTCCCGGACATACAGCCGAGGTATGTAGAAAGAAGGCACGAGAGGACACAGACAAGCAAAATGTTGTTGTTAAGGCGGAGTCCACCTCAATCACCCAAGATGAGACCAAACCAAAGTTTTCGTGTTATGGTTGTGGTGAGCCAGGAGTGATACGCAGCCGCTGCCCAAAGTGCAAGACCAAGCAGTCCCTAACGGCAGTTGACTTTTGCTTCTGCTCGGCAAATATGACAGCTGATGTGCGACCACGCCCCACGGTACCTGTCACCATCGAAGGGATGGCAGGCATAGCATATCTCGATACATGTGCGAAATCGAGCGTTGCCTCCTACCAACTGTACAAACGTCTGGAACAAAAGGGCGTAAGTTTTGAGAGGGAGGTTATGTACGTAACACTGGCCGATGGAATACCAAAGAAGCAGGACGTCCTTACAGTTAAGACAGTCGTCAATCTTTATGGCCGAGGTGTAACTACGTCCTTCGTAATCTTTCCTGGCGCTCGGGAAAATAGGACACTACTTGGCGTAGGATTCATAGAAGACGCAATGTTAGGCCTAGACCTACCCCAACGAACCTGTTACTTCGTCGATGAGCCAGATAAAATCTACGATCTGAATCCAGAGACTCCGGAAGAGTCAAGGGATATTGCGGGTGTTTTATCCAGCGTGTGCTTACCAGCAATGGAGTCGCCAATAATGAACACACCCAGTCCTGGTATATCGCCTGTTGATATGACAAAAATCAGTCCACAACAGCATCAGGAACCGCCTATCCACATGATGACACCTCCACACTCCCCTCAGAGAAGTAGCCTTATTGTGCCTGGAGCAACAGAGCAAGCCTTGGAACGACCGTATGGACCTCTGATACCCATAGGATTCTCGACGCCACCAAAGAGACCACGAACAGTGTTATTCGATGGGTACTCTCCAATTATTGATGCTCTGTACGAAGATGCACGTCGGAATATTGATAACGCGGATGTCGAGTTGTCACCAGACTCTGCTAATTTATTCCCAGGGACTGAGATCTCTTCTGTTACCATGCATAGCCACGAGTGCCTGCAGGCGGGGGAAGAGACCAAGCGCTTACAACATTTCCTTGAGAGGAATGAAGCGGTATTTGTATCGAATGGCAAGCCAACAACGGAGACTGAACACAGCATTGATACGGGATCACACAAGCCTGTTTCTGTTCCACCATATAGGCTATCACCAGTTAAGATGCAAACCCTGAAGGTAGAAATACAGAAGATGTGTGAGCAAAGGGTTATTGTACCATGTTCCTCACCTTGGTCAGCGCCAGTCGTACTTGTCCCGAAAAAAGACGGCAGTACACGAGTGTGTGTCGATTACCGCCAGTTGAATGCAATCACCATTGCAGATGTGTATCCACTGCCACGTATCGACGATCTCCTGCACAGTGCTAAGCCTACGCGTTACATGAGCACCATAGACCTGCGCGCTGGCTACTGGCAAATTCATGTCAAGGATGAAGACCAAGTAAAGACAGCCTTCATCACACCTTTCGGTATGTACAAATTTTTAAGAATGCCCTTTGGTTTGCGAAATGCACCTGCGACCTTTCAGCGCCTTATGGACAGATTTCGCATAACCCTCAGTCACATTAAGCTCCTCATATATTTAGATGACCTTATAGTCATGTCAGCCAGCCTGGATGATCATTTTAGAGACCTGCAAGACGTCTTCAATCGCTTAAATGAGTACAACCTCACAGCAAACAAGGAAAAATGTGTTTTCTTCTGTTCTAAGGTCAAATATTTAGGACATTATATAACGCCTGATGGTCTTCAGGTTGATCCAGATAAGGTCGCTTCCATAGTGGATATGGCTGCACCAGCAAACTTAAAGCATCTGATATCATTTCTGCAGATGTGTTCGTGGTATAGGCGTTTTATCCCCAACTTTGCAAAGATCACCGAACCACTTTCTCGCTTGACGAAAAAGAATTCCGTTTGGTCCTGGGAAGATGATCAGAAGACAGCGTTTGATGAGCTGCGGAAACTATTAGTCACGGCGCCTGTGTTGATCCAAGCAGATCACACCAAACCCTTTACGATTAAATCTGACGCAAGTAACTATGCGATCGGTGCTGTTTTGGTGCAGGGGGAGGGGGAAAATGAGCATCCAGTTGAATATGCTAGCCGCCTCCTCACTCCAGCTGAGAGAAATTATTCAACCACAGAACGAGAAGCCCTAGCTGTAATCTGGGCTGTGAACAAATTTCGTGGCTTCATCGAGGGTACGGATGTTACTGTACTAACCGATCATCAAGCCCTAAAGTGGCTTATGTCATTAAAGTCCCCAACAGGTCGACTAGCACGATGGGCCCTGCAGCTGCAACCCTATAATCTGACGATTAAATACATTAAAGGAAGAACAAATGTTGTCGCTGACACCTTGTCACGTCCTAATTGCGATCCTACAATGGAACAAGACTGTGGAGTATGCAGTATAATAATTGATATGCCAAGGAAGAAATCAAAACAAATAAGAGAGGAACAATTAAAAGATAAAGACATCGAGAAAATAATTAACGAACTAGAAGGAAATCAATACGAAAAGGGAAGATATTGGAGTACAAAAGGATATCTCATGAATCAAGGACTACTCTACAGGTACAAATCAGAAAACGATACTGAAAACGCTCAACTAGTTGTTCCTAAGCATGAGCAAGTAAAAGTTATCAGCGTGTATCATGATGAGGCTCCCGCTGGTCATTATGGAGTGGAGAAAACTATTGAGCGCATTGCTAAGCGATACTTTTGGAAGGGAATGAGAACGCAAATTGAAAGTTATATCCGGAACTGTATCCAATGTCAGCGGTACAAACCAAGCAATCTCAAACCAGCGGGCCTACTCCAAACCACGGCTCTTAACCAAAGGTTTGAAGTCGTATCCTTCGATTTGTTCGGACCTTTGCCCAAGACGGCTAAAGATGAGACATGGATCTTCATTGTAGAAGACCTGGCTAGTCGATGGGTTGAGTTATTTGCATTGAAACAAGCAACGGCAGAGGAATGTGCTAGAGTATTATTGGATGAGATCATTCTACGGTATGGCACACCAAGACGGTTCATTAGCGACAACGGATCTCAATTCGTCAGCAATGTGATGCAGCAACTGACATTCTGTCTGGACATCGAACACGGCTTTACCCCTGTCTACCATCCTGAAACAAACCCTGTCGAAAGGCGCAACAGAGATTTAAAAACACAGTTGGCCATACTAGTGGGAGATAACCATAACAGATGGGCAGATCATCTACCGAGCATACGTTTTGCCATGAACACAGCTGTCTGTTCATCTACTGGGTACACGCCTGCCTACTTAACCTTTGGCCGAGATCTTCGCACGATCGACGATGTAAATCATGACCTGCGACAAATAGTACAGAATGAAAATTTTGTTCCCGAGATAACACCTAAGTTATTGATGATGGCCTCTACATTGAAAAGAGCCCATGAAATACAGGAGATGAAAGAGGAGAAGCGAAAAGAATACGCTGATAAGAGACGCCAGTCATGTCCAAACTATCAGCCTGGCGACCAAGTTATGGTTGATGTTCATGCCCTGAGCAAATCGTCACAGGGTTTCAGTGCTAAACTAGCACCTCGCCGAGATGGCCCATACATTATCAAAAACATTCATGGACCATCTTCTTTTCAGATTGCTGATCCTACCACTCCAAACCAGACTGCAGGGCTGTACCATTCCTCAGCCCTGCGTCCGTATCAAGGGTTGGCATCAGCTACCCTGCCGGAGCCGGTCTTACCCTTACGCCGGCGAGGTCGCCCGCGGAAGAACAAGCAAATTCCACCGGAGGCCCTGGCAACAACTGCCAAGCCTCGACCCCGGGGAAGACCACCAAAGAAGCAGCGGCAGCCTACTTAAGTCCTGTCTACCTCACCGGGTCGTCATCGGAGACAGAGGGGGAGACTGTAGCACTACCCCACACACGACGCCGTATCGCGCGCGCTCCCTCTCACCGCGCGCTCCTTCTCACCGCGCGCCCCACTCACCGTGCCCCACTATCGCGCTCGCCGCCGCCGGCCGCGCCTAATGTGTATAAAAGGGCCTGCACGCCTGCCATTTATCAGTTCGGCTCGCACGGACACGCTTCCTTCGGAACGGTTTCGGGCAGTCTAACGCTCTCCGGCTTGCACGGTCGGCTTCCATCGCGGAACCGATATCGGGCGGTCGTACTTCTGTTTTTATATAATAAGTATTAGTGTGTAGTTTGTTAAAGTGTCTTTGTGTAAAGAACAATAAATATCTCTTCGCTGATTTAACTGGTTTACGAGTGGTTTCATTAGAACAATCCTTACAATATAAATTAAAATTTAAGTATTTAGTGAATAATAATTGTATAATAATTAATGTAATTAATGTAATCAATGTGCTATGTGTATAATTTATATAATTAATATTTGCACGCTTGCTCGCAGGCAGAATACAATTACTCTTAGGTTATAAGATCTCACCTTCCCTAAAAATGTATGTATTTCTTGCAAATAAACATTTGATTTGATTTGATTTAAAAATCAACATTATGTAAAATAAAAACATTGCAGTGGCCCTTCTTTTATACTTTTTTAACATTTAAATCATAAAATTTTCATAAATATTATATTTGCATCTTCCCTATTAGGGCCAATGGTGCGAAACCAGAGATATATCATTTTATTCTGTCAATTCCATACAAATTTTTGAAAAAAAAAAACTCTATGTAATAGATACAGGCATAAAAGTCACCGGTTTCGAGATTACTGATCGGATGTCTATGAAAGCCTAAAACCCAGCCCACAGTGCGTCGCATGGAATCGTCTACCCGTGCGATTTTCCCCGTTTCTCAACTTTTCAACATTTTTCATTACTGCTCCGCTCCTCTTGGTTGTAGCGTGATATTATATAGCCTATAGCTTCCCTCGATAAATAGACTACCTAACGCAAAAAGAATTTTTCAATTCAGACCAGTAGTTCCTGAGATAACCGCGTTCAATCAATCAAACAAACAAACTGTTCAGCTTTATAATATAAGTATAGATATACTGGGTGACTTTTTTTAGCGTCTTGAAAAAAAATGGGGGTAATAGGTGAACGGAATAGAAGCTTTTGGCATAGAAATTTTTATTTTTTTTTATTTTTGAATAACATGTAATTAAATTGATCTAGTAATAAATACTACACATTTAAAGTAACATTTTCAAACTAGAACAACAAAAACAGAAATTTGGAAAAAAAAAACAAAAAAAAAATTAAAATCCATCGAAACTCAAATCATACGCACCCTACTCAATGCGCGGCATGTATCATTGATTTCGGAGCGCGGTCCTACCCTTTGAAGCCGGCCGATAGGCGGCCTCATTGATGTTTCGTAGGCGCACGAGCCGCACACGCATCCCTGTCCACCCGCGTCCCGCGCTCCTTTAGTCACCTACGATGAATCTGAAGGCCTTCCTGCCTTCTATTCTAGTTACACAACACACCACATGAAGGTCGAGACGGTAAAAAATGTCAACCGGTATACTCTGTGTGCTATTTTCAATCCAGATCCATTCAGCCATTTTTGCGTGACTGAGAAACAAACACCCAATCATACATATTTTCACATTTATAATATGAGTAGTAAGTAGGATTCTAATTCATATTACTTCGGATTCATAGTTTATGAGAACACCATGTGTGTTGGTGTTCTTAAAATAAAAGTAATAGTATTCAGAGTAAGAAGACTGCGACATAGGGCTTGGTTTCGTTGAATATAAGTCTTCCTGGTTTTTCTTAACGCTCCTATTTTAGCTATACAGACACTCAGTCATTTACCAGACACCGAACATAGTTATAGGAATAGTACTTTTGCCAGTGGCTTGATCCGTATAGCTGTCGGAAAATATCTAACGGGATAAAGTAGGTATCCTATCTGTTACCTATCCATGATATAATATATCTTTGTGCCAAATTCGGTCTTAATCCGTTTGGCCGTCTTTGCATCATTGAGAAACAAATATCTAAAAATATAAACATCTAAGCCATTTCGCGGTCTCTTACTTGGAATAATATTATTAGGTTTATTTTGAGTATAACGAACACACATGATATTCGCATTTACTATGAAGCCAAAGTAATATGAATTACAATCCTACTTATCCTGTACTACTCGGCCGCTGCCAACGGATGGACGGGACGGACGTTCGACCCGCCAGCTGCTCTGCCCCCGCTTTTTAAATCTCTAATATCTTCTAAGATATTCATTTAAATTAAATGCTGTAAAGAGCCATATTGATCTATATGAAATGCACAATGTATTTAAGGTACTTAATTGGATAAGAATTAATGCTGTATTGCTTAAAACCGCTTCGTAAATAAGCCCTTATTTCTCGTAAAAAGTAAAGGATAAAAAAAACTTGAAATGTGTCAAGGGACACCCGGATGGAACCAAGTTCCTTTCCAGGATTCATGATTGTTATTATTTACACTCAACAAAAATATTCTCTCTCTCTCTCTCTCCCTCTCTCTCGCCCTCTCTCCCCCTCTCTCTCCCTCTCTCTCTCCCTCCCTCCCTCTCTATCCCTGTCACCCTCTCTTTCTACCTCTCTCCCTCTCTCTCTCCTTCTTTCTCTCTTTCTCCCTCTCTCCCTCTCTCTCTCTCTTTACTCACAACAAAAAAAAACAACAACATACAAACAACAAAATATATACGGTCGAATTGAAAAACTCCTCCTTTTTTTGAAGTCTGTTAAAAAGTGTCGTTACAACTTTTTCTCTTAATTTCCGTCTAGCCCCCTTTCGCAACGCGCCATAAGGAACTTTGTTCCAAATGGTTATTGTGAGTTATCCCTAAGAGATCGACATATATTGTATTTACTTCCTACCACTAGTTGTAAACCATTTTGTGAAACGAATAATTTAAGTCTGTAATCTCTTTTTGGAAATAAATAAATTATTATTATCAATATTAATATACCATCGTGGACTTTTTGTAGACCTTTTTAAGGACGCTATAACATTTTTGAATCGCTCAAGTTTAGGTATCTGAGTCGCCACACAACAACATTACGCGCACGCACACATTGAAACCATTGTCTGCTCGATTTTAAACATTAGTTAACTAATCTTGATACTCGAAGGTATTATTTATTTTATTTTACTAGCACTGTTGAGTAAAATTTGTAGTAAAGTAACTTTACTATCTGAATTTAGTGACAGTAAATAACTTTTACTACCATGATCATCAATATTTTTGGGGTAAAGTATAATTTGACAATTAAAAAAAAAAACGAGGTGTAACAATAAAATACTTTCAACAATATTTTTGGGTAATAAACAAATATAACTGATGGTGATCGTAGAATATCGTTGTAATCGTTGAAAATATACAGGATATTCCTTAAAGAAAACTAAGCAAAAATTGTGTGACGCGCGACCCTCACCTTTGAGATTGCAGCGCGTATTCAGAATTTTTTATTTATGTAAATAATTAAAGTTACGTTAAATATTGTGACTACATACTAGCAAAACCCCCAAAATTGATACCCATGTCGACATTTCATCATAACAGTACATCCGCCATTTTAAATTAAAAATCGAAGATTTTATAATCCCTACCCCCAATATGGATAAAGATCTTTTTATAAAAAAACAATACCCGCCGTATTTGGATCAAATTTGGATGAATCATTCGTAATAACTATCCTAAAATTATCCAAATTTGATAGCTATGCCCACTTTTTATTTAAAAAAATATTATATTCGTCGTTTTGAATGAAAAACTTGTGGGGTCGCCTTTTTTTGGCTCTAAATGTAATTTGTATGGAGTTTTCAGCTTCAGCACCTTCGAAAATCTTGAAAACGACACCCGTGATGAAAATTTTGAAAATTTTCGTAACCACCATTTTTGATTTTGAATCAGATTCAGCACCCTTGTTTACCCCTACCGCAAGCTACATTAAAGAATTTCGTTCCAAAAATGGACGGCACTTGCATAATTTAATTACCACGTTGAAAATATAACTTTTCATTGAATAATTATTATCCGCCATTTTGAATTCTTGAAAATGAATACATAGTCATAATTACCCTACCTCAATAATCCCAATAGAATTTGAGTTATTTATTTCTAAATCAAGTTCTGATAATAAGTTTGGTACTCATAGTTTTGGTCCGAAAAGTATCAACATTTTTCAACCACAGTATACAGCACGGCACTCACTTTATTATTATTTTGATCGTATTTATTTTGTACAAAAAAGCGATACGCCCGTGCTTCCTAGGGCGCGTCTGAGCGCGGAATGAGAAGCCGCGAGTTTAAAATGAATGAAGAAAGTTGAGAACGTTCTTTATTTTTCTCATAAATAAAAAAGTTATGTATTTAATTACAAAATATTTAGGCAAAACGTAGAAGATTATACTAGCCACAATTTGTTGTCATTTTGAAGTTAAAATATGCAGTTGATCTCACTATACAGGTACCTTTCCAGACCCCATTATTTTTCATTTTCTTCGATTATTGCGGTGGGGAAAACGTATTTTTGTGAAAATATTGTATGGGACTATATAATTTTATGGTACCATAATAGAGATGAATAAATTATCTTTAATTAAAGACCATAATTGACTTCGCAGTTGTGATTCCTCTTGATGTAATTGGTACTGGAAAACCACCGATATTTGTAGAAAAATGTTATAGCGTCCTTAAGGTGTGCAATACTTTAGAACATTATTTTCATCTATTTCGCAGGGTTCAGCCAACGTTCGCAATGTAAGCGCAAAAAAATGTGTTTATTTATGACATCACATTAGATACCCCTAAAATTATCAGCGTTTCTTTACTATATTATGCATGTTACATATGTCGGAGAGAGGTTGTTCATGTGCGCAGGGACAGACAGGTTGTCCTTGTTCATGGTGGACGGATAGTAATAATAAAAGGACCAATAGATTAAGGATACTTTTTATAAACGTAATGTTCCGTGTTTTCTTGATGGCGGCTCAAATAAAAAGTAACTCGTGTCAGTGCCATCGACCGCTAGCCGAGTGACGTTTTCTGTGGCAGACGCCAATCTCAACTGACAGCCACGAATGGTTGCCAGCATCATCATTGATGGTAGCTCTATGCCTCGCCGACACTGCCATTCTGATGAACCAACACGTCCATGTGTTCTTTATCTGAAACTGAAAACCTTTGGACAGTGAATCTATTCTCTCAGCTATTCCTGACCAAGTTAAAGGTTGATAGAGATAGATTTCAAAGAGAACAGATTAGTTTGCCTTCATACTGTAATTATTGTCAACCTAGGTTCAACACCTCTGTCTAAACCGCCAATTACAGCGTTAAAACACGTAGTCACTTAACCAGCGACTGCGCGTGACTACTTCACCAGCGGCTTTTGCCTATCTCTTAACCAGAGATTGAGTTAGTTGGATGTAACTTAACCAGCGACTGCACTTGACCACTTCACCAGCGGCTTTTGCCCATCTCTTGACCAGAGATTGAGTTAGTTGAATGTCACTTAACCAGCGACATATCGTAGCCATTTCACCAGCGACACGATTTTTGTTACTTAGCCAGCAGCTACTTTTACAGTTAACCAGTGTAAGTAATATTCGTACGCCAGATGCGCACCGCACTCTCTTTACAGATAAGTACTGCATGAGCTACGGCTACAAATGACAAGCGATACTTAAGGAGGTAGTGAAACCAGGCTACCAACATTACATCTCTTGTAATCAAATAACTTTTTATTAATTAAAACACGCTTATAGAATGCAATCTTATCTCTATCAAACAACTAGCAACGGTCTAATTACAACATCACCAGGAATTCCAAAATAATCATAAACAGACAGATATATAAAGCCTTCAATTGCTAGGTATCATTATTCAATATCTCATGTTCATCGGACAATCATCAGGGATTTTACTATTAGCATCTTACGTAAACGGTCGTGTGAGTATTTGTAAGACCTGTAACAGTTCAGCGAATTCAACACGTAACGATCCCCCTTAATCGGCTATAACACGCCTAGGAGCGCTAAACAATGAAATGTTACTTTTTAAGGTTGCTATGGCTGCTCACGGTATCAATGCGTAAAGTGTGATGTAGAATAATGAATTTAGTAAATGCGTCAATTATTACAAACACATATTCTGTGTAGGACCTTTACAACCTGAAATAGGCACTTGTACTTCGGGTCCAGTTTCGTTTGGTTACACTATTCATTTGAAATATCAAAACATTGCAAATAGGATCACAATCTGAACTCGCGGCGTCAGATCAAAACTAAAGGCTTCTCCCTCAGATGAAGTTCTAAAGATCTCCTATTATAGGTACAGGAACTTTTGTAATGATGTTCTAAATAAGGTTAGAGAGAAATATGAAACCTCGACGATTGAAAATTGTAAGAATCCAAAACAAACTTGGGAAATGATCCGAAAAATCACCAACACTACTAAAAACAAAAATCCGGTGGAAGAATTATTATTAAGTACTAAACGACACGAAGTCCAGCAATCCGTAGATAAGATAAATCAGTACTTTGTAAGTACTGGTCAAACACTTGTAGACACTATCACTAAATCCTTCGATATATCTAAAATAAAATGTAATATTAAAACAGATCGTAACTTAAAATCAATCGTACTGCTGGAAACAGATAATACCGAAGTCGAGTCATTAATTCAAAATCTTAAAAATGACTCCACTACTGGATATGATGGATTACCTACCACATTCCTAAAACGCATAAAAAATGTAATTAGCCCCTCACTGACTCATATTTTCAACCTATGTATAAACAAAGGTATTTTTCCAAACTGCTTCAAGCATTCACTAATTCATCCTATTCATAAAAGTGGGTCTAGGAGCAGTGTCGAGAACTATCGTCCGATTTCGGTCTTGCCTGCAATTTCCAAAATATTTGAAAAGCTTATCAACAAACGCCTAATGAGTTTTCTAAAACAAGAACATATTATATCAGACTCTCAATATGGTTTCCAACCTAACAAATCTGCAGAAGATGCGGCGATACAGCTTAGAAGTTTTGTAGCAAGTAACTTGGACCAGGGTCGGAAATGTGTCAGAGTTTTTTATGGATCTAGCCAAGGCCTTCGACACTATTTCAATTAACCTACTTCTGACGAAGCTTGAAGCGATCAGCATACGCGGCCTACCTCTGCAACTCGTGAGAGATTTTCTCACCAACAGGTACCAATCTGTGAAAATAGGCGACTACATTAGCTGCCCCCTCCCCATCACCTGTGGAGTTCCCCAGGGAAGCGTTCTTGGCCCAGGGCTCTTCCTGATATATATCAACGAACTTTGTCAATATGACCCGCCAAAGGGAAAAATATTCGCATACGCGGATGACACTGCGCTCATATTTCAGGGAGATTCCTGGGCTGAGGCACGGTACCTTGCCGAAAAAGGACTTCATCAGGCATCCCTGTGGTTAAATAAAAATCTACTAACATTATTTAAAAACTAAACATGTAACATTTTCGATGAATAAAACAACACAACCAAATAACTACACTTTAAAAGCACATATTTGTAATAATACCCAGTCATTAACATGCTCCTGCGCACCAATAGTAAAAACCATTAATATTAGATAAGTATCTCGGCACTCAAATAGATGATACCCTTTCATGGCATGCACAACTAGATATTCTGTAAAATGATATGAATTTTTAGAAATCTCAGAAACGTACTCAAATTGAAAATGTTAAATAATAAATAAATAAATTGTTTATTTTCTTAGACAACAGAGATCCATTTTATGTTAGTAAGTTAGGTACGAAAAAAAAGCAAAACAAAACTTAAGAGCTATGTTAGTGTGTTATTTTAACGAATAAATACAGAAACTATTATTTACAAATATGCACCAAGACAATATGAATCACTCCTGCCTAACCAACACTTGCATGAAGTGATTCATCATTGGTGAATTAAATTTGTCCACTAACATTTTCAGAATGCTATTAGGGCTGGACCGTGTTCTTTCCAAAAGTGACGCCGTTTTTCTCCTTATCATAGCGTAGAAGTCGTGAACGCGCGCCTGTGCGAACATGCCAGAAGCACTACAAAAGCGCGGCAGCCCCAACAGCATTCTAAAGCTGTTATTGTACTGAACTCTCATGGCGTCCATTGTTTTCCGCGTGTAGCTGGCCCACAGGCTGCTTGTGTAAAAGGTCTGGCAGTAAGCCTTGAACAAAGTAATTTTAACCTCCTTACTACAGCATGCAAACCTGCGTACCAGCATATTGCTTCTCACAGCAAGAGCCCTGCGCTCGCGTTCTATATCTTCATGGTCTTTAAGGTCCTCCGTTAAGTAGTGACCCAAGTGTTTTGTTTGTTGAACCCTTAGTAAGGGTTGGCCATTGAGGTTAATACTTGACTCGTATGATTGTTTCCTACCGGAGGCCCTAAAGATCATGAAATGGATCTTTTTACAATTATACAGCAGACCATGGCTAGCAGCGTACCCTTCACAATGTTCCAGAAGCTCCCGTATAGAGCCAGCCGTTGGACCCAGCAACACCATGTCATCTGCGTAACTGAGGTTATTGACGCCAACGTTGTCAATCCAACATCCAGTCCGCTTGCTGCTGAGTCCAGCGATCAGCTCATTTACGTACAAATTGAAAAGCTTGGGTGAAGTAAGCCCCCCCTGTCTCACCCCACAATCCAACCCATACGCAGAAGAGAGGGAATTATTCCACTTTACATAGTTCACTTGATTACCATACCAGTACTTGAAAACACGTATAATTTCAGCTGGTACGCATGCTTCCCCGAGCTTTTTCCATAGTAGGTCATAGGAGACGAGTTCAAAAGCTTTAGAGAGGTCGAGGAAACACGCGTACACAGGCGTGCTTTTATCAGTATAATATTGAACAGTCTGTTTGAGACTTAATATTGCGCTTTCAGTAGAAAGTCCAGGCCTGAACCCGAACTGTGCGTCGTTTAGTTTTAAACATTTGTCGAGATTTGTGTCGAACAGACTGTCCAATACTTTAACTAGTACAGTAGCAAGCGATATTGGTCTGTAATTAGTTACATCAGAGACGTCACCAGTCCTATTCTTTACGATTGGGACTACTATTGTCTGCATTAATTCGGGAGGAAGATACGAGTGACTCAAACACAAAGAATAAAACGTGGCTAGTACTCTCGGACAGTGTGCACCTGCGTGCTTCAAGTGCTCGATGCTGAGACTGTCATGCCCTGGAGACTTACCTCTGGCCATTTTCTGTATTGCAGATGATACTTGCTTGGCAGTAAAACGAGTCAGGGGGCTATTTTGACATATCTCAGCATCGACCATTGATTTTGAAGGCCCCAGCGGCGAGGAAACGCTAAAGTGGTTCAGGAAAGTGTTCGCTATTTCCTCTGGTTTACTGCAACCCGCCACTGTCACTGGTAAAGCTGGCTTAAGATCAAGCCGGGATGTCAACTTCCAAAATCGGCCAAAGTTTTTAGACGATCTTTGAGAAGTTATTATGTCCATTTTGATTTGATGTTGATGGTTTTGGCACCACTTAAGCTTGCCTTTAAAAATCCTTTGACTTTCCCGCATTTCCTCCCAAACTCTGCCGGAATTGGGTTTATTGTAAGCTAACCATGACTGATACTTAAACCTAGCCTCCATGTGAGCAGCGTGAACATGTTTATTCCACCCAATAATACGCCTTTTTCCTTGCGGCTGAACACCTTCATGGCTTTGTATGGCAGCCCTTGACAAAATTTTTTTTTTTTTTTTTTTTTTTTTTTTTTTTTTCCTTGTCCTAGGGTTCAATAATAGGATGGACCCTAATCTTATTACAATCTAGCCTTATAAGTAGACTAATAAGTAATTTAATTATAACCTAAACTAATAAATTGTCTTTACTAAGAATGTGTCCAATAGCACTTTTCTTATTGTCTCTATTAAGGCGAATACACTTCGTTCTTGTGTTTGTTTGGCACTTTTGTACTTTACACTATTCACTAACACTAAACACTAGCTCGAACGGTTTTGTTCTTTTTAGTCTTCTAACTATGTTTGTGTGGTCAAGAAGCTGGATGGCCTCGACGTTCACATGTTGATGAAGTCTCTTTTCGTGAGCTTCTGCAAATTTCTGGATCACTCTTTCGATGAACTCAACTTTTAGGTCCCTGTGGAGGTCATCATTTCGTATGTACCAAGGTGCATTTACAATTTCCCTTAGCACTTTGTTCTGGAATCTTTGTATTATTAATACATTGGTCTGTTTGGTGCAGCCCCATAGCTGAATACCATAAGTCCAAACTGGCATCAGGACTTGTCTATATAGCAATAATTTGTTTTGCACGGACAGCATGGAGTTTCTTCCAAGCAGCCAATACATTCTTTTGAATCGGAGGTCGAGTTCATCTTTTTTCTTCTTAACGTGGGCTTTCCAGCGTAGCTTGGCGTCAAGGGTCATACCGAGATACTTGGCTGTATTCTCGTATGGGATTTGTTTGTTATTTATGTAAACTGGGGAATACTGTCGTTTTTTGTTGGTAAAATCTATGTGAACAGATTTGGATTCATTAAGTTTAATCCTCCATTTTTTGGTCCAGTCATAAACTTGATTAACAGCCATTTGAACCTTTTCTACTGCTTCTTCATGGCTGTTTCCTACAGCCATTATGGCTGTATCATCAGCAAAGGTCCCAATTGTGTTTTGCTCTAATTCAGGAATATCGCAAGTGTATAGTAGGTACAGGACCGGACCTAACACACTTCCTTGCGGTACGCCAGCTTTAATTTCTTTCAGCTCTGAGTAAGCATCTTCTTGTCTTATTCTAAAGACTCTGTTCAGGATGTAGGATTCTAATATATCTGCAAACTGCTTTGGTAAGAGGCTGTTCAGTTTATGTATAAGGCCTTCATGCCATACTTTATCAAATGCTTGCGCTACGTCTAGGAATACAGTAGAACATACTTTCTTGTCTTCAAGGGCATTTTCTATTACGTTTGTGATCCTATGCACTTGATCTATGGTAGAGTGTTTGTCTCGAAAACCAAATTGGTGCTCTGGTATTATGTTTTTGCTATCTATTATTGGTTTAAGCTGTTTGAGTAACAGCTTTTCAAATAGCTTGGACATGATTGGTAGCAAGGAAATAGGCCTATAAGATGACGTTTCGTAAGCTGGTTTCCCTGGCTTAGCTATCATTATTACTTCGGCCACCTTCCATAAGTCTGGTACATATTTAAGCCTTAGTGCGGCATTGATAAGGGTCGTTAACTTAACCAGACCCTTTCTTGGGAGGTTATGAAGTACTTCTCCTGTTATTAAATCGTAACCTGGTGATTTTCGTGTACTTATATTACGTTTTATTTCTAGTGCGACTTCTTTCGGTGTAACTAGTTTTATGGTAACTTCATTTTCTGATGTCATCATATTAGCCAAAGTGTGATCTTCAATGATTTCCCCGTCGTTTGGTTGAAAGATATTTTCTAGGTGCTCTGCAAACCTCTTTGCTTTTTGTTCGTTAGTAACTGCCCATTGCCCATTTCCACATTTGATAGGTGGGATTTGGGTAATCGGCCTTTTCAGGTGCTTAGTAGCCTTCCAAAGGGAGTAGTCTGTCCTTTGGTCGTTTCTTAGGCTCTGAAGATAGGTTTTGGTTGAGTCGTCTTTAAAGTCTTGGATTAGTCTTTTTACTTTTTTTGTCAGATTATTTAGTTTTCGTTTGTCATCAGGGCACCTAGATTGATGCCACGTTTTTCTCTGCCTTCTTTTCTCCATAATGAGTTGCTTGATTTTGAGCGGGTATGTATTGCCCTTAGTCCTCTTGTTGAAGTCGGGTGTATTTTCCCACGCTGCTTGCTGGATATGCATTATGAACTTTTCTACTTCGATGTTTAGATGTTCGGGTGTTTTTAACGGTATTTTAAGGTCTATTTTATCATTCAATCTGGTCTTGAAGCTCTCCCAGTCTGTACACTTATTAACAAGAGTGGGTCTGATTTCTTTATACAAAATGTTCTCGCTAATTTCTAGATAGATTGCTGAGTGATCTGAGTTCATGTCATAGCTTTGTTCTGATTTCATATAGCTGGTTGATAGATTCTTGGTTACAAAAAAATCTATTAAGTCCGGAATTTTATTTGGATCTGTTGGCCAATAGGTGGGCTTTCCAGTTGATATGACATCACATTTCAGCTCTTTTATGGCATTCAGTAGTTCTTTACCTTTAGTAGTTGTTAGTCTGGAGCCCCAATACGTATTTTTAGCATTGAAGTCACCTCCTAAGATAAATCTACTTCCAAGGCGAGTTAGAAAGCTCATATAGTGGTCTTTTTTTATCACATACCGAGGTGGACAGTAAATGGCAGATACTGTTACAGGATATTTTTTTGTTTGTAGGCAAATCGCCACTGCTTGGATGTCTTTCTCTTCATGTTTAAACTCTTCATAGTGCTGTAGGTTTTCTTTTACAATAATGGCACTACCGCCTCTTGCTGAATTGTCTGGGTGAAGTGCTTGGTATACTTTGTACCCTTTAAACTTAATGTGAGATTGCTTTGTGAAGTGAGTCTCCGATATCAGGCACACATCAATTTTTTCTATGTCTAATACTACTTGTAACTCATTTTGGTGTTTTTGTAACCCATTTGAGTTCCACGCCATAATTTTTAGTGTAGTATTCATTTTTTTGGCTTAGTAGTAGCAGCTTTATTGCTATTTTCAATTTTTTTCAATCTCTCGTCAAATGATGACATTAACTTTAAGATTTCATCCAATTTTTTGTCACTGTTCAAATCAACCAGGGGCGCCTTTGATATGCCTGTTGTAGCTACTTGGGCAAATGAAACGTCTTTTGTTGTAGTTTTAAAAGTGTTTTGACTTCGTCTGTACTGTCTCGGGTCTTCGACTCTTCCAGTAGGTGTATTTTGTTGAGGGGCAGTAGTATTACCCTTTAATTTTTTGTTTCGAATCTGCTGGATTTCTTTTGCTACGATACATCCCCTGTAGTTAGCTGGATGTGGAGCTCCGCAGTGGACGCACTTTGGCTTCTCTTCTTTGGATTTTCTGCAATCCTTCGTCAGATGTTTACCTGTGCACTTCACGCACCTCGGTTCTTTGGAGCAATACTTTTGCGTATGGCCATAAGCCTGGCAGCGTTTGCATTGAGGTACCAGTTTTGTGGATTTTAGCGGTTGTATTTCCACATTACATCCCAATACAGTTTTGATGTTAAATATTTTGCTGTTTTCTTCATCATTTGAGAATGTCAGCATGAAGATGTTGAGTGGCTCTTTGGTTTTCCAACTCAATTTATTGACTGCTTCAAGAATTTTGTAGCCTTTGCCACGCAAGTCTTCAACAATTCTCTCCGGAATGCATGTGAAATGCAATTTTTTTGCCATAACTCTAATTGGTCTCTCTTGCTTGTTCTCATAGGAGTGCCATAGGCAATTGTTTAGAGAGAGAGCCTTTGTAATTGCTCTGTACGAATCTTCATTTTTGGCATTAACTTTGACTGTATCGCCGTTCATCATTTTTATGCTGAACGCGTCAGCTGATTGACCCTCAGATAGAAAATCAAAGAATTTCTGGTAATCCTTGATACCATCGACTACAATAGGTGGTGGCAAGGGAGTTTTAATTGATTTTTCCTTACCTTTATTCTCTTCACTTCCGTGTTCATCCAGAGTGGGTTGGGCGGGGGAGGTGTTCAATTTTCTTTTCTTCCTGCTTTTTTGCCGTATCCATCCTGTTTCTCGAGCTAGTTCTTCTTCGTCCGTGGTATATTCGACACGCGGGGGAGCAGTCTCAGTGGCGGTTTTAGCGGTTGCAGTAGCTGATTTCGGTGGGTTTTCCGATTGAAGTTTCAGCTGTTGCTGGAGATCTTCTATTTGACTTTTTAGGTCATTTAAGTGTTTCTGCAGCTCTTCACGTTCTTTTCGTTCTTCACAAAAGTACTTGTACAACAGTTGTTCGGTTTCTGTTTTTAAGTTTACGCCAATAGTGTTCAGTGTTGGTTTTTTCGAACCCATTGTAAAAGTTAAGCGAGTATTAACTTCGCCTTAACTATGATATTCGCTGACAGCCGTCAGCATTACGCAATAACTAGGTCATTGCGATGCATCCGACTGGACGGCGTTATTTTGCGTAAGCACTTTTACACTGTGGTACGCGCGCGGTCGCATGTAACACAATGCAACGACTGTGATTGTGACCTTGACAAAATACCTACAATATCTTGATACATTATCTGCAAGCCACGTCTATATTCTATGTTATAGCATACTTTGTCCGCACAATTGGTAAACAGATCCGGAAAAAGCATATTTTTAAAATCAGAGTTACATAATTCATGATATCTCTTGATCTGATCACCACCACGCTCATGCCATTTTACATTGTCTTGCACTGACTGTGTTAATGTAATTTTTTCTGGGATAATATGCAAATTGCACTCTATAGCTAGGGGTAGGTGATCAGACCAGAAAACATCGTACTGTATTTTAACACTCAGCACAGAGTGCCAGGCTGTTTGAGTAACAAAACAGTGGTCCAACCAACGCTTGCTACAATTCATGTCGCTCACATATGTATGATTGTCCGATCCTAAGCCCAATTTTTCCACGTTAGCGCATACCCAGTTTTGATCCATACTGAATTTACATAGTTCAGTCCAGAAAGGTTGATGCGGGTGGGAGTTAAAATCCCCTAACATATAAACTGCTTCAACATCGTTTGCCGCAATAATGGCACTTACTTCACTCAAGCACTCAGTAAATTCAAGAAGGTTTTCCGTCGAATCTGTTGGCATGTAAATACTAAATACTAAGATTGCCCGATCCACTAAGTAAGCTTTTATGGCTGAGATTCGAACACTATTGCACTGCACTACACATACTGACTTGAAAAGCCCTTTACGCCACAACAAAGCTACACCTCCATAAGGTCGTCCTATGAGCATTCCTGCGGACGTGTCTACCGCCGACTTTCCTGTATATTCAAAATCCTTATGAATAGTGCTAAGCAATGACAGGTCATGCGGCAGGAGCCAAGTTTCTTGCAGCGCCAGGATGTCTGCTGTATCACATAAACGCCTTACGCTTTCCATTGAGCGCTTCAACGACTTACAGTTAAACGTAATAAGCTTATTTGTACAATAACTAGTCATTATGTTGATTTTAGTCCTTTACGAGATGTATCATTACTGCTTATCGCTTTGTCACGAAACTGCACAAAGCGTCTAAAACATATGCCATCTGGCCACATATTATCGTTTAAATATAGCCTTAATTTTTGCCTCGATACATAGCAGATAAAAGAATTGTAATCTTTTTCTTTTTTCATTTGAATCTTTTCTAACGTAACTTTGTCTTGTGTTTTGTTCCAGATATATTCTATTATGTCCTCTTCCTGTGATTCTTTAGAAACGTTTGATATATATAATGGTATTCTATATATTGGTGCTGCCTTAAAGTTATTTAGTTCGTTATTTGCTTTTCCTGTATGGCTAATAAACCTATTTCTATAAGACTTTTTGTATTGGACTTTCGTCCATTCTCCTGTGTCACCTACATTTTGCTTACATTCACTAATCGCTTTTAGTACATCAGCCAAAGTCGGCCTCGAAACTATCTCAATTTGCTTGGCTATATAATTCGCACCCGTAGTCGGTGTATTAACTAATGAGTGAGAAGTCACATTAGTAGCGAGCTCTGCTCGCGCGTAGTGATGGTAAATTCCCGAGAATATTCTCTTTGCGAGAACTTTGCTGTTAAGTTCTCGAGAATATTCTTTTGGAAGGGAATTTACGAGAATTTAAAAATTGGATGACTGTATTGAACCGGTTTATTTTTAGAGTAATAGTTTGGAGTGCATTTTAACGTTTTACGAAATTTACGTTAAAATTAGCTACTCTACAACTTAAATTGTCAGTAAATTCTCCTAAGCGAGAACATTCCCGAGAATATTTCCGAGAAAATTCTCATAAATTCTCTTAAATTTCGTTTGGTATAAATGTCAAATTAGGATTTCTGTATTAAAACAAACTTTATGAGTTACAAATTATCAGCTTTAATAAAATAAAAACATAAAGTTTACGGTGTAAATAATTAAAAACAATATAACAATCACAATTCGAACAATTCTTGAAATAAAATTACTTATAGGTACTATTCGTTCATTGACAACAGTGGATCAGTGGTCATGTCATTCTAAGTTGATATGGTCTGTTTCCGTCAAGATTAATGGCTCATCATCTACCTCTTCTTCAGATGTGTTCCCTTCTGATTCTAAATTGAGTATAGGCTCTTCTATTTCTTTTGTGGCAAATGTACTTGGTTGTGGTTCTTCGGACTCTGAGCAATCAGGCAAATTTTGGCTGCTCTTTCGGTATTGAATTTATTACGTTTTTTTTAATGTATATTTGAAAATGTGGAAAAAAAGTGTTCCAGAGAATCAGAAGTTGCTGGAGCAGCCAAAATTTTCAGGGCCATTACTCCTAATTCTGTTTTAGGATATAATGTTTTCAACCACGCAACGGGCTTAACTTTTTTAGCAATTTCCAGTCCGAAATCTCATACAGTAACCTTTTTCGAGTAAAGTATAAAAAAACAACAAAAGAAGTTGACTTTAGACCCTAAAATCAATATACATATCTATTCTAATATTATAAAGCTGAAGAGGTTTGTATGTTTGTTTGTTTGGTTGAACACGCTAATCTCAGGAACTATCTCTCTCTGGTCCGAATTGAAAAAAAAAAATTTGTGCTGGGTAGCCTGGGTTGAGGAAAGCTATAGGCTATGTAACATCGCGCTACAATCCAAAGGAGTGGAGTAGCAATGAAAAATGGACGAATACTGGCAGGCAATTTGATGCGATGGGAAGGGTCACGGGAGCAAAAATTTATCGCAGACGAAGTCGCGGGCAAAAGCTAGTATTGTATAAAAATTTAGCAATTTTACTTCCAACTTTAAATTCTCGTAAATTCTCTGTCAAAAAGAATATTGCAGAATGTTACAGAATATTCTCGATCCGAGAATATTCTCAGTGAGAGAATATTCTCACGACCCATCACTACTCGCGCGCATACGGAAACTAGTTCTGTGGTCGAAACCACGGTCGGGGCCTCAACGCTTCTGTGTACAGTAGCTGCATCGGTGTCGCTCACACGAATAGGTTTTAAGCTACACTCTGTCGGAACCGCAGTGTGGGCCTCAACGCGTTGGTCAGCTGTCGTCGATGAGTTTATGTAGGTAGGCGGAGAAATTTCTACATTTTTTTCTGAAGATGTATGTAGGTCGCTGTTTGCAACAAAAACATTATCATGGTTGGTTGGTGGTGATATGGTGATGTGATTTAAACCCATAGGCCCACTCTCACACTCGAAATTATCCAATAAAAAAACGCGTTAAAATCAAACTCACTCAGTGACTGTGTTCTCATGGCAATTTGAAACTCATCCAGTTGTTTCCTTGTGATATAGTCTGTTTTTATGTGTGTAATTTCTTGTTGTAGCAATAAAATATCTTTTAGCAATCTTGTTGCATCTAAATGATCGAAAGTTACAGGAGGTAGTCGGTGTAATTCTTTGGCAACAAATGTAGGAAGCCTCTCGGGGTCGGTGGCCTCGGTGTGCTTAATTAATTCTATGATATCTTGTAAATCTCTGCTCGACTTACCTGCCTGTCTCCGTGTTTTCATTTTTTTGGTCGGCACCGCTTCAAATAACAATTTCTTAGCAGCTAGAACTTCTTCTTCAGAAAAAGCGGTATCACATATCCGTATTAAGGAAATTTCATCCATCACACAAATCTTATTATGCATAAATGCGAGCACTTCATTTATCACAATATTGCACGAACAACATTTCACTACGTTCGAGGTCATTGTCGAACGGGTGCGCGCGCGCGACTTAAAAACGGTTTACTTTGCCTTGGTTCAATCAATCTTGGGTTATTGTATTCCGGTATGGGGTGGGACCTGCAAGACAAAAATCATAAAAGTTGAACGCGCACAAAGATCATTACTCAAAGTAATGCTCAGAAAACCCTTTCGTTATCCCACGATGAGCCTATATAACGACTGCAATGTCTTGACAGTGCGGCAACTATTCATCCTTCACACCACACTACGCAAGCATAAAGAACTAACTTACGATGCTAAGTCAACATATCCTGCATGAAGAAATAACAGAATATGCAAGGCAACTAAACACAACACGGCTTTCTTCACGAGACACTCATGCTTCCTTTCTCCTTATCTATATAATAAGCTCAACTCTCTTTTAAATATATTCCCAAAACTCACGCATGAATGTAAATCTATTATACAAAAATATCTTCTGAATTTAAATTACAATGATACGAAATCCTTACTTATAATTACTAAATAACATCTCTGTTCTGTCTGCAGTAAATCAAGAGCAATCATACATAACTCACTTATCCATAACCACGCATATATTTATATACATACTCCCACAACCACAGATGCGCGCAACAGTACTCTCACTCATCACTCATCCCACACACAACACACACACACACACACAACACACACACGCATGAGCACACTCATAACACACACACTCACTCACCTAAACACAAACAATGTAATTATTTATTAACTACACCTCTAGTTGTAATATGTAATTTCGTACCAATTTACTCGCCGCGGGATGAAGACCTGGAGTCCTGAAATACAGGGCTGCCCTAGTTTAGGCTCCAGTCCACTCCATTTATTTTATGTACATATACTGTGTTTAGATTAGTGTGGAAAATAAATGAATTTTTACTTTACTTACTTTACTTTATTTCAGGGAGAATTCTAAAGACTATCGTCTATCAATATTTTAAACTGTCAGCTGTGTAATTATTAACGAAATCTTTTTGATCGCGTTTACGACTGCCTATTTTTCAAGCCCAAAACTGGTACTAACATACCTACTCGCTTATGAAAAATGTGGGGTGGTTATTGTTCGAACAGTTTAAAAAGTATGGGTTTCCATTCCGAAAATAAAATCTGTTTCGTGGGCAATCGCAGAGTCTAATATGCGTAGTGCAATGTTGTTGACTGTAGTTTAGAAAGCGTTAAATGTGTCGCGGTCATATCAACCGGGCTATAAGTTATAAAATTCCACGTCCTTATAAAATCTGATTACCTAAATAATCGCCAGGCAAAAAGTCGAATAACATTTCGATCATGGTATTGTAAATTTCTAAAACCCAAAATCTGACCGAGACTTAGAACAATTGATCGTCTTATGGGTTTTAAGGTATCAACATTTTGTTCATTTCCTATAAAATAGTGATAAAACGCTTTCTTTGGTTAATTAATATTCAGCACTTGAATCAAAGTGGTACGTACTCTAGTAATTTAGGTTTAAAATCCACAGGAATGTCAGTGGCAATAGTATTCAAACTGATAGGATCCACCTTAGTCGTGCAGCAAGAATCAATATAGACACAGTTTTTGTAAAGCGAACGCTTCCTGACTTTAAATGAACCTCTAAACCTTGGGATAACACATCTTGTCCGATCAATATCGTCAATATTTTAATAATCAAACGAACTTACCTGAAGTGAAGTTCGATTTTAATTATCCTGTCTTCGTCGAAGAGATTTAAATATTCACCTGTAGTAGTCCCGCTACGCTTCGACTCACTCGCACATAGCTTAGCACCATAAGAAAAAAACAGATAGCACTATTTCCACAGGCGCCCGATCACACCACTACAGCATTCGTCATTCAGTTCAGAGTACCGGTCTACCGGACGAACTATAACATTGTTTATGGAAATGGAAGGTTCACCTGAATGTCAGGGTAGGGAGGGACCTTAAATCTCTTGGACGAAGACAGGATAATCAAAATCGAACTTCACTTCAGGTAAGTTCGTTTGATTATTAAATTATCCTGTCTTCGTCTTTCGAGATTTAAATATTCACATTTGCAAAGTTATAGGTAGGACTAAATTGAAAAATGAATTCCATAAGTAAATAATACATGTATTCTTATTTCAATTAATTAACACAAAAAAGATAACTTTATGATTATAACTAAAGAAATAAACAAAACTTCCTTACTGATTAGTTAGTACCTACAGCGTTTGCAAATTCACAATTTGTTTGAGCGATTGGCCGATTATAAAAATTAGCAAAGGTAGTAGATTGATCTGACCACCCGCGGTTCTCCTAATGACATCAACACTGATTCCTGCTTGATGAGCAGCAGATGATGATGCATGCCGAGTGCTATGGGCACTGAATATTTCAGTGTTGATCCCACTAGCAGCCAGACCCTGCTTTATCCATCGTCCTATAGTTTGTGAAGAGGCGGCGTGATGAGGTTTTTTAAAAGTTAGAATCAATTTATTATGTACCGTACTTCTTTTGGTGGATGTAACATTCATGTAAGCTATTAAAGTCTCTGTAAGGCAGATTGCAGGACGCTGTCAGAAAAAAGGAAGGTCAAGAATTGGTTGGGATTTACCTATACCAGATGTCATAATTAAATCAGTAATGGTAATAAAAACTTTGTCTTCATTGATTATAATATTGGGCAACCTAATCAATGAGAGTGTCTGACATCTTTGGCCTGTTGACAAAGCCAATAATACAAGCAATTTTTTGCTCAAGTGCTCCAAACTTAAATTATCGTTGGGGTATAAGTCACCAAAATAATTAAGGACGATATTGGGGTTCCATGTACAATTATACTTTGGGAAGGAAGGCTTCAACTTAAATACCCCCCTAAAGAATCTTTTGACACGTTCGTCTTGTCCCAGATTATTTCCGGAAATAAGTGACAAAAAGCCGAACGGTGATTGTTTATTGTTCCATACGAGGAACCATTTGCGAAACATTGAGACAAAAAGTCCAGAAAATCGTATACTCTGAACTGGAACGGATCTAATCCTTTATCGTGACAGTATAACCGCCACTGTTTAAAGCTAGAAGTATATTGCGATTTAGTGCTCCCAGAAATAGATGACGTTATTAAAGTCAGTGCTGATTGAGGTACCTGCAATCACGCGAAGGCTTTCCAGATAATATAGTCGCCGCCAGGGAAAGGTGGCGATGCAGAGGATGAGTTTCCCTGAAATGAGATGATAACAGAAATTTATCCGGAGTAAATATCAATATTTCACTTACAGCAAGAGATCTGAATACTGGGAACCATGCTTGAGACGGCCAATGAGGTACTACAAGTATCCCGGTTGCTTCATCAATAGCAATTTTTTGCAGAACCTTTAAAATGAGTGAAAATGGTGGAAACGCATAAAAGAACATATCCCATTTAATAGTAAAAGCGTCCACGTTGTAAACATAGGGATCGCGCTTCCATGATATTATATTATTTACATTTAGCATTCGTTCTCGATGCAAAAATGTCCATCTCAGGTTCACCAAATTTTGAAACAATAGTATGAAATGCTGTAGAGTGCAATTCCCATTCAATATCTATGTTTCTTGACTCTGTGTCTGCTTCAATATTCTGGGATGACGCTATGTAGGAAGCTAAAACGAATATCTGCCGTTCTTCACACCACGTCCATATTCTACGGGCAATTTCATTGAGATGTGGGTATTGCACTCCACCCATTCTATTTATGTAAGCAATCGCCGTAGTATTTTCAATGCGTAGGAGTATGTGACAATTAGTGACCTTGTTCGCGAAAGATTTAAGTCTGAAATAGGCTGCAAGTAGTTCCAAATCCATACTATCCATACTTCCATACTATTTACTATTTTACTATTAATATTATAAATGCAAAAGTAACTCTGTCTATCTGTCTGTCTGTCTCGCTTTCCTGCTAAAACTACTGAATCGATTTAAATGAAATTTGGTACACAGATTGTTCCGTCCCGTGACCATTAGACAACCGACTGTACGACAGTTTTTTGTTTACTCTATAATGGGTCGTTTTCAAAATTAATGTACATTACTTTTATGTTTATTTTGTGTTATCGTGACACAAAAGTAACACAAATGAAGAATAAGGGCAGAGTCACAATGAAGTATTTAAAAACCAATTTGGTAGTAGTAAATCAGTTTAATCTTATTAATAGACAAAATCACGTGTAAAAAAACTTAGAAAGTAAATAAAAAAATCGAGGTATCTATTTATGTCTTAAACATAACAAGGTCAGACAAATCACATTTATTTGGTTTTAGCAGTCTTGCATTTTTAACATACGCTTAACGTTTTAATCATACTATATTTAAGATATTTAACAATCAATAACCCAAAAACCTTGTATTTAACAATATGTCTCTTTTTATACACTTTTCGACAACATTTTGTTTCATCCGATTTTTCTTCAGTTATTTGTTGCTTAGACCTTCGCCATTCCTTTCGCCTAACTTTTTTTTCAGATTCAGTAAGTTGACTTATTGGTATGTATTTATTTTTAGTTCTAATCAAATTCTTTTCTTGTTCCATTTTTGTGGATGATTTGTTTTTAAACGCTCTCGGTAACGTCTTTGCCGTTCAGCAGGCGTTAACGGCATCTTTCCTAAAACGGAAAATGGAAATACTATTTACATAATTGAATACTGTAAACAAGCCCTAACCCATTCCATTGTGTAACGTGACACAAAAATAATAACACAATGGTCACACAAATGAATAAAACGAACGTGTCCCTAACCTGTATATAATAATATTCTTGTAATTTCACCCTCGAGTTATTTGTGAAACATGCATTTGACTACAATTTACCATCAACTTCACTGACATGCTGCAATGTAAAGTATAGTACTTACCGAATTCACGTAATTTGGCATTTTAAAACAAATTCTTATTGTCCCTTTTTACGACGCGCACGAAGTGAAGCCATCAGTTACAAAACAAAACGGCGCAGCCGAAAGAAACTAGCGCCTTCTAGTTGTAATCATTTTGACGAATAGAGTTGCCGTACTAAATTTGGAATTTACTTCTATTGTTGTAAAATATCAACGTTACAAGAAAGAATTACACAAAGGATTGGAATATGAGACACGTGTTTGTGGGTAAATAAATAAATGATTTATTATAATTAATAATAATAATAAAATCATTTATTTCCAAGAGTAAATTACAAAGTAGTTATGCGCAGCAATTACATTGTTTTATATTATATTCCATATATCTTACCCGTTCATCTGATAAGACATTGTTGAATCAGGTTGCTTATTGCGTGCATTATTTATTATTTTCTGCATTTTTACTATACGCGCGACTGGTGGACATTGCACTTTTGTATGGGAAACAAATTACGACAGGAATTAAACTTAGTTTTATAAAGCGATAGAAGCAATTTTCAAATAAAAACATATGTATGTTTGTTATTTTATTAGTAACAAGTCTGAATGTTTATTTATATGTTTACATTTTTAACTTTATTTTATTTTATTTTACCAATAAGTTGCATGGACACATAATTACAACAAAATGTACATTAATTTTGAAAACGACCCCTAGATGCGCCTACGCATCATTTCGTGTAACAGAAGGAAAACTGTCACTTGTCAGTTTGATTTTGACACTTGAGTTTTGATCTTGAAAAATGTTGGCTGGTCGTTTTTTGTCTTGAGACCATTAATATTATTAATCTTGTTGAATCTATAGTTTTGCGGACAATTTGTTGTGGTCCGATTGTTTTGTGTGTAAGCCACCCCTTTGACGATATTGAACGGGTTTTATTTTGGAATTTGATTGAAATAGTTTGAGGTTATAGTGTGACCTATTGAAACCGCGTGCTACCAAACCTTTAGCGTATTGAAGCGGCCTGAATCTTGAAATACTTACAGATTCACTACACAATACAATATACACTCATTTAATACATAAATCCAAGTAGGCTCGGAACCGAGACCAGAGTTTCCTCAGTCAGGTGAGTGTTTGAATATTTGTTAAACAGCTCCGCGCACGGCGGACAGTTCGCACCACGTTTGCCCAGGGCCCTCCAACGCGCTTCCACTTAATTAATTTCCTATGGCCAGGGCCTCTGGACTGGCGTCGAACACAGATAGTTTAGAGCCTGAGAAAGGACATAGGCTACTTTTCCTGTCCCGGTAGTACGTTCCCGCGGGATATTTTCCGACCTCAACGCGGGCGAAGCCGCTGGCAAAAGCTAGTAGTTAATATGACGAGAACGCTCGACTTCCGTCCACGAACCGCCTATAGTTTCTCCCCCAGAGGCTGCACCCCAGCCGATACTAGATGCGTCACTAAAGATCTCTAATGCAAACGCCATTGGTCTGATGGGGTTATTCGTGTCTAAAATTGAAGATTGCGCGGCAAAACAATGCCGGTCTTAGCAGTTTAGTAAACAAAAATCTCTGAAATATTAGGAACGGGCACACCGGGTTCACCAGGGGTCACTCTTCTTCTGGCAGGCAGGCTCAACTGCGGTCTTGATCGCACCAATGACACTTTTGCTTGCTTGTTTTATACAAGGTGTAACGTAACTGAATGGACGCAAGTCTGCCGAGTGAGCCAGAAAGAATTCACTCCTATCTCAAGGCAGTAGGGCTCAAATTCAAATGCATAAAACAATGCTATTGTACACACGATTTTTTTCGTCAATACTTTAATTCACTCAAAACTCTAATTAGGGTGTATGAGGCCCTTGCGTTAATTATGTTACACGTTGCATAGATACCCGATTTCAAATTACGACACAGAAGCACACACACAATAGCACGGTTCGATTTCGAAGTCAGGCGGGTAAAAAATACCACATCTGTTGCGCGCGCGCAAACACGTCCGGCTGTGTCAAAGACTCAGCTTGAACCTTTTACTTCAAAAAGCTTGATATAAAATATTAGCTTTTGCCAGCGGTTCGTCCTCGTGAAAGTCGGAAACTATCCCGCGAGAACGTAATATCGGGATAAAAAGTACCCACTTTGTTAATCTAGGTTATAAACTCTGAGTGTCTCATCCAATCCCGTTCTGTAGATTTTGCGTGAAAGAGACATCCTCACAAACTTTCACATTTAGTAGGTAAAATCCAGACCTGCCAGAATTGCAAGATTTGTCCGAAAGAATTACCGTGGCCCTGGCATAGGCAACTGAAGGAACACGGGTGGGTTTTAGTGAGTAAAAGTCTGAAACGCCCTCCCGCTCCGCCGAGAGCGCGAGACGTCATTTGACGATTTCGCATTCAAAAAAAACCGGCCAAGTGCGAGTCGGACTCGCGCACCGAGGGTTCCGTACAAACCTGCAGGTCATCATCATCATCATTCGTCATCATCGTTTATGAAATTAAATGTTTTTTTTTAAATTTTTATATTTGAGTTGACTGAATGAAAGGTAAATTGTGGTTTACGATTTATGACGTATTAAAAAAAAACTACTTACTAGATCTCGTTCAAACCAATTTTCGTTGGTAGTTTTCATGGTAATGTACATCATATATTTTTTTAGTTTTATCATTCCCTTATTTTAGAAGTTACGGGGGGGGGGGACACACATTTTACCACTTTGGAAGTGTCTCTCGCGCAAACTATTCAGTTTAGAAAAAAATGATATTAGAAACCTCAATTCCATTTTTAAAGACCTATCCATAGATACTCCACACGTAAGGGTTTGATTAAATATTTTTTTTGTGTTTCAGTTCTATGTATGGGGAACCCCAAATATTATTGTTTTTAAAAAAAATGATATTAGAAACCTCAATATCATTTTTGAAGACCTATCCATAGATACCCCACACGTATGGGTTTGATGAAAAAAAAATTTTTGAGTTTCAATTCTATGTATGGGGAACCCCAAATATTATTACTTTTTTTCTATTTTTGTGTGAAAATCTTAATGCGGTTCACTGAATACATCCACTTACCAAGTTTCAATAGCACAGCTTTTATAGTTTCGGAGAAAAGTGGCTGTGACATACTCGGACAGACAGACAGACAGACATACAGACAGACAGACAGACATGGCGAATCTATAAGGGTTCCGTTTTTTGCCATTTGGCAACGGAACCCTAAAAAAGGGTGAAATCTAGAAAGTATACTCGAATGCACCCCACTCGTACGTAGGATTAGAAAGATTAAGGTTATGGCCAGATTCCAAAACCTGAGCTGCTGTAAAACGAGTTTAAGTTTTTCGTCATAACTCGACAAAGCAAGTTCCCTTTCTGTATAATGGCCAAAAGAAAAAAAATTGCACCCTACCTGGTGCTAAAATTTATCAGGCTCGCTTCGCTCTCTCTTGCATTCTAAAAACACAGAAAGCTCAAGTATCAAGAGAATGTCTTGATACTTGAGCTTACGGTGTTTTAATTTTTTGAAGTTCAGATGTGACAATATTTGCCTTATCCATATTTCTTTCGTCCATGGTTATGACGTCATGTATTTTCTATCTCATTTTCTCCCACGTTAAATCTTATGAATTTATGTCTGTCTCTTTCTAGTGTCGCTTTTTAGGGTTCCGTTGCCAAATGGCAAAAAACGGAACCCTTATAGATTCGCCATGTCTGTCTGTCTGTCTGTCTGTCCGAGTATGTCGCAGCCACTTTTCTCCGAAACTATAAGAGCTGTGCTATTGAAACTTGGTAAGTAGATGTATTCAGTGAACCGCATTAAGATTTTCACACAAAAATAGAAAAAAAACAATAATATTTGGGGTTCCCCATACATAGAACTGAAACTCAAAATTTTTTTTTTCATCAAACCCTTACGTGTGGGGTATCTATGGATAGGTCTTCAAAAATGATATTGAGGTTTCTAATATCATTTTTTTTTAAAACAATAATATTTGGGGTTCCCGATACATAGAACTGAAACACAAAAAAAAAAAATCATCAAACCCTTACGTGTTGGGTATCTATGGATAGGTCTTCAAAAATGAAATTGAGGTTTCTAATATCATTTTTTTCTAAACTGAATAGTTTGCGCGAGAGACACTTCCAAAGTGGTAAAATGTGTCCCCCCCCCCCCCCGTAACTTCTAAAATAAGGGAATGATAAAACTAAAAAAAATATATGATGTACATTACCATGAAAACTACCAACGAAAATTGGTTTAAACGAGATCTAGTTAGTAGTTTTTTTTTAATACGTCATAAATCGTAAACCACAATTTACCTTTCATTCAGTCAACACAAATATAAAAATTAAAAAAAAAAACATTTCATTTCATAAACGATGATGACGAATGATGATGATGATGACCTGCAGGTTTGTACGGAACCCTCGGTGCGCGAGTCCGACTCGCACTTGGCCGGTTTTTCGTTTCATAGAGTTTCAAATCACAACCAAGGGTGCTAAAGAAGTTTTCACTTCAAAAACCATTTGGTTTGTGGCTATGAAATTGGTTTAAATTACGATAAGAGGTATCTTTCGGTTTTTTTTTTTCTATCGAGCAAAGTTAGTTTATTTCCAAAAGCGATTGCATATCCATCAGATTCTTAAATACAACTTATATTTTTTTAACAATTTCATAACACTATTTTCCATGTTTCCCATTGATTCAAACACTAGTGAGCGCGGTCTCTGTCGGCTCATAGCACCTTAAGCCGCGCACGCGTGGGCACACGTGGGCACGCCACGCCACAATTGCGGCGGTAAGTCCCCTCTTTGCGCTCGCGTCCTTTCGCTTGTCATCTTAGACCACAGGTCTCTGTGGCATAGACAAACGATTCTGGAGCGTCAAGTCTGGGTACATCGTGTATTTTAATATTAAAATTGTATTTAAACTGTTTTCATTTATTTTGAGGGGGAGAGGGGGGAGAGGGGGTGAGGGAGAGAGGGGGAGAGGGGTAGGGTGAGAGGGGGATAGGGGGGAGAGGGGGAGAGAGAGAGAGAGGGAGAGAGAGCGAGGTAGAGAGAGCGAGGTAGAGGGAGAGGGAGAGGTAGAGAGAGAGGGAGAGAGAGAGAATATTTTTGTTGAGTATATACAGGTTTTTTGTACATAATAAATAATTAAAAAATTATAACTATTATGAATCCTGGAAAGGAACTTCGTTCCATCCGGGTGTCCCTTGACACCTCTAAAGTTTTGTGTATTACTTCTTCAATATGGGATGCACTGTCATGTCCGTAAGTGTGACCGTGGCATCACAGTGGGCCCTATCGGAAGAACAGCGCTGCAGTAGTTGTTTTTTACAAATATCGCAGCATTATGCTAAGATAGGAGCCTTTTTGGCCTCGCACAGGTTTTACTCTTTTATTTTTATATCGTTCTGTAATATTTTGTTATTTGTAGCTTAAATGTAAATGTTTCTATGTTTTTCTCATTGTTTTTATGTCCTGTGCGTGTCCCAAATAAAATATTTTTCTTTCTTTCTTTGAGAGTGGATTGAGAGGCGCCACGGCGTCGTCACCTTCCGCCTGACGCAGGTTCTCACCGGGCATGGGTGCTTCGGTGGGTTCCTGTTCAGGATAAAGCGGGAGGAAACGTCCGGGTGTTTCCATTGCGAAGATCGTCTGGAGGACACGGTGGAGGTGTGTCCTGCCTGGGCGGAGCACCGCCGTGTCCTCGTGGAGGCGATTGGCGGCGGTGACCTCTCGCGTCCGGCCCTGGTGCGAGCCATGGTACGGAGCGAGAGGGCATGGGAAGCCGTCACCTCCTTCTGCGAAGCAGTAATGCTCGCGAAGGAGGAGGTGGGGTGCGTGAGGGCGTGGCAGTCTCTGCGCCCTCACGTCTCTAGCCGCCGCAGGAGGAGACGCTCCGGGCGCCGTGAGTCGATAGCTGACTCCCGGCCAACGTAGGCGCGAGCTTGCGGGCGGCGAGCAATGGGTAGCTCGCCGCCTGGTAAGGACCAGGCTTGGGTCGACGGCGCGTAGTGTTTCACGCGCGCCACAAAGAGATGTCAGCAGCACTGAAGGAGTCTGCTAGGACCGATGCCTGCCGGGGTCGCGAGATTGTTCGAAAGAGATACCGTGACCCAGGCACATGGGCAACTGAAGGAACACGGGTGGGTTTTAGTCAGTAAAAGTCTGACACGCCCTCCCGCTCCGCTCAGAGCGGGAGAAGTAATTTAATGATTTTCCATCCAAAAAAAAAAGCCGCGCACGCGATGTGGGTGCACTTGCGTTATCTATGTCTATCGACATCTGTGGAGCATACTTTGAAGGTGATAAATAAATTAGATGAATAACTAACATTTTGTGTGTTATTGATCTTTTCCCGGTACTTTTTTGACAGAATACAGTATAATATTACTAACTTCTGCCCGCGATTTCGTCCGCGTTATATTTCTTGCTCCCCGGCCCTTCCCGTCGCATCGAATCGCCTGCCTGTGCGAGGTCTCCGTATTCGTCACTTTATTTATTTTTGCTCGGGTCCTGATGTTATATATTCCATAGCTTTCCTCGATAAATAGGCTATCCAGCACTAAACTTAGTTTCTGAGATTAGTACGTTCAGCGTCTGGTGGAACACCTTGTGTTGTCATCTGGCATTATGCTGAGTTGCGGCCCTTTTGCTACACAAAAATAATTTTATCAGCTATAGTTGTCGGGTTGCTGTTAGAGTTGGCGCATAATAAAAGCGGATCACTTGTGTATGACGGCGCGGCGTGAAAGCCATCTATAGTCGCCTCTGTGAACGTGCCGACCGGGAGCAGTGGCGCGGCAACCCTATTAACGCCCAGAATGCATTAAGTATTGTATTATATCGCACACCTAAATCGACAACTCAAAAATTGAGAATTTTGTGTTTTCATTGTATTCATTGCTCAAAAACCCTACGCAGCTATCCAACTTAACAGGTTCAATAAAAACTTGAAAGATTCGTCACTAGAGGGCTTTAGTCTTCTTTTGTTGAATCAACGCATGTCAACCCCCTCCCGCCTAAACAAATGAATATTATGATAACTCAAAATTCACAATTTTTGAGTTGTCTTACTTTAGATCTAGGTGTGCGATATGCGCAGAGCGCTGAATGCCCTCGGCGTGTGAATCGAGAGCACGCTATTATCGTGCTGCCTTTACTTCAGCCCATTACGCGCTGCGTTCAAGGTCCATGCTCCAAGGTCCATCCAGACTATCTTTTAGGTCTTTGGAAATCCAGAGCACCCCAGACCCCCCCCCCCCCCCCCAAAAGGAACCGATCCAAGTGGCTGTTCTTGGGGGAGACCTATGTCTAGCAGTGGACGTCTTTCGGCTGAAATGATGATGATGATGTGATGATAATCCTTCTACATTACAATCCTGACAGGTGTTGCTGAGTTCGACCATCAACCGGCTCATGTACAGACTGCAGATACGAGAGCAGGTCAGGCCGCCCTGCCTCACCCTGCACACATCCGATAACTAGCCTGCCCACCTTACATTTAGACATGCCAGTGCGGCGCTCGAAATAATTGTGCGTAGATCCGCCTTCCGTGAAGCTAATAAGTACTTCAAAGGCAACTCAACTAACACTTTTAGAGCAGTCATGTGCACTAGCTATAGCGTTATGAAGCTTGAAAGGACTGGTTGCTGGGGAGTTTACATGGCAAGTTTTTTTATGAATCCTATAAATATCAGTTCCCTAGCGATAGCAGTTTATTATGTCGTAGATTCACACCCTGGACGGATGCAGAGGAGTAGAACTATGTGGCCATGCTGTATTACTCTGATAAGGATCCCTGTTTCCGCGAGCGGGCTTTTTCCTTAAAACAGACGGTTCGATTGTAGTTGATCAATTGCTAAGTCGAAAGCATTTAGAACCATATGTTCAGACTTTCAGTCAAATTGAATTTCATAATACGGCGGGTGTTTGCGGGGCGCGGGGCGCGGGGCGTGGGGTGCGAGGTCGCAGATAAGCTGCAATGTCGACATCATCGGTAACTAAACACAAAATAGCTATCGGATTATTGGTAGACGATATCAACTAAATCACCTTGATTAGGAGTACCTAATCAAGGTGATTTAGTTGTTGATTTAGTTGTATTTGTGTTTAATCAATCAGTAGATTGATTAAACATTCTTCGACTGTCGTTTTTTTTTTGGAACGAAGTTCCTTATGTCGCGTTGCGAAAGAGGGCTAGAAGGAAATTAAGAGAAAAAGTTGTAACGACACTTTTTAACCGACTTCAAAAAAAGGAGGAGGGGTCTCAATTCGACCGTTTTATTTTGTTGTTTGTATTTGTTTTGTATGTTGTTGTTTTTTTTTAATTGTGAGTGGAGAGAGAGAGAGAGAGAGAGAGTACATAATAAATAATAATAACAATAATGAATCCTGGAAAGGAACTTCGTTCCATCCGGGTATCCCTTTTTAGGGTTTCGTTGCCAAATGGCAAAAAACGGAAACCTTATACATTCGTCATGTCTGGAGCGATTTTGGCAGGACTTTCACTGGCAGATAGCTGATGTAACAAAGGAGTAACTTAGGCTACTTTTATTTTAGAAAGATTCTTTTATTTTAGAAAAAAAATAGCTGTCTTCGGAAACTACGGTGACATACGTCATAAACTACGCTGAAAATATACGTCTAAAAATTCGAAAAACCCTGGCTGAATCCTACGAAATAGATCAAAATAATGTACTACAGTATTGTACACCTTAAAAAGGCCTACAAGAATGTCGCAATGGTATATGTCTATCTCTTAGGGATAACCCACAATAACCATTTTTATCTTTTACTTTTTACGAGGAATAAGGGCTTATTTACGAAGCGATTTTAAGCAATACAGCATTAATCCTTATCCAATTAAGTACCTTAAATACATTGTGCATTTAATATAGATCAATATGGCCCTTTACAGCATGTAATTTAAATGAATATCTTAGACGATATTAGAGATTTAAAAAGCGGGCGTAGAGCAGCTGGCGGGTCGTACGTCCGTCCCGTCCATCCGTTGGCAGCGGCCGGGTCGTACAGGATAAGTAGGATTGTAATTCATATTACTTTGGCTTCATAGTAATTGCGAATATCATGTGTGTTCATTATACTCAAAATAAACCTAATAGTATTAATCCAAGTAAGAGACCGCGAAATGGCTTAGATGTTTAGATTTTTGGATGTTTGTTTCTCAATGATGCAAAGACGGCCAAACGGATTTAGATCGAATTTGGCACAAAGATATATTATATCATGGATACGTAACAGATAGGATACCTACTTTATCCCGGTAGTAAGTTCCCGGGTGATATTTTCCGACAGCTATACGGGCCAAGCCACTGGCAAAAGTACTATTCCTATAATTATGTTCGGTGTCTGGTAAATGATTGAGTGCCTGTATAGGTAAAATAGGAGCGTTAAGAAAAACCAGGAAGACTTATATTCAACTAAACCAAGCCCTATGTCGCAGTCTTCTTACTCTGAATACTATTACTCTTATTTTAAAAACACCAACACACATGATGTTCTCATAAACGATGAATCCTAAGTAATATGAATTATAATCCTACTACTACAATATTATAAATGTGAAAATATGTATGATTGGGTGTTTGTTTCTCAATCACGCAAAAATGGCTGAATGGATCTGGATCGAAAATAGCACACAGAGTCTATATTACCTAGATAACCTGGAATAAAACATTCTTATCGCGGTAGTACGTCCTCTTGCATTAATTTCCGACATCCACGCGGGCGAAGCCGCGGGCAAAAGCTAGTTATCAATATTATCTAACCACCACAACATATCACTATGTAAGCTGTTGGGGAGTCGAACTGACTGTTCGTAGCTAGGATTGGTAAGTAAACAGGAATATTTAAATTGTTCAAAAATTTTAGTGTATAGCCATGCATATTGAATTGCAGGACAAGCTGAAATTAATAAACCTATCAACCGAGCAAATTCACGAAGTTTACATTTACGCTTTTTCAAGAAGCTAGAAATGTTTTCTTTTATTTGTCTTTTTGGCACAAGGTAATTTTAATAACATATTTTTCGAGTCGAATTCGAAACCTGAAAACTTGCATAGTGTTTGCGGTTGTAAGCAGCTTTTGGTGCCGATTCTGTTGTACACCGAACTAAACTAACTAAACTATCTCTAAAATTCCTTACTTTTGGCTATGAGAATTTTAACGCTATTCTGCAAGACAAAATCTCTAAATTTAAAAATTATTTTGACACGACTAAAAACGAATTTGACAATCAACGTGGTTTTTTTTTCTTTTGGGTTCGCAACGTGGTATTTGTGTGCGCTACGCAATTAATTTTTAGACACGAAGGCGCGCGCAAGGCGGCAGCCTGGACGTGTTTTATATGGAGTTTTTCAATTTTATGTTTGAAAAATAAAAATAAAATATTACCCACGTGTTGAGATTTAAATGTTCCGGGGTATCATAAAGGGGGTCGAAAATTTCATTATTTTTGCGATAGGACACGCCATTTTCGAGATATAAGCAAAAGAAAAAATAAAAAAGACAGCACTGTTTTTGCACGTGAAGGCGAGGCGTTGGTGTGAATTTTTGTTCATGACCACTAGTTTTATTCCACACCTTTTTAATCGCGATTAAAAATAGTCAGATTTAGTCAAAATAAATAATTATAGTCTAAATTTTTGGTGAAAACCGGCAAACTCAGAATAGCAAAATTGTCATTTTCACTAAACTAATAACTCAGTGCAATCTTAGTGCTGTCAAACTAAAATATAGTTAAGTTATGTCACTTTAGTCTATTTTAGAATAGGAAATCGTCGTTTGACAGAAATAAACCAAATTTTAGTGATTTTTAGTTTAGTTTAGAGAATTTTGTACAACAGAATCGGCACCTTTGTCTGTGTTTATTATGAAACCTAAGTTTTTAAGTACTATTATTGTTAGGTCAACATTATTTTGACATTCTTGAACAGTTGATCCAATACAAAAGATATCATCGATATACACAATTGATATCATGCCATGGGTTCTTAGATATTCCATAACTGGCTTTAATAATTTTGTAAGAACGTATGGAGCAGTGCATAAACCAAACGGTAGACAGTTAAATTCATAAAGGGTATTATTGTATTTAAAACGGAGGTATTTTCGGTGAGATTTATGTACGGAAACTAAAAAATAAGCATCTTTTAGGTCTATTGATGCCATATAACAGTTATTTGTTATAAGCTTAGAGGCTGTACGGTAATCCTCCATCTTGAAATGATTGGTCTCTACGAATTTGTTTAAACATTTAAGGTTCAATATGAATCTCTTGTCACCGTTTCAAAAATGCATTCTACAAGTCCCTATGTAATGTCCATAAAAATATACAACAAACTGCCTGACATTATAAAGAATGAAGAGAAGTTCAATATATTTGTAAGAAATTACTGACTTACTACTACTGACTTAGAAGAATATTTAAATGATAAAAATAAATAATAGATATATAATTTAATATGGTAATAAATACTATAATAATGATAATTGATAATAATAATTAATCATAAACACGCAATTTATAGGTATATGTAAAATAAATTAATGATACTATATTGTATGTATAATGTGTTTTGTTTTAAAACATAATATAATAATAATTTATCAAATAATATAAAAAAAACAAAAATTAAATCAAACAGCAATAATTATAAATAAAATTAAATACTTAATAAATTAAACAATATAACTAATAATTATTTTTGAAAGAACAACAATCCATATAAATGAATTAACAGAATTATAATATTATAATACATAGGTACTTATATAAAAATCATATAAATTATGTTAATACATTTTATAGATAAATAAGCGATAATTATGTTGGTTTATTCTACGATATCTCCTGACCAAAAGATTTTCAAAAACAGAGCTTCCTCCCTCCTATCCTTTTGCTGTGCCCTACGTCCATAATGATCTAAATTATATATTTACCACCTTTTTTTTTCTGGATGGGAAATCATCAAATGACTTCTCCCGCTCTGGGCGGAGCGGGAGGGCGTGTCAGACTTTTACTGACTAAAACCCACCCGTGTTCCTTCAGTTGCCCATGTGCCAGGGTCACGGTATCTCTTTCGAACAATCTCGCGACCCTGGCAGGCGTCGGTCCTAGCAGACCCCTTCAGTGTTGCTGACATCTCTTTGAGGCGCGCGTGGAACACTACGCGCCGTCGATCCGAGCCTGGTCCTTACCGGGCGGCGAGCTACCCATTGCTCGCCGCCCGCAAGCTCGCACCTACGGTGGCCGGGAGTCCGCTATAGACTCCCGACGCCCGGAGCGTCTCCTCCTGCGGCGGCTAGGGACGTGAGGGCGCAGAGACTGCCACTCCCTCACGCGCCCCGCCTCCTCCTTCGCGAGCATTACTGTTTCGCAGAAGGAGGTGACGGCTTCCCATGCCCTCCCGCTCCGTATCATGGCTCGCACCAGGGTCGAACGCGAGAGGTCGCCGCCGCCGATCGCCTCCACGAGGACAGGGATAATTACCACCTAAGTTCACATTATGGTAAAGCAATAAAGATATTGAGTATTTTAAAACTATTTATGTTCTTAAAAATACTACGAATGTTTAGGGGTTAGTATAGTTAGTGACTTTTCATGATCGGTAAGATATTATTGTCTGCAATCCTCAACGTCACATGTTTTTGACACAGTTAAAAAAAAAACTGGCCAAGTGCGAGTCGGACTCGCGCACCGAGGGTTCCGTACAAACCTGCAGGAATTCACGGTTTATGCATAAAGTTTATGTTTATGAAATTCAATGTTTTTTTTTTTAATTTTTATATTTGAGTTGACTGAATGAAAGGTAAATTGTGGTTTACGATTTATGACGTATTAAAAAAGAACTACTTACTAGATCTCGTTCAAACCAATTTTCGGTGGAAGTTTACATAGTAATGTACATCATATATTTTTTTTAGTTTTATCATTCCCTTATTTTAGAAGTTACGGGGGGGGGGGGCACACATTTTACCACTTTGGAAGTGTCTCTCGCGCAAACGATTCAGTTTAGCAAAAAATGATGTTAGAAACCTCAATATCATTTTTGAAGACCTATCCATAGATATCCCACACGTATGGGTTTGATATTTTTTTTTTTTTCAGTTTCAGTTCTATGTATGGGGCACCCCAAATATTGTTGTTTAAAAAAAAAAATGATATTAGAAACCTCAATATCATTTTTGAAGACCTATCTATAGATACCCCACACGTATGGGTTTGATGAAAAAAAATTTTTTGAGTTTCAGTTCTATGTATGGGGAACCCCAAATATTATTGTATTTTTTTCTATTTTTGTGTGAAAATCTTAATGCGGTTTACAGAATACATCTACTTACCAAGTTTCAACAGCATAGCTCTTATAGTTTCGGAAAAAAATGGCTGTGACATACTCGGACAGACAGACAGACAGACATGACGAATCTATAAGGGTTCTGTTTTTTGCCATTTGGCAACGGAACCCTAAAAACACATAGAAAATAACAACCGACTTCCTTAAAAAAAACACTACGAATTCAAAAATAACTTTAATTTCGGAATTCGGTGTCTTAGGATCTGTATTTAAGGTTTTTTTGAAATCGACTTCCGAAATTAAAGTTATTTTTGACTTTGTAGTGTTTTTTAAGGAAGTCGGTTGTTATTTTTTTTGTAATTTATTTTTTATTTTTAACTTTTTAGTTATGGTAGATACCTCGCACTAATCTAATCGCGTTATTCGTTAATTTGTCGCGCAAATACTTAATGCAAATTTAAGACTTTTGTGGTTTTCACATGGACCCCATTGTCCAAATGGAACCAAATTAAAGCACCAGCTTTCAAATAAAAAAAAGAATCATCAAAATTGGTTCATCCAGTCAAAAGTTATGAGGTAAGAAACAAAAAAAAAAATTTTCGGTTAAATATGAGTTATCTATCGGTAAATAAGTTAGGATCCATACTAAAACTAAAGAAAATAACAAAAAATTAGGTCTATAATATAAACAAAATGTGGCGCTCTTAGGCGCCTACATAATCAATTGAGTTTATGTACTTACCTGTTTTCGGCAGCTTTTTTGGCCGGACAATCTGTGTCTCCGTCTTGTGGTTGGCTTGTTTTTAAAGCGCAAACACGTAGCACATTTAGGCGTTTCGGATTTTTTTGCGCAGTCCTGTATTGCGTGTCCTCCTTCACCGCAATGTCCACATGTAGGAACAGTAATTTTACAGGTTATGGCTGCATGACCGTACTGCTGGCACTTGTAACATCTCGCTACTAGTGTGAAGTCTCGTACTGGGCAGGACGTCCAATTTATGAATTGTCTTGTGTAATGAGGGCCTTGCATACGACGGCTGGAACTTCTAGAATATAGTTACAGTTCTCAGCATCTTTCCTGTTTGAATGGTGGCTTAGTTTTATTGAGGCCAAAAATGTATCTAAGGATAAAGTGGGCAGTTTGTCGGTCAAGTTTTGTTCATAAATACATTTATAAACCTCATTTTCAGCTATCGATGAGGAAACACCTATAACTATTATGCGAGGTTTGCGCTTTTTAGGTTCGTCGACGGTAACCCCTGACGAAGCAAGTTGAACTATTTGTTTGAGCCTATCTAGGTCATCTTTAGTCTCCGTGCTTATTATAAGGCCTCCTTTTCCAATTTAGCGTACGCCTCGTACTTTCAGCTTCATTTCTCCAGGGCATGTGATTTGTTGGACCATGTTCTTGGTTTCGTCACTGGTTTTTGAGTTATCACTGGGGTAAATGGCCACGGAACTAAAAGTATTCGGACGAACAAAGGTGTTAGACCCCTTCTTGACCATATCTGCAAATGACGATGAAGTTGCTTCCCGCTTCGTACAGGACTCCTGAATCGTCCGGTTCATCTCTATTAGACAATCTGATAGGTCTCGAGCTTCGGTCATGGTTTTAATGGTGGCATGTCCAACTTTCCGGCAAAGATTGCTTACTTTCAGGTTCTGATCAGCGTTTAGCTTTCCCTCAGAAGCTATAGTAACTACCTCATTCAGGCACTACTCAATAGACGTCATCCAGTTCTGAATCTCCGGAGTGGATACAACTTCAACTGGGTCATCTTGGTCTTGTCTTGGTTGTTGGGGCGGTGTCCTTGCCGGTATTGGTACCGGGGTCGGAGTCGGTGACGGACTACGTCGTATCATGGCGCTGCGAGTAAAGGGGCTGCCGTCCACATACCAATTTATAGGATTATATTATCGTCAGATCATTATTGTAACTTATTACTGTAATATTTATTGCATAACATGCTATAACACACTAAACTGGGTCACTGTTTACGTAAGCGTTAATTTATTTTACTGATATTGTGCATTTATAAGCACGTCTGTATGCGTTGATTGCAAAACAATCAATGAAAAGACAGACAAAAATCCCAGGATCTGATGGAATTACAAATGAAATGATTATAGCCGGCACTAATACTTTGATTCCACCACTTACAAACCTATTCAATTTAATATTATCAACAAAAAAAAAAAAACCGGCCAAGTGCGAGTCGGACTCGCGCACCGAGGGTTCCGTACAAACCTGCAGGTATTCACGGTTTATGCATAAGGTTTATGTTTATGAAATTAAATGTTTTTTTTTTGAATTTTTTATGTTTGAGTTGACTGAATGAAAGGTAAATTGTGGTTTACGATTTATGACGTATTAAAAAAAACTACATACTAGATCTCGTTCAAACCAATTTTCTGTGGAAGTTTACATGGTAATGTACATCATAAATTTTTTTTAGTTTTGTCATTCCCTTATTTTAGAAATTACGGGGGGGGGGACACATTTTACCACTTTGGAAGTGTCTCTCGCGCAAACTGTTTGGTTTAGAAAAAAATGATACTAGAAACCTCAATGTCATTTTTAAAGACCTATCCATAGATACCCCACACGTATGGGTTTGATGAAAAAAAAAAATTTGAGTTTCAGTTCTATGTATGGGGAACCCCAAATATTATTGTTTTTTTTTCTATGTTTGTGTGAAAATCTTATTGCGGTTCACAGAATACATCTACTCACCAAGTTTCAAACAGCAAAGCTCTTATAGTTTCGGAAAAAGTGGCTGTGACATACTCGGACAGACAGACAGACAGACATGACAAATCTATAAGGGTTCCGTTTTTTGCCATTTGGCAACGGAACCCTAAAAATACCTAAACAGTGTAAACAGTGGACATGTTCAGATATCGTTTTGCTGTCCAAAAAAGTTGACCCAAAACTGATATCAAATGACAGACCAATCAGCCTCACGTCGTGCCTCTACAAAGTGTTTGCAATGACTCTACTTCGACGTCTCACTAGTATCTTGGACGAACACCAGCCAGTAGGTCTCTCGAGTATTTATCCGTTTCGGATAAAAACTCGAGTATTTATCCTCTGAGTATTTATCCACTGTCCATCTCTACTTGGCACAGACTGGCAAGAAATAGAGAAAATTGGAAGGAAATGGAGGAGCCTTTCACCGCCAGAGCGGTCCTTATAACAATACATACATAGGTACTAACAAGTTATACTAACATACTAGATTAAGAAAATTACTTACACAACTAACAACATATAGAAAATGTAAATTGTAAGGAATAAATAAAGCTATTATATTATAATTATAATCGCTACAACAGATGACGAAAACTAGCACATCATTTACACCTTCTTTTTACTCGCAAACCTCCCAGTTTACACTTGTCCCTTTATACTTTAAAATGAATACAGTCTGTATGTGGCCATAGTTAAAAAACCTATTACAAAAATAATATAACTGACGTCCAGAAAAAAAAAAAAAACACTATAAGTAAAGTAATCAAATTTTGTGAAGTCGTTAGCAAAAAGTAACAGAAACTTAAAGTCTTTTAGTACCTATTGCAGCGTAAATCCGCTGCGGACGAAACCTTTTGGTTTCTAAATCAACCTTTTTTTGAAACACTGCCCTTTATATTTTTTGTTCTACCTCAAATTTCGAACCTGTAAAAAATTGAAGGCGAAAATTTTCTCTTGTCAACGGGCAGACTGCAGATTGAATCCGAACGAATCAGATGAATTTTTATTTTCGGAACGTCCACGCCAAAATTTCTATTATTGAGCCCTAAAATTTTAAATAAGCCTACGTGTATTAAGTGCTATCCGCTCAAAGTGAAAGTTCTGTGTGCAACTTTCCCGTTTAGCTGGTACTTTACGTCAGTTCTTTTCCCTTTATTATTCTAATCTACCGGCGGCGATTCCCGCTAGCTATATCGAAAATCCTGCTTGTTACCTTGGTCTGATCGTTCTGTTTATTTGTCTTTAGACGACGACCATACAAGCCGAATTTCGGATTTTCCCCGACGGGCTTCTGGGCACCGGCTCATTGTGAGGTCTACGACGTGTCTAGTCGACGTCGTCGTAACATAGTTGCGGACATTCGACGCCCGTCGCAGAGTTTTGGTGACCTCGCTGACACCGATCCATTGGCGTCGCTAGACATCGGCACCAACGGCATCCTTCCAGAGCGTCACATCCGGCTAGTTTTAAGGGACCTCTTTACATTACCTATTTTCTCATTTTACTGTAGTACATTATCTAATAATTATTTTCTACTCTGTTATCTAACTTCGCACACTAATAATTATAACGTGTATTTTACGGTTTAACTTAGTGTACGTTACAAAAAGGATCTACGTGCATAGGCCTATATTTTGAATCGATTGCAATCGTTTTAGGGATAGGTCGTGTGCGAAGATAATTTCCGTTATATCTGTTTAACCACTAAGTTTGACTCGTCCCTCTTTTTTAAAATCCATTTTTTTCTCAATCTGCAGTTAACCATATATCTTTTTTACTTTTTATATTATTCTTGTACTTTAATTTTTTATTAATCAAAATTATACGTAACTTTTAAAAGTGGTGAATTGTTTTTTTTTTTTTTTCTCAACCGTCTCGCTACACTATTTTGAAGTGTTTTGTTTGATTGACAACGGTATATTTAATTGTGATTACTACCTACCTTACACAAATAGGGTAAGGTCGCCTTAGTCGTACCACTTCAGGGGAAATCGCTATAATTTCTATTGTAATTTAAATAAAAGAAAAATCTTTGCACATATAAAATCTTCATTTATTAACGAATCAGATAGCATTAATAAACATTAAAAAATCTTTTAATAAAATTGTATTTTAAAAGTTTTACAAAAACCTTCCTGCGGTACGACTTAGGCAACCGGTGGCCTTAATCGTACCACCCATGGCCTAAGTCGTACTTAGAGTAATCGTATTTTTTTTTTCAAGAAGAAGTCATCTAGCAATTTAAAAACTGCGTAGATTTAAATGCCATGAGATCAATTTCAGTCTTCCTTATTATAATAATAATTAAAAGTACTCATTCTTACGAAACTAAACTAACATTCTTATGTTACAATCATTTGGTACAGAAATGAATCAATTTAAACGCATATATCACAAATATTTTTTGTTATCTTACTTTCGACATCCGCACATAGGTCATGTAGGTACCCATCTTTTGCATTTAATACATTGAATCATATTTTCTTGGCGATTTTCGTTGCATAGTTTGCACAACCAAGTTTCTTTAACATTTGCTTCTTTATCCTTGTTAGATTTTCTGTCTATCTTTCTCTTTTTATTAGTACCTTGCATTCCTTTTTCTTTTTTAATGTATTTTAAATTTAATATAGGTCTCTTCAGTTTCTTTGTCTTTTCCTTGGTTTCAATTTCCATTTTATAGGGGTTTTCTGGTCAACTTTTGTTAAGCTTGGTATAGGAGATATTGTATTCAAGCAAGTCATTATTTGCTTTTTATTTGTAGGTTCGTCTACCCTGGAAGGTCCGGGTTGAGGAGATTCAGGTCTGGGTAGTTTTTCTGTGGCTTGCCACAGATGGCTTTCTAGTCATGGGTGGCGTACCAATCGCAAGTGTCATTCCCATTGCAAGTATTGTTTCAGTCTCAGGTGGAGTGCCAGTCCGAGGTTTCATTTCAGACGCAGGTGATGTACATATCGTAAGGATTATTCCAATCGCAGGTCACGTACTAGTCGCAGGTGGCGTTATCATTCCAGACGTAGGTGGCGTACCAATCGCAGGGGTTATTCCAGTCGTAGGTAGATCGCATATCAGTCGCAAGAGGCGTTGGTATAGCATATAATCTACATGCTTAGTTGAAACCAATTTTACCATCCCGATGCTTCTGCAGAGCTTCATCCATATCATCTTGCTTCCAAGTTTTATAAATTCTCTTTGCCATTTTGATCACCTGAATAGAAAGAACTGAAACAAGGAAAAATATTCCCGTAACACCTAAGTCGTACCAGTACGATTTAGGAATTTTCTGCAGGTACGACTTAGGCAGCGGGGTGTACACAGTTATAAATCAAAATTAGTAACATAACATAAAAAATGTTTATCGTTTGACGTTGCTCATAATAATCAGAAAACACTACAAAAACAGAGTTTAATAAAAAAACACAACTATTTCATCATAATCTTTGTGAAATGGCTTACGAAGTTACGACTGACCTAAAAATATTAGTGAAAACTGTGCAAAAAACTTACTTTTTCATTATTTTTCGATCGCGAAATCCAGCAAGGCGCCGCGTGTTGTTGTTTATCTGTGCGAGTGAGAAGAACTATATGGCACCGCTAGATGTCACCTTTTCAAGACGGGTGCGCAAATATCGACGTGGTACGACTTAAGCGCTGGTACGACTACAGGTACCTTACCCTACGTGTTCTACTACTTATATTAAAACGTAGCAATGTTTTTCACATAACGTACGATTACCCAGTAACATAGGTATGTAATTGTTTATTTATTCATTTATTTATTCACAAGGCAACTACAACAGGTAACAATCACAATATTTCACGAGGTTCACATTATAGGTTTAGACATGATTATCACCTAAAGCGTAATCGCACAACATGACCAGCAACAAAAAAAAAAAATTGCACTCCGGGAGTGCCGGCAGAAGTGAAAACTTGATTATTAACGTTGAGCATGTTTGATATTTTGGAATGGTTAGGGAATAATTTGTTGTTCAATTTCCATATTTTAAGCACTTTATATTCACGAATTTTACGAATACACAACAATGTGATCACTACACAGACGGTCGAGCCATCAGCTGTCACCATCCATGGATGCGCGTGGCACGCTGTAACATAGACGAACATTCGCGCAAGCGCCCTGCGCCGCCTAAACGAAACAGTAGGCCCAGGCATACATTTTCGCCGCGCCGTAGAGAGGGGATAGCTGTCTACTCTCCATCCGTCCTACGCTTTTTCGATCAGGTCACGTGTCCTGACGCGAGTTTAAGATTTTATACCCATTACAGAAAAAGTGCTCAACGCCGCTAAAGAAGTTTTCACTTCAAAAATTATGATTAAAACTACAGTGAAAAGTTTAGTGCACAAAATAACAGCAACAACAAAAATATTTAGGATTAAAACTACAGTAGATAGATTAATGGTAACTCTTGTGTGTATAAGAAATAAATTAAACGATCAGTATAAATTTCTATGAATATTGTAATAGTAGTGTTGTAAAACATCCCGTGGCTCAGATCCTGGCGTTGATCCAGGACGCGAAGGAGGTGACCCTGGCGAAGGCGGCAGGCATGCCGATCTGGCAGCCGCGGGCCGAGCCGAACGACGTCACTCCGATCTGTGGTACAAGCGACTCAAATGTGTACATACTCGTGTAAACATCGCATTATAAATAAATAAATAATAAATAAATATCTTAGGACAACCAACACACCGTTATCTGATCCCAAACTAGGCAGAGCCTGTACTATGGCAACCAGACAACTGATAAACATACTTATATATTTCTAAATACATACATATTATAGATAAATTACACCCAGACACAGAACAAATGATCGTGCTCATCACACAAAGATTTGTCCTGGGTGGGAATCGAACCCACGACCTCAGTCTCAGCAGTCAGGGTCACTAACCACTAGACTAACAGGCCAGTCAAACATTACTTACAATATGATTGAAACAATACATTTTCTTACAGTTTCCGTTACTGCCGTAGCTATTGTATTCGCTCGACATTACACTAAGTACAAGTAAGTTGTAAGCTCGTTGCGTTCTTTGTGAAATTAGCTTTTACAAATTAAGATGTTAATTTATTCCGAGCAGATTTACGACCGATATACATTTGAACCATATTTTGGCAAATTTACTTCGTGTATCTTTAGGCCTTGGTAGTGCATTGTCAACTCTTGACAACGACGCCAGAATCGTTGTTCAGCTGAACAATTTCTTATCCGCTAAACGAATTAAAATAGAAAAAAGGAGTTTCGACCCATGGTGATAAATAGAGGGTCGCCGTCAGTTTAATTGCTCAACCCTTACTCTGAAATAAAAAGTCGCTCAATAAAGCAAGAGCTACAATTTCTTTCTAAAATCGTAGTAGGTATAATAAAATGCTCAAACAGATCCAGGCCGAACAAGGTAGCACCGTATCGTCTGTGGATCACTCTGATATGTAGTGCGGTGTGTACAGTAATGCCAAAGGGGAGGAGAGGGGAGGAGATCGGAGAGCACTCACGAGCACGCGCTGGCCGCCGCTGGTGATGACGAGCGGGCCGCCCGAGTCACCGCCGCACGTGCCCACGCCGCCGGCGCCGCTGGTGCACAGCGTGGACGCGATCACGGACGAGGAGCCGTATGAGCTGGCGCACACGGCGTTGGTGATCACCTGCAGCCACACGTGGTGCTTGGCCTGTGACGTGGAGATGCCGGAGCCTGCGAACACACGCGTCATTAGGCGCTACTCCCGCGCCCTGGCGCCGCCTCGTTGGCGAGCCATCATCAGCTCGGCAGTGGAATACATGGTAAACTAATATCAGATGTTCAGTAGTCATCCTGAGTTAATATTCATAATGATGTGGCTGTGAGCGAATCCAAAAGCGAAGGGATCTTACTGTCACTGTTTCTGCCGTAGCCGGCTGCGTGCGCCCAGGTGCCCGCGAAGTTGTTGTTGAGCAGCGTGCCGCTCGGGATGATCGCGCGCTGGATCACGTCTGAAACATTCACACCCCAGTGAGAGCCGTGCTACGCGCTCCGCAGGCCACAGTCACGCGCGGCTCACGGCGCGGTACTCACTGGTGTAGCCCACCCAGTTGAAGGTGATGATGGCGATGTCGTTGTTGAGGTTGTTGGTGTTCCAGTTGGCGTGCAGCTGCACGTTGTTGGTGTTGACGCGCGTACCGCCCGAGAACAGGAAGCCGGATCCGAACACCAGCTGGAACTGGCGTGCCTGGTTGCGGCCGTCCCACCAACAGTGCGCCGCGGTCACTGAGCGGGTGTTGGTCAGCATAGTGGAGCCGCACACTGAGGTTGCACCCGTCGTCAGCGTGATCACCAGCCCGATCTGAAACGCGTGCCGTCCAGCGTCACCGATATGTGCCACGAATGAGCTGCGACGCATGCCGCTGCACAAGTAACGTCCGCGTCGGACTGACTCACCAAGTGGGGGTGCGTGCCGGCGCCGGTGGCGGAGCCGCCGACGATGCGGCTCCCGTCGAAGTCAGTGGCGAGCTCGGCCTGCTTGATGCGCGCCGCCTCCGGGATGCCCACGTTCTCGTGGTAGTGCAGCAAGATGGGCTCCTCGGCCAGGGCCAGCGCCGCCAGCGTGCACAGCATCAACAAGTACTTCATGGTGGCGCTACTGGTGTGTTCAGGTGCTGCGGGGGCCGCGCTTCGCATTTTATATGATACGACGGGGGCCACGCGCACCATTATCTTATCGATGTTCGCAACAGATTAAATGTAATGCTATTTTAGCGATCCGCGCCAAAATAAGCAAGACTACGAGTAGCCCGCCGCACAGTGTTCAGAATTACTAAATTACGAGCTACTCTTGTTATAAACCGGAAAAAACCTAAGCGTGACGACTGCGATTGCTTGCACCGGTTGGATGAAATCCGAAACTTACTATCAGCGTCTATTTCCAAGTCTGAACAGAAATTTGCGGCATTACAGGCGTCCATCTCGGAAATTAGTGTCAAGATTATGACGATTTAAAAATAAAATTGGCAAGTACGGAGTCTGATCGTGAAACTGACCACCGCTATATCCATGAGCTGGAAGAAAAAGTGGATATTATAGATCGACAACTATACTACACCAAGATAGAAATCAGAAATGTGCCCCAGAAACAGGAAGAAAGTAAGGAAAATCTCCGCGTCATTGTAACAGAGGCAGCCAACGTCATTGGCACCCCGATAAGTGCCAACGAAATAAAAGATGTCTTTTGTACTAAAAACAAAAACAACTCTTCCACAATTACAGTTGATTTTATAAGTTCAATTACTAAGGACAGTTTCATAAAAAAGACTCGCAAGTACAGTCTGTGTCCTAGATTATCTGACCCCCGGTATGAACGACGCTCGCATCGAACTGCTAAGTCCCGCCCCATTTAAATAAATCTTCTTGTTAAGCCATTTTAATCATTATTTCGTTAACGGTAAGATTGAATTGCGTATTAACAAGTAATATGTTTAGTGTCTACACGGCTACTATCTAATCGTTAATTTGTCACCATGCTAACATTAATGAAAGTTGAATTTGATTTTATAATTCTTACAGAATGCTGGTTGCAAGTTTCTGGTCATATTCCTATCTTAGACGGATATACTTCACGCTGCACAAAAAACAACTGAATAAAAAATTACGGCGTGGTCATTTACGTCAAAAATACAATACCTTTGATGTAAGATGCCAACTGCCTGGTAACTTGCTATAATAACACAGCTATAATTGCAGTATATCGTTCCCCACCCTATTTAAATCCCACTATATTCTTTTCTAGTTTGAGTGATATAATAACACCCATCAAAAACATAAATGTGAAATGAGAGCCAAGTTCAATATTATGATATATGCCTTTTTTAGGGTTCCGTTGCCAAATGGCAAAAAACGGAACCCTTATAGATTTGTCATGTCTGTCTGTCTGTCTGTCTGTCTGTCTGTCCGAGTATGTCACAGCCAGTTTTTTCCGGGCCTATAAGAGCTATACTGTTGAAACTTGGTAAGTAGATGTATTCTGTGAACCGCATTAAGTAGTAGTAGTAGTTTTTTTTATTACGTCATAAATCGTAAACCACAATTTACCTTTCATTCAGTCAACTCAAACATAAAAATTTAAAAAAAAACATTTAATTTCATAAACATAAACCTTATGCATAAACCGTGAATACCTGCAGGTTTGTACGGAACCCTCGGTGCGCGAGTCCGACTCGCACTTGGCCAGTTTTGTTTTTTTTTTTGGATGGGAAATCATGAAATGACTTCTCCCGCTCTGGGCGGAGCGGGAGGGCGTGTCAAACTTTTACTGACTAAAACCCACCCATGTTCCTTCAGTTGCCCATGTGCCAGAGTCACGGTATCTCTTTCGAACAATCTCGCGACCCTAGCAGGCATCGGTCCCAGCAGACCCCTACAGTGCTGCTGACATCTCTTTGAGGCGCGCGTGGAACACTACGCGCCGTCGACTTGGGCCAGGGGGCCGATTCTACTAACAAACTTGTGCACAAATCGCAATAGACCCACGGCTGAATCACGACTTTTAAGCGTTTTCTCATTCTACTAATGAACAACAATCCAACTGCGATTACGTTGTAGTGGACGCCAACGATCGATCGAAACAATGTAATAATCTGTTCTGCTATTAACATCGAACATGAGCGTGACGTTTAGTCACATTCTGCTATTATTTTGACACTTGTTAGAATCGAATCAACGCTGAACTTCGGCAGTTCATCTGTCAAAATTTGCGGTTGAACATAAGTCAGTAAAATGCAACTTTTACCGCATCGATCTGGGATTGCTTTCGTTTTTTTTTCCTAAAAATATAATGTTTTATACAGATTTCGTTGAACTTGCCCATGTGGGTGATGTTGGAAAGGTAAGAAGAAATTTTGCGTCACGAGTATGCAATAATGCTCTTCCCGTCGCATCGCATTGCCTGTCAGTTTTCGTCCAGTTTTCATTGCTGCTCCGCTCCTTTTAATTGTAGCGTGATGTAATATAGCCTATAGCCTTTCTCAATAAATTGGCTTCCCAACACAAAAAGAATTGTTCAATTCGGACCAGTAGTTCCTGAGATTACCGCGTTCAACCAACCAAACAAACTACAGCTTTATAATATTAGTGAAGATAGATTATAATGGAATATCAGGTATGTGGTAGTTCAATAACCACAAATTTACAGACTGCCCTTGTAACATATTACGCCTATGTATATACATGGCTTAGTTACGGCATAATAATGTGGGTAAACAGTACAGATGCACCAACACTGTTTACAGTTCAAAAGAAATTTGCCCATATCATAGTAAATATACAACAGATAGATAGCTGCAAACCGCATTTTATAAAGCTAAATATTTTAACTCTGTCACTATACTTGAAATATGCAAATTTGCACATTAACACCAAGAATTTCACACTCAACGAGAAGACATACAAACAAGATACACACTCTGATACAAAACACGACTAAAACTGCCTACATTCCGCCTAAAAATACATTCAATAAGCCCTCTGATAATGACAATAAATATATACAATAATTTACCCGAATCAATTAGAAATGAAAATAAACTCCATCTATTCACTAACAAATTAAAAAATCTATTAATAAGTAAATGTTATTACAGTATTAGCAAATATTTAAGTGATAAATACCTGAAACGCAGTTAGAATACCCAAAACATGTTTTTTTTTATTTATTTTGATTTTAGAATAAGTTAGATTATAAGATAAGTCCTCCTCTACCTACTATATTTCTTTTGCTGGGCCAGACAGGTTCCACAATTGTAATTAAATCCAATGTTTACCACCTAAGCATATACATTGTGGAATGCAAAAAAGTATTTAGTATTGGAATGGTTCATGAAATCAAAAAACAAATAATGGAACAAAGCATTTTTATTACTATATAAGTATATCAATTTTAACAGACCACTTGAGAAGTAAATACTGTATTTCATCTTAAATTGTAGGGTCGGTTCACCACTCATGTTGATACCGTGTGCCAGATGGAAATACATACATAATATATTAATATTGCATGCTCAACATTATAAGTGCACAACAGCCAACAGTCAGCAGAATGTCTGCTTGCCAAACAATTGCAACAGTATCGAGCACGAGCCACTCTTGAGTCAGAAATTAATATTTGGGTGTACCTAAGTAATGTTCCTGAAAAAATATATATTTATGTTAGAAAGGGCTTACTAATATTATTATTTTTCTCATCGGTGTGCTGGTACCCACTGCAAAATAATGTTTTTTCCCCGCAGAGTCAACAGGTACAGTATGTATTTGTATTGCAGATTGCCACGGAATGTAAATATTCCTGTATCCAGATCTCCATTTTGAATAAACAGTTTAAATTCTTTCTTGCATCATCAATACACACTTTCCTCAAACTGCATCTAGATGGTTTTACTGAAGAAAGGGAAACATTCATAGGTTATTTCTAATGTGGAACAGTCTCGGGCAACATCTTCACACATTCTATTGAAATCTTACTGAACAGTTAATAGCACATTATTTTGAAGTAAATGCTGTACCATCTTGCAGATTCCATTTTCATTATAATCCTTCAAGTAGACAAATGAAAACTGAAATATCAATTTTTTGCAATTTGGAAGAAACGGATTAACTACTCCCTCTCACAGAGAGGAGGCCTGTATCCCAGCAGTGGGAACATTATAGACTGCTTATATATGTATGTTAAGAGGAATAAGAGTATTATCTAAAGCAATTAAAACTCTTTGAACTAAAGTAAATAAAATGTGTTGTTGTCACTTGACAGTTGACACTTGTCTTTCAGCTATGTCAGATAGTGATGCGATTCGATCTTGTTTAACTTGTTACTCGAGTAAATAAAGACTCGAGATAATTTTATTAATTATTTTCTCACGCGTTGTTACTCGATGTAGTCGCATTTAGATAAGTATCACGGAGGCTTCAACTACACCAATTCATAATTCAATATTAATAATATCATGTAACAAACTGTCAAAATAATGTGATGTACTGAATCACGGATGTTTCAAATAAGAGTGATTATGCATTGCATTATTCTGTAAGTATTAGTCAGTTGATAACGTGTAATTTGTCATCGTATTGTCATTATTTATCAAATTGCCAGTGTAATGTGAGAAGGAGAAAATGCTCCCTAATATTGATCGGATGCCGCATTTTGAATTTTGCTATGATTATTTTCTTATTAAGTAATTATTATTTAATGTCTCGTTTTTAACTAACAAAACTGCTAGAAACCCCCCTAAAGGGAGGTACCTACCTTAGATTCAACTTGAATTAAATTGAGAAAATCAGTGCCTGACGATTTATAACTAGTAGTAGTAACATCACTAGTCAAACTGAAAAGCCACCATAAACTCCAATCCGTTTCACGATGGTTTTGAAACCACTTTATGCGAGAGTAAGCGAACTTAAAAACGGGAGTAAACACCTGCATCGTCAATAGTATTTTTTTTAAATCAAAACAGATTTGGTTAGGTAAAATACGATTAATAGAAGTTCCCTTCGAGTCTTTAACATAGCTGAAAGGTTTGATTTCACAGCTTTAGCTAGTTAGGGACGTAGAACGAAACGTTCTTCTGAGTTTTTGATATTTAATAAGTTAAAATGTCGTATTTTTGTAACAATAAAATATCAGTACGAAACTATAATTATGGTAATATTTTTTTTATATTAGAAAATCCTTTTCACTTATTCGTGTTTAGTGACATTTTTAGATTCAACTTTTTTCTTTGTGGTAATAATAAAACATACTATTTGGCATGTTGGTAACACCGGAAGCCCACCCGTGTGTTCCCGTTACAACTAAATTGCGATCCGGTGTAAGTATAGTTGCCTTTGTGCTTAAGAAATAGCAGAATGACTTTAAAGGACATTACCGACCTGCGATCGAAATCTCACTGTTGTGGAAACACAATTGAACGTGTAACTTTGCAAATTAGTAGAATCGCCCCCGTGGTCCTTACCGGGCGGCGAGCTACCCATTGCTCGCCGCCTGCAAGCTCGCGCCTACGGTGGCCGGGAGTCAGCTATCGACTCCCGGCGATGAATGCCTTGGTTGTTGATTTCAACGACAAAAGAAGTGAGATCTAAATGAGTGCCAAGTTATTATTATTGTAGCCTAAGGTCTGACTTGGCTAGTTCTCATATATGAATTATTATTTTCGATGGCAACTTTCTACCAGCAAGCCAAATTTTCGGAATAATAAAATAAGAACAGACAAGTAACAGGTTTAGAGAGATCTCACTTCTTTTGTCGTTGAAATCAACAACCAAGGCTGTATATCATAATACTGAACTTGGCTCTCATTTCACATTTATGTTTTTGATGGGATATCATTACTTTTTGTACAGAATGATCTTACACTATTGATGTGCGCTCAATATGGAAACAATAAATAATACAAAATCCCAGTTGATAACGTAATAAAATACGAAAGTCGACTATACTCTTATTCGGGTTTAAAATAATTAAGGGTGGAATTCAACTCTTTATACCGGTTGACATTTTTTACCGTCTCGACCTTCATGTGGTGTGTTGTGTAACTAGAGTAGAAGGCAGGAAGGCCTTCAGATTCATCGTAGGTGACTAAAGGAGCGCGGGACGCGGGTGGACAGGGATGCGTGTGCGGCTCGTGCGCCTACGAAAGATCAATGAGGCCGCCTATCGGCCGGCTTCAAAGGTTAGGACCGCGCTCCGAAATCAATGATACATGCCGCGCATTGAGTAGGGTGCGTATGATTTGAGTTTCGATGGATTTTAATTTTTTTTTTTGTTTTTTTTTTCCAAATTTCTGTTTTTGTTGTTCTAGTATGAAAATGTTACTTTAAATGTGTAGTATTTATTACTAGATCAATTTAATTACATGTTATTCAAAAATAAAAAAATTCTATGCCAAAAGCTTCTATTCCGTTCACCTATTACCCCCATTTTTTTTCATGACGCTAAAAAAAGTCACCCAGTATATTCACGTGAAGACCTTAAAATCCAGATAAAGACCGGCTGTCATAAGTTTTGATTGCTGATTGCTGATTTCTACATTTTTTTTTATATACAGTTTTACAGGCACTAAGTATATAAGTGTTCCCAATAGAATCAATTAAGTGATAAATTATAATAAAATGATAAAAATTTACCAGTTTTTTCATTTATTTCTTTGTATTCACCTAATTACCTATCTGCATGCCAAATTTAAACTTTCTAGGTCATCCGGAACTGGGTTAGAGTTTTGATCTATGAGTATAGGTCAGTCAGTGATAAAAATGACGATTTTTGGACGGTAATATCTAAGTAACCGTTTGAGATGTGTTTATGAAATTTGGAGCACATAATGTATGTTGCAAGTTTCAATATATGAGCCGACTTGTTCATGCGAAACAGTTTTTGAGTTATGAGGGGGTCAAAAGTGACTCCAAATGGTTCGTGTAATATTACACACGGTGCTGCTCGCCAGGTCTGTTACTTGAACTTGGCTTGACACGCTACTGCGTGTCTAGATCTGTTAAATCCCTAAATAGCATCATGCTTATAGGTGATATTAATATTGATATCAAGACAGGCAATACTGGTCGTCATGCAGACGATTAATTAACCTTAACAGCGATGCATGGCTTATTACCTGCCCACACTCTCCCGACAAGGATAAGTAACTGCCTGGACCATGTCATGATGAAAACTAAATTTCCTGCAAAGGTTATCGTGCTGGACACCCATATTACTGACCATCTTCCTATTGCTATATTTCTGGCAACTAACAAAACAACTACATCCCCATCAAAAAACACTCTGATCCAATATGACTATGAGACCATAAAAAATTAAATATATAACCTTGATTTATTTATTTATTTAGGCAAACCAACTAAATACACACAAAGACATTCACAGTACATATCATTTTCAAATGTAATAGCATTGCATGCATCTAAATTATAGGTGAGCACAGCATTTTATTAAAATCTAACTAAACAATAATTAATTAATACAAAGTTGGATAACAAAATAACAAAGTAACCAAAACTGACATCAACAACATTTTATAGATTGAATTAAATTAAATAAGATTGAATTGAATTAAATTAAATATATTGAATAAAATTAAAAAACACTCCTATTCTTAGCACTTCTGACCCAGACTTAGCAACCAACATTTTAATTTCCGACGTACAGACTGCCATAACACGACATACTACAATTTATCATACACCTAATAGAAAAGCAGTTATAAAACTCTGGATGACTGCTGGCCTGGTTAGATGCCTATGTTATATTAAGCAACTAGCTGACCCAGCGAACTTCGTATCGCCTAAGATTCAAAATGTTGTAATAAACCTTCCAAGTTTGACAACCTGGTACGCGGTGGTGATCTGGTAAGCGTTTTCTAGCTGATACTCATATGTTTGGGTAGCTCCTACTCGGTTATGATAACCTGTTACTTCGAAGGCATAAAGCGTTTTCTGGCTGACACTGCTGTTTAATAAGCTCATACCAAGTTATGACCGCCTGGTACCTCGAAGGCAAAGTTTTTGTCATACCACGTTTTATAGTGAAATGTATTCTCTTTGACGTTTTATGTCACATCACACGAGAACGCGGTCGAAGGGGATAAAAAGTATCCTTTGCCAAAAGCAAAAAAAAAAAAAAAAAAAGTATCCTATGTCCGTCTCCTGGTTCTAAGCTACCTCCCCACCAATTTTCAGCCAAATCAGTTCAGCCGTTGTTGAGTTATAAGTGAAGTAACTAACACGACTTTCTTTTATATATATAGATACTAGCTGACCCAGCGAACTTCGTATCGCCTAAGATTCAAAATGTTGTAATAAACCTTCCAAGTTTGACAACCTGGTACGCGGTGGTGATCTGGTAAGCGTTTTCTAGCTGATACTCATATGTTTGGGTAGCTCCTACTCGGTTATGATAACCTGTTACTTCGAAGGCATAAAGCGTTTTCTGGCTGACACTGCTGTTTAATAAGCTCATACCAAGTTATGACCGCCTGGTACCTCGAAGGCAAAGTTTTTGTCATACCACGTTTTATAGTGAAATGTATTCTCTTTGACGTTTTATGTCACATCACACGAGAACGCGGTCGAAGGGGATAAAAAGTAACCTTTGCCAAAAGCAAAAAAAAAAAAAAAAAAGTATCCTATGTCCTTCTCCTGGCTCTAAACTACCTCCCTGCCAATTTTCAGCTAAATCGGTTCAGCCGTTCTTGAGTTATAAGTGAAGTAACTAACACGACTTTCTTTTATATATATAGATATAACTATAAGTGTATATATATACCTATTATCAAACCTTGAATGTCAGAATGATAACGGCTTATTTATTGTGTATAGGAAAGGGTTTCAATAAGTAAAGCACAGAAAGACAAGACTACACATATATTTCAATTAGGCTTGTCAGTATTAATCAGAAAGCTAGTCGTCCGTTCCAAAACTTGGTCTTCATGGAGAAGAAGGACAAGAAACTCCATGGAAACAGTACTGAAGTATTATATCAACACATTTCTTAGATTGCCATACATTATCATTATCTTAAATACATTAATACTATCTCTTGGACCATTGTCCAAGAGAACTCTGAATAATATCAACAGAATCACAATAACAACAATCAAGAAGACAAGAAGTTATCACCACCTGGTACTTCGAAGGCATAGAACGCTTTCTGGCTGACACTGCTGTTCGATAAGCTCGTACCAAGTTATCACCACCTGGTACTTCGAAGGCATAGAACGCTTTCTGGCTGACACTGCTGTTTGATAAGCTCGTACCAAGTTATCACCACCTGGTACTTCATGAGTCTTGTTGCTCGAATTAAATGACCTAATAATAATAACTAAGCTTCATGAGATACAGCCCGCTGACAAACAGACGGAAGGACGGCCAGCGGAGGCTTAGTAATAGTTGGCACGTTGGCACCCTTTGGGACGGAGCCCTAGAAATATGTTGCGCATGAAGGTCCCCGTCCTGTGGTTATCCAACGCCCAAAAGTCGACCCAAAAGCCACAATTATTGAGAATATGCGACAGAAATGTAACTAGGTAGGCAGATTAGCGGTAGGTACTTCAATTCTGGGTATTTCCTTATTCTGTTTTGCCAACGGGGTATGTCAGTATGTGCTATCAATAACAAGTAATCGTCTTACGATCGCCACTCGAACACTCACACCAACACTCGGTGAGGCGTGCATCGCGTGCAGAACGCGCCGCCCGCTCCCTTGCCTAATCCGGCAGACATCGATCGATTATGTTTAATCACAGCTTAGTGAGAAACGAATCCGGATTACAAGATATTGAAGTCATTATCAATTTGTAACTGCAAACAAATCCAATTCCAAACGATAGTAAATCGGCCAAGTGCGACAGGGGACTATATAATTTTGACTGTAGGTAATGTAGTAAGTATAGGGTAAAAAAACAGGGTGGGTAGTTGTTCATCTTCCATAGGAAGGGAGGGTCCTCTGAGCAGACGGGTGCTGTGTGCTGGGACTGGTGGGCTACTGCCGCTAGCGCGCGCCGATCGGTGCCGGGATGCTGTATCGCGCTTATCAATCGGATAAAACTGCTTGTCATGTTTAACCGCACACGTGGCGTTGTAGATACTCCACAGTAACTAGTTTAAGTCTCAAAACTTTGTAATTTATGTATTAAAGGCACGTTAGGCAAGTGAAAATGTTTGGGTTGATAAAAGGCAAATAATTGAACCCTGAAGATAGCACTGTATTCTTGGGCTTAGCTTTGGATGCCAAGCTTCAGTGGGGCCCACATAATCTATATTTTATATTGTAATATTTAGGGGTTAAATTATGAAATTACCGATTTATACTGCAAAATTAAAACCCGTGTTTTCCAAGGTGTAACATATTTATTTAATCAAAATATTTACCGTCATTATCTATACATTGCTGCCATCTAATCGAAATTCATTTATGCCTTTGTGATAGAACTCTGGTAATCTAGATGGAACAAACTGTGTGGAAACATATTGTACCGCCTCCTGGGAAGATTTTTGAAGTGAAAACTTCTTTAGCGCCTTTGGTTGTATTTGAAAATCAATGAAACGAAAAAGCGACAGTAAAAAGAGACAGACATAACTTCATAAGCTTTAACGTGGGAGAAAATGAGATAAGAAATACATGACGTCATGACCATGGACGAAAGAAATATTGTCACATCTGAACTTCAAAAAATTAAAACACATGAAAAACGTTTTATGTACCTGTACATATTAGAATTTAATCAAAAATGTTTTATGTACTTGTACATATTATTATTATTTCAAGTCTATTATCGTACCTATATATTATTTATGTAAATACGGAAAAAAAATGAAAACTAAAAAAGAAAAGAAAATTATAATTGCGATAGCACGACGAACAGTGATGCTGGTGACGGAGGCACCGGTAATGCCGGCCCCGGCAATGGCCAGTCATTGTCCATAAACCTGGAACAAAAGCAGTGTTGTAGTACCTGAATATTTAGAGATAAATGAAAATTAGAAAAGTCCGTATGTTACTAACATTGCCGGTGGCTGCAAAATCATGTCAAGTGGTTGTGGTGGTGCCCTTCCACCACCCCGCGTCCTCTGGCATGCGAGCTGGAAAAATACAAAATTTCAGTTGCATTCACAGTAACATTATATACCTACATACGTGTCCAATATCCTCTTTTTTTAAGTCGGTTAAAAACAAATCACCCAAAAACTTTACCATTAAAATGTACGGAAGTCATATCCACACATTTCATCATCCGTACAAAACACAATGTTGATTTTAGTGTCACGTGACCTAAAATTTCCGATTCAACAATCGAGTTCCTTCATCTTTTTAGGTTGCGTATTTTTCATTACAATGTTACGCAAATATCTTATAAATGCATAATAACAATAATACAATACATAGTAACCTAAGTAACGTCAATAGTTTGTTATCAATAGTAGAATTATTACTCGTAATACTGCGAAATCCGACGCCGGCCGCGGAAAAATAGCGGCAAAATGGATGACGATGTTTGTTGAACTAACTATTTCCGTGCAAATCTTTGTCAAAAACACAATCCTGGCAATAAAAACTGTATTTTACTTACCTGTCCATCTTACGTTTCAACAAAAACACTTCACACACACAACTTTGCACATAAAACTTAATTATAATCGTATCGTACGGATCACCACGCTCATCCAAATGTTTATGTCAAAATGTCAACCTTCGTTGGCGCGTTCCAGGGCTGAGATAAGCGATTATATTGCATTGTCCGTCTATTGTGTACTCACTCGTCCATGCATAACCACCATAAATGCAGATTATGAATGCTAAATTCTGTAAAAATGAACGTTCGCCCCTAATCGATGAACCATCGCGACCAATCGCGACTGGCAGATCGAGTTATTTTTGCGATCAAGATACTTCATCATTTTTGACAGATGAGAGGCGTTTGTGCGCGCACGAATTCGTAGTACGAAGCTTGAGTTAAGGCATCACAACAACCGTGGTGTTTTATATACGTGTACGTAATATAATTTTGTAGTTTTTTTTTATCATTTTATAATAAAATTCTTCAAATATGCCGAAAACGAATGCATAATATTGTCGCGATAAATCGATGTAATAGGTATATACGAATAATAAAATGTTAAATAATTATCAAACTTTGTATCACTATAATCATTACTAAAACCTACAATTATCCTCTTCCCGTAATTTTACATTCGTATCAATATCTTGAAGCCAAAAATTTTGAAGGTTTCACTTCTACCACGTGTGAATTTCACACATGCCATTTTTTTTTTACCATGTCTAAAATTGTCGGGGAGATATAAGGGGTCCTAAATAACTTCTTTCGGCACTCAAGCCAACCTCACCTGCCCGTGGTGCATGCGGTGCTTCTAACAAACGAACGAAGTCCTGGAAACCCGCTAACACGCACTGGAGCAACGTGGCGGGTCACGGTCCAATCCCCCCTTCATGGATAGAGGAATAAGAGACAGGCCCCAAGTGCCCGGTGACTCCAGCGGTTGTGCTGGCTTGGACGGGTGCAGATGCAACCCTGGGATCAGGGGAGCTAACAATCTCCGGGTGAGATCGATTAACCGTCAAACGACCACAGCAAACTATACAGCATAAGTTTTTATCCAGTGCGTAAATTCCCAACTAGCACGTAAGTATCGTCAACATCAATATACAAGCGCATTTAGAACTTAGAGTGCTCTTAGAGACGTACAAGAGAGACAGGAAAAGTGTTTTTCTTTATAAGAACGACTTATCCGTTAATATACAGCTCAGCTGTATATAATCATTATTATAATCACCTAACATAAAAACCGATTGAATATTGTGTTCGTCTATAATAGCACTTACCGCACTTAAACAGTCCGTAAAATTCGGTAGGTTATCCGCACAATTTGTAGGCATATAGATACTCATCACAAGCACCGGTCTGTCTTTTGTTGTCACTTTGATTGCACTAATACGAGCGTTATCACACTGCAACACTGACACTTGTTGGAAAACACTGCTTCTCCATAGTAAAGCGACACCACCAAACGGCCTCCCGCGCAGTATGCCGGCGGACGTGTCCACCGCCGACGTTCCTGTGTATCCGAAGCTGCTGTCGATCGTGCCTAGATACGTTATTTCTTCAGGCAGTAACCATGTTTCTTGCAGTGCAATTAGGTCACAGGTGCGACACAATTCCCGAACACTATCTACTGATCGCTTGCCGTTCTTACAATTGAAGCTAGCAAATCGGTAGTCATGTCTATCCATTATTGTGTAGTTTAGCACCGTCCACAGATAATCTGTTCGTATTTCTATTGTTAAAATTCACAAAGCGTCTAAATATGATACCAGCAGGCCATATATTTTCATCTAGGTATATCGATACTTTTGATTCCGACACAAAGAATTTGTAAGCGATGTGGCCCTTTTCTTTTTTCATTTTAATTTTCTCAAGACATACATTTTCTTGTGTTTTACGGTAAATGTACGTAGTTATGTCGTCTTCCGTTGTTTCGCCGTGAATATTCGTAATTAGTATCGGAATTTTCTTTTCAGCTGCTTTAAAATTACAGTTCTCATCTTTCGCAATCCCCGACTTGCCTGTAAAACGGTACTTAGTTCGTTTCTTATACGAAACTTGTTGCCATTCCTCATCTTTACTACGAAGTTGTTGTGATATTTCATTCACATCCGCACACTGTAGATTTGCCATTGAAGCCATAGTGTTCACAGTGTCTGTCAGCTGACTGGCTATTACTACCTGCGCTGACGATGCCACGACCGGCTCAGGCGACTGTGCGCGCGAATGATGATTCGATGGCTCTGACGTAACCGCAGCACTCGATGCGACTTCACACTCATGTGTCATCGCAATGTTAACACTGCGAGCCTGTTCTGACCGTTGAGCCTTCAAATTTGAATTCTCACTTTTTTGCTTTTGTTTCTCATCTACCCGCATAATGTTTCTGTATCGAGGTGGAGTTTTCTTATAGCTGATACTGCCCATGCCACTATTGTTGGTGGTGCACTCCTCATTCAAGGAAGAATTATGCACATTGGAAAGTCCCATAGGGCCTGTTAACGCCAATTCATAGTTTATAAAGAGATGCATGACCCATATTCATTTAGTTGCTAATAAACCTTGTAAAAGACAGACGTATATCATTTTAAATCCGACTGACACAGTGTTAGCAAAAACCAACCTTATCGCCCACAACATATGGTCGAATACGAGCCGGATCGAACCTCATTAAGATTTGACGGAGTGCCGATGTGAGAACAAAAGGATCGCATTCCATCTAGCGATAAGGGAACACCTGGTGTTGTTTTGCACGGATTTCTTAGAACTGGTCAATTAGTGTGTGTGTAAAGTGTATCGGTGTATCATTTGAACAATAATAAGAACTAAGCAAATAGACTACATTTTTAAAGATTATTGTGTTTCGTGTGTTACTCATAAACAATGACAACTCAAGCAGACCAAGCGTTAAGTGTACTCGAAGATTTGGCGTCATTACTCAAAAAGACTCAGATAAACATTAAAAAGTGTCCGAAAGAACGGTTATCGAAACCTGGATATTTACAAACGCGTATACAAACAATTGAAGAATACTAGGTAGCTTTTAAGAAAGCACACCATGATCTGTTGAGTTGTACAACTCGGGAACAACGTGGAGTTATTCCATACTACGTGAATGAAGAATTCCTCCTTCATGAAGACTTATACCTATGTATGTTATGAGATCTTAGAGATATGTTAGCTTCATGTACTTCGAAGACGAATGATCAATCTCCATGCAATAATACGTCTGATGGAAAATTACGGGCTAAAGTGATGCTACCTAACATACAACTACCTCCGTTTTCCGGTAACTACGAAGAATGGCCTACATTTAAAGACTTGTATGTGTCATTAATTCACGAATGCACTACACTAAATGATGTTGAAAAATTACACTATTTGAAGACCAGTATCACGGGCGAAGCGGCGTCATTATTGAAGCACATTCAGGTGACGGGTGCTAATTATGTTCAAGCTTGGGAAACGTTGATTCACCGATACGATAATAGGCGCATAATAGTAAATGCATTAATGAAGAGATTATTTTACCAGAAAAAATGTACCAGTCAAACTGCGGCACAGCTGAAAGCCCTTCTGGATTCTACCACTGAGGTTATTAACAGCCTAAAAAACGTAAAAGTGCCTACTGATTCCTGGGATCCAGTAATTATATTTCTGGTTGTGCAGAAGTTGGACCCGGAGTCACACAAAGAATGGGAACAGACTGCCTACTCGGTAAATGCTCAAGAACTGCCTACATGGAAGGAATTGCGCGAGTTTTTAGAAGCTAAATTCCGGATGCTTGAAATGGTTTCCCCGCCGACTACCACTAAACCTACTAAAGAGCGAGTTCTTCATGTTACAGCAACAGAAAATGATAAACAAAAACCGTGTGCTTTGTGTAAAGGAACGCATACACTGTCTCACTGTGACGTGTTCAATAAAATGACGATTAATGAAAGAAGCGAACATGTCAAGGTAAACAAACTCTGTTTCAACTGCCTTGGGGCGGGACATTCGGTATTCAAGTGCCGCATGCCAATGTCTTGCCGCACCTGTAAGAGACGACATCACACACTTTTACATCAACCCAAGAAGATTGATGAAGCGGCTTCAAATGTAGAAACTATGCACCCGTCTTCATCCAGCCAAGCAGATGTAGAAGAGAAGAAAGTTCACACAACGATTATGTCTCATTATCATGCGGGGCAGAAGATATCACTATTGGCCACAGCAGTAGTAATTTTAAAGAGTGAACATGGACACACTACTGTTTTAAGAGCACTGATAGACTCAGGATCTCAAGCATGTTTTATAAGCGAGAAGGCAACTCAGATCCTAAACCTAGAAAAATCACCTGTAAATTTAATCGTCTCCGGAATGGAATCCATGAAAGTAAGAGTCAAGCATGAGGTCAAGTTTCAAGTATTGTCACGATGGGAAAACCAATTCAACTTACCTATCAGAGCCTACGTGATGTCCAAGCACTTGACCTCCAACATACCTATAAACACCGCGATGGGGACTGATTGGCCGCATTTAGCAAACCTCCAACTAGCAGATACAAATTATTATGCAGCAGGACCTATTGATCTGTTATTGGGCGTTAACGAATATGCATTAATTCTCAAGCAAGGCCTTATTAAAGGTCCACCAGATACACCATGTGCCCAAAATACTTATCTGGGATGGATCTTAATGGGTGGAATAAAAATCAAACTGAACGCACGAGAAAAATCCTTGACGGCCATGAAGCAAGAAATTAACATAGAAGATTTACTGACCACAATATGGGAAGTTGATACGGACACGAAAAGAAAACTTACCCTAACTGAACAACTATGTGAAAACATTTACGAGAAAACACACAAGCGAGATAAAGATGGAAAATACATAGTCAAGCTACCGTTCAAAACAGAACAACCAAAATCAGTAGAAGGCAACACGAGAGAAATAGCAAAAAGAAGACTCCTTCAACTAGAAAAAAGATTCAGTCAAAACACAGAATTAAAGCAAGAATACATAAAGGTGATCAACGAATATATAAAGCTAAGACATATGGAAGAAATACCTAAGGCTGAAATAAATAATAAATCGGTATACTTACCTCACCACGCAGTGATCCGTAGTGACAAGGAAACAACGAAGACTCGCGTTGTATTCGACGCCTCGTGCAAGGGCTCCAACGGTACTTCACTAAACGATGAACTCTTGCTGGGTCCAATGTTACAAGATGACTTGAGAAGCATAATTATAAGATGGAGAATGCATGCTGTTTGTTTTGTTTCTGACATTCACAAAATGTACAGAATGATCTGGACAAACAAAGAAGACATCGATTATCAAAGAATTCTATGGAGAGATAATACATTAGAAGACATCAAAGACTACAGACTTTTGACCGTGACATTCGGAACGGCTTCCGCACCTTATCTTGCAGTAAGGACACTCAAGCAATTGGCTGATGATGAAGGTGAAAAATATCCCGAAGCTGCAAAGATATTGCGCGAAGATTTTTACGTCGACGACGTTATGTCCGGACACGATAATCTGGAACAAGCTATAAGAATTAGTAAAGATCTCAAGATGTTACTGCATCTAGGTGGTTTCGAACTGAAAAAATGGTCTTCTAACAACCGTGATTTCATGGAGACTATTAAACCAAGCGAAAGATCATCCAATGCACACCTAGAACTAAAAATTGATGGAATAGTTAAAGCTCTGGGCATACAATGGAATTTGGGTAAAGACCAATTCGAATATAATCTGAATCTACCCGTTATTGGCGAAGCAATCACAAAACGAAGCATTCTATCCGACATTCAAAAGTTATTCGACCCGCTCGGATGGATTGCTCCATGCCTAGTAATGGCGAAGATTTTAATTCAACAACTATGGCAGGAAAAGATTGATTGGGATGAAGTCGTAAATACGACACTGGCTGGAAAATGGGCCACAATACGATCTGATCTCGAACATGTTAACGAAATCAACGTAAATAGATGGATGGGAACAATTAACCAAAGAAAGGATTCAATAGAAATCCACGGATTCTGCGATGCCTCTATACAAGCATATGGTGCTGTAGCATACTGCCGAGTCACAAACTCAGATGGAACAGTAAGAAGCACAATCATTGCTGCAAGAACAAGAGTAGCTCCTTTGAAAACAATTTCATCGCCACGATTAGAATTGTGTGGAGCTTTGCTTCTATCTAAACTTCTAACGCAGATAAGGCAAGCAATGAGGATACCTGCAACACAAATATATGCTTGGACAGATTCTACGATTGTTATATCTTGGTTAAATGGAGATCCAATCAAATGGAAGGCGTTTGTGGCAAACCGCGTTGTCGAGATCACAACCAATGTAAGTTGCAGTCAGTGGCACCATGTCCAATCTCACGATAATCCAGCTGATATTGCATCAAGGGGTATGTCAGTAGCCAATTTGAAAGATTGCGACCTGTGGTGGAACGGGCCACAGTGGTTATTACACCAGAAGATACAGTTCACTAGAATAAACATAACACCAATAGATCTAGAAAGAAAGAAAAACTTCATACAAGCTCTGAAAATAACAGATAGTGAAAACGAAGAAGGTAATAAATTATCTGCACAATTAGATAATTTTGATACACTTACTGAATTACTGAGAACAATCACTTACTGCCGAAGATTCCTGAAACAAAAGAAATTAAAGGAAAAAATAGATAGCACAATCACGACTGAGGAACTCCAACTCTCCCTGCAAACCTGTATAAAAAAAGAACAAGAGGAAGAATTTAAAGAAGAGATACAAAGCTTAAAGGTAAAGAAAAGAGTAAAAAAATCAAGCAAATTAAAATCGTTAAATCCTTACCTTGACGAGAATGGTGTCCTCAAGGTGGGCGGCCGGCTCAGGAACGCGGAGTTGAGTGATGAATGCAAGCATCCAATCATTCTGGGTCGTAAAAGTAAACTTACCTATCTGATAATAGCAGAAGCCCACTCGAAGACGTTGCATGGAGGTATACAATTAATGCTTACTTACCTTAGATCCAAATATTGGATACTGCGAGCAAAAACGCTGGTCAAACTATACATCCATCGTTGCTTGGTGTGTGCTAAACTAAACGCAAAAGTGAGAACACAAGTAATGGGGGACTTACCAAGTATACGGGTGAAACCAGCACGAGCATTCCTCAATTCAGGTGTTGACTTTGCGGGACCATTCCAAGTATTATTGAGTAAGGGTAGAGGAGCTAGAACAAGTAAGGCCTATATAGCCCTATTCATTTGCATGTCCACCAAGGCACTACACTTGGAATTGGTCGGAGACTTAAGTACAGCAGCATTCATAGGCGCCTTCAAAAGGTTTTGCGCCCGCAGAGGAAAATGTGCAAATCTATGGAGCGATCAAGGGCGAAACTTTGTTGGTGCCAACAAACAATTATATGAGGCCTGGAAAGAAGCTGGTTTGCAATTTGATGGAAAAATCGCTGAATTACTTGCAAACGACGGAACCCAATGGCACTTCATACCGGCGTACTCACCTAACTTCGGAGGACTCTGGGAGGCCGGAGTGAAATCAATAAAATTTCACATGAAAAGAGTCCTCACTACTAATTTGACATTCGAAGAGATGACGACGGTTCTCTGCGAAATAGAAGCATGCCTAAACTCCCGTCCGTTATGTCCAATGGACGATGACACCATGCAAGCACTGACACCTGGTCATTTTTTAATAACGGAAGCACCAGTCACCGTCCCAAACCCAAACATGAAGGACGCTAAAATAAGTAATTTGACACGCTGGCAATATACGCAAAAATTGTTAAGTGACTTCTGGTCAAGGTGGCAGAAAGAGTATCTAACGAGGCTCCAGCAGAGACCAAAATGGTTAAAACGCGAAGAAGAGTTCAAGACGGGAGATATCGTGCTGATTAAGCAAGACAACCTCCCGCCGGGAAAATGGTCCATGGGACGCATCATCGACAAGCACCCCGGCCTTGACGGTTTAACTAGAGTGTACAGCGTAAAGAGCGGTGACAGTATAACCAAGCGATGTGTGACAAAGTTGTGTGCTTTACCAATCGATACAACATCAGACGAGATAATTGTATCACATTAGATTTATTTTGCATGTATCTTAACGTAATTAATGTTTTTGAAAGGACTATCATAGTCCTTTGGTGGGCGGCTTATGTTAACGCCAATTCATAGTTTATAAAGAGATGCATGACCCATATTCATTTAGTTGCTAATAAACCTTGTAAAAGACAGACGTATATCATTTTAAATCCGACTGACACAGTGTTAGCAAAAACCAACCTTATCGCCCACAACAGGGCCACTGTCCAGTAACCATGCACCTCTCCTTGTGTTTACCTTAAATGCGGACGTTGGTGGTAATGAGTCACATTGAATTTTAACGAATTCTTCTTTCAATTCATTCAGATCATTTAAAGTGGCATACGTGGTCTTCATCTCCTTAATTGTAGTTTGCATCAGTACTATGTCCTTTAGAAGTTTCGTGCAATCTAAATGATCAAACGTGATCGGAGGTAGCTTTTCTAGCTGCCGAGCCACAAACACTGGGATTTCGGTTGGTTCTGCTGATTTAAACAGTTTGATTATATCTGCCATATCTCGTTCTTCCTTCCCTTTGTTTTTTCGGACCACCTTGCGCAACTCCGTGGGTATGGAGTCAAACAGAAGCGACTTGGAAGTCTTAATTTCCTCACTCGAAAACGACGAAGTACATATCCGTACTAACGTTAGTTCGTCTATCACGGACACCTTATTTTGGATGTATGACAACATCTCGTCTATCACAATATTACACTTGCTGCACTTTACAACGTTCGTCATTTTTACAGAATTAGCGCTATCGAGATGCGCGACCGACTCGGATGGTTGCGCGGACGCGACTGACCGTTTAAGAGAGCTTATTTTAAAGGTCAAATTTATGGTGTCGGTGAAAAACAAAATAATGCAAAAGGAATGTTACACATAACAATACAGTCGGTAAATAGCGATTTTGCTTGCGAGACACAAGTTGTTATTATGAACAACTTGATCAAACGACTACCAAATAACACATTTAATAAACCAACATCGTGGGATCATATCCAAGGGATTCAGTTGGCTGATCCAGAGTTTCATATAAGCAGACCCGTGGACATTCTTCTAGGAGCCGACGTTTACAGCAAAATAATGTTGGGAGGTATTTTGCGAGGAAATAAAAACGAACAACCAATAGCTTAACAGACACAACTGGGATGGTTGCTGTGTGGGTCCATGAAACCGCAATACCAATGCAATGTTGTTCTAAACAATACAGAGGACCTACTCAAATATTGGGAGAACGAAGACATTAGCCAGAAGATAGAAATGTCAAACGATGACCATCAATGTTTACAGTTTTTTATGAAAACCACTAAGAGGCTTGAGGACGGAAGGTACGAAGTCCGACTACCATTTAAGCCGGAAAATAAGGAGAAGTTGGGGGTAACCAAACCACAAGCACTAGCTCAATTTAGAAACTTAGAGAAAAAATTGGAGAAGAACAGCAACATGAAAACGGATTACCAAAAATTCATGGATGAATATTTATCGTTAAACCACATGATACCGTGCAAAGTCAACCAGACACCCGAGTGTTACTTACCACACCATGCAGTCATTCGGGCTAAATCTACCACCACCAAGCTAAGGGTAGTTTTCAACGCCTCAGCTAAGTCATCAACGGGGTACAGTCTAAACGACGTCCTGTACAGGGGCCCAAATATACAAAAGGACCTACAAGAGCTTATTCTAAAATGGAGGCAATATCAATTTGTATATACTTCTGACATTGAGAAGATGTACAGAATGATCCGAGTGCACCAAGAAGATCAAGCGTATCAAAAAGTACTGTGGCGAGAATCAAACGACCAACCAATACAATCGTTTCAACTCGTTACGCTCACGTACGGAACCAAACCAGCAGGATTCCTAGCGATGATGTGCATGAAACTGTAGCGGCATATACACATATACATGTTATTTATATGTATACATTTACGTAATTACACATAGCAAGCATAATGATACATTATTTATTATTTACATATTGTGTCGGAACTTTGGCCGCTGTGGCTCAGTGGAAAAGCGCAATTCTATATAGCCTTATAACTATGTATTCTATAGACCCACGTTGCCGCAGGCGCGCGCGCATCGACACACCAGTCTTGACCTATTCTCGACGCGGAGCACTCGCTACTCGCTTGCTTACTATTCTGCTTATACCCTCTTATCGTTTATGCTTGAAGTAATTTCTGTTTGCCTAAAAGTGATGCTAATCTTTTCGTGCTATCCTGGGCCTCAAGTCTGCTATTTTTTATAAATTCGTCATTCCAACACGATCCCATTGTCATTTTGCTAAAAGTTCGTAATCTGCTAAATTCATAATGGTGGATCATTGGTCGGTCAGTGGTCTCGTAGTAGAATCGTGGTATAATGACATTGTCGTATTGCCATTATTATGAAACCCGTTAGTAGAAATGATTTTCGAAAAACTACTACTAAATTTGAACATTTAATCATGCCAAATTTCATTTATATATATTTTTACATATTATTTATTAGTGTTTTAAACAATCTGAAGTAGTAAGAAGTTCGTAAATAGCAAAAACATTGCATTTACATGTCTAACGCGGATAAATGTGAAAATAGACAACTCAATAATATTTTATCTGTTTAGCTGTCAAAGTCAAAGGTGACATTACTGCTTACCGACGTTTGTCGTTTATCTGTTTTAATTCTAGCGGCCGGTGTTTTGTTAGTTAATTATGTATTAAATATACAAAATGGTTCTAATTGAACAAATTTCGGCTCTAATTGATTAATAAAAAATATAACATTAATCAACCTATTTCGTGTTTATAGCTATAGAATAATAAATCAATGTCAAATTCAGTTTTGCTATCGCTTCGACGCGGTCTGGCCATAAGGGGAATGAGTTCTTCAATTAACCCCCTTACTCCTTTCCAAGGCGAAACGTTTTTACAAATTCCGCTTCGGGACTATCAATAAAGGGGTTTGTACTCATTCTCGTCAAGCGACGGGTTTGACGACGTCTTTTGCATTCCGCCCATTTTCTTTCCCTAGCATCCACTGCGTTGGCTAGCTCGAGAATATTTGCTCGTAGTGAATACATTTCTCCATTCAATATTCACACAAACACGATAGCTAGCGAACACTTTTTTTGAAAACCGAGCTATTACAAGCAATGACTGCACAATGACGGTCCAATGGTAGGTCACTGATCAAAGGAACTGTCAAAGTTTTAGCAGATTACCGCCTAAGTCAGTCATTAATTTATCATTATGTACGAGATTACCATTCTAAGCCATTTCTTTCAATGGAGTGTCAGTGGTTGACCATTGGAAAGTCATAATGACGCCATTATATTAGTAGATTACTAAACTTGTCAAAATCAACAATTATGAAATCAATGATAGACCATTTTGACACTATTGTAATAGCAGACTTGAGGCCCTGAACTAATGTGTATTAGCTTTCGACAACAGTTCTTGTGATCGGAGTGACTATATATATATACTCTTAAACTATCTGTGCCTCTCAATCCTTCATTTTTCGTGTGCTTTAAATCTATCTGTATACCGCCTTGGAGTTATTATAAGTTACCCACTATATCTACCGGCAACTTTTATTCTATCGCCCCGAATCGTACCTACTTACACGAGGAAGGAACAACGGCAGCGAGAAGGTAGGATTTACCCATATTATTCCTACATTGGTGACCCCGCATAAGTAACCGCAAAATAAATAATACTGCAGATTACAAACAAAGCGATATTTTTTTTTATAACCATAATATGGCGGAAGGTTCAAAGTCCACTAGTAGCAAGCCATCTACTGAGCGTACCGAAATGCATGTTTCCACTGACACTTCGGACGTGTCAACAGAAATTTGCAGAGTTGCTGTTCGCATACCACCATTCTGGCCCGATGAGCCCGAAATATGGTTCGCACAAGTAGAAGGGCAATTTGCTATTGCGAATATTACTATGGACACGACAAAGTTTCATTACGTCATCGGACAATTGGAACCGCAGTACGCGAAGGAAGTTAAAGACATAATAGTGAAACCACCAGCGACTGACAAATATCTGAAGCTTAAATGCGAACTTATTAAACGACTCAATTCGTCGAATGAAAAGAAGGTCAACCAACTTTTAATTCACGAAGAGCTTGGCGATCGCAAGCCTTCCCAATTTCTGAGGCACCTACAGAATTTAGGAGGAACTAATGTCCCAGAGGATTTTATTAAATCCATCTGGACCAACCGTCTACCAGCTAACATACAGACAGTCATAGTGGCACAGACCTCCGTATCACTGGAAGCTTTAGCGGACATAGCAGACAGAATCAAGGATATTACTACCCCCTCGCCCCAAGTCGCATCAACCAGTGCGAACCCTCAAATATTAGAGGTGTTGGCTAAAGAACTTGTGGAGCTTCGGAAAGAAGTGAACGCGTTGGCGATTGGAAACCGACAGCCACGTTCCAGAGAAAGAGAAACAAGGCACACTCGTTCGTCATCCAAACGTTCAGAATCAAACTACAGGAAATTCCCGGTATGCTGGTACCATTACAAGTTCGGCAGTAAAGCAAAGACATGCATTCCCCCATGCGATTATAAAGCGGAAAACTCGACGGGCCGTCGCTGATGGCGACAAACGACTGCCCTAGCACCGGTCGCCTGTTTGTAACCGACAGAAGAACTAAAGTACAGTTCCTGGTCGATACCGGTAGCGACCTCTGCGTATTTCCTCGGAAAATGCTACGTGAACGGCGCACCAGCACCAACTACCAACTCTTCGCAGCTAACGGCACGCCTATTTCGACCTACGGTTATGCGTACTATAATTTAAACTTAGGGCTTAGAAGGGACTTCGGGTGGAATTTCGTAGTCGCAGATGGAATTGGCATCTGAAGAAAGGCAGAAATTCCCTGACGCTGCAAAAGAATTAGAAGATAGCTTTTACATGGATGATTTCTGCGGGGGGCGTCATACCATTGAATCAGCAAAAATAAGTTAAAATCCGATCTCATAGAATTGTGTCGATTGGGAGGATTTAATCTTAGAAAATGGACCTCAAACAAACCAGAGTTATTAACCCATTTAGAGAGAGAGAGCAATGTGACCAGTCAACGTACGAGTTCAAGCAAAACTACTCTACCAAAACATTGGGTCTCTGTTGGAACCCGCAAATGGATAAATTTTCCTTCAACTCTAAAATAGAGCCAGAATCGCCTGCAGCTATTACCAAGAGAAGTTTATTTTCGGACATTTCGAAGCTATTCGATCCATTAGGGTGGTTAACCTCCCTGAGTACTACCATGAAACTATTGTTTCAAAATGTCTGGCTGTCCAAGCTACAGTGGGATGACCACCTACCAGAGAAATGAACTCCGAATGGACTAAATTAAAACAAGAACCAGCAGTGACCGACGAACAAAAAGCCCTAAGGTTCGCGGAGCATTTAGAGCAAATATTCCAACCAAATGAAGCCCAGACTGATGAGATGATAATCCAGGTGTACAAATTAGTTCAGACATTAAGTTAGTTACCCCAAAAGAAGTATCTAGAGAAATTAAGTGTAATTTTAATCGAAGAAAATCCACTGGGTACGACCTAATTACAGGCGAGGTTTTACAGAACCTCCCACGTAAAGCTATAGTTAAGCTTACCACGCTCATTAATGCTGTATTTCGGTTGAAACACGTTCCTGACATGTGGAAAGTAGCTGAGGTCATTATGATAGCCAAGCCTGGGAAGCCACCTTATGAAACCACATCTTACAGACCAATCTCACTGTTACCAGTGTTGTCAAAAATATTTGAGAAACTTTTTCTAAAGAGATTGAAGCCTCTTATTGAAGCTGCAAATCTAATCCCCGATTATCAGTTCGGATTTCGAGAACAACACTCTACGCTCGACCAAGTACACAGAATCACTGATATTATTGAAAGGACACTAGAGGAGAAGAAGGTGTGCTCCACGGTTTTCCTTGATGTTGCACAGGCGTTCGATAAAGTGTGGCACGAAGGCCTCAACTATAAGTTAAGAACAATGCTGCCTCAACAGTTTTCAGATATCATAGAGTCCTATATATCAAACAGATTGTTTAGAATAAGACAAGGAAATGCCTACTCAAACCTTAGGCAGATAAAAGCTGGCGTACCCCAAGGAAGTGTACTAGGCCCGGTCCTGTATCTACTATACACTTGTGATATTCCACAACTAGAAAATGGAGTAATTGCAACCTTTGCTGATGACACCGCTATCATGGCTGTTGGAAATAGTCACGAGGAAGCCGTAGAAAAGGTTCAAGAGTACGTAAATCATGTTCATGAGTGGACTGCAACATGGCGTATCAAACTTAATGAAAGCAAGTCTATCCACATTGACTTCACGAATAAAAAGCCACAATATATCCCGGTATTCGTGAATAATCAACAAATCCCATATGCCAATACTGCTAAGTATCTTGGCATGACCCTGGACGCAAAACTGCGCTGGAAAGAGCATGTCAAAAAGAAAAGAGCTGAATTAGATATTCGATGCAAACAAATGTATTGGCTACTTGGTAGACAGTCGCCATTGTCAATACCTAATAAATTGTTGGTATATAAACAAGTTTTAAAGCCAGTATGGACCTAAGGTATGATATGTCCGTACTCAGGTAGGTAAATGAAAGGCGTTGTTCTTAGCAAGCGTATAATGCGAACTGGCCGATACATACTGTGACATCTTATTAATAGGGACTCCTGTATGATAATTTATCAATGTGGGTACTAATACATTACAACTCTCCACCCTAAACAATACATATCCGTACATGAAAATCGTTAAAAACTAGGTATAACACAATCGTTTCACACAACAATGCAATACAATGTAATTAACTCCGTACAATTTCACAAATAATGTAATACTAAGCTTAATAAAACATCAGTGACTTTCCTTACCATTTACATAATACTATTTACCGGTTCATCTTATTATTACTAGTACATACTTATTAACTAACATCATATTATATAATAATTTAATGATTACAATATTTTGGTGGCTTTTTTAAACGACATTTCCGTATAGGACGTGTACGAATTAATTCTGGAACATTCTCGGAATTAGGAGCACTTATACATATATCAGGGCTGGAAACATTAGGGAGAGGAACGGGGCTGGCCGCGGATGTGGACGGTAACACATCGTCTGTCGCGGTTCGGTTCGGACTACCACCCCCTACGCTCTGGGGGGCCCGGGACTCAACCTGTGGATGCGGTATCTCTGTGCTGACTATAGCCGGCGTCACCTCCGGCACCTTGGGACACTCTGGTTCTAGAGAACTCCGTTCTGTCGTACTGGTTGGACAAATCAAGGAACTACGCGATCGCTGTCTTATCTGGTCAATATGCCTATGTGTTTCTTTCCCGGATTCATCTACAACCCTATAGTCTGTAGCTCCCATTCTTTTTACTATTTTCCCTGGAAGCCATTTTTCATTACCTCTATACTGCCTCATCCATATTTCCTCCCCTAACTGTAAGGAACGTTCTGTACCGGCCCTTTGCTGCCGCTCCTGCACCCTTTTCATTTTCTGTTCTCTGTTGGGCCTTAGAGCATCTAATTTTGTACGTAAACTCCTACCTAACATTAGTGTCGCCGGACTTTCTCCGGTAGAACAGTGTTCCGTGTTACGGTAATGTAATAAAAAAGTACTCAAAAATGCAAGAATATTTTCTTTTTGTTTTACCGCTTTTTTAATTGTTCTTTTAACCGTGCGCACTGCGTTTTCTGCCGCCCCATTTGAAGCTGGGTGGTATGGGGCAGAAAATACATGTTCTACCCCCTGATTTGTTAAAAAGTCAGATAATTCTTTATTCGTAAATGGGGGGCCATTGTCAGACACTATTTGTCTGGGTAAACCCCATCTAGAAAAAACCTCCGTGAGTTTTTCTATAGTATAACTAGCAGCTGTACTGGGTACAGGAAATACTTCCAACCATTTAGTCCTTGCATCTACCATTACTAAATAGATTTTACCCCAAATAGGACCTAGGAAATCTAAATGTACCCTCTCCCATGGTCTGGAAGGCCAGAGCCACGGTGTCACGGCATGTCGCTGAGGCGAATCTGCCTCCCCTGCGCACACCGCGCACTCGCGACACGTCGCCTCCACCGCCTCGTCAATGCCCGGCCACCAAACATAGCTCCTAGCTGACGCTTTTGTCTTTACAATGCCCATGTGAGGTTCATGTAATTCGCGTAATACCCTAGCTCGACATCCTTCCGGAATCACTACCCTGTGTCCCCACATGACGCAGCCTAACTCATCGTAAAGCTCGTTACGACGGTTAAAATACGGCTGTAATTCCCGTATTTCATTATAAGTAGGCCACCTATCTCGAATATAACTAATAACTCTGCTTAACATCGGATCCCTTCCAGTCTGTTGCTTAATTACATTATAATCTAGTAACAACGCATTCTGAGCGAAATGTAAATAAGTTTGCTCAGGTAGTGCGTATGACTCATCGCTACTACTAGGAACAGGTAATCTCGACAGACCGTCCGCACCGTTTTGTTTTGTGTTGACGTATTCTATATCATACGTATACGCAGATAAAATGATTGCCCAACGCTGCAACCTACTCGCCGCCATGGTCGGTACGCCGTGCTTGGGACCAAATATGCTTACTAATGGCTTATGATCAGTTCGCAGTGTAAAACGTCGGCCATAAACGTACTGATGTAATTTTTTTAACAAAATACAATAGCTAATGCTTCGCGATCTATCTGAGAATAATGTTTCTCCGCGTTATTCAATGCGCGTGACACATACACGACCGGTCGGTCCCGGCCGTCGGCGCTCGGCTGTGTGAGTACCCCGCCTATACCCCGCGCACTGGCGTCACATGTCAACACTAACGGCTTATTTGGGTCGTAATGAACCAAAACTTCAGCACCTGTTAATATTTTTAGGGTTCCGTTGCCAAATGGCAAAAAACGGAACCCTTATAGATTCGCCATGTCTGTCTGTCTGTCTGTCTGTCTGTCCGAGTATGTCGCAGCCACTTTTCTCCGAAACTATAAGAGCTGTGCTATTGAAACTTGGTAAGTAGATGTATTCAGTGAACCGCATTAAGATTTTCACACAAAAATAGAAAAAAAACAATAATATTTGGGGTTCCCCATACATAGAACTGAAACTCAAAATTTTTTTTTTCATCAAACCCTTACGTGTGGGGTATCTATGGATAGGTCTTCAAAAATGATATTGAGGTTTCTAATATCATTTTTTTTTTAAAACAATAATATTTGGGGTTCCCCATACATAGAACTGAAACACAAAAAAAAAATTTCATCAAACCCTTACGTGTGAGGTATCTATGGATAGGTCTTCAAAAATGAAATTGAGGTTTCTAATATCATTTTTTTCTAAACTGAATAGTTTGCGCGAGAGACACTTCCAAAGTGGTAAAATGTGTGTCCGCCCCCCCGTAACTTCTAAAATAAGGGAATGATAAAACTAAAAAAAATATATGATGTACATTACCATGAAAACTACCAACGAAAATTGGTTTGAACGAGATCTAGTTAGTAGTTTTTTTTTAATACGTCATAAATCGTAAACCACAATTTACCTTTCATTCAGTCAACACAAATATAAAAATTAAAAAAAAAAACATTTCATTTCATAAACGATGATGACGAATGATGATGATGATGACCTGCAGGTTTGTACGGAACCCTCGGTGCGCGAGTCCGACTCGCACTTGGCCGGTTTTTTTTACTTTTAACATTGCTTCTTCACACCGCTTACTCCAATGCCAAATTACCTCTTTTTTTAAAAGATCATAAAGTGGTGACAGTATGCTACTCAAATTCTTAACAAATTTTGCATAAAAATTTACTAACCCTAAGAAAGAACGCAACTCAGTAACATCTCTCGGCCTAGGAATTTTTACTATTGCTTCTACCTTGTCCGAATCTACTTTTATACCGTCTTTAGAAATAACATATCCTAAATATTTGACCTCATCTACCATGAATAGACACTTACTTCTTTTGAGCTTCATTCCGTGATCTTGTAACCTTTTTAGCACTCTTTCTAAGGTTTCTAAATGTTCATTTTGTGTTCCTGACGTACTTATGATTACATCATCAAGGAACACTTCCACGCCAGGTATATCATTAAGGAGGTTCGACATAATCCGCTGGAAGATGCCAGGACTTGAGGACAACCCAAACACAAGCCTATTATATTTAAAAAGACCTCGATGTGTGTTAACTACTGTTAAATCTCTAGTGTCATCCAATTCTGTCTGGTTATAAGCCTGGGATAAATCAATTTTCGAAAAGAACGTAGCCCCGTTTAAACTCACTAACACATCATCAATCTTCGGAAGCGGATACCTATTGACCAGTAATACAGGATTTAACGTGACTTTATAGTCGGCACAGATACGGAGTCCTCCGTCGGCTTTACGTACCGGTACCAAAGGTGTCGCCCAGTCCGAGCACTCGACGGGCTCGATGATGCCCGCGCGCAGCATTGCATCCAGCTCCGCATCCACTTGACCCTTCAGAGCGTAAGGCAGCGGCCGCGCCCGGCAGTACACGGGAGTCGCCCCCTCCCGCAACTGGAGCGTTGCCTTACCGCCTGTGTACCGTCCCAATCCGCCGCTGAATAATTCTTTATACCTATTTAACAAAACAATGACAGAATCAGATTTTTTATTTAAAATTTGGCCATAATTAATAGTTTGTTGAAATGGGGGTATTTTTATTTCCATTTCAGATAACCATTGTCGGCCTAATAACGACGTTGTACCTCCATCGATCACAAATAGTTCTAAATATTTAATTTTGCTTTTGTACTGAACTTCCGGCCTTATGACACCTAACGGCTTAATATTACTTCCGTCATAAAACTTTAACACTAAGTTAAATGGTTCAATTGGTCTAGTACTAAAATATTTATCATAGGTTTTTTTACTTATACAAGAAACAGCTGAGCCTGTATCGATCTCCATCTTGATAACATTGTCATCAACCAGTAATGATAAGCTTACCGGGTTATACTCGTTCAAACACAGTTGGTGTAATTCTTCTTCTAGCTCGTCCGAACTAGAATCGCCTCTTGATCCACCCGGCTGCCCTCGCCCCGCAGCTTCGACGTGGTTCACTCCGCGCCTCTTCCCTCTTCCTGTGTTCGACTGTGACTTAGGGCACACGCGCCGCAAATGTCCACTTTGTTTGCATTTACTGCATATAAAATGCTTGTAGCGGCACTCATCAATGGCATGTCCGCGCCAACCGCACGCCGTGCAGCTCCCGGCGCCTTTGCCCGTTCCCTGTGCCGCACAGTGGGTCGAAACTATGATTTTAGTGACTTAGGGCTCAACTTTGCTTTTTTACTTTTTTCTTCATGTGGATGGATAGAGCTCATTAACCTCAACAATAATTGTTCTGATGTATTTTTTCCTAAACTTTATACTTTGGGTAGAAAAATGTGTTTTGTAATTTTTTTGTATGGAGCGGATCAAATAACCTTAAATTCCTGCTAAGTAGCGTGTGATCCCGCGTTGAAACTTTATTTTTCATATACCTTGTCTAGTCTATTATCATTTGATGCTATTAACGTGTGCATAAAGTTGCAACTCTGCCAAATAAATGGATCGAAAAAAATGAAAAAATATATCGAATAAAAAGCTACATTTTTTACTTTCGTAAGTTCTTTTAAGTTAAATTTGATATGGAATAGTAAGTAAAAGCACGTAATAATACACATAGTTACTTAACAACTAACAACAATACATTTAAAAGGTCCCTAATTAGCTTAAATTTACTAATATATGTAGTATTAGTAAATTTGTAAATTTAAGCTAATCACACTAATCATAATACATTTAAAAGGTCCCTAATTAGCTCAAATTTACTAATATATGTAGTATTAGTAAATTTAAAGCTAATCACACTAATCATAATACATTTAAAAGGTCCCTAATTAGCTTAAATTTACTAATATATGTAGTATTAGTAAATTTAAAGCTAATCACACTAATCATAATACATTTAAAAGGTCCCTAATTAGCTTAAATTTACTAATATATGTAGTAGTAGTAAATTTAAGCTAATTAGGGATCTATGAATTTCAATTTCTTTGTTTTAATGACTTTAACATGTTTATGAAATGTTATTTTAAGTTAGATTTAATACTGAATAGTAAGTAAAGATAGGTACATAATAATACAAATTAGTAAAGGTAAACTAACATTACTACAACTAACACAAGCAAACTAAAAACTAACTATAAACAACATCAAACATTACTATTTCCTTTCAATTATGAGTTTGACATTTATAAACTAATAAAAAAAACAAGAAACTTACAAACTACCAAAAAATCTTATTCACTATCGCTATGACTATCTTGTAAATTATCTACATCAATAAAATCTATATCGGATTCTGTGGGAAAAATCAGCAGAAGCTCTTTGACTTTTGGAGAGAGAACCATTATATTTTGTTTCACCATTCGAGGTCTTAGACTTGTGATCTTTGGATCAGAAGACAAAAGAAGATTGTGTATAATATCCTCATTTGTCGCCGTTCTACTTACCTTTCTAGAATGACTCTCTCTATATTTCCGGAAATCTTTATTACGAGCTTCCGCTGCCTCTTCCGACAGTTTACCTATAGGTATGGCACCAAAGTGCTTAATTATATCACTCCCATGTACTAACAATTTATGTATACTGGAAGGCATATAATACCAGGGATATAAGTGAACGTACAATTGTGCAGTATCTCTACAAAATTCGGAAAACTTAGAAAGATCCACGCTCTCTCCAGATGCAACCGTCTGAAGAATCACATGAAACCTTTCTATTAAATCTTTATCTATTCCTGTTATGCGAGCTGTTGTTTCTGCATCCCTAAAAAATCTTCTGGCAGTATTGCCATCATTGGTTGTGCCTACTCCTTGCTTGACTACGTCAATAAGTAAACCGCATTCTTTCTTAAACGCTTGCTGTATAGCGCTCTTTCTGAGTGACATTTTTTCTTTGTCATCGCCCCTGCAACTCCATTTTTTGAAGTCCAAACGATAAGCTGCAAACAAAAAGAAATATCACTTAAATAAAAATCTCACAAGTAACTATATAACGTGAAAAAAATTATGAACTAATAAAATTATATTTACCGATATGAAGTAAGCACTCCATGCTTCTTATCCAGGCATGTAAAGATGACATTCCATACTGGAACACTTCTTCGTTGTTCTCTTTTTGAGCAAGTGACTCTAAATTGTTCATCTCTGACGGTTTTGCTTTGCAGATATCACAGACAGCTGAAGATGTGTCTGACAAATATGACGATATTTTGCCGTCTATCATCGTCAAGTGCAATTCATGCTTAACTTCAACTTGATTGAACTTGATTGGCTGAAGTCTTTCTATTTCTTCGGTTATGCTAGCTTTTATAGTTACCACTGTTGACTGCGTTTCTTTGGTAAATTTGAACATTATCGGACGGCAATAGAAAGTTGATGAGGGTCGATCGTTTTCCCAAACAATTGTTCCATCACATTGTTGAAGCCTTATAGGAACTAGACTGGCCATGAAGATAGTTGAGTCATCAAACTCTGCTTCAGTCTTTTGTTTATAATTACTTTGACCTGAGGCTCCATCAAAACCCCATTTGCTTATTAGCAGTAACTCAGTTGGCGAATCCAAATCTAAAGTAATCACTTCTAAAAGCCTAGATACCGTCAAGTTGAGTAAAGCTTGCAGTTTAATAGCAGCTCCTTCTTCAGTTATAATTATGTCTTCTTTCCCTGGATAACATTTTGCCTTCGCTTGTTTTATTTTATAATAAGAAGGGTATAAATCAGACCTATTTTCACTTGCTGCTTCTCTTAGGCTTATATACTGCCACTTACTTAATTTAAGTGAAACTAATAAAGACAGTGCCTTATCGGGTGAATATGTACTACTTTTCGGTTTACTTGTACTTAAACACTCTTTAACTTTTTCTAGATCTTCGGGGTGATTTAGTAAATGGTTCATAATTTTTCCTACATCCTCATTTCCGGTGTTTCTTAAACTAGCAATTGTAGTAGCTTTAAGTTCATCCGGGGATAACGAAAGCGATTGGTTAATTTGATCAACGCGTCTTCGTTTTTGCCTGGAGCCCAATTCCTCGAAAGGTTTTCGAGGTGTAAATGTAGATGTCGAAGCTTCTGTAGTAGATGGTGGTAGATTTTCGACATCTTCAGTATTACAAATCTCGAGCCTTTCCTGTTCAGTGTTCACAGCTTCAGGTATCATTCCTTCGGGCCAGTTTATTGCACGTTCCAACCAATCACCATTTTTTCTTACAAACTGTGCTAACGTGCGACTACTTCGTTCCCATCTTGCACTGATATTTGAACAAAAGCGCGTACAGAATTTTTGGAGCTCAACACTGTTCTCTTCGGTCACGTTTATTTTATGTTGTAGGAATTGAAAGAATTTTTGACTATCCGACAGTGACTTGACCTGCTCTCTTAAAATCATAAATAAATCTAAATTGTTAACTAAATTATCCATTATAACGAAAAAGGGACGATCAGAATCACGAGATGTTAGTAGTAGTACGAATAAACGAACACTAGTTAGTATATAATAAATTATGGTCATTTTATACTTCCAGAATCCAGTGACAAACAATGTTTACAAATTTTTCTACTACCCTCATTAACTAATTATCCTAATTAATATTACAGTAATGACTAAAAGTGAAAAACATTGTTTTTTTATAAGGTAAAAGGTTAAGCTAATTACAGTAATTAAACACACAAATAGAAATTAATTGATTTCATATCCACATTTTTAAATAAAGGTCCCTAATTAGCTTAAATTTACTAATATATGTAGTATTAGTAAATTTAAGCTAATTAGGGACCTTTTAAATGTATTGTTGTTAGTTGCTAAGTAATTATGTGTATTATTACGTGCTTTTACTTACTATTCCATATCAAATTTAACTTAAAATAACTTACGAAAGTAAAAAATGAAGCTTTTTATTCTATGTATTTTTTAATTTTTTTCGATCCATTTATTTGGCAGAGTTGCAACTTTATGCATTTGTTTATAGCATCAAATGATAATAGACCAGACAAGGTATATGAAAAATAAAGTTTCAACGCGGGATCACACGCTACTTAGCAGGAATTTAAGTTTATTTGAGCCGCTCCATACAAAAAAATAACAAAACACATTTTTCTACCCAAAGTATAAAGTTTAGGAAAAAATACATCAGAACAATTATTATTGAGGTTAATGAGCTCTACCCATCCGCATAAAAAAAAAAGTGAAAAAGCAAAGTTGAGCCCTAAGTCACTAAAATCATAGTTTCGACCCACTGTGTGCCGTGCCCTTCCGACCCCCGCTCTGATCACGCTCCCGACGTTTGGTATTCAACACATGTACGTTTGCTGGTACCTCCGCATTCGCTTTATGCTCCACCACGGCTGCATCTCGCTCCGCCGCTTCCAATCCACACGCCAACTTAACGGCCCCTGAGTACGTCAGATTGTCCTCTGCGAATAGTCTTTGTCGTATGACGTCACTTTTAACTCCGCACAGCAACTGATCCCGCAAATTCTCCTCCAAATTCCCGCCAAACTCACAAGTTTTCGATAGTTTTTTAATCTCGGTTAGGTATTGAGTTATATTCTCGTCGTCCTTTTGTCTTCTTTGACGAAACCGGAAACGCTCCGCCATGACAGCCGGTTTCGGTTGAAGGTGATTTTTCAACATTGTCACGGCTTTTTCGTAGGTTAACTCTGACGGTTTGCTTGGGCTGCACAACGTGCTCAGTAGCTCGTACGTCTGATCACCAATGCCGGTGATCAAAATCGCCAACCACATGTTCTTGTCTACGTTATTGACTTTAAAATACATCTCCAACCGTTCGACGTACAAAGTCCAATTTCCTGACGCCATATCAAAGTCTCTGATTTTACCAATCTGTCCACTCGCCATTTTATTGTCTTTAACACTTCACTGCACACAATTTACGAAAGTTAATAATAAAAATACACAGTTAATCTCGTCGCCACTGATATGTCCGTACTCAGGTAGGTAAATGAAAGGCGTTGTTCTTAGCAAGCGTATAATGCGAACTGGCCGATACATACTGTGACATCTTATTAATAGGGACTCCTGTATGATAATTTATCAATGTGGGTACTAATACATTACAGTATACAGCTGTGGGGCTGCACCAGCCAAAGTAATCGTCAAATCATACAACGATTTCAAAACAAAGTACTTAGGGATATAGTCAGCGCGCCCTGGTACATAAGAAACAGCGACCTTCATCGGGACCTCAAAATGGATGTCGTAAGCCAAGTAATACAAAAATATGCAGAAGCTCATGAACACAGACTTCATCATCACGTGAATGTCGAGGCGATTCAACTCCTTGACACCACTGAATTAGTGCGAAGACTAAAAAGGGTTAAACCCTTTGAGTTAGTGTAGTGCAGTGTAAGTGAACACAAACTGCAGTGAAAGTGCTAACTTTTATAAAGAACACGTTAATCAAGTGTCTTCCCCTTAACTGTCAGTGAGTAAGAAAGACGTTATTGGACGATTTCTTAGTTTTATAGTTACTTAGCAGTTTAAGTTATATTTAAATTATTTATTAGCTAATAGGCTAGATTGTAATGTGAATAAAGTATCACCTAATGTGATACTTTATAAAGTAAAAAAAAAAAAATTCTAAAATAGAGCCAGAATCGCCTGCAGCTATTACCAAGAGAAGTTTATTTTCGGACATTTCGAAGCTATTCGATCCATTAGGGTGGTTAACCCCCCTGAGTACTACCATGAAACTATTGTTTCAAAATGTCTGGCTGTCCAAGCTACAGTGGGATGACCACCTACCAGAGAAATGAACTCCGAATGGACTAAATTAAAACAAGAATTTACAGACATAAAAACAATGCAGGTCAACAGATGGCTAGGAATGGAAGAAAAACAAAGAATAGAGTTGTTAGGATTTTGTGACGCCTCAAACAAGGCATATGCGTGTGTGATATACTGTAAGGTAGTAAAGAAAGAAGAGACAACCATCACATTAGTTGCAGGGAAGGCCAGATTGGCGCCACTCAGCAAAGTCTTATCCACACCAAGACTAGAGTTAATGGGCGCTCAGCTGTTAGCTCAGCTAATGCAAAAAGTTCAGGATTGCTTAGCGGATTATCCTACGGATGTTTACTGTTGGACCGATTCAACTTCAGTACTAGGATGGATACAAGGAGATCCAGCCCGATGGAAACCATTTGTAGCCAATCGTGTAACGACAATCACTAAAATCATACCATCAAAACATTGGCGATATGTCAAGACGACGGATAATCCAACTGACTGTGCAAGTCGTGGTTTGACTGTCAGGCAACTCAAAGACCACAAGCTATGGTGGCAAGGGCCGTCATGACTACCATCGCACACGAACCAAGAAAATTGTGAAACCATTTATGAGACGAGTTTAGAAACAAAGCCGTCTATTTTAAAACAAATCAACGCGATAGTCATTGCACAAAAGCAAGAATCGCTGATTACCGAAATTGTCAATCACCTAATTAACAAGTATAGCTGCATAACAAAAATCATACGTATTTTAGCGTGGATATTGAGATTGCCTACCTTGCATAAACAAGTAAGACGGCCATACCTCGAATTACACGAGCTTCGTCATGCAAAACAGCTGATAATCAAAACCATTCAGCAGGCAGAATTTGCAAACGACCTAGATTATTTAAATAAACACGGAAGAGTGCACTCCAAAAGTAGGATTTTGAAATTGAATCCAACCATAGATGAACATGGAATCTTACGAGTAGGCAGCAGATTGGAAAATGCCCACATGAGCCTCGAGATGAAACATCCTATCATCTTACCACACGATCATCTGCTAACCACACTACTCATAGACCAAGCTCACAAGTTGACTTTCCATGGCGGAGCGCGTCTAACGTTAGCAAACCTTCGACAGCAGTTTTGGATAATCGGTGGATATATGGCAACTAAAAGGTATGTGAGAAAATGTGTCATTTGCCGAAAACATAATCCCATAAGGCAACACCAGCTCATGGGAGATTTACCAGAACCAAGGGTGAATCCAGAACATGCGTTTTATCACTGCGGCGTAGATTACACAGGATTCGTCGAGGTCAAGGCTAACAAAGGACGTGGAATCAAAACCACTAAAGGGTATATAGCAGTTTTCGTATGTATGGTCACGAAAGCTGTTCACCTAGAAATTGTGTCAGATATGAGCAGCTGCGCCTTTTTGGCAGCTCTATCAAGAATGGCAGCTAGAAAAGGGGCACCACGACACATTTACAGTGACAATGGTACTAACTTCGTGGGTGCGAACAGATTGATTCAGGAAGAGTTTAACCAGCTTCAGAACTTATTCAGTGAAAGTTTTTTAACAGAGATCACTGAAATGGGCATAGAACGGCACTTTAATGTACCTAGCTGGCCTAACGCCGGTGGACTGTGGGAGCGAGCAGTACGCAGTCTAAAACACCATCTCAAAAGGGTCATTGGTCAACAAAGACTAACCTTCGAGGAGTACTCAACACTATTAGCTAAACTTGAAGCGTGCCTGAACTCTCGACCACTTTGTGCGATATCTGAGGATGCCGATGATATAAACTTCCTCACACCAGCTCATTTCTTATCAGGAAGACCAGGAACAACCATTATAGAAACTGAGCAAGATGCTAGAACTAGATGGCACTTAACCAATAAATTATTTCAGGATCTTTGGAAGCGATGGAAGACTGAGTACTTGGTACAACTCTCGTCTCGCAATAAATGGATGGAACCACAGAAAAACATCGTTATTGGAGATTTAGTGGTGATTCATGATGAGAATCTACCTCCAGGAAAATGGGCCCTTGGACGTGTGATCGACACGCACCCAGGAAACGACGGTCTAACCAGAGCAGTTTCATTAAAAACCAAAAATGGGGTCATGAAACGCCCTATCGTGAAACTCTCAGTTTTGCCTGTTAATCAAAATAACGTAACGGAACCAAAACCACCAACAAAACTTGCTACCATATTACCAGAAAGGAAAAGAAAGCCAAGGTCAGAAATAGTAACTGTAGTAACCGTTTTACTGAGTTTTCTCATGCTGATTTTTCCAACTTACGGTTCAGTCCAAGTAAAACCATTTCCCAGCAATCAGACGCTTTATTTTGACCCTGTATCAAAAGACAACACAACAACTAATCAGGGACAAATGGACATTAGTTATGTACTACGACATGGAACCTTATTGGACAGGCATAAAAACATACAATAAAATAGCTAATTATCAAGAACAATATGCGCAACCATTGAAACACAATCTCATTGTAATTTGATCGTCGAGCAAGCCCGCCACGATTACCAGGAACTAGAATACTACAATGAACTTTTGTTATCACAGCATTTTGATGTCCACGCTAGACAGCGACGCGCGGGACAGACGGGTCGGCCCCGACGAGGTTTAATCGACTGTGTCGGGTATCTAGCGAATGACTTATTCGGAGTATTGGACTCACGTTTTGAAAACCAGTACGAAAAGGACATTGAGACCATACATCGCAATGAGAAACACCTTTCCAATTTATGGAAAAACCAAACTTCCGTAATTGAAGCTGAGTTCAACCTTATGAAAAGAATGGAGATCATTGTAAACAAACAGCACAAATTGATTAATAAAAAGTTAATGGATTTGCAAGAAAACGAGAGCGTTCTCCAACGTAACATTCAAAATATTTCATACGCCAATGAATTCACAATGTTAGCGATGTCCGGGAACGGCTTACTACAAGGTTTAAAGCGAGTTCAAGACACGTTGCTCGATGCAATAACAGACATCTTCCACGGTCAGATTAATATACATTTACTGCGACCAACGCAGCTTAAACGTGAGCTCCAAACCATTTACGGTCAGATGCCGGAAGATCTCACACTACCAATCACAAATATAGACACTGATCTTCAGTATCTTTACAAGCTACTGAAAGTCAAGGCCAGAGCGATGCAAAAATATGTTATTATTGAAGTTACTTTCCCACTTGTATCCAGAGAAAGCTTCCAATTGTATAATATAGTACCTATACCGCACCAAACAAATACCCGTATGACCAAAATAATACCAGTCTCAGAATATGTTGCAGTCAATCTAAAGAAAGATTCATACTTTAGTATGTCCACCCACGAACGTACAGAATGTGTACACCATGGACCTACTTATATGTGTCAGCTGCTGAAACCAATTCTAGACCTAAAAAACGATGAAAGTTTTTGCGACAAAGACCCGGTAACAAATACATGTACAGTTGAAAAATCAAACTGCACCAATGCATGGATCGAATTACATTTGACTTCTCAGCACTTATACTTTTGTTGTGACACCTACACAATAAAAATAATATGCGACGATCAAGTAACAGTTCGTCAGCTGAGCCAAGCCGGGGTTATTGGCGTAGGTCAAGAGTGCATCATTAAAGGCAAGGACTTCTCACTATATTCGATTCGTCATCAATCCAACCATGTCAGCATTTCACCAACCATTTATATGCCTGAATTCGACCAAATCAATCACTTGGTTAACATAAAAATCCCTGACGGAAGCAAATTGATGACGGAAACCTTACCATATCAATGGATAGTCTCGGGGAAAAGATAGAAAAACTGAAGAAAAGCGATTCGGAAATAGAAGAGATATCGCCCCATGATATCCACCAGTACGTAATTTGCTACGTATTACTGTCGATCGTTCTATGCGCGGCAGCAGTCTGGATGTGGAAAACTGGGCGATGCGGCCTGTGCCGCAAGCCTGGGCAGCCTGGCGAGGGATCCTGCCGGCACGAGACAGCGGTGGCCCCGCCAAAACCGCGGCGTCGCAGCGAAAGTCGCCATGAGCAAGAGTTTGCAGCGGCTCGGCCGACACCGAAACCAAGCAAAAGTGACAATTATAGTGAAGTGCTTAGTGCGAAAGATCTACAAAATAAAAGTGAAATCGAGTTTAGTTTATACAGTTGTGCCAAACGCTGGCCTAGTGCATTCAAACGGGACAAAAATAAGGACTCAGGCCACCGAAATGTCGCCTTTTCTGTAGAGGACTCGATAGTTTAAATAAATAAATAAAATAAAATTCATTTAATTCAGATAACAGTGATCCATATTTTGTTAGTATTACACACAGCTTATATTCTAGTGTTAGTAACATTGATATACAAAGAATATTATTAAAACAAAGGACGACCAGGCAGAAAGACATAGGTATGTTCCCTACCTAATCAACCTCCGCATAAAATGCTTGATATTGGGAGTATAGCTCTCCGCCACAGCTCTCAGGATATAGTTGCGACTACTCCGCGCTCTGCACAGCAGCGAAGCTGTTTTTTTGCGTATTATGGCATGAAAGCCATCTGTGTGGGTCTCAGCAAACATTTCTGAAGCGCTACAGAAACGGGGCAGTCGCAGCAATATCCTGAAAGCATTATTATATTGAACGCGCAGGACATCCAGCGATCTCTTAGTGTAGTTGACCCATAGACTGCTCGTGTAAAAGCTCTGACAGTAGGCCTTAAAAAGAGTAATTTTTACTAGGTCAGAGCACCGAGCAAATCTACGGGCCAGCATGTTACCTCTGACCGCCAGTGCCCTACGCTCCCTCTCAATATCTATATCATCCTTAAGGTCGTCGGTGATGAAATGTCCAAGGTACTTGAAATTGGAGACTCTGTTTAAATGGAGCCCATTTAGCTTTATAATTTCTGGTACATAGTCTGGACACCTACCAGCGGCCTTAAAGAGCATATATTCACTCTTGGTGACATTATAAATAAGTCCATGTGAGGCAGCATAAGTTTCACAAACTTTGAGCAATTCCCTGATTGCCCCAGCAGTCGGGCCCAGCAGCACCATGTCGTCTGCGTAGCTGATGTTATTAACGCTCACTCCGTTTATTCGACATCCAACCGTCATACTGCTGAGCTCGGTGATGAGGCCATCAACATACAGATTGAAGAGCCTAGGGGATGTCAAACTCCCTTGTCTCACACCGCATTCCAATCCGTATGCTGGAGAGAGAGAGTTAGACCACTTAACCTGATTCTTTTGATTGGCATACCAGAACTGGAAGATTTTCAGTATTTCAGCAGGGGTACCCCTGTTCCTCAACTTGTCCCAAAGCACATCATAGGAGACGAGATCGAAGGCCTTTGAGAGGTCAAGGAAACAGGCGTACACCGGCGTCTTACGATCGGTATAATATTGAACAGTATGCTTGAGACTCAAGATAGCAGTTTCAGTTGATAGTCCAGGCTGGAACCCAAACTGTGCTTCATGAAGATTTAAAACAGTTTTCAAACATGAGTCAAGCATACTGTCCAACACCTTAGCCATGATCGTAGCCAAGGAAATCGGACGATAATTCCCCTTACTAGATATGTCCCCTACCCTGTTCTTAAAGATGGGAACCACAAGTGTTTTCATGAAGTTTTCCGGCAAGTACGAATGCCGTAGACACATCGCATAGAACAATGACAAGACCCTCGGCATGTGGACTCCTGCATATTTCAAGTGCTCAATGCTGAGTCCATCATGACCTGGAGACTTGCCTCTGCTCATTCCCTGTATGACTCTATTGACTTGCTTGGCAGAGAAGTGCATAAAAGTCTCCTTTGCCTGACAACAATACTCGGCATCTTCAGAAGGAGCTGAGGGACCAAGGGGAGATTGCACCTGGAAATGTTTCATAAACAGGTTTGCAATATCCCCGTGATCACTCTTCCCCTCCACACTCACCGCAAGGCCAGGCTTAACGTCCAACTTACCTGTGGATTTCCAGAATTTGCCAAAGTTCTTGGAAGCTCGTTGTTCTGCTATTATGTCCATTTTTATATGTTCTTGGTTATTCTGGCACCATTTCAAGCGACTTTTGAAAACTTTGCGAGCCTCTCGCATTTGTTCATAAACATAACCATAAGTTGGTCGTTTATGTTCCATCCAGGTTTGAAATTTAAGCCTAGCCTCACTGTGAGCATCACGTACATGTTTATTCCAGCCACACAGAGATCGGTGTTTTCTGTGAAACCCAAAGTCACTTCTGTCTTTAGATTGCTCAGCTGCCTCACTAAGAACGTTCACAATCCGATCATAAAACTTATCTAAAATTATTCTATGTTCAGTCAAGCTGCATGACCCATGACTGCACTCCGTAAATTCTTGAGGGAAATCGATATCTCGCAATTTACTATTACATAAAAACCGGTATCTGTCAATTTCAGAACAGTTTCTTTCACCCCATATAATCGCACTACGAGGCACTGTCTGAGTCACCAGTTTTGACCTTACTATACTCAAATCACATACAATATAGATGGGTGAATGATCGGAGTTATACACATCTTCTTTAATACCTACATCTACAACAGTGTGCCAGGCTGATAAAGTTACCACACAGTGATCGAGCCATCTCCTACACCCATGCGCATCACTAATAAATGTGTAGTGATTTTGCTCAGCACTTAGGAACTCAATATCGGCACAAACCCATGACTGGTCTGTACAGAAGTTAGTCAATTCATTATAAAAGTTTTGTTTGGGGTGCGCGTTAAAATCTCCCAATATGAAAACATTTTCAATATCATAGCTTGCTACAATAGCATTTATCTCACTCAATATATCCGTAAACATAGTCAAATTCTCTGGCGAGTCCGTAGGCATGTAGACAGAAAAAATCAGAATGGAGCGCTCACCAATGGCTGCCTTTATGGCCACAATCCGTTTACTACCACAGTCCAAAACAGAGACCGACTCAAACATGCCTTTCCTCCAGAGAATGGCCACTCCCCCATACGGCCTTCCTCTTAACGGTCCGACGGTTGTATCAACCGCTGACTTACCAGTAAATTCAAAGTCTTGACTTATGGTTCCTAACATCAATATGTCATGGGGAAGAAGCCATGTCTCTTGGAGGGCTACAACATCTGACCAAGCACAGATTGCTCGGATGTTATCAATAGAGCGTTTTGCTGACTGACAGTTTAACTTTAAACCAAATTTTATGTTTTTTTTATTAACAATAATTATTATTTATGTAAACCATTATATCTTTATTTTGCTTATCATGCATGCATTATGATTTAAGTTTTAATGTTGTTAGACCAGTAAGATTACTCTAAACAAATGTGTTTTTATTGTTTTCTATTTAAGCTTAATATTTTTAAATGTTATTATATACACCATAATATCGTAGAGTTAGCATCATCCTGCACTTCTTCTCGTCTCGGGAATATGTTCGAGTTAATCGAACACTCAGCGAATATATAATTGCATCGGTTCGAGTTAATCGAACACTCAGCGAAAATACATAATCGCATCGATCGCAAGTATGCACATTCGCTTGAGTCCCACAATATCGAACCAGTTCGCGATCAGATCTCTTTAGAGACACCACGCACTCAAAACCATTACCATTACCATTTAACCATTACCAATAAGTAGTTATATAGTTTACCATTTTACTTTGTAACTCTTTATAGTGATTTAATATAACTGTTTCCACTTTAATTGAAGACTTTAACTTTAACCAAAACCATTCTCTATCAATACGAAAAAGTAGTGTTAGGTCACCATAGCACCGAGCGCAACCTTTTTACAAGGTTGAACCTGTGTTTCACGCTAATGAGTGCATAAATACTTAATATAATAAATTAATAATGAGTAAAAAGTAAAAACTAAATTAAAATTAGGAAAATAAAAGTATAATAACATTTTGTAATGACGTCATTATACGTGTAATGAACTGAACTCATATTTTGTTTAAAAACACATGTACCAGATAGCGATGTTGATACTTCAAGACTTATTAGCGTTTATGAAGTATTTCGTTTTAATTACTTTAAGTGTTTATTTGCAATAATAAACATTTTGCAATACGATTTACTACATTTTTAAGGTTTAACATACTTGCATTAAAATGTTTTTGATTTGCGTATTAACAGACCTAATGAAATCAGTTTCGTGAGTAGTGTCTTAGTTTAAAATAATGCCCATGACTTCGATTGCATCCTGTAGATACTTTGTTTTCTATTTAACCTATTGTACAGATATGAGCCTAATAAATGTAAAAACCTTTTTACAAAAACATGTTTTGAGGTTGCATTTGATGTGCATACTATATCATTCCGTATTTTGATAGTATTATCAGCAGTGTAGGTAAGCATGGTGTTTTTTTTTTTTTTTTTTGGATGGGAAATCATCAAATGACTTCTCCCGCTCTGGGCGGAGCGGGAGCGCGTGTCAGACTTTTACTGACTAAAACCCACCCGTGTTCCTTCAGTTGCCCATGTGCCAGGGTCACGGTATCTCTTTCGAACAATCTCGCGACCCTGGCAGGCGTCGGTCCTAGCAGACCCCTTCATTGCTGCTGACATCTCTTTGAGGCGCGCGTGGAACACTACGCGCCGTCGACCCGAGCCTGGTCCTTACCGGGCCGCAAGCTCGCGCCTACGGTGGCCGGGAGTCCGCTATAGACTCCCGACGCCCGGGGCGTCTCCTCCTGCGGCGGCTGGGGACGTGAGGGCGCAGAGACTGCCACTCCCTCACACGCCCCGCCTCCTCCTTCGCGAGCATTACTGCTTCGCAGAAGGAGGTGACGGCTTCCCATGCCCTCTCGCTCCGTACCATGGCTCGCACCAGGGTTGGACGCGAGAGGTCGCCGCCGCCGATCGCCTCCACGAGGACACGGCGGTGCTCCGCCCAGGCAGGGCACACCTCCACCGTATGCTTTACCGTGTCCTCCAGACGATCCTCGCAATGGAAACACCCGGGCGTTTCCTCCCGCTTTATCCTGAACAGGAACCCACCGAAGCACCCATGCCCGGTGAGAACCTGCGTCAGGCGGAAGGTGAGGGCGCCGTGGCGCCTCTCTATCCACTCCTCAAAGAGGGGACTTACCGCCGCAATTGTGGCGTGCCCGGCGCTGGGTTGCGACAATCGTACTTGCCATGTCGCCATGAGATCCTGCCGGAGCTCGGTCCGCCGGGCCGCGATTTGTCGCGGCAGCGGAGTTTCGCCCCGGCGTTTCGCCTCCTCGCGCCACTCCCACATGTGGGCGAGGACCTTTGCCTCCAGATCCCATGGCGGCACTCCGGCAAGGAGGCTCGCCGCCTCGCACGAGACCGTGCGGTATCCCCGGAGGTAAGCATGGTGTGCTGTTTTAATACTAAGTGTATTATGAAAAGTTGGCGAACAGTCAACACGTTGCAGGATTTTTGTAGCAGACCTGTAGGAAAGAAAAAGGGATGGAAGTTTGCTACCTTTAAAATTGCTCTCTGAGCTCTTTCAAGAGGAAGTAGATTCGTTTTTGGTGCGCCACCCCATGATGTGATGCAGTATTTAATTATTGATTGACAAAGGGCCAAATCCACTTGTGTGATTAATTTTGAATCGCAACAGTACGTATTTTTTTTTAAACATACATTAATTTGCGCACACTTTTAACGAGACTATATGTTTTCTGAAGAGTGTCGTCTATCATTACACCGAGGTATTTTATGTTGCTTGTTTTGAGGATAACAGGACAATTACACATGTTTACTGAGTGGTTACCACATTGATGGGCATATAGGTGAGGGTTAGTAAAGTTAAGTTGGGGCTTGCGCATGGAGAAGTGAATAAATTTTGTTTTGTCAGCATTTAGGGTCAGTGAATTTGTTTGAAGCCAATTTGTCACAGTAATTAAACCTAGTTGTGCGATTTCGAAGAGTTCGGTACTGTTTTTAGCGCTAAAAATTGTCGCCGTGTCGTCGGCATATGATATAATTTTGCCGGCTTTGATATTAAGGTTACACAGGTCGTTAATATAAATCAGGAAGACCTTTGAGGCCAGAATACTTCCCTGAGGAACACCAAAACCCGTACATTTCTGCTCATTGCTCAAGGTTGTATCTATTCTAACGCATTGGTATCGGTCATGTAAATAGTCAGCGAATAGTTTTAGTGGCATTCCCCTTATTCCTATAGTATGTAATTTATCCAGAAGAACAGAAACACACTGTGTCAAAGGCCTTGGCTAAATCAAGGAAGACACCCAGGGTCTGGTTCCCTTTGTCAAGTTCTTTTGAAATGTAATCGGTCAAACTATGTACCGCATCGGCTGTAGATTATTTAGCTCTAAAACCAAATTGCGCAGGGGATAAGAAGTTATTGTGTTTAAGATAGTTCACAAGTCTATTGTTTATAATTTTCTCTAATATTTTTGATATTGAGGGGAGTAACGATTGTTAGGTTTTTAAGAATTTCAGTATTTAATTTGATTTAAAAGTTGTTTTTGTGGTAATATTTGAACACGTACTTGACCGGAAGTAATAGAAAATAACGTTTAAAATATTGTGGCTTTTAAGAATAGCAGTATTTAATTTGATTTAAAAGATGTTTTTCGGGCAACATTTGAACACGTGCTTCACCGGAAGTAATATTAAAAAAGAAACGTTTAAAATATTATGGATGGGGGGGGATGATTGGCGGGATTGGGGACTGGCAGTCTGATTCCAACTCTGGCCTAGTTTGGACATAACCCTCTAGTACTTCTTAAGTGTGCTGAACGAAGTTATTGTACTGTGGATAGTGATGGTAAATTCCCGAGAATATTCTCTTTGCGAGAACTTTGCTGTTAAGTTCTCGAGAATATTCTTTTGGAAGGGAATTTACGAGAATTTAAAAATTGGATGACTGTATTGAACCGGTTTATTTTTAGAGTAATAGTTTGGAGTGCATTTTAACGTTTTACGAAATTTACGTTAAAATTAGCTACTCTACAACTTAAATTGTCAGTAAATTCTCCTAAGCGAGAACATTCCCGAGAATATTTCCGAGAAAATTCTCATAAATTCTCTTAAATTTCGTTTGGTATAAATGTCAAATTAGGATTTCTGTATTAAAACAAACTTTATGAGTTACAAATTATCAGCTTTAATAAAATAAAAACATAAAGTTTACGGTGTAAATAATTAAAAACAATATAACAATCACAATTCGAACAATTCTTGAAATAAAATTACTTATAGGTACTATTCGTTCATTGACAACAGTGGATCAGTGGTCATGTCATTCTAAGTTGATATGGTCTGTTTCCGTCAAGATTAATGGCTCATCATCTACCTCTTCTTCAGATGTGTTCCCTTCTGATTCTAAATTGAGTATAGGCTCTTCTATTTCTTTTGTGGCAGATGTACTTGGTTGTGGTTCTTCGGACTCTGAGCAATCAGGCAAATTTTGGCTGCTCTTTCGGTATTGAATTTATTACGTTTTTTTTAATGTATATTTGAAAATGTGGAAAAAAAGTGTTCCAGAGAATCAGAAGTTGCTGGAGCAGCCAAAATTTTCAGGGCCATTACTCCTAATTCTGTTTTAGGATATAATGTTTTCAACCACGCAACGGGCTTAACTTTTTTAGCAATTTCCAGTCCGAAATCTCATACAGTAACCTTTTTCGAGTAAAGTATAAAAAAACAACAAAAGAAGTTGACTTTAGACCCTAAAATCAATATACATATCTATTCTAATATTATAAAGCTGAAGAGGTTTGTATGTTTGTTTGTTTGGTTGAACACGCTAATCTCAGGAACTATCTCTCTCTGGTCCGAATTGAAAAAAAAAAAATTGTGCTGGGTAGCCTGGGTTGAGGAAAGCTATAGGCTATGTAACATCGCGCTACAATCCAAAGGAGTGGAGTAGCAATGAAAAATGGACGAATACTGGCAGGCAATTTGATGCGATGGGAAGGGTCACGGGAGCAAAAATTTATCGCAGACGAAGTCGCGGGCAAAAGCTAGTATTGTATAAAAATTTAGCAATTTTACTTCCAACTTTAAATTCTCGTAAATTCTCTGTCAAAAAGAATATTGCAGAATGTTGCAGAATATTCTCGATCCGAGAATATTCTCAGTGAGAGAATATTCTCACGACCCATCACTAACTGTGGATAGTGAATAAATAATAATTATTGAGAAATAAACGAGTTAGTCCTTTTTAAAGTGAGTGTTATTGTTCCATCTGTAATGTTCCCGTAATGTGCAGTGTGAGTATATTTGCCTACTTCTAGTTTATTCGATCCAGTTCTTTAGTATTAAAGTTATTCTAACACGATATTGGCCTATAATTATTACCTAAGTCCTTATTTCCAGATTTAAACACAGGGATTACAACTGCCTTCTTTAGGCATCTAGGGAAAATTCCATTGGAAAGACAGATCTTGACTGACTTGTTAGTCTAGTGGTTAGTGACCCTGACTACTAAGACTGAGGTCGTGGGTTCGATTCCCACCCAGGACAAATGTTGTGTGATGAGCACAATCATTTGTTCTGTGTCTGGGTGTAATTTATCTATTATATGTATGTATTTAGAAATATATAAGTATATTTATCAGTTGTCTGGTTACCATAGTACAGGCTTTGCCTAGTTTGGGATCAGATAACGGTGTGTTGGTTGTCCTAACATATTTCTTTATTTATTTAGAGAATGTCTGTACCAAACGCGAAAATAATCAATTTGGTAGTATTTTCGTGATGCTGAAACATTCATTCACAGAAACGAAAAAACACAAAAAAAATCGCCAGCGGGCGCGGACGGTGAAGTCTGCACTATAGCGCGCTGATTTCACCGTCCGCGTTGATTATAGGTAGTAACTGGTGGCCCAGTGGTATCGGTCCCGACTCACGAGTTGTAGGTCGTGGGTTCGAACCCAGGCAGGCGCTTTACTTTGAGTAAATAATTTCATCACCACTGCTCTCAAAACCGGCATGACCTAGAATCAACAATTCGAAGACATGTGACATTCTACTAGCCGGCACTGGGCCGGCATGGTAGATTACGACCCACCCAGAGGAGGCCCGTGTTCCAGCAGTGGGAACAATAGAGGCTGATAATGATGTTGTTTACAAGTGCCTGAAAAACTCTTCGACTTTCTCGGGAATATCAGACTTCAAGATCACGATTCTACCAATCCGCAGTCCTTAGTTTCGTTAATTGGGATCTCCTTTATTGCTAAGAGAACGCTTTCGGCCCTCGGTTCTGCTCAATTGTAGCTTTAAGGGCGTATGTGTTGGAGCTCCTAAAATTGCGCCGCGTCAGCTTTCTGATCTTTAAGTTTTAAACCCTTTTATCTAGCGAAGACGGCTGGATGGCGAGTACACTACATAAATACGAAGAACTTTATGCCGTCAGTCACAAATACGAATTTCAAAATACCGATTTTCATAATTCTGAATGGTTCAAAATTCCGAATGTAACAACTCCGACGTATCATTACTCCTATTTTTATAATTCCTAAATTTCAATATTCCTAACATTTATAACGACTATTCTCAAAATACCGACTTTCAAAAGATCGAATAACAAAAAGTCCGACTTAATGATAATTCAAAATATCAAAAATACGAATTCCGATTATTAAAATACCGATTAATACAATTCCGAAATAAAAACGCTTCGTAAAACTGAATAGCAAGACAAATAAACACATAAATGCTCGTCAGAGAGAAGTATAATATTATGTTTAGTATGAGGAGGTAGAATTAAAAAACTAATGACATATGCGTTTTCCTACTCATAATTGCATAGATTGTTTGCAGTTATTATCCTTGTGTATATATCCTATAAAGTTATTAATTAGGTATGCTGGTAGGCTGCTTGTTTTACTATATACAGTGCAACTACGTGTACATTATTAGATCATATTATAATATCCAAGTTGTGTGTTTTGACAATTAGTGAAAACGAAGATAATAATACACAGTGCCGTACATTGGTTAATAATAAAGGAGGATTAAAATAGTTTTCAATAATACAGGAGATTTGCAGCATGCAAGCAGACATGCAGCATGCAAGCAAGCATGGAACATGCAAGCCGGCATGCAACATGCAAGCATGCATGCAACATGCAAGCAGGCATGCAGCATGCAAGCAGGCAAGCAACAAGCAAGCAGGCATGCAACATGCAGCAAGCATTGTTTCCGTCACGGCTCCGGCGCTGCTTGGTTTGGGCGGCCCCACGCTTGCTTATCGTCGCAGATAGTTTTAACGCTCACCACCGCAGTTTCACCTCAGCTCGCGGGCCGCCCCACCCCTTCGCGCCTACGCGGGCTTAAATTACACTCTAGGGGTAGGGCAGACAAGACTGCGTGAAGTCGGTTTTGCAGCGATTCTTTTCTGTCACAAAATTTTGTAGCACATGTTGACTTTTAGTTTACTCGAAGTATTGAAAATTGAAATGTCGTTTTTCGGACCGAGAACACTTCGAGCATTTGATTCTTCGAACGTATGAAAATCGAAAAACTCACAAATCGCATTTACGACTTTCGTAAATAGACATTATAATTCTTAGGTATTATGAAATTCGGAACATTGAAATTCGGAATAAAATATTTCGGAGTATTTGGGTGTTCCCCATCTCTCGTCCTTCCCTCATTAGAGCCTTTCGCACTTTTTCGAGGAAAGTTTGGACATCTTATTTTGCTGCGCTGCGCTGCGACGTCGACGGAAAAAGTCTGCGGGACAAGTCGCGCAGTGGTTTGGCCACCTCGTCGGCTGATGGTCCAGCACGTGATGGACCAGAACGTCCACTGTACGTAGCCAGATGTAGTCGTCGTTGGTAGCCTGCCGTGACACGGGTTTCATGGCACCTCCCTCCCGTCGTTACCGTGACGTTACCTTAACCAAAAATAGTGGGTCCACTGGGAACTGGGGCCCGTAGATTTGATATTTAATTTGTGTGTGCGTACACGCCTAGAATTAATTAGGAATGTTGCGACCTACAAAAGCGACTTGATCGCGGGAGTTTCTCAAATATTCAGATAAAAGAGATGCGATGAAACCATTTGATTGAAGAAAACACACTTTTCATACATGCATCAATTAAAATGCCAAGTAGCCATTTGTGAAGCCATGAGAAAAAAAGAACCTAAAAATAATAATGTTGTATGTCTTTCTAGGGTAGGTCATCCAGATCGGCCGACAGCAGGACCCTGTTGGGTTGGGCAGTGTTTACTCTAATTTAATAACGCAATAGGATAGATGTAGAAATGAAATTATCCGGAAATGTACCGGTGAAGACCCGATATAGTTTGCATAGTAAGCTAATTGAAGCGGTAGTGGGCTGAAGTGGGCTCAAGTTTGTCGTAGGACCGATGGCTGGTGGACCAGAAGAGTCCTGGAGTGGAGTCCGCGTAAGGGTAGCGTGGGACGTCTCCAAGCTAGATGAACCAGCGACCTTAAGAAAGTGGCTAGGATAGAGTGGATGCGGAAGGCCGAAGACAATGCTATGGCGCAGCTTGGGAAGGAGAGAGTTTATGGAAGTTAATTCATACAATCGGTGCAATCGGCCGATAGCGATGGTCGATCGCGTCCTTTCGCGACTTCATTTTTGGTTAGGTCGCGTTCATTTTGTTTGTCGAACACAAACGCGTGATCACATCGACTAAGCAGGTTTCCGAAATTTTATGTGACACTAGCTTTTGCCCGCGGCTTCGCCCGCGTGGATGTCGGAAATTAATGCAAGAGGACGTACTACCGCGATAAGAATGTGTTATTCCAGGTTATATAGGTAATATAGACTCTGTGTGCTATTTTCGATCCAGATCCATTCAGCCATTTTTGCGTGGTTGAGAAACAAACACCCAATCATACATATTTTCACATATATAATATTATTAGTAAGTAGGATTATAACTCATATTACTTAGGATTCATAGTTTATGAGAACATCATGTGTGTTGGTGTTTTTAAAATAAAAGTAATAGTATTCAGAGTAAGAAGACTGCGACATAGGGCTTGGTTTAGTTGAATATAAGTCTTCCTGGTTTTTCTTAACGCTCCTATTTTACCTATCAGACACTCAATCATTTACCAGACACCGAACATAATTATAGGAATAGTACTTTTGCCAGTGGCTTGGCCCGTATAGCTGTCGGAAAATATCACCCGGGAACCTACTACCGGGATAAAGTAGGTATCCTATCTGTTACGTATCCATGATATAATATATCTTTGTGCCAAATTCGATCTAAATCCGTTTGGCCGTCTTTGCATCATTGAGAAACAAACATCCAAAAATCTAAACATCTAAGCCATTTCGCGGTCTCTTACTTGGAATTAGGTTTATTTTGAGTATAATGAACACACGTGATATTCGCAATTACTATGAAGCCAAAGTAATATGAATTACAATCCTACTTATCCTGTACTACCCGGCCGCTGCCAACGCGCTCTGCGCCCGCTTTTTAAATCTCTAATATCTTCTAAGATATTCATTTAAATTACATACTGTAAAGGGCCATATTGATCTATATTAAATGCACAATGTATTTAAGGTACTTAATTGGATAAGGATTAATGCAGTATTGATTAAAATTGCTTCGTAAATAAGCCCTTATTTCTCGTAAGAAGTAAAAGATAAAAAATGGTTATTTTGGGTTATCCCTAAGAGATAGACATATACCATTGAGGACATTTGTGTAGGCCTTTTTAAGGTGTACAATACTGTAGTACATTATTTTGATCTATTTCGTAGGATTCAGCCAGGGTTTTTCGAGTTTTGAGACGTATGTCAGCGTAGTTTTCGATGACAGTTATTTTTTTCTAAATAAAAGAATCTTTCTAAAATAAAAGTAGCCTAAGTTACTCCTTGTTACATCAGCTATATGCCAGTGAAAGTCCCGTCAAAATCAGTCCAGCCATTTCAGAGATTAGCGGGAACAAACAGACAGACAGACAGACAGACACAAAAATTGTAAAAAATGTTGTTTTGGTATATGTATCGTGTATACATCCATATACACTTAGTAAATAGTGGTTATCTTAATATTAAAAACAGACACTCCAATTTTATTTATTTGTATAGATATGTATAGATATGACCGCGACCATCGTGTTTAAATAAAACGCATAATTACATTAACTGATTTATTTATTCGTTGACTCCTCGGCAAACTTAATTGGTCCACCTTTATTGCTTCTAACTAGATGCGCGCAGATCGCCGCGGTGCGCGCTGCGCTTTGCTCGACGCGCGACGTGCGGCACTCGCGAGCGCGGGCGCGTGCGGGGCGCGGGGCGCGGGGCGCGAGGCGCGCGGGTCGGTGGACCAGCGAAGTGGCCGCGGCGGTGCGCGCCGCTCCTACTCTCACACTTAACCTAGCTATGTACAAAATTAGTACCCGTTTAAATGAATGTATATCGAGTCTATTTACACGTGGGGAGGGTGCGGATGACGTCACTGTGCTGGCTGCACCTGCCCGGGGGGCGCGAGCGGCGCGGCCGGCACCGGGGGCGTGGGGGGTACGACCGGCACGGGCAACACGGGGGCCACGGCCGGCACCGGGGGCGTGGGGGGCGCGGCCGGCGCCGGGGGCGCGCGGGCCGCGACCGTCTCCTGTGGCGCGGGGGGCGCAGAGAGCGCAGGAGGCACGGGGAGTGCGGGGGGTGCAGCGACCTCGTCCGGCGCGACAGGTGCGACCAGCGCCACCAGCGCAGGAGACGCAGGCGACGCTGGGGTCCCCGCGGAGCCGGGGGCCGCAGGGGTGGCGGGGGTCGCACTCGGCGGCTCGGCGCTCAACAGGCATGCCATCTTCTTGTAGATCTGCGAGTTGACGAAGCGCGGGTACGAGTCGCGGTGCATGAGCGTGTAGATCTGCAGCTGCGCGTCGTCGAAGGTGTGCGGCGTCGGCTCAACCATGTTGCGGTTCACCACCTCGCGCACGCGCGAGTCCAGCGACACCTGCAACCGGCGGTGGTCAGTATGCGGCGGGAGGGAGAGAGCTGGGTGGGGTGGCTGGGCTGCAACCTCACCTCCTTGGGCGATAGGATGGAGATGTAGTCTTCGTAGATGAAGCGCGCCTTCTCCTCGACGGCGTCGGGGTCGGTCTCCCGCTTTAGCTCCTCGCACGCGAGCCAAAACATTATATTCTCCTCAGAGTACTCGCCGCGCAGAAAGTCGCGGAATACTTTCCGTCCGGCTGAAACACGTAAGGTAAGTAGGTAAACTCAGTCAATGGGTGCGCTCAGGAGACTTCTAAGCATTTGTGAATCACATGCTCTGTCACATGAACTCAAATATAATGCTAGTAAGAGTGTTCTCATGCTATGTGAAGCAGGGCTCAAGGCTCCCTCAAACGTGCCGCCAATTATAGTCCTCCAGTATTTCGGCCATGGCCATGGCCAATCTCAACGAAGACTAGGCATCAGCGCGGCCGCCAGTAAGATTAGTGGGGCGGCACTAGTGAGGGTGACTAAAGTAAAATATTTAGGTCATATTTTGTAAGACCGGCTACAGGACGATGAAGACCTAGAGAGGGAAAAGAGGGCGTTGGCAGTCCGTTGCAATATGTTGGCCCGCAGATTCGCACGATATACCACGGGTGTAAAACTGTTACTGTTTAGAGCCTTCTGTGAGTATTTATTTTATTATTATTACCTACAGCACCCAGCATGTTCAATGTAATGACGATCTAAGGGCAGTGTTGAGAAAACCCCGGTACTGCAGGGTTCCGCAATATTTGCGCATGCTACCATACCTAGATGATTTCTTCTCCATCATTAGGTGATCTCAGAACGTTAGCGTGCAAAATAATAAGTCCTTTTACTGTGGACTGGGTAAGTGTACACGCACTGAAATAGATTCAGTTATTATTGTGTAACTTGTTTTGTTTACTAACAAATTACTAACACCTTTTTTTTTGTGTGTACTACTAATAACCACTGCTTCAATAATATATAGGCGTGGTACGTACCGGCACTGCGCATGAGGCGGTCGAACGACTGCCCCCAGCTCTGGATCTCGTCCAGTGTGGGCCTGCAACACAACACTCCGTGTTATCGTATGACTGATGATGCATGATGCCATAGGAGGCGCGCGAGCCGAGCTATACTTATTGTTAATATCATGAAATAAGACAACCTATAATACGTTCCTCAGAACTCCAATGTGGGTCGGATCCTGTGTGGACAGAAACACGCAAAAAGTAAAGTATATCCCATCAAAACATAAATGTGAAATGAGAGCCAAGTTCCATATTATGATATTGACTTGGTTGTTAACTTCGACGACAAAAGAAGTGAGATCTAAATGGGTGCCAAGTTCAATGTTCCATCAGATGGCGCTGCCATCACGAGTTGCACCTGCTCTGTAGTATTTAATTGTTTAAAAATTGTGGAATAAGTTTTTTGGATCATCTATTCTTTTTGGCCAAATGGTTATACTATAAACATCCAGTGACAGTGTTATCTACCTACTGAAAATTTAGTGGAAGTTGCAAGTTATTTGTATGGAGATGGACTGACCCCAGTGTTTACATTTCTCAGTGACGCAATTTTACAAAATAATAAACAATGAGGATGCCGTGTATTACTAAAATACTCGAATAAATACGTGCTGCGACCAAACAAGCCTAGTTACACTGCGGAAAGTGTGAGTTTTTCTCGTATAAATACATCTTACGAACTGTTACGAAAAAAAAGATTCGTTCAAAAATTCAGTGCTAAACGTAATAGTAAATAGCGACATCAAGAACACAGAAACCGACAGTTGATAAAACTGATCAACAGATGTCAGTAGTCTGCATGTAGAACGTACAGTACAATTTGAGCGTGGCACATAACAACACAGTTAGCGCATTGAGATCCGTTCAGACTGGGAAGCTGTTAGTTGCAGGTTCGATACTGTACTCAAGATTCAATTTTTGTAATATTCATAATTTAACCATGGAGGATGATAATATATACGTCACTCAAAGAACACAACGACGACTTAGACGTAAGCGACTTCGAATTTGACATGGTTATCGATGGCTCCCACGCAGATGGTCGGAACTGACATTTTTGGCTAAAACCGTTTTTTTTGTGCTATTACAACAATCTTGAATAGTATTATCTATTACTAAAATCCAAATTTTAATATCTTATATAAATAATGAGTTTTTTAACGGATAATGGTCTTAACATTTAAACGCTCCCGCGCATAAACGTTTACGAAAAATGCTCTCCTGAGAAAAAGATTTTTTAGCCTTACGACCTTATGCGTGGGAGGCGTCGATATTTGGTATCAAAGTTTACCCAACAATAATAACTCGGAAAATATGGATATAATCGCAAAGAATGAAGAAATTAACACGAATAAAATTGAAACTACAGTCTGCCAACTCAGAAATAGATAATTTAAACTTAGAAAATATTTCACTAAATGACAAAATTAACAAGTATGAAAGCAAAATAAAGATTTTTAAATCACTAAAACTACAAAATTATACTTACGCAGATACATCGGCCATACCTATAATGTTCTACTCACCACAATATCAACGTCGACTCAGGACAATAACTATGAAAACAGGATTACCCAGGACCTCTTCTAGAGATTTTACAATGCATGCTATAGCGTCAATGAACCGAAATGATACTAACTCGCATGCACACATTCATGAGTCACCAATAAAAAACAATTTAGATAATACTTCTGTCACAGGGGCAGCGAACTTGTCACCTACAAATAGTTACAAGGAACTACAAGTTAGTTATAAACAAAACTCATTACCATTCAACGTGGAGGAACAAGAAAGTAAAGGCCTACACCTAGGCCTAGGCCTATACCTTTACTTTCTTGTTTTTGAAGGACACGGAAATACAGGAAACAAGCAAGAACATGTTACTGTTTCCACCAAAACCAATCATGGGCGCTAATGAAAGCGTAGAAAAACTGACAGAAAACAGATCCTGTAAGCAACTAGTGCAACAACTGACACCAAAGCATAAAATCGCAATCTTCGCTGATCAGACTGGATATGAAATTAGAGATATACTTCAAAACTTAGTGGGAAATAGTTTTAGTGTAACGTCAGTAATCAAACCAAATGCACCTCTGAGTTACATATTAAGTACATGTGCAACTATGTGTAAGGACTTCACAAAGTCTGACTTTGTTTTAATATTAAAAGGCTTTTACTGAACAAGCAAACTACATGCAAATTAATTTATAGGGATATATTTCGATTACAATAAAGGATTTAAAACTATCAAAGCTATTTGCAAAAGGTGCATAGAACTCAGAAAGCAAAACGGATTGTTAAAAATATTGCTACACAAACTTCTCCCATTTTGGTACTCAAAGCTAGTCAAACACCTACAAGTAGAGTGTTTGTAAATTCGTCCTCACAAACAAATATTTCACCTGAAATTATAAATGATCGCGAATTTTTTCGTGAATAAAAAGGTAATGCCAGATGACTTAAGTAATGGCACTCTATTACTGGGTACTAGTTGCTTAAAGATTTTTCATCAAAATGTGTGTGGAATAAGCAATAAAAAAACAGAACTCGAATTATATATTGAAACATCAGGTAATCTCGCGCACTATTTGTGTATATCGGAACATTTCTTAAACGACAAATCTGCCGAAGGTTTTACTATATCCAATTATAATCTAGTCGCATGTAACACAAGGATAAACAAAAAAAGGGGAGGTAGTCTTATTTTGGCACACAAATTGAAAGAATGCGTAAACATTGAGTCAAATAGTAAGTTTTACAGAGCCGAAAGTTTCCAGATATGCGGTGTAAAAGATGTTGCAACTGGGTTATACATTTGTTGTTGTTACCGAAGTCCCTATGATAAAAACTTCGAAAGCTTCATGTCTAGCTTAGAGAAATTGTTAGAACACTTTACTGACAAAAACTATGTTATATGTGGAGACTTCAATGGAAACGTCGTATTCGACGTACTCACTGTCAACATATACGCATATCTACGGATACTATAACTTGCGTAAGCGGCATTTACACCTGCCCATATTCCTGGTAGCCTAGTAATCATGAACTCGTTACTGAATAAATCTCTATCAGACACGGAGATTAACTTATTGGAACAAGAGAATAAAACGCCGCCTAATTATGCACTCCAAAGGGTAAAAAGAAGCTGGGAAGATATCTTTATAAGTGATCTGAATGAATTTAAAAAAAGATGAGAGAAATGATGGCACTTTTCTGTGGTAAACAGGAAAATGAGATACAACAAATTACTCTCACGTTAAAAGACATTCAACAATCCAATCTTAAAATAGAAAACTCAATCTCATTCGTAACTGCACAAAATGAGGAACTTAAAAAAAAATTGACAAGCTCGAAATTCAGGCCAAGGATGATAAGAAACACATCACAACAAGTCGTAAATCGAATTTCGTAATCAAGAACGTACCAACAACTTGCTCTGAAATACAGTCTTGTGGAATCGGAAGTGCCGTACTATAGGTATGTGGCCGACCCAGTTCTCGAAAATGGACATATCACACTGTACTGGGATCGATCTATCATCACTGACAGGACTATTGTTGCTAATAAGCCTGATATAGTGGTGGTGGATCGATCAGAGCGGCATACAATGATCGTTGACATAACAGTCCCGCATGACGTGAACGTCGTGAAAACCGAACAAGATAAACGTATCAAGTATCTTGATTTGGCTCGCGAGGTTGTCGACATGTTGGATGTGGACTCTCGTTGGGCAGCTGGATCAAGGGCTTGATTCAGAAAGCGGTACTTCTGGACACGGCTCGCATTGTTAGGAGGTTCCTCTCGCTGGACCCTGACCGCCGGTAGCTTGGACCCTGTTCCCGATACCGCTGGGCTACTATTTTTTACACGCTATATATTAGCTTCACTTGTATGTTTGTATATTTGTATGTTTGTTTGTAACCGTCTCCTTCTAGCGCGATTTTGACACACTTTAAACGACCAGATTTCATTCAAACTTTGCACACCTGTCAAAGACCGATGACAATGCAATAATTTCATAAAGTGCCATTATCCTTGTCAGGGTTACCAGGACAGCAAAAAAACTGTCTTCGAAAACTACGCTGACATACGTCACAAACTAATTTGTGCCATTATCCTTGCCAGAGTTACCAGGACAGCAAAAAAACTGTCTTCGAAAACTACGCTGACATACGTCACAAACTACGCTGACATAGGTCTCAAAATTCGAAACACCCTAAAAAATAGAAAATAAATAATAGTTAAAAAAAACTAAAAAACACGCTTCCATTGAAAACCAAACTAAAAATAATGGAAAAAAAGCGTGGGGTGCCTGATATCAATAAAAAAATACCTTAAAAAGCACCCCACGCTTTTGGAACGAAGTTCCTTATCGCGCGTTGTGAAAGGGGGCTAGACGGAAAAAAATCTTACGAAAAGTTGTCACGACATGCTTTAACCGACTTCAAAAAAAGGACGAGGTTTCTCAATTCGACTTGTTGTTTTTTTTGTTGTGAGTAGAGAGGGAGAGAGGGAGAGAGGGAGAGAGGGGGAGAGTGGGAGAGGGGGAGAGGGGAAGAGGGGGAGAGGGGGAGAGGCGGGAGGGGAGTGGGGAAGGGGAGAGAGAGGGAAGAGGGTGGGAGAGGGGGGAGGGGGGAGAGAGAGGTGGAGAGAGGGAGAGGGGGAGAGGGAGAGAGGGAGAGAGAAGGAGATAGGGAGAGAGAGAGAATATTTTTGTTGAGTGTATACAGGTTTTTTGTACATAATAAATAATTAAAAAAATTATAACTATTATGAATCCTGGAAAGGAACTTCGTTCCATCCGGGTGTCCCTTGGCACCTCTAAAGTTTTTTTCCATTATTTTGTAGTTTTTAGTATGGTTTTCAATGGAAGCGTGTTTTTTAGTTTTTTTTAACTATTATTTATTTTTATATTTTGAAATGTTTTTTTTTTAACTAATATTTAAATAGTTATTTGTGCAACAAGAGAGCAAAGTCATTTTTTGCTGCGAGTGCTGGTTTTGAATCCTGAGTGTGGCGAGGGATTCAAAGGCACGACATGCAAAAAACTTTGCTCTCATGTAACACACATAACTTTTCACTTCAGCAGCGAGAACACTTTAGGAGATAAAATAATAAACAGGAATAGATTGAAATAACTATTTATTGTGAATCAAAATAATTACCATTGTAGGTAGAGGTACCAATTCAAAAAAATGGAACATTTTAAAAGTTAAAAGTAAAATTACTGCAATTCTGCAAATTAAAAGTAACAGATTTATTTGGCAACGTTATTGTTGCATTGAGTTTAGTTTGATTATCTGGCTGGAGAAAATACTGTTCTCGTCGCTAGTTTCACTCATATTTTACGATTATTTAAATATTTTTTAACTTATTCAACTCTTTACGCCAGCTACGAAATTTTATTCCCGCTCTTTTATTTAAATTAAGGCGTGTTCGGAAATAACACCCATGATATTTTATTATTCAAAATATTTACGTAACATTATTGAAACTAGAAATAAATATTTACAGGTTAAATATCAGTTTTATTTGCAGTAAATACTTATTTTCGTTTAAATATAACAATAAGTTAAAAATTCAATAAATTACATTAAAAGACATAATTATTATCTTTTTGCAGAAATTCTTTAGTTAGTACAAATTTCCGAACGTGTTTGTCTTTGAGGTCGAATTCAAAATCGGAACTTCGAAAGGGCTGGTCTTTCTCTCTCTCTCTTTCTAATGGCGGGAAAGAGATAGAGTGTAAATGTTTCGAATTGTATGATTAACCCAAGGCTGAATAAGATATTCGCGGTTTTCTGAAAACAAAAATTAAAAAGTTACTTTGTCTCACTCAGTGAGCAAAATCGCATTTTGCTCACAGATTTCAGGCAGCAAAACCTACATGTTTGAGCTACTGAAGTGAAAAATATAATTTATAAGAAAGTTTAAATGAAATTGGAAAAATGTTACTTAATTACCTTAGCCACAGTTTTACAAATCATAATTATCATAACATAAGTTTCAATCTAATGATTAAAAGAATTGCAAGCACAAACCTAGATACTTATTCCACAATGGTTTTGCTATTAGGTAATAGTACTGGTATTACCAGAAAGGACATACCTAGTGGATGGAGTAGACACCTTACTCAAGTTAAACATAGGGAAGCTAATGTTGTGTGCTTTCCCCTACTCTGATACTTTATCAGATATTGATAATTATTATATTTACAGGTTGAATAGTACTATTTACCAGTTGACATGTTGTCATAGTGACAAATTATTGTATTTTGACACTTATAAATTTATTAGTGGTTTTAAGTTAACTCAGAGAGCTTTATCTCTGTCTTGGAAATGTCGACATATGATTGCTATGTTGATAGCATATAATGTTAATGAGATTATAGCTAATATAACCATGAATAGTGTTAGTGATGAGTCTATGTTGCCTAGTTTAACTACTAAATCTATAATACCAACATCCTCGGAGGCCACTACCAGTCAGATAGAGTTTTCTCTTCCTGCTGGAACTCAGACGGGCATTCTTGCCTCTTCAGTTATAGTAGTGAAGGTCACTCCAGATAACTCGTTAAACTAGGTAAGACAACAGAAGGTACCCTTTCAAATAACCAATTATTGTTAGGGAATAATAAAAAGATATCTTCTGGCATTATTAGTCATGAAAATAAAAAACCAAAGGGAGTGCAACACACTTAAAAATTGTATAATCAAAATATCCAAGGTTGCTCTTCCAAATTACTTGAAATAGAATTGTTTTTAGAAAACACCAAGTTTGATGTCATTTGCTTAACTGAACATTGGTTAAAAGATCATCAAGTAAAGTCAATAAATTATGAAAATTACTGTGTAGTTAGCTTTTTCAGCCGATAATGCATGATACATGGCGGATCATTAATATTAGTTAAAAATTCTATTAAATCGAAAGAACGAAAAGACATCATTGGGCTGTCTGTTGAACACACTGTTGAGCTGTCCTGTGTTGAGCTAGATAAGCATGTTTATAGTATGTGTATACAGACCTCCAAGTTACCAGAATCTATCTGTGTTTGATTCTGTAATGGAAGAGGTGCTAAAGAAACTTAGTACTAGTAGTAAGTCACTGGTCATATGTGGTGATTTTAATATTAATTTATTAGAAAGTAACTCAAATACTTTCAGATTATTAAGTCTTTTTAAGTCATTTAATCTGTCAAATTTTTTTATGGAACCAACCCGAGTGACAGCTTCTTCTGCCACTTGTATAGATAATATTTTTTGTAACTGTGATTACTTATACAAACAAATTGTAAATAAGTTGCCATCTGATCACAGTGGCCAAACAGTAACATTTTGCTCGTAGGTACATACCTCTACAAAAAATTCAAATAAGGTTTAGGCCAATGACATGTAAAAATCTAGAGGAATTTAATCATTCTTTGGCCAGTACATTATGTGTTCACAGTTTTAATAATGAACGTGACCCAAATGAGTTCTACGCCGAGTTCTTCTCATTATTAAACACGCAATTTAATGACAATTTCCCACTAAAGACTAAAAGTATTTGCACAAAGTTCTTATTTAGTGATTGGGCAACTCCAGGTATACGTAAAAGCAGAGAAAAACTTTTTGAACTTTATGGCCTAAAGCAACATATGACTAATAGAAGCTTTCATCAGTATGTTGCAAAATATTCAAAAAAAATTAAAAGTGTGTGCAACTTGGCTAAATCGCTTTATATTAGCAATAAAATAAAATCAGCGGATGATAAAATAAAAACTACCTGGCAAATAGTGTGGTGCCGGACGTAAAGAATAACACCACCCCATTTCTTCCCGTGGGTGTCGTAAAAGGCGACTAAGGGTCTTACTAGAGAATGGGCGGCAGCGTTCTCTATGCATTTTACCACCATACTGCGATCGCCAACCCGCCTGCCAAGCGTGGCGATTATGGCAAAGCCCCCCAAATTGGGGGAGGCCTAAGTCCAGCAGTGGACGTTTTACGGCTGAAATGATGATGATGATGATGAAATAATAAATGATGAAACAGGTAGGAAAAAACAGCGTAATACTGAATTTAATTTAGAGACTGCACAGTTAATGGGGCCACCCATTAACTCAGATATAGAAATAACTCAGGAATTTCAAAATTTTTCGTTAATATTCCCGTTAAAACTACTGAAGCTTTAAATTCGTCACCCGCTCTTTCCACTGCCTTACTCAAAAAGAATGTAAGGGCATGCCCTTTAGAGATGATTTTCAAAACATTGACACATATTGTTCCAAAAAATGCTACCAATGTCGTAGACTCATCTAGGAACCTATTAAATGATATATAGTATATCGCGTTGGTACAATCTGTTTTGTTTACTGCATTCCTATTTGGTAAGGTGCAGCTAAATCTAAATTTATTGAGGTGGAAAGATTAAAACGAGCCCTAATAAAAATAATGTATTTTAAAAAGATTAGATATCCCACCGAAAGACTTTATCAAATAAGTGATTTGCTTTCTAAGCTTTTGCTGGTAAGAAAACTATGCATTATTATTAATACGATCTTAAAAAAACACAAAGAGCTGCCTTATGATACCGCTATCCTGTCAAAAAGAAGGAGAGATATTATAGCACCGATTCCACAAACAAAAACCAGGTTTTGTGATAGACAATACGAGAAACGGTCATCTCAACTTTACAATAAAATAAATAAAGAGATATATGTATATACTAAACAATATTATGAATGTAAAAAACTTATAACTAAATGGATAAAACAACTCACCTACGACGACACCGAGGCCCTCTTGCAGCACACATCATAACTCACTCATTTAGGCATACACTTACTCCTATGTACCAGATGTACACTTACACACCACACATACACCCCACATACACCCCACACACATATATCACACATACTCAACTCACTTGTAACATACGCAAAACAGTTTAAATATCTCTTTTAATTTTTTTATTTACCATGTCGAATTTATATGTATAAATAATAAATACCGGATTTTGTATGTACATTACTTGGTTCCCTATCCATTTGCATAAAATTTTAAGACCTAATATAACGTGGCATACTTTTTTTCTCCTAATTATATTTTCGCATAATATTAATTACGCATAATATTTTAAGCATAATTTCTTTAAGCATAATATTCTAAAGCATAAAATATTTACGCATGATGATATTAAAACATATTTTTTAAAAGCATAATAAAGAAGCAAAGCAAAGCTAATTAACTCCTAAAACGTTAGACACTAATAAACATGTAAACATGCATACATCATGCATGCAGTAGGCATGCAGCATGCCAGCATGCAGCATGCAAGCATGCATCCAGCAGGCATGCAGCATGCAAACAAGCATGCAGCAGGCATGCAGCATGCAAACAAGCATGCAGCATGTAAGAAAGCAAGCAACATGCAGCAGGCATGGTTTCTGTCACGGCTCCGGTGCTGCGTGGCTCCGGCGCGCGGCGGTCCCATGCGAGCTAATCGTCGCAGATGTGTTTCACGCTCACCACCACAGCTTCGGCTAGCTGGCCGGCTTCGCCGCCCAGCCTCAGCCGCGGTGGCGAGCGTCAAAACCACCTGCTCCTCAGTTCGTGGGCCGCCTTGCCCCTCCGCGCCTACGCGGTTTTAAATTACACTCTAGGGGTAGGGCAGACAAGACTACGTGCAGTCGGTTTTGCAGCGATTCGTTTCTGTCACGAAATTTTGCAGCACAACTAATTGAATTTTTAAGACTATACTTTAACTTTAATTTAAGGTTAAAAATTTAATTTTAAAAAGTATGCATAAATACTATTATGCTAATAGTCATTATACCTAATAACATTATGAGAATTAAAATTATGCCAAAACAAATTAGCCGTCAAGATCATTATGCCAACATAAACTGTAAGCCAAATAAATATATGGAAAAGTATTATTATGGCAAAACAAATTATGCCAAAATAGGTATGCCAAAGTACATTAGGATAAAGAACATTATGCGAAAAGAAGGGATCCCACATTACTTTAATCTAAGTTGCGGAAGATTGGAGTGTCCTAACACAGGCAATTGTCTCCTACCACTAACTTTATTGTACAAATCTTGTTAAAGTTAGCAGTAAGTGTGTTTTTAGGTATCCATATTGATCATAACCTTAATTGGAAGGCTCTTATAGAACAGCTGTGTAAAAAAAAAAAAAATCGGCCTATGCACTTTTTCAATTGGCCAGAAAAGTAAATCGGCCATTCTCCGATGAGCAAGTTTTACGTGTCCGGGCTTGCATAATCCATAATATTATCTTATTCAATCATGCAATTTTTTTTTATATGTTAGATAGCATCCGTATCTAGCTGTAAACAAAAACATTGGCTTCTGTTTTAAGTAGTTAAGACTAAATTAATTGATCTTATGTTCAAAGAACTACTGTTCTCTAATTACCGTGGTGTGTCCGCACACCAACTTAATGTTAAAACTTGCTTGTAATTTCTATAATCTACAGATTTACTTTGATCCATTCAACGTTTTAAACGGTATTAAGCAAAGTGTATTACATTACAACATATCGACTCAATAGAACCAGTCTATAAATAATTATCATTAAGTAACCAAATGTCCAATCGAAAGTTATAATTGCCGTGACATTTTCTGTTTTCGGGTGCACATCCCTAATTAACAGTATTTGGCACATCACTACCGTACGCGTCGCGTCTCCTCAGTGTATGCCGCGGCCCATCACGAGTTGCACGTCTCTAACGTTAGTGTACTGCCAATGAAGCACGTGAGTATATAATTACCGTAGCCTTGGTTAAAAACTTTTCTAATTACCGTTGTACTTATTTTAATACTTGATTTTTTAAGTTAGACCCAAGTTGATTATGTAAATGGAGACAATACTTTGGCCTCCGTACGTTGTAATAAGCTAGTATTTGCATACTGTGTCGGTTTTCAACATTTTTAAGAAAATCTATCGTTTTCTAATTACCGTATACTAATTACCATATGTTTATAATTACCGTTGTATGAAAAATTAATACTTATTTACTAACTGTTGCCGCGATGTCGCACCAATGGAAAGTTTTCCCGCGGTTTTCGTAGATTATTATTATCATTGTCCGTAAATATGACTATATTATATGCTGACCATTCATGAAGTTATTTAATTTATAGGATGGGAAAACCCAAAAAGACGAAAGAGGAAGTTAAAGAAAAGAGAAGGCTCGCGAGCCTTCTCTTTTCTTTAACTTCCTCTTTTCTTGGCGTTGTCGTGCCGCGGCACGACAACGCCGAGAACGAATTAAAAATGACCCTGTTTTGTATCACCAATCAAAAGAAAAAGAGAAAGAAAGGTACAATAAAATAAAAAGAGATAAAAAAATACTTCCTATCTGCGAAATGTCACCAAAAAACCGGAAAAATACTCAAAAAAGAAATAGGGAAAATTTCAGAGCTTACTGTAAAAGACAAAAGGAAAAGGGAATATTGGAAACAATTGAGGAAGAAGTGATCGAAGATCGTGATGGGCTTGATGACAATACAACAGATCCTCTTGAAACTCTGTCAAAACCATTACATCTCAATGATTTATCATACTCGCTGCGCTCAACGCGCTCTTTACAAAATTGTTCCGAAAATACAAAATCAAAAAAAGAAGATAATCAGCAAGACGAGATTTGTTTACAGTCGACTTCTTTTGACAAAGAATTAGTTCCCCTGAAGAAGACATCAAATTTTAAACCTACCTTAATCACATCAACGCCGCGTCCATCTAGTGCTCTGTCCTCATCTTCTACTGAAAGTATGTTATTATTGAGCAGTAATGAGCAATTGACAGGAAATAAAGATACAAGTATGAATATTACGGAACGAGCGTCTTCCTTGTGTTCAACACCAACTTCACTATCTTCGAAGAGAATTGTCAAGAAACCGAAACGTAAAAAAATCTCACCCTTATTGTTATTCAGAAGACATGTATATAAAACAAATAAAGAAATGTCATATATGAGAAAAAAAATAGAGGAGTTAAAAAAAGCAAAAGAAAAGTACAGGAAGCAAGCATTAAGACTAAAATATAAAAACACGCTACATGCAAAACCAAAACAAAGTCACGATAAGGAAAACGAACCAAAGTATTTACATAATAATAATAAATAAATAAATAAATAAAATCATTTTAATTCGGACAACTAAGATCCATAAATTGTTAGTAACAGTTTTCCTTAAACCACTATTGTTAGTAACTTATTCTACAGACATAATAATGAGAAGATCACCCAGCAACTGGACATTGCAAATGGCCACTAGGGTATAAGTCTTCTGACAAATTGCCTTATTATGGCAGAGGAAGTGTCTGCCACCACAGCCTTCAGGATGCTATTATGACTGCCTCTTATTCTGCTCAGTAGTGAGGCCGTTTTTTTTCGAATGATGGCATGAAATCCATCAGTATGGTTCACCGCAAACATTTCTGAGGCACTGCAAAAACGAGGCAGTCGTAACAGCATCCTAAAAACATTATTATATTGGACGCGTAGGACGTCCAGCGACCTTTTCGAACAGTTGACCCAAAGATTACTGGTGTAAAAACTCTGACAGTAAGCTTTAAAAAGCGTAATCTTTACTTGGTTATTACACCGAGCAAATCTTCGTGCCAACATATTACCCCTGACCGCCAGAGCCCTACGCGCCCTCTCAATGTCCATATGGTCACTGAGGTCGTCGGTAAGAAAATGCCCAAGATATTTAAATTTCCTGACTCTACGTACAGGCGTACCGCTAATGACTAGTTCTACTGAACTATCTCGGCACTTACCAGCAACCCCAAAGACCATATACTCACATTTTTTGGCATTATAGATAAGTCCATGTGAAGCAGCGTAGGTGTCACAAACATGAAGCAACTCCAGGATCGCCCCAGGCGACGGGCCCAGCAGCACCATGTCATCGGCATAGCTGATGTTGTTGCAACTAACGCCATTTATCCTGCATCCGACACGCATGCTGCTGAGCTCGGCAATGAGGTCGTTGACATATAGATTGAAGAGCCGGGGAGACGACAAACCACCCTGTCTCACCCCGCACTCCAAACCATATGATTCCGAAAGCGCATTTGACCATTTAACATGGTTAGTCTGACTCCGATACCAGAACTGCAATATACCGAGGAGTTCCGCCGGTATACCCCTGCTCCTCAATTTACTCCAAAGCACATCGTAAGAAACGAGATCGAAGGCCTTGGAGAGATCAAGAAAGCAGGCGTAGACCGGCGTCCTACGGTCAGTGTAGTATTTTACAGTATGCTTGACACTAAGGATAGCACTTTCGGTTGATAGTCCAGGACAAAACCCAAACTGTGCGTCGTTAAGATGAACATATTTTTCCAAATGTGAGTCAAGCATACTGTCCAACACCTTGGCTGCAACAGTTGCAAGAGAGATCGGGCGATAGTTGCCTATGTCCGAGATGTCTCCTGTCCTGTTCTTCACGATGGGTACAACAAAGGTCTTGATTAAGTCTGCCGGTAAATACGAATGGCTGAGACACATCGTGTAGAACAAGGACAGGACCCTCATAATAAAGAGACTAATGTAGAGAAAATCAAACAAGACATCCAAATGTTTTTAGAACAAGACGAGAACAGTCGCGTTTGTCCTGGCAAGAGGGAATACATTTCAAGAAAAACAATAAAAAAGCAAAAACGTTTCTTGACAGACACTTTGTTAAATCTTCACACCAAATTTCTTCAGTTACACACGTATAAAATCAGCTACTCGACATTTTGCAAGATGCGACCATTTTGGGTCGTGATTCCAGACTCACGAGCAAGAGAGACTTGCATGTGTAAGACCCATACTAATATGGACTTGATCATAGCGTCACTCAAACGATTTGACATAATCGACCAAAGCTCCGCTCACAAAGTTCTGTCATCATTATGCTGTGTTTCAGAAAGTATAGAGTGTCTTTCAAGAAAATGTATAGATTGCGCAAATAGGAGTATTCATTATAAAGAATTTGATAATGCAAAGCTGATTTTTTACTACCATTGGATAACAAAACAGGTAACTTACACTAAAGATGGGAAAGAGAAAACTTCAAATCAAACGGTCAAGGAGAAAATTACAGCCAACCCTAAAGATGTAATCGAAAAGTTTGAACAGTTGCTGCCACCTTACATGAACCATTGTGCTAATAAAGTTTCTCAAAATAATTACATTAAACATTTAAAACAAAATTTAACTGAAAATGACTGTGCAATCCACGTTGATTTTAGTGAAAATTATAATACGAAATACACAGATGAAATCCAATCATTCCATTTTGGTGGCAGCCGGAAGCAAATTACACTGCACACGTCAGTTATTCATTTCAAGAAAAGTGGAGTATTGCGGACTCAGTCGTTTTGCACTTTGAGTTCTTCACTCAGACATGACGCAGTTGCAGTTTGGAGTCATCTCACACCTATCTTAAATTTCATTGAAAATGAAGCTCCTCGCGTAAATACCATCCATTTTATATCAGATTCTCCGACAGGCCAATATCGAAATAAAAAAATGTTTTATATCATCTCTCAACTTCATTGGCACTTTCCTAATCTAAGAGTGGTTGCCTGGAACTATACAGAGAGTGGTCATGGCAAAAGCTCAGCAGATGGCGTAGGAGCAACGATAAAAAGAACTGCAGACAGAATCGTGGCTCAGGGCTGCGATATTGTCGACATCGAAAGTCTTTCTGAAAAATTGAAAGCCAATGTCAAGGGAGTCATTACAGATATAGTACAAGAAGCAGATATTCTTCAAAAAGATCTGCTGATCCCTAAAGAGATACGGGAGTATAAGGGCACAATGAAAGTCCATCAAGTCGTTTGGAGTTCATCAAAACCGAACCTAATTGCAATGCGAAAGTTAAGCTGTAATGCGCAACAGTGTCTATTGAATGTGAACATGGTAGACATCATGGATTTTACTCTTGGAATCTAGAAAAAGCAGACAAGGCTGAACTTTCCCCGCCTTCCAGATTCATTTTATCTGCACCTTACGAAAACAAATATAATTGCGACACATCACGGTCTATTACTGCTAAGAAATCTTCAGACAAACCTAAAATTTTATCTAATCGGCTAGTAATGCCCGCAATTGTATTTCCTGGGTCTTCGAAGTCTCTTATTTCCAAACATGATATGGTTAAGACGTTTGAGAAGTTCGAAAAAGCGGAAAGTAGCTTAAATTTATCTGACACAGACAATTTTTGGGCTCCTGTGTCTCCTGTTGATTTTAGTCTTCCCATGCCTTCCTTCAAAATAATGACAAATGTTCCAAATAATAGTATTAAGGATAAAAAGACTACAGATTCGTTTTTCGATTTATCTGATTCTGATGAATCTATTTTTTAAATATTGTTTTTTATGTTCTGTTTTTTTATATTGTTTTTTGTTGCTTGTTATTTTTTAATAGAAGATTACTATAAATGATGACTGATTCAAATGTATGACATACTAGTCTGTATAATTATGATGATTCTTTATAGAGTACCTATAAGTACTCAGTGATATTAATATAAGCAAATCTTAAAAGAGCTGTGAGTACCTTTAAGCTAGACTTATTTTATTATCCAAGAAGATTTAGAATATTATTCTTTTAAGTTCCATCCTACTTACCTTTTTAATAAATATCGTTTCAACAAACAAAAAAATTACCAATTAAGACAATGTTTTGTTTTATTTCGTTTTTTTTATTTTTACCTGATTTTCATTGAAAGTGTCTTATTTTTAATAAATTATAGCAAAATAAAGTGTCTTTTTTACTATTGGTTATGATTATGAGGGACATCGTTAATTCTATTGCTTTAATTATAATTATATGTGTACAAATAATTAATGTGTGTTATTATCATTTCATTATATCATATTTTACATAGACTTGATTATATTTTCTAATTACCGTTGCATTAAATATTACATTTTTCTAATTACCATACTCACCAAATTTTTAAGTCTCTATAACTAGAAAACCACTATTAATTGTTACATGCCACATTAATTATTGAATTCGTATCTTTGATTTCTTTCATATTTTAATGTGTTTAAGTCAAATTAGCGAAAAATAAAAAAGGTTACGGTAATTAGGCAAAGAACGCCAAATTGGAGAATGGCCGAAATATAGACGCGTTACTTGTTGCCTATCATGGTCTAGTAGCCTCACTATTACGATACGGAATAATTTTTTGGGGTAATTCCACGGATAAGGGATTACTGTTCAAGGCACAAAAAAGGTGCATTAGAGCCATGTGTGGTCTGAAAACAGATGACAGCTGTGCACCGTATTTTAAAACATTAAACATACTTACGCTACCGGCGATATACATTATTAGAAATTAGTATTTTCGTAAAAACTAATCCCAACCTTTTTGAAAAAATGACAATGGTACGAAATGTTCCAATTCGCAGTCAGTATCAAAATTCTTTGAGCAATTATAAATGTAAAACTGCATTAGTAAAAAAAAGTGTCTTGGGTATGGCTCCTCACATCTATACATACATACATATACATACAAATAAATAAAATTGGAGTGTCTGTTTTTAATATTAAGATAACCACTTTTTACTAAGTGTATATGGATGTATACACGGTACATATACCAAAACAACATTCTTTACAATTTTTGTCTGTCTGTCTGTTTGTTCCCGCTAATCTCTGAAATGGCTGGACCGATTTTGACGGGACTTTCACTGGCAGATAGCTGATGTAACAAGGAGTAACTTAGGCTACTTTTATTTTAGAAAGATTATTTTACTTTAGAAAAAAATAACTGTCATCGAAAACTACGCTGACATACGTCTCAAAATTCGAAAAACCCTGACTGAATCCTACGAAATAGATCAAAATAATGTACTACAGAATACAGTATAGTACACCTTAAAAAGGCCTACAAAAATGTCCGCAATGGTATATTTCTATCTCTTAGGGATAACCCACAATAAACATTTTTTATCTTTTACTTTTTACGAGAAATAAGGGCTTATTTACGAAGCGATTTTAAGCAATACAGCATTAATCCTTATCCAATTAAGTACTTTAAATACATTGTGCATTTAATATAGATCAATATGGCCCTATGAATATCTTAGAAGTTATTAGAGATTTAAAAAGCGGGCGCCGAGCAGCTGGCGGGTCGTACGTCCGTTCCGTCTATCCGTTGGAAGCGGCCGGGTAGTACAGGATAAGTAGGATTGTAATTCATATTACTTTGGCTTCATAGTAGTTGCGAATATCATGTGTGTTCGTTATACTCAAAATAAACCTAATAGTATTATTCCAAGTAAGATACCGCGAAATGGCTTAGATATTTAGATTTTTGGATGTCTGTTTCTCAATGATGCAAATACGGCCAAACGGATTTAGATCGAATTTGGCACAAAGGTATCATGGATACGTAACAGATAGGATACCTACTTTATTCCGGTAGTAGGTTCCCGGGTGATATTTTCCGACAGCTATACGGGCCAAGCCACTGGCAAAAGTACTATTCCTATAATTATGTTCGGTGTCTGGTAAATGATTGTCTGTGTAGGTAAAAGAGGAGCGTTAAAAAAAAACAGGAAGACTTATATTCAACTAAACCAAGCCCTATGTCGCAGTCTTCTTACTCTGAATACTATTACTCTTATTTTAAAAACACCAACACACATGATGTTCTCATAAACTATGAATCCTAAGTAATATGAATTATAATCCTACTACTACTAATACAATATTATAAATGTGAAAATATGTATGATTGGGTGTTTGTTTCTCAATCACGTAAAAATGGCTGAATGGATCTGGATCGAAAATAGCACACAGAGTCTATATTACCGATATAACCTGGAATAATACATTCTTATCGCGGTAGTTTGTCCTCTTGCATTAATTTCCGACATCCACGCGGGCGAAGCCGCGGGCAAAAGCTAGTTTATAATAAAATTCCAAACGCCATAAAAGAATTAATTTTATACAATTTAAGAAAAAAATGAAATTGTTCTTAATTGATAAATGTTATTATACTGTTGACGAATACTTAAATGCTGAATTAATTTAGAATTATTAATATTGAGATTAAATTACTGTAACATTTTAATTATTTTATCATTTTAATTATTTGGACATTTCAATTGTTTTGACATATTTTTTTATTTTGACATACGAATTTTAGACGTTTTAATAATTCCTCATTTAGGTCTGATATGATTAGAGTGTTCACTTATAATTTATTTTCTACTTTGATACCAATATAATGCATGATTTACAAATATTTTTAGTTAATAATAATTTGTAAATGGCATCTATATTTGCACACTATATTTGTACGCCTCCTGGCATAACATAGTGCTCTCATTATCAACATAAGATCTGTATTCTTATAACCTATGTTAACAAATAAATAAACTGAACTGAACTGTTAAAGAAAAATAAACTGTTTGTATTTTGTATTTGTATTTTCCCCGTTTTTCCAACATTTTTCGTTACGCTTCTCTTGGTTGTAATGTTATATAGCTTATAGCTTTCCTCGATAAATAGGCTACCCAACACAAAAAGATTTTTTCAATTTGGACCAGTAGTCCCTGAGATTAGCGCGTTCAATCAAACAAGCAAACAAACTCTGCAGCTTTATAATATTATTATACTTAATATAGAAAACTCTCAGTAGTATTTAGATAACATACTATATAACATACTTTTTGATAACATACTTTAATTTCAAATCAAATTCTAAAAGAAACATTCGGAAACAATATAAATATGACATAAATTTACCTGTTATTAATAATATGATATATTATAAAAGTATCTATGTTACTGCTATTTGTGTGTACAACCAGTTACCACCTGTAATTAAGCAATTAAACGGAAATATATTTAAAAATAAATTGAAAAAAATGTTAATTGATAATGTATTTTATAATCTGCATGAGTTTTTTGATAAAAAATAATATTTGTAAATTAAATTCTTAACATACTATTGCATATCCGACTTGGGTAGACTGTTGAAACCAAAAATGTAATGTTTATTAATAAGACCTTAAAGTACACAGTTACGCAATAAATATATCTTTATCTTTACTCAGTAATCTTGATAGTGAGTACATTGAATAATGTTTTGTGGATCATAATGGCTTAAATGATGGTCATGGTGGACTTTTTTGTTATGTTGCTCTTGATGAAATCAACAAAAAATCAAGAAGCTTCGAATACATGACAGTAATAAAAAGATCTTTTAATGAGAAGATAAATTCCGTACCTATTCAAAAGAAGTATTACTAACAAATCTTGGACTAAATCAGTTTCTACGCAATTTCAACAAAATCATCCAAGTGTTACCCCAAAAAATCAATTAGAATCAAGTCCAAAAATAAAAATATAATAAAGTGGATTACTAAAAGTATTAAAGTATCAAGTACAATGAAAAGATTCCTGTGCTCTGGAACATTAAATAACGTAAGTATAAAAAATTATAAAGTCAAGTACGTTCGAATTCATGGAAGGGTTATCAAGCAAGGCAAAAAGCACACCAAAAACGAACGAATCACGTTATTTAAACAGGGCTAAAAATATAGTGAAAGAAACTTGGAAAATAGTAAACGAACACACTAAAAAGAAAAAAAGCCACGTACAAATCTTATCTTAAATGTAGACAATACAGTAGTTACTGATCCTCAGGATATTGCTGATTTATTTTCTGACAGTTTCGTATTCAAATCATCAAAGATAAAGATAGAGCGCTGTCATTGTTGATAGACACGACGGAAAGAGTTGAAAGTGATATATCTTTCAAGCCAACTACACCCAACGAAATTGCACAATTAGTTGACCAAATGGTTAATAAACATTCTTGCGGCTTCGACGACGTACCGATATCGATTATAAAGAAAAATATAGGGATATTAGCTTCTCCTCTTTCTGTTTTTTTTAATAAATGCATCGAAGAGTCAATCTTTCCTGACCAGTTGAAACTGGCCAAGCTGATTCCAATACATAAAAAACCGGCCAAGTGCGAGTCGGACTCGCGCACCGAGGGTTCCGTAAAAACCTGTAGGTATTCACGGTTTATGCATAAGGTTTATGTAATGAAATGTTTTTTTTTTAATTTCTATATTTGAGTTGATTGAATGATAGGTAAATTGCGGTTTGCGATTAATGGCGTATTAAAAAAAAACTACTTACTAGATCTCGTTCAAACCAATTTTCGGTAGAAGTTTTACCACTTTGGAAGTGTCTCTTGCGCAAACCATTCAGTTTAGAAAAAAATGAAATTAGAAACCTCAATATCATTTTTGAAGACCTATCCATAAATATCCCACACGTATGGGTTCGATGAAAAATTTTTTTTTTGAATTTCAGTTCCATGTATCCATAAAAAACAATAATATTTGGGGGGAACCCCAAATAGTTTTAGAAGTTTACATGGTAATGTACATGATATATTTTTTTTAGTTTTATCATTCCCTTATGTGTGTGTCCCAGGGGGGGGGGGGGGGGGGGAAGACACACATTTTACCACTTTGGAAGTGTCTCTCGCGCAAACCTTTTCAGTTTAGAAAAAAATGAAATTAGAAACCTCAATATCATTTTGAAGACCTATTCATAGATACCCCACACGTATGAGTTTGATGAAAAAAAAAAATTTGAGTTTCAGTTCTATGTATGGGGAACCCCAAATATTATTGTTTTTTTTCTATTTTTGTGTGAAAATCTTAATGCGGTTCACAGAATACGTCTACTTACCAAGTTTCAACAGCATAGCTCTTATTGTTTCGGAAAAAAGTGGCTGTGACATACTTGGACAGACAGACAGACAGACAGACGGACGGACAGACAGACATGACGAATCTATAAGGGTTCCGTTTTTTGCCATTTGGCAACGGAACCCTAAAAATGACATATGTAAAACGTGGCGTGCCTCAAGGCTCAATTCTAGGACCTATACTATATATTATTTTTACAAATGACTTACTCAACTTCATGAACAAAACTCGGCCGAACGAGAAACTTGTTGTTTTCGCTGATGACACAAACATAATAATTGGAGCAAAAGACAGAAACATTGACATTAAATACAAATATGGTTATAGAAAAAATTTGCGAATGGTTTAGTCAATAACTTATTGCTAAATACAGGTAAAACTAACCTCTTATTATTTAAGACTACGACTCGTCATAATGACAGCTTTATAAGCTGTCATTATGACGAGTCAGTACAAATAAATGGGGACAGGATTGAATTAGTGGACAAGGTTAAATTCTTAGGGATTAATATAGATTCGCTTTTAAATTGGAAACCGGAGCTTGCCGCTATTGAATCATCCATATCGTCAGCATGTAATGCCTTCAGGAGCCTTAGGAACGATTTGAACATATATCAGTTAAAGCGTATTACGCGCTGGTAGAGTCTAGGATAAGTTATAGCATCGTGCTCTGGGGAAATAGTTACAATTTTAACTGGCAGAGAGCGTTCATCTTACAGAAACGAGCCATAAGGACAATAGTCAGAATAGCCCAATGTGTCTCATGCTAAGATACTTTAAGCATTTGGGAATATTAACAGTTCCAAGCTTATACATATTGGTGCTCTTAAGTCATTTTGTGAAGTATTTACATGAATTTGAATCACAAGTAGAACGCGAGATTAGGGAAAGCACACGAAGAAAAGTTTTTAAGCAACGAATAGCACCAAAATTTAATATAGTAGAGCATTGCTCGAAGTACCAAACTGTAGAGATTTTTAATAAGTTGCCTTCTGAGTTAAAGATTCTGATTTATAACACCCATTTATTTAAAATCAAAATTAAAGGCCTTTTTAATTAGAAAAATGTTTGTATAATATATCGGACTAACGTCACAAAATAAATTATCTATATATTTATATATATTTATGTCTTTTGACATTATATAATTTTAGCATCTTTTGACATTATATTTTGAAATTGCTTGACATTGTATTGAAAATTGGTTGATATTATATTTTAAACCTCTTTGACATTATTTCGAAAGCTGTTTTGACTTTTTTTTACTGTTTGACATTTATATTCTAAACTACTATTTTAATTACTACGTATATAATTGAGTTTAACTCTGAGGTTAGTTAATCATTCATGGTCCATTGTATTCTTATGTAAACTGTATGTGTATAAATATTCAATACAATGTGAATTGTTTTATGAAAAAAAAAAAAACAAAATCGTCAGTCCTAAAATTTATTTGTAACTACATAAAATATCATTTGTTCTTATAACTTAGGATAATAATATATATTGTAGCCTAAGGTCTGACTTGGCTAGTTCTCATGTACGAATTAATATGTTCGATGCAGCAAGCCAAATTTTCGGAATAATAAAATAAGAACCGATAAGTAACAGGTTTAGAACTTGCGAAGGCTATAATATAATTCGACTGACCATTGAACTTGGCTCCCATTTAGATCTCACTTCTTTTGTCGTTGAAGTCAACAACCAAGGCATATATCATAATATTGAACTTGGCTCTCATTTCACATTTATGTTTTTGATGGGATATTATTACTTTTTGTACATAATGATCTTACACTATTGATGTGCGCTAAATATGGAAACAATAATTAATACTAAATCCCAGTTAATAACGTAATAAATACGAAAGTCGACTATACTCTTAGTTATAAGTACTAAAAAGGAAATATTTGGATTAAAAAAAAATAAGGGTGGTATTCAACTCATTATATTATATTCACGTGAAGACTATATAATCCACATAAAGATCGGCTGTCGTAAGTTTCGATTGCTGATTGCTGATTCTTAGATATTTTTTTTAGATACATACATACAGTTATTACAGGCACTAAGTATATAAGTGTTCCTAATAGAATCAATTAAGTGAAAAATTATAATAAAATGATAAAAATTTACCAGTTTCTGATTTATTCCTTTGTATTCATCTAATTACATGCATAATGCAGATAATGCCAAATTTGAACTTTCTAGGTCATCTGGAACTGGGTTAGAGTGTTGATCTATAGGTCAGTCAGTGACAAAAATGACGATTTTTGGACGTTAATATCTAAATAACCGTTTGACATGTGTTTATGAAATTTGGAGCACATACACTAGTGACAAAAAGTTTGGAAGCACCAGTATTTTTTGGGAAAAAAATGTAGCAAATTGATAAAAACTATTTTTATCGATGTTGTAATAAAATAATTAAGTGTTTTAAATTATTTTATAGTATTATAAATTCAGTGTGTCCTGTTAAATTTGCTTAGTACCCTCTAACAGATAATTTTAACGTCATGATTTATAATGGTCAGTATTTATTGAGAGTTTCCCATATATATTCACGGCTTAAGCTGTCGAAAGCTTTTGCGTAGTCAATGAAGGCAATGTATATAATTTTATTGTATTCCTTATACTTTTCCATTACCGGTAATGGAAAAGTATAAGGAATACCAGCTATATAATATATATCTATACAGATACGGTCAATTTGTGGAATCAACAAGGAATGCCAGCAGCATACATCAACATTATCCAAACTATCTACTCCAACAGTATAGCTAGAATCCAATTGGAATCTCTAGGAAACGAATTCCACGTAGAACGAGGGGTGAGGCAAGGAGACCCACTATCTCCGAAATTGTTCTCAGCCGTGGCGTATTTCCATTCTGTACAAGGCCAAAACGCAACCATAGGAATCTGCTCGCGTATATTTTGTAATGCATTTTTTAAACTTGTGATTACAATGTATACACGAATTTTGCGTACTACTCGTATATCGTTTGTAACGTAGACACGCACGTGCATCTTTCCAATTTATACAAGGCCAGAATGCCATCATAGGAATTTGGTAGGACTTCTGATTGCCGGGCTTCGATTTAAGGGGTGTTACGGGAGGAGGGGGGAGGTGCCTCTTCTGTGAAGGAAAAGTTTCGAACCCCCCCCCCCCCCCCATTTTTGAGAAATTTGTTTTTAATATTCTAACCTAACTTTCAATTTTCGTGTATCGATATCGATTTAAAGGCCGGAAGAGGTGTAGGGTTGACGAATAAAATGAAGGGGAAGTAGCAACGCTCGACACGACCCTTCGCTGACAGGGCTCGTCAACAGAATCAAGGCGTTTCCATAGGAGGTCACAGTTTTAACTTAACCTAACCTCCCCAAACCATGTCGTTTCTGGCACTCGCCGGCCACTGCCGCGGCACCGCTCGCTTCGCTCGCTCGGCTCGTGCGTAGGAGGTCGCAGTTTTAACCTAACCTAACCTAAACTCCCCAAACCATGTCGTTTCTGACACTCGCCGGCTGCTCGTCTATACCTACAGGTTTAGTTTGCATGCGGAGTAGTACTGTATATTATGGAACAATTTAGTTACTTTGGCCACTACAAAGTATACACGAGTATTTGCGTACTACTCTTGTATAGATTGGAAGACCTTGATTAAAAAGTGATTTCCAATCTATACGCGACTAGTTTCACACCCTTGCGTTCTAGCCTTGTACATATTGGAAATACGCTCAGCCGTGTTAGAAAACATCTTTCGTAACTTGAACTGTAAAAAGTTTGGTCTTAATATAAATGGGTTGAAAATGAACCACCTCAGATTTGCCGACGACTTAGTGCTATTCGAAGGAATCCCAGAAAACTTGCAAATTATGATACAAAGTCTGAGCGAAGAAAGCGAAAAGATTGGTCTGAAAATAAACTACTGCAAAACAAAACTATTATAATGACTAACTCTAAAAAGGTTGATATAAAAATAAATGAGGAAGCTTTGGCCTATGTAGAGGACTATATATACCTTGGTCAAGTAATCTCCACCAAAGACCAAACTAGCCAGGAAATTAATATGAGTATTGCAATAGGTTGGAAAAAATACTGGTCCCTCAAGGAGATCATGAAGTCAAAAGACCTAGGCATAACTATCAAAAGAAAGACCTTCAACTCATGTATACTCCCATGTCTAAAGCATTCAAAGAAAAGCTTTCCAGGTGTCAAAGAGCAATGGAGAGAAGCATGGTAGGCTCAAAAAGACAGGACAGAATTAGGAACACAGATCTCCGGTCCAAAACAAAACTGACCGATTTTCTAACAAGAATAGACCAACAAAAGTGGAGGTGGACAGGCCACATGATGCGAGACAATAAAGGCAAGTGGAGCAAGCTAGTGACAGAATGGTATCCAAGGGACGGCAAAAGAAATCGAGGTAGGCAGCCTACCCACTGGCAGGAAGAAATAAAGCTGACAGCAGGCCCAAACTAGCGGAGAGTACCTCACGACAGACGTCAATGGAAATGGTTAGAGGAAGCCTATGCCACGAGGCACATCCAAATTCGAGACATTTTGTGATTTTAGTTTTAACCATTTATTGTTAGTGTAATTGGTTGGTTTCGGAATAAAAGGCTTTATTATTATTATTATTTATTGAGAACTGTGTTCAGAATAGCGGTTAATTATTTTTGTGCAGTTAAATAGGAGTTTGGCTCCTTTAACATCGTCTTTTTAAAACTACCAATAACTTCAATATTTTGTGTCTAAAATGGGTAAAAGGAAAACAGTTGTCAATTATAACACGATCGGAAGTTACTTCTGCGGCAGAAGACAGGTTTACAGTAACAACTTCAAAGCGTAATCGTCGATTTACAGCATCGGATATTTCTCGGGAGTTGAATAAAACGCGAAACAAAAAGTGTCAATTTCTACAGTGAAGAATCGCCTTTCATCTGCTGGTCTGCATGGTTGTGTGGCAGTGAAAAAACCATTACTACGGGCAATACATAAGAAAAATCGTCTGCAATGAGCGAAACAGCATGAACATTGGACAATAGAACAATGGAAAACTCTACTTTGGAAAAATGAATCAAAATTTCGAATTTTAGGGTCTAATTGACGAGTCTTTGTCGCCGCAGATCTCATGAAAGAGTATCTGAAGACTGTTTAGTATCATCGGTAAAACATGGCGGTGGTAATGTTTTAGTCTGGGGCTGCTTTGCTCGAACTGTTGTGGGAGATCTTGTTAAAATTGATGGAATCATGAGGAAGGAGCAATATTTGCAAATATTATAAAATCATGCTTTGTCCTCAGGATTACGTATTCTTGGAGAACCATTCGTGTTTCAACAAGATAATGATCCCAAACACTCAGCAAGAGTATGCAAAACCTTTTTAGAAGAACAGGAGTCGAGGAGTCTTCTTGAATTGATGGTATGGCCCCCGCAATCACCAGATTTATCGCCTATTGAAAAATTATGGGATGAATTGGATCGAAAACCCAAAGAACGTTTACCACGGAGTACTAGAGAACTGTGGCAATATCTAAAGGAAGCTTGGAAAGAAATTAGCGCTGAATACTTGAATAAATTACTGGAGAGAATGCCTAGAACCTGCCAAGCTGTTATAAAGGCAAAGGGTGGTCATATAGATGAAAATCAATTATAAATTAATTTTATGCCTCTTAAATAAAACATCAATTTTATTTTATAGTTTAATTGTTATATTAATTAAGTACCTAATCATTCTTAATTTAATAATACTATATGTCACAATATTTCTAAAATAATTAGGAGTCAAACCAGTGCTTCCAAATTTTTTGTCGATAGTGTATGTATCTCGCAAGTCTCAATATATGAACCAAAGACACGTTTATGTGAAATAGTTTTTGAGTTATGAGGGGGTTAAAAGTGGCTCCAAATGGTTTGTGTAATATTACACACGGTGCTGCTCGCCAGTTCTGTTACTTGAACTTGGCTTGACACACTACCGCATGTCTAGATTCGTAATAGGTATTTTTTGAGAAGATTGTGTACGATTTGTTCACAACCGGAAGGGGTACTCACGTCGCATCACCGTCATTGAGCAGCGGCTCCTGCGGGCCGAACTCCCCCGGCTTCTTGCCCGGGCCGCCGTCCGAGCCGCGCTCCGCCAGGCTGCACAATACACTACATTGTAAACGTTCATTCCACTGCTCCGTTCTACTAATAAGTTCTACTGCATCTACGGTTGTAGGCCACGCAGCCCCCCCCCCCCCCCCCCCCCCCGTCCGCCTCGTGGTCCCTACGCTGGGTGACGGCGCGTGCGCGTGCCCACACTGCCGCCCACGACTAGCTCAGTGCGCAGCCTCGCAACACGAGGAGATGAGGGAGGTAAGTAAATCATGAATTAAACTCTCGTGGTGGTGGGCAGATATCTTTCACGAGTATAGTGAAGGATATCTTTACAAATAAACGAATTTTGAAGGAACTCTACATAACCTGTTTAGTAGGGCGTAGTGTCTGTACTGCTCAGTGGCCGGTACGTGTCGGTGTGCTGTAAGTGCTAGCGTGGCTGAGCTGTTGCGGCTAACACTGCAGCCGCGAGCCGCGAGCCGCGAGCCGGTCGTTTGCGTATTGTATAGTGCACGTGCTCGCATGCTCCCTTATTCGCAAGGCGTATGTTATGATTTCTACAGCTAGAAACAAATTCAGCGGCGTGGCCAACGCTTAACGGTGCTTTGAAGAGGGCATATCGTCGTTTTTGTCACTTTCGATATCGAATACTAAAAACTGGCCTCCTCTATTCCGCGCCATACTTTCCTGCCTTGTACCCATCACACGTCTTTTTAGGTCTTGACTGTCTGGCCTGCCTCTGACCGGCCGGGGCGGAAGCGGGCGGGGTGACTTACGTCTACATGAGAGAGGAAGGAGGGAGGGGGGCTCGCACGACTTGTCTGCACTCACCATCTAGCCCTGGAATAGAAAAAACATACAAGTCATAAACAATAATTATAAATTTGATCTAGAGGTTCTCATCTATTAAAGGCGTCATTAATGAGAAGAACCAGAGCGAGATAAGAGCAGGTACATATACCTTCAATTATATGTTATCACCTAAACAATAAATTAAATCTGATTGGAGATGTTTTTAAATGTGCAGTATTGCAGTTCATTAACGACAGAATACAGATGTTTCTTAGCAAGATCATCGCAGCAACTGATCAACATCGCTACACAGGTCTCCAGCGCCATCCAGAGCCGACAAAGCTGAAAAGCTCTCATGTACGAGCACAGTCTGTCGTACTGTAGCGGCGAGCAGCACAACGACATGCGTGTGAGTGAGACGGTGTACTGACCAGGAGCACGAACAACAGCAGCACCAGCACAGGCAGCAGGGCTTGGCGGCGGCGGCGGGCCGGCAGCCGCGCGCCAACGCTGCCAGACTGCACATCTGCAACACATCAATGATGTTCTACAAATGTATAATACCAAAGGAATCAATCGTGGAAAGAAATGCAGTGTGTAGCCTGCAGCCAAGCGCAGCTTACCGCCGACGACCCACCTTTAGTAGGCGCTGGTTATATACTATATACTAATGTAAGTATGCTCATTGCTCAGTATTGATTATGGACACCAAAAATGAGGACTTATGTAGGTACAGCTTATTTTTAAGTATTTACGTTGAATTCATTACAAGTAATCAACAAAAAATTTCAGCCTTTCATTTGAAAAGTTTAGGGGTGTCCGTATGGATTGAGGAGCTATGTCTCATATTTAAACGCGGGTACTACAAATATTTAGTAGTAAATTAGTTTATTTTGTAGTCCCGATCCTGGAATTTGTAGTAAAACCCATAAAAAGCTACGGGACTTTTTATGGGGCTCCTCAATTCAGACGCGTCTGGATAAAGGAGCCACTTTAGAAAACTGACCACTCAAAAACTAGCCCATGGATATTTCTGAAAATTTAATACAAATTTGTAGTATTTATGCGTAATCTATACAAAAAAACCGGCCAAGTGCGAGTCGGACTCACACACCTAGGGTTCCGTACAAACCTGTAGGTATTCACGGTTTACGCATAAGGTTTATCTTTATGAAATTAAATGTTTTTTTTTTAATATTTGAGTTGACTGAATGAAAGGTAAATTGCGGTTTACGATTTGTGACGTATTAAAAAAAAACTACTTACTAGATCTCGTTCAAACCAATTTTCGGTGGAATGTTACATGGTAATGTACATCATATATTTTTTTACACGCTTCATATTAGCTTCACTTGTATGTTTGTATGTTTGTTTGTAACCGACTCCTTATAGCGCGATTTTGACCCACTTTAAACGACCAGATTTCATTCAAACTTTGCACACCTGTCAAGGACCGATGACAATGCAATAATTTCATAAATTTGTGCCATTATCCTTGCCAGGGTTACCAGGACAGCAAAAAAACTGACTTCTAAAACTACGCTGACATACGTCACAAACTACGCTGACATACGACACAAACTACGCTGACATACGTCACAAACTGCGCTGACATACATCACAAACTACGCTGACATACGTCACAAACTACGCTGACATACGTCGCAAAATTCGAAACACCCTAAAAAATTGAAAAGAAATAATAGTTAAAAAAAAACTAAAAAACACGCTTCCATTGAAAACCAAACTAAAAAGTACAAAATAATGGAAAAAGCGTGGGGTGCCTGATATCAATAAAAAAATACCTTAAAAAGCACCCCACGCTTTTTTTCTTTTTAGTTTTACCATTCTCTTATTTTAGAAGTTACAGGGGGTGGACACACATTTTACCACTTTGGAAGTGTCTCTCGCGCAAACCATTCAGTTTAGAAAAAAATATACAGGGTTATTTGTAAAACACCGGCAACCTCTCAGGACTATGTTACTAACATCATAAGCAACAACTTTTGTTCTATGACTTTTAAAAATTCATCATATTTTAGTGCATCAGATTTTCAAACAAAAATAAAAATATTTAAATTGAACGCTCTAAATGTTACGGAGTCTATGCGAAGCAAAAGAAAGCGATAGTATATTAGCAAGGGGAGCGGGGTTAGGGCGGCGGGGGCGCTTGAACTTGACTTATTTACAGGCAGCCGATTTTTGTATGAAAATCTGATGCACTAAAATATGATGAATTTTTAAAAGTCATAGAACAAAAGTTGTTTATTATGATGTTAATAACATAGACCTGAGAGGTTGCCGGTGTTTTACAAATAACCCTGTATATTAGAAACTTCAATATAATTTTTGAAGACCTATCCATAGATACCCCACACGTATGGGTTTGATGAAAAAACATTTTTGATTTTCAGTTCTAAGTATTAACCCCAAAATTTATTGGTTTTTTTTTCTTCTATTTTTGTGTGAAAATCTTAATGCGGTTCACAGAATACATCTACTTACCAAGTTTCAACAGCATAGCTCTTATAGATTCGGAAAAAAGAGGCTGTGACATAAACGGACAGACAGACAGACAGACAGACAGACATGACGAATCTTTAAGGGTAGGTACCCGTTTCTTGCCATTTGGCAACGGAACCCTAAAAATGGGCTTTGATTTATCATAAAACCCATAAATTTCCCTGCGCTGTTTTACGGAAACCAGTGAAGCGATAAAAACAGATTTTTAGTATCATTTAGTAGTAAATATAGTTTAATTTGTAGTAAAATGCTATAGCTATATTATTACAGTAATACAACGACTGTCAAACTCTCCCAATCAACCTTGAACCTAATGCTTTAGCAATACAATACAATACAACAATCACGCCTTTTTCCCATGGGGGCAGGCAGAAACCAAATGTGTAAAGTTCGCCTTACCGAATGTTAGAAATCTAGGTCCCAACATCGTCTTAGATAAAGAGGTGCTTAAAACTGTAGACTCGGCAGTTTTTCTGGGCATAACAGTGGATGGCAAACTTCAGTGGGGCCCTCATATTTCAAGCCTAGCGGGAAGGCTCAGTTCAGCTGCCTACGCCGTCAGAAAAGTAAGACAATATACTGACGTTGATACAGCTCGGTTAGTCTATTTTAGTTATTTCCACAGCGTTATGTCTTACGGTATTCTACTGTGGGGTACAGCAGCTGATATTCAAAATATTTTTGTCCTTCAGAAACGAGCTGTTCGAGCAATTTACCAGCTAGGTGCCAGAGTTTCCCTAAGGGACTTTTTTAAAGATATTGGTATTCTTACGGTGTCATCACAATTCATTTTCGCCAACATCTTATATATTAGGCAAAATATACACTTATACGCTAAAAACAGTGATATTCACACTGTTAACACTAGAAGTAAGGACAAACTACGTGTTCCCTTTCACCGGCTTCATAAGGTGCATAACTCATTTATTGGGCTTGGTATAACATTTTACAACAAGCTACCACCTTCTTTACTAGAAATACCTTTTAATGCGTTTAAAGCTCAAGTAAAATCCAACCTTTGTCAAAAGGCGTACTATTCCATCAACGATTATTTAATAGATAAGAATAGTTGGTCGCTGTGATTAACTCAAGACAATGTTTATGTTCTTTCTCCAGTATTAGCGTACCTAGTGATAGGTTCAATATAATTGTTTCCATATTTTTTTTCCTGTTTATGCCAATTTTATTTTATTAGTATTGCATAATGTGGTTAGCTAGCGACCTCGACAAGTAATCATTCAATTCTTGCTTGAGCAACCGGCAGCAAGTTCGTCATGCTCCCTTAGATGTCAATGCTTGCGGTAGCGTCGGGGGTCGGGTTGCCCCCTTCCCTCAAATATGGCGAGGGGGGCAATGGCTGATCTTTGCGTTATGCTCGTGAACGGGTGCTGCTTGTGGTGACTGGTCGTCTTGCTGACTTTGATGTTGATATTATTATTAATATTACTTACCTGTTTAATTTATTTTACGTCGATGGTCCTAGTTTATCATTTGTGGCCTCGAGTTGTAACTCAGGTCGTAACAGCTATGTGAACATTCAGCATTGCATATGTAAGCTGTCACGCCCTTTATGCCAGTTTTTTATTTTTGCAGCCATGTTTCTATATACATATTTTTTTTTTGCTTATGCTTGAGTATAGTTTTCATTTTATTTGTTGGTATATTGGGTTGGCTAGCTGGCATATAGCAAATCATTTAATTTAATTTGTGTCTCTTAATGTTTTACTATATACCATTGTATAGAATCAAGTTCTTCTAACTGGACAGACAGCTGTGCTGCTGGGAGTTTGTTGGCCACTTCTTCTTCCCAGCTAAAGCACTAGGAAGTGCGCGACGGGTGGGCGTTTTGGGGGGACTGTCTTTTGTAATTTTGACGTTCGAAAAGTGCTGATCCTCAGCCTAATTTGAATAAATGACTTTTGATTTTGATTTTGATTTTGACCACGGAACGCCACCTGCTACGAACTGAGCTACACACTCCTCTTGCCTCGTTTAGGTTCATACAATTAGTCATACACACACGCTGGTTGCGACTACTATGCACCTGACCTTTCTGAAGAACATCACCAATAAGGTCCCTATATGTCCTCCTAGGGCGTCCCCTCCCGATGTTTCCACTCACATCTGCCTTGTAAATACCTTTTGTGAGCCGACCTTCATTCATCCTCTCAACATGACCAAACCATCTAAGCATACTTTTTTCAATTTTTGTCACTACATCTTCTTTTAAACCACACCGTTCTCTTATCACATCATTCCTCAGCCTATCATTCATAGTCACACCACACATGCTTCGCAAGGAACGCATTTCCACAGCATTTATTCTACTTTCATGCTTCTTTTGCCACACCCAACATTCACTTCCATACATAAGCGTAGGCACCAGTACACCGTTGTGAACAGCCAGTCGAGCCTTATCGGACTTTATGCTTTAGCAATAAAGTTGAAAATCTATTAAAGGTAGAAGCTTTATGTGCTGGCGTCTGTACCTACATATAAAAACCTTTCGGAACGAATTCTATAATTGATAGAGAAAATCACATCAAAATTCGTGCGTATTGTAAAAGAATAACGGAGTCACTCAGACCTGCAGAATAAGTGACGTTGTTTTAAAATATTTTAACATAGAGATTGGAGATAGAGATAAGATTATGTAGAGATTACAGATTTTAAAAAGATCATTTGGGATAATCCGTTTTTAGTTTATTTCCTTTTTTATTCTTTGTGTTTAATATGTTGTGTTCATTATTTAAGTACGGAATGATGAAGAATGATTCTCGTATAAATAAACGTCTGTTTTCGATCAAAGTTTGAATTATTTATGGTCATTCTCCACGCAAAATTGTTAAGAAATGTTAAAATTATTAATATCTTTGGATATACTGAATGTACAAAATATTGGATTACACCAATATTTAGTAGAAATTTCTATTAAATATTGATGCTATTCATATCCGATTTGATCAACCACTTTAGTAGCTGCGAACATTTGTTTCAAAAAACCATCAGGATTGAGGAGCCACATAAAATGTGTTGTATTACCGTAATTATATAGCTATAGCATTTTATTTTTCTATTACAAATTAAACTATACTTACTACTAAATGATACTAAAAATCTGTTTTTATCGCTTCACTGGTTTCCGAGAAACAGCGCAGAGAAATTTATGGATTTTATGATAAATCAAAGCTCTGTAGCTATCTCAAATTCAGCCGTACAAACTCCATTTTTTTTTACAGATTACGCATCATCATCATCATCATTTCAGCCGTTTGACGTCCACTACTGGACATAGGCCTCCCCCAATTTTGGGGGGGATTACGCATAAATACTACAAATTTGTCTTAAATTTTCAGAAATATCCTTGGGCTAGTTTTTGAGTGGTAAATTTTCTAAAGTAGCTCCTCAATCCAGACGCGTCTGAATTGAGGAGCCACATAAAAAGTCCCGTTACTTTTTATGGGTTTTACTACAAATTTCCGGTCTCGGGCCTACAAAATCAGCTAATTTAGGGGAAGGCCGGGCAAAGTGAACTCCTTAACCTTTAGCGGCCTATCGGAAGGTAGCCTTTACAGATAGTTAAACAATAATGACTGAATTTGAAACAGTATTTATTGAACTTTTCAATATAATCATCAAAAATCACGTAACATTAGTACTTTACTTATAATTAATAATCACATTAAAGTGGGTACCGCTATCCGCTTTGGCCCATCCCCCGGGTAAAGCGGATAGACTCATAGGGCAAAGTGAACACATGGTGTATTAAGGAAGAATGACCAAAGTACATAAAAAAAACATAGTTAAATAAAGGAGACATTATAAAGAATACAACTAATCAGTCATCAGTGGAGTTGTCACAAAGAAATATGCCATTTCCCTCGTAAGCCGTGCATCTTTCATTTCAGATTGATCGGACACCGGCAAGTGGGTCAAATGTAAACCAGTAACATTTCAATACAGGCAGACAGACCAACACATACATACACAGACAGAATAAATGGAAAGGCAAAATTAAATAACATCTTTTAAATTCGTATGGGCAAAACAATGTGGATACGGTGTCCGCTTTGCCCGTGTTCACTTTGCCCGGCGTGTGCTTGTTGAATATAACCTACCCTAAAATGGAATCTAGAAACAAATTCCCAATATAACTAGCAGTAATTCTGCACGAAGACATGCACTTTTAAGAGGTAGTTTAGCCAATACAGTAGTACTATTTAAACATGAGTAATTATTACAGAATTACGTACCTTGAAAAGTCGGAAGCAATGTTCACTTTTTTATTTTTATTATTTTTTTCGCAAACGATGTGTGACCTCACTTTATCTCTATTTGTTTACAACTGTATCCGCTTTGCCCAGGGTGTCCACTATGCCCGGCCTTCCCCTACTACTAAATATTTGAAGTGCCCGCGTTTAAATATGAGATATGGCTCCTCAATCCATACGGCACGTTTAGGGCACATTGATTGCAGCTTTAGAAGCGCATATTTTTATTAATTTAAATTATAAGTCATTTAATTTGAAACATCACAAATTCTTTTCAAATGAACTTCCTGTCAAATGTTTAAAACATAGGTAGCAATGTTTTGCCATCGTCATTGGATGAAATAATCTTATTACTGTGGAACACAATTACAGATTTTTAATCACATAACTTCTACTAAAAAATAAAGTTTAAAAAAATTATTTAAAAGATTAATAATCAGTAATTTCTGTCAAAAAAACTGTCTTCGAAAACTACGCTGACATACGTCACAAACTACGCTGACATACGTCTCAAAATTCGAAACACTCTAAAACTAAAAAGTCAAAAATAATGAAAAAAAGCGTGGTGCTTTTGAAAGTATTTTTTTATTGATATCAGGCACCCCACGCTTTTTTCCATTATTTTCGACTTTTTAGTTTGGTTTTCTATGGAATCGTGTATTTTAGTTTTTTTTTAAACTATTATTTATTTTCTATTTTTTAGGGTGTTTCGAATTTTGAGACGTATGTCAGCGTAGTTTTTGAAGACAGTTTTTTTTGCTGTCCTGGTAACCCTGGCAAGGATAATGGCACAAATTTATAAAATTATAGTATTGTCATCGGTCCTCGATAAGTCTACAGAGTTTAAATGAAATCTGCACCCTCATTGCGAAACGCAAAATTTATCAGGATCTGAATGGGATTGAAGATTATTTCTAAACCATTGCGTCATTTGTTCGAATAAATTGTGGCTCAGCAACGAAAATAACGCAATGAATGTTATTTAACTATGAATATTAAACCAATTCCTACCAATAAAAAGTTCCGCAATTACCCCTCTGGTCGTTTAAATTGGGCCAAATCGCGCTCGGTCACAAACAAACATACAAGTGAAGCTAATATAAAGCGTGTAATGATGTTGTTTGTAGGTAATTTATATGTTACCATCATACTTGAATGTTTCCTGATATTGTTATGCTTAACATCTTTACGTACATACCTACATAATAATAATAATGTGAGATAAGCAGTCTCAGGAACTACTTCCTAAAAGCCGATGTGGGGATGCACCGAGATGTGGTCTCAATGGACAAAGGCCTCACCCCGCTCTCCTTGGCTAACGAGAACTGGCGCAAACCTGAAGTATTGGATACTAATGACCGCAAGGAGGTATGGCAGAGCAAAGAGCTTCACGGGCGCTTTCATCGGGTGCTACATGAACCCGAGGAGAGTTCTTAGCGTCCGTGTCCTAGTTACGATTCGGAGATCCATTTGGGGAAACCGAAGGTTTTATCTTTGCGATTATGGAAGAAAGTATGATAACGAACAACTATCGGAAATATATTGTGAAGGATGGCACGGTTGACATCTTTCGGGCATGCCACCGTCCGGGAGAATCAATCTGACACATTATTTCTGGCTGTTCTCGTCTGGCTAACCGAGACTACTTTCATAGACACAACCTTGTAACCAGGATAATCCACCAGCAAATTACTCTGTATTTTTTACGTGGGTACAAGGGTGTTTTTTTTTTTAATTGGAAAACAAAGAAGAAAGTAAGAAAAAAATTATAAAAATAAAAAAAAGAATCTATATCAATACATGTGGGTCAACTGTTTTTTTTTTTTCAATGACTAGAAAATTTCGTGGACCCACATGTATTCATAGATTCTATTTTCATTTTCATTTTATTTTTCTTACTAAAATCATTGTTTTATTTTATTTATTTAATTCGAGCAACAAGACTCATAGTGTTAGTAACACCAATTTAAAAAAAAAACACCTTGTACCCACGTAAAAATTTGGATCCAAAATATATGTTGTAGATTATGATGAAGGTGTTTTTTAGTGAAAATTTCGAGGTTTCCGGCGACTGGGACCGCAACTAACTAGGACCGCGGTCCCAGTCGCCGGATCCATAAAAATTAAATAATTTTCTTCCGGCGACTGGGACCACTCATAGGTAACTTAAAAAAATCGACTATACAAGGCAAAATCGGTACAGTCAAACGCAAAAATTTCTAAATCATTTATATGAATATCATTGACTCGTTCTAGACATGATTTTATCCTATGCGCTTAGTAATAGATTAAGCTAGCCCGTTTTTACATAATCCACACATGCAGGTAAACACACACAAAGGAAATAGCATTGTATGATTGTATATTACTATCCCTTTCTAACTCGAGTCCGTTTTGCCTGTCGATTTCAAGGTCAGGTAGCCCTTTTGTTATAAACGGGAAATTTTGCATCGCCCGATGACTGGCTCGGCCAATCACTAACAAGAAGCTAATCAGTTTAAGAAAGTCAAGTTTTGTATTAGGTCATTGTATGTAAGTCGCTGCGCTGAATATTTGTTGCAAATTGTGTGATGTGAGCGGTAGTGTAGTGACTTTATTTAATAGTCTTCAGGTATGTAAAACAATTTTTTATTAACTTATTTATAAACAAAACAAGCTAATAAGGGGGTTAAACAACGTGCTTACAAATATTTTTACTTTAAATTGCTTCTCATCTTTGATGAGACTTTTTAACATCACAAAAAAAGTCATATATTAAGATTATCTGATAGTATTTACAGTTTAATCATATATGTAATAAATTAGAGTCAAATAATAAAGTAACCTTAAAACTACATATATACACATAAATTAAAAAAACCCTTATGAACTTAACTAAAAGTACCTGACAGTTATTTTTTTTTTTTCGATTTTAGAATTATCAAAAAGGATGAAAAAAGTTCTTCAACTTCACGTGGTGAACAGTCGTTTTATATTGATGTCACACAAAGAGGACGTGAACTTTTGCGAACAGCTGGCTATGAATATATTCTTAAAAGAATAAACAAAGATGGCTCAAAACTCTGGCGATGTGCAAGAAAAAGTGTTTGCAACGTGACAATAAAAATCAGAGTCGATGCGATGACTATTTTGAATGAAACTGCTCATTGTCATGAACCTATTGATTTCGCGAAGGATAAAGTGAACCGCCAAATACAAAAATGTGTAGAAGATGTTCAAAAAGACTTAAATATCTCTGTTGCGCAAGTGTTTGAAAATAATATGAAAGTTCTGAAAGACCAGGGATTATAGTTTGCTACAGAATTACCACATTTTCACAACTAAGAAAAGTGACTTTATATATAAATAAATGATGTTTTTAAATCAAAAAGGATTTTTATTCAATTATTACATCGTCGTTTGACTGTACTTTATTTGATTTCAGTGATCATTTATGAGTGGTCCCAGTCGCCGGAAGAAAATTATTTAATTTTTATGGATCCGGCGACTGGGACCGCGGTCCTAGTTAATTGCGGTCCCAGTCGCCGGAACCCTCAAAATTTCGTAGGTGTATCATGCTTCAATCAATCAATCAATCAAATCAGCCTATCGCAGTTCACTGCTGGACATATCATGCTTAGAAAGCATGAAAATATTTTTTTTTAAAATTTCAGTTTTTTTTTTTTATAATTATCTCGAGATTTTTTGACAAAAATATCATGATACGTTGTCTCACTAAGTTATGTACAACATTATATTATAGACATTGATATGTTTGTAACTATGAACGAAAAAAATATTTTTTTTGTAATTTTATTTTTTTTATTTTCTCGAAAACTAATGCACATTTTTAAGTAATATTTTACAGGTAAGTTGTACTCCATAAGACCATCATCCACAAAAATTGGCAGTTAAATTACCGCTGGGGCCGATACCCCATGCTTATCCCGCCATGCTCTTTTATGATTTTCCCCCCGTCCTTGTCACAGCTGGTCACATTTGTGAGACCCCCTCCCTAGTGTGACGTGTGACCCTATTTTACATCTAGAAATAATTATTGAATTAAATCAGCAGTTCCGAAATTTGTTTTATTTCTATTTAAATGATTTTTAAATAAAATTGACCGCAATTCAAACATTGCAAGAAATTAACAAAACAAAAAACTATTCATTCATTTATTTAAAGATCAAACTTAATCATCTTGAGTACATGGACTTTGAATCGAGTGGGCTCCTTTAAATTGTTTATAACTGGCATAGCATAGTAGCCACTTCGTTCTCGTTTGGGTTGCTAATGTCAGGAACATTCTTTGTGTCAACATTTTTTTCATCGAACCATATACAGCATCATCGTCATCATCCAAACCAAGTATTTCTCTGGCACGTCTCGCAGCAATTCTATGAGGGCAGCAATTCTATCTTCGCCATGGGCAAACTTCATGTTTTTTCTTATGTAATTGCTTGTGTTGTTTATTGGCCTTGTATGATGCAAAATATACACCGCAGCATAAGCTGCACTGTATGCTTCACATAGTTTACGGTAAAGATGACCTAAATCACTCTTTATATTCATGTTAAACTTGTTTCGTTAGTAGATATCACAATAATAATATTATAATCTCAAAATAACAGAACTAAGAAAACGACGTTTCATCTGCGAAATTCAATTGTGAAATGAAATAGAAACAATATCACTGCTAGGTAGACATGGGCAATATGTATCACTAAAAAGAAAAGATTGATATGTATCTTTCGATCACTGGGATATGTATCACTCATTTATATCTTTATATCCTTTTGAATCCGTGCACGACACGAAGTGACGACGTTGCATTGCACTGAAGCGCTGCTCAGCGTGGTTCGCTTCGCTCAATTCAATCCAACGAATCAGTAAGAGCATAGATGCACGTGCTGTGCCCATAGCTGCTTGCTCTTCAACTTACGTTTCTTTCTGGGCCTCAAGTCTGCTATTACAATAGTGTCAAAATGGTCTATCATTGATTTAATAATTGTTGATTTTCACAAGTTTAGTAATCTACTAATATAATGGCGTCATTATGACTTTCCAATGGTCAACCACTGACACTCCATTGAAAGAAATGGCTTAGAATGGTAATCTCGTACATAATGACAAATGAATGACTGACTCAGGCGGTAATCTGCTAAAATTATGACAATTCCTTTGATCAGTGACCTTTTTTTTTTTTTTTTTTTTTTGGATGGGAAATCATCAAATCACTTCTCCCGCTCTGGGCGGAGCGGGAGGGCGTGTCAGACTTTTACTGACTAAAACCCACCCGTGTTCCTTCAGTTGCCCAGTGCCGGGGCCACGGTATCTCTTTTGAACAATCACGCGACCCCGGCAGGCACCGGTCCTAGCAGACCCCTTCACTTGATCAGTGACCTAACATTGGACCGTCATTGTGCAGTCATTGCTTGTAATAGCTCGGTTGTCAAAAAAAGTGTTTGCTAGCTATCGTGTTTGTGTGAATATTGAACGGAGAAATGTATTCACTACGAGCAAATATTCTCGAGCTAGCCAACGCAGTGGATGCTAGGGAAAGAAGATGGGCGGAATGCAAAAGACGTCGTCATCAAGTTCATGTATGCAGAGCGAGTTTCTGAATCGCGGTGTTTACATGTTCCACAGTAGATTGACATTTTTAGGGTTCCGTTGCCAAATGGCAAAAAACGGAACCCTTATAGATTCGTCATGTCTGTCTGTATGTCTGTCTGTCTGACTGTCCGAGTATGTCACAGCCACTTTTTTCCGAAACTATAAGAGCTATGCTGTTGAAACTTGGTAAGTAGATGTATTCTGTGAACCGCATTAAGATTTTCACACAAAAATAGAAAAAAACAATAATATTTGGGGTTCCCCATACATAGAACTGAAACTCAAAAAAAAAAATTCTTCAAACCCATACGTGTGAGGTATCTATAGATAGGTCTTCAAAAATGACATTGAGTTTTCAAATATCGTTTTTTTCTAAACCATATAGTTTGTGCGAGAGACACTTCCAAAGTGGTAAAATATGTGTGTCCCCCCCCCCGTAACTTCTAAAATAAGGGTATAATAAGACTAAAAAAAATATATGATGTATATTACCATGTAAACTTCCACCGAAAATTGGTTTGAACGAAATCTAGTAAGTAGTTTTTTTTTAATACGTCATAAATCGTAAACCACAATTTACCTTTCATTCAGTCAACTCAAATATAAAAATTAAAAAAAAACATTTAATTTCATAAACATAAACCTTATGCATAAACCGTGAATACCTGCAGGTTTGTACGGAACCCTCGGTGCGCGAGTCTGACTCGCACTTGGCCGGTTTTTAGGGTTCCGTTGCCAAATGGCAAAAAACGGAACCCTTATAGATTCGTCATGTCTGTCTGTCTGTCTGTCTGTCCGAGTATGTCACAGCCACTTTTTTCCAAAACTATAAGAGCTATGCTGTTGAAACTTGGTAAGTAGATGTATTCTGTAAACCGCATTAAGATTTTCACACAAAAATAGAAAAAAAAACAACAATATTTGGGGTTCCCCTTACATAGAACTGAAACTCAAAAAAAAATATTTCATCAAACCCATACGTGTGAGGTATCTATAGATAGGTCTTCAAAAATGACATTGAGTTTTCAAATATCATTTTTTTCTAAACCAAATAGTTTGTGCGAGAGACACTTCCAAAGTGGTAAAATGTGTCGTCGTCCCCCCGTAACTTCTAAAATAAGGGAATGATAAAACTAAAAAAAATATATGACGTACATTACCATGTAAACTACCACCGAAAATTGGTTTGAACGAGATTTAGTAAGTAGTTTTTTTTTAATACGTCATAAATCGTAAAACATAATTTACCGTATACGGAGTGTTTGCCTACCATGCCATAGTTTTAGTCTTAGTTTTAAATTACATTTAGTTTTTATGTTAAGGCGCGGTGTTACCTCAATATTCACAAAACACTGGTGTCTTTGGCAATCGAGTATGACGTAACGCAATGAAAATATACGACAAAAAAAATACAGTGGACAGAGAAGGGTTTAAAGAAAAATTCTAACCGAATAGAATAGTGAAAAATTGTTTGATATTCCCAATAAAAATTGTTTCACAAAAAAAACTTTGACGTCGAACATCTCTGTATTTTCAGCGATAACAACATTTTTTTTTTTTTAAAGAGTTCAATAGAATAAACATTACTTTAAAACTTTAACCAGACAATTATTTAATTTAATGTGTGTAGTCCGAATAATCTAAATAAAACCCGTAAAATAAATGCCAATTCGCAGCTTAGTCACATCGTCAATCCAAATATTTATTCAATTTTCAACCTTATTTGTTGGAGCTGTAGCATGTAGTTGTAGCATTTAAAATCGTAGTCAGTCCACGCCTTAAAGCAAAGATTCGTGCTAAATCCACGAGAGCCTACTGCCGACAAATTGCATTGCAGTTTGGCAGATGATATGTAAAAATAAAACTGTAACATTATGGATTAAATAAACATTTAAAAAACCTTTCATACAGTCAACCCAAATATAAAAATTAAAAAAAAACATTTAATTTCATAAACATAAACCTTATGCTTAAACCGTGAATACCTGCAGGTTTGTACGGAACCCTCGGTGCGCGAGTCCGACTCGCACTTGGCCGGTTTTTAGGGTTCCGTTGCCAAATGGCAAAAAACGGAACCCTTATAGATTCGTCATGTCTGTCTGTCTGTCTGTCCGAGTATGTCACAGCCATTTTTTTCCGAAACTTTAAGGTTTCTAACATCATTTTTTTCTAAACTGAATAGTTTGCGCGAGAGACACTTCCAAAGTGGTAAAATGTGTGTGTGTCCCCCCCCCCCCGTAACTTCTAAAATAAGGGAATGATAAAACTAAAAAAATATATGATGTACATTACCATGTAAACTTCCACCGAAAATTGGTTTGAACGAGATCTAGTAAGTAGTTTTTTTTTTATTACGTCATAAATCGTAAACCACAATTTACCTTTCATTCAGTCAACTCAAATATAAAAATTAAAAAAAAAAACATTTAATTTCATAAACATAAACCTTATGCATAAACCGTGAATTCCTGCAGGTTTGTACGGAACCCTCGGTGTGCGAGTCCGACTCGCACTTGGCCAGTTTTTTTAGTAATAAAATTGTCAGAATTAATGTCGTAGATGCACTTTTGCACTTCAGGGTTCTGAAATGTTTGGATCTGAATTCCTCTCAAGAGGTTACTCAACTTCTCTCCAAGCGAATCTTTTGAAGAAAAACTGAAGATTCGTTGAGGAGGAGGATTCTTTATAACCGACAGACCGACTTCGAAAAGAAAAAAACTTTAGAGGTGTCAAGGGAAACCCGGATGGAACGAAGTTCCTTTCCAGGATTCATAATAGTTATAATTTTTTAATTATTTATTATGTACAAAAAACCTGTATACACTCAACAAAAATATTCTCTCTCTCTCCCTATCTCCCTCTCTCTACCTCTCTCTCCCTCTCTCTCTACCTATCTCCCTCTCTCTCTCGCATAAAGGTACCAGATGTCGGCATTTAGTTTCCGAGTTATTTGCGCTTTTGTGAAATCGGGTGATAATATGGCATTTTGTGATTTGTTTATTGTTCTACAGCAAATTTGCTCCAATTTGATACAATTAACATCTACAGACATTATTTCTAAGCACATTTAAAAAAAAAGGAAATGTTTAGTAAAAAGGTACCAGCTGTCGATAGGTCTTATAAAATATCGATATTTTCATACTTATTGTGTTGAGTTTTTGAATTTGAATACTATTTGTATATTTGTAGTACAAGTATCGGTTATGTTAGTGATCATCATCATCATCATTACAGCCGTAAGACGTCCACTGCTGGTCTTAGGCCTCCCCCAGTTTGGGGGGCTTTGCCATAATCGCCACGGGCGGGTTGGCGATCGCAGTATGGTGGTAAAATGCATAGAGAACGTTACTGCCCATTCTCTATTAAGTCCCTTAGTCGCCTTTTACGACTCCCACGGGAAGAAATGGGGTGGTGTTATTCTTTACGCCCGGCACCACACGGTGAGTCACGGTGGTTAGTGATACATTGATGCATATGATGTGTTGGGATCTATGTGGAAAAATCTATGTAACCAACGAGTAGAACATTGTTTTTTGTAACCTTAACTTTCAAACTCCATTTTCTCGAAACTAGTTTTTTTCAGAATTTCAACTTTGGATGTCTGTTACAAAAAAAGTATTAGGATTTTTTTTTGTAATCAGTATAATAAAGGGACTCTTCTAGATTCTCCATCCGGCCTTAACTCAATACCTCCCTACTGGTACCTTTATGTGCGGAACGCCACGTATGGTATTTTACATCACAATGGTATTTTACATCACATTATGGCCCTTAGTAGCCGATGAAAAAGAAAACACTGGCCAAGTGCGAGTCGGACTCGCGCACCGAGGGTTCCGTACAAACCTGCAGGTATTCACGGTTTATGCATAAGGTTTATGTTTATGATATTAAAAGTTTTTTTTTTAATTTTTATATTTGAGTTGACTGAATGAAAGGTAAATTGTGGTTTACGATTTATGACGTATTAAAAAAAAACTACTTACTAGATCTCGTTCAAACCAATTTTGGGTGGAAGTTTACATGGTAAAGTACATCAAGTATTTTTTTTAGTTTTATCATTCCCTTATTTTAGAAGTTAGGGGGGGGGGGGGCTACACACATTTTACCACTTTGGAAGTGTCTCTCGCGCAAACTATTCAGTTTAGAAAAAAAATGATATTAGAAACCTCAATATCATTTTTGAAGACCTATCCATAGATACCCCACACGTATGGGTTTGATGATTTTTTTTTTGTTGAGTTTCAGTTCTATGTACGGGGAACCCCAAATCTTATTGTTTTTTTTTCTATTTTTGTGTGAAAATCTTAATGCGGTTCACAGAATACATCTACTTACCAAGTTTCAACAGCATAGCTCTTATAGTTTCGGAAAAAAATGGCTGTGACATACTCGGACAGACAGACAGACATGACGAATCTATAAGGGTTCCGTTTTTTTCCATTTGGCAACGGAACCCTAAAAAGATCGGAATAGCGCTAAGTGAATATGAAGTCCGACGCGATGGGATGCAACGCGGCGGCTCGCTCCAGGTGCTTGTTTGACAGAAGCAAGCGACGACATATTAGTTGGTTCTAGTTATTCAACATAACGTGGACGTGTACTAAAACCGGCTATGTATCAGTACCTCCTGCAGACTGACAGTCTTTGCCGATTTGGGGCCTACTGTTGTTAAATGTTAGCTAATGCTCCGAGTGTCCTGAGCTGCGGAGCTGCACTGAGTTGCGTATTCCATCACGCGCACATCAACAGGTGCCGTCATCAACACAGCTCGAGAACAAACACACGCCGCATACAATACTACATGATACACATGCACAGCGTGTGGGCGACCCAATGCATTCTCCATCAGAGATCAGGGAACCCGAACTGCACAGTTGTTAACTAGTCCTTCGAAGATCACGGACATCTCGACACCTGCCTGGTCTGTTCAAAGTTCTTTCGGCGATCTTTCACTTGTTGCTTGTCTAGCGCGTCTACTGTGTACTGTCTACCTACTGTCTCTTGCTCTACAAATTTATAATTAGCCTTCTTTCAGAAAATATATTATTTTACTATCTGAATCTTAGGTGCAAGTATTCTGAAGGAATACATTAATAATTTGTTGCATTCCACTGATCTAAAAACTTGAATTATGGAAGAAACAGACAGACTGCGTTAATCCCAAATAAATAGAGCGAAGGGCAGGCTAATGAGGATCATGACAGCCAGTCGTGTTCGTCGAGTTCTCAAGGAGTCGTCAGTCGTGTTCGTCGAGTTCTCAAGGAGTCGTCAGTCGTGTTCGTCGAGTTCTCAAGGAGTCGTCAGTCGTGTTCGTCGAGTTCTCAAGGAGTCGTCAGTCGTGTTCGTCGAGTTCTCAAGGAGTCGTCAGTCGTCAGTCGTCGAGTTGCTCCTCCCGAAACGTGGATTTTCATGGAGAACAACGGGCTGACAACTCCAAGGACTGATTTTGTTGAGCTCCTAGCAGCGCAGAGCTACGTATTTGATAATAATTTCAACTTGATACTGAGCACAATGGTCTCGACAACGTCATGCGTCACAGAAAGACACGGAGGGTTTTTACCTTTTTAGGTACGGAAGCCTAAAAACAACATAAAACTATTCAAGTTAAGATTAAAGACAAGCCCTGACAGTTACTCCCGATGGGTGGGTTCAAGGTTCTGCTATGAAATACCACATAGTAGCATGCGGTAAGTACCGTGTTGCACAAAGAACTTGCACACACGAGCCAAGCATTCAGTCAGAATCACGAGCGGTTCACAGTATTTGTGATAACAAGTAGGTAACAGATAAAAGTATTAGATACTATTATGATACTAAGTTTTCAATAGAACTATTATTTTGTGTACCTACGAAAACTTCAAAACTGAACGTGAAACTTAGTGTTAGAGGACGGTCACCGGCACGTAAACATACACGATAAGCAGTGCGCTGAAGATCCAGTGCGCACAAACATCCCGCCGCGATATTGAACGTCCGTGTGTACGTGCAGTTATTATTACTATTATAAAGCTGAAGAGTTTGTTTGTTTGGTTGAACACGGTAATCTCAGGAACTACTGGTCCGAATTGAAAAAATATTTTTGTGTTGGGTAGCCTATTTATTGTGAAAGGCTATAAGGTTATATAATATCACGCTAAAACAAAAGGAGCGGAGCAGCAACGAAAAATGTACGAAAATTGGCGGACAATTCGATGCGACGGGAAGGGTCAGGGGAGCAAAAATTTGACGCGAACGAAGTCGCGGGCAGAAGCTAGTGCAAACATAATCATGTTCCTGCGGGCGTTAACTCAATCACGACCATCTCAGGTGTGGTGTTTAACAAGAATATCAACTCTGAACACTACTAGAAGATTATATATGTACCTAACACGAAGACATTCTTAATTAATTACCTTAATTAAGTAGTGGAGCATATTAACATAAAGCTTCGATAAGCATCAGCACGCGACAATCTGGAAGCTTTCGATGCATATAACAGAATAGTATGATTGAGTAGGTAGGTACACTGGCTGCGAGGCACTTGTTGAGTGCGAGGAGTCGCGCCCGGTACTGCCATGATGGAGGAGTCGCGCGCGGCACTGCCATGATGGAGGAGTCGCGCGCGGCACTGCCATGATGGAGGAGTCGCGCGCGGCACTGCCATGATGGAGTCGCGCGCGGCACTGCCATGATGGAGGAGTCGCGCGCGGCACTGCCATGATGGAGGAGTCGCGCGCGGCACTGCCATGATGGAGGAGCCACGCGCGGCACTGCCATGATGGAGGAGTCGCGCGCGGCACTGCCATGATGGAGGAGTCGCGCCCGGCACTGCCATGATGGAGGAGTCGCGCCCGGCACTGCCATGATGGAGAAGCCACGCGCGGCGCTGCCATGATGGAGGAGCCACGCGCGGCACTGCCATGATGGAGAAGCCACGCGCGGCACTGCCATGATGGAGGAGCCACGCGCGGCACTGCCATGATGGAGGAGCCACGCGCGGCACTGCCATGATGGAGAAGCCACGCGCGGCACTGCCATGATGGAGGAGCCACGCGCGGCACTGCCATGATGGAGAAGCCACGCGCGGCACTGCCATGATGGAGGAGCCACGCGCGGCACTGCCATGATGGAGAAGCCACGCGCGGCACTGCCATGATGGAGAAGCCACGCGCGGCACTGCCATGATGGAGGAGCCACGCGCGGCACTGCCATGATGGAGGAGCCACGCGCGGCACTGCCATGATGGAGGAGCCACGCGCAGCACTGCCATGATGGAGGAGCCACGCGCGGTACCGCCATGATAGATGCCACTTCGGTTACTTATCGGTTAACCCATTTGGACGCTCGTAATCGTACTAATCCTATTTAAGTTAATACCGGTAGGGTGTCAACTGTTTCTTATTATTCAAAATGATGTCGAATGTATGTGTCAGTATTATTCAGTATAATTATACTGTGCATAGTGTGCAAGTAGATGTTTACTTCGCTCAGCGTCGGCACGCCCGCTCCGCGCGCGGAGCAGGCGACGCCCTGCGCTACCAGTGTTGTCATGTTTGTGTGTCACACAGTTTAGTTGTGTCATGAGTGCGTAACCCCTGTTGGTCTATTAATGTATTATAGGGGTAAATACTTTATGAATGTTAGTCCTGAATCTGTACTATTACCAATGGATGGAACAATAAACTGGAAATTGACATACAAGCCAAACAACAATGATTCCACGGCCGAAGTGATCTGAATAATATCCCTGTGTAGTGGGCATAGTGGGACATCTGTTTATCATATGTAGCAGGGGAGTAGTGGGCAGAGGCGGGTAGTGGGCAGTGGGCAGTGGGCATGCGGCCGCTGAGCGCGGAAGACGCGGGCATCAGCGACGACGCGAAAATAAACAGAGTTTGGAGGGTAGTAGGTGAGGGTCGGCCGCGGGCAGCGCGCGCGCGGGGAAAGTATTTATAGCGCGTCCTCATTGAGGCGCGCGCGGCGTGTTTACTGCGCCACGCTATATCGGTGCGCCGCCGCCCGCGCCGCGCGCGATTGTAAACAACCGCCGCCTGCCGCCCGCTGCCGCCCGCTGCCGCACCGAGCTTACTGCGAGCGGCGCGGTGCACGGCGTCTACACATTTAGATCACTGAACACTCTCTATCGACTGTCCACATACTGTGAAGCTTTCTATTCGGAACATTCTGACACTTGCTACGCCCTGCGATGACACCTGCAAGCCGGCCGCGAAGGCCCGCGCGGCGCCGAGCTCTGCGGCCGCCGCGGAGTAGCGCCGGCCGTCCGGCAGGCGAACCGGGACTGCTATATTGATACACTACACACTGGCACTACTTGCTCCCGGAGTCCCGGCGACCGAGGCGTCTCCGCGCCGCGCGAGGCCACAGCCGGTCAATATCGGCTGCATAATTCGGAGATACGGGCGTCGGGCGCCGAGCGGGCGCAGGGCGCGCGCAGCACGTGAGCGCCACACATGCGCAGAGCGCCGATCGATGGCGGCTGGGCGTGCAGGCCGCGAGCTGCGGGCTGCGGGGCTGCGGGCCGCGGGCTGCGGGCTGCGGGCTCACCTGCCCGGGCGTCGGGCGGAGCGGCGGCGGGCGGCTCGCCGGCCACGCCGGCGCTAGCGAGCGCGCGGGCGCGGGCGCGGCATGCGGCGAGCGCGCGGCCGGCTGGAGGCGAGGCGGCGGCGAGGGCTGCACGGGGACGGGCCGCGGTCGGGGCGCGACTGACGCGGCGCGCCCGGCCGCCCGCCGCGCGCCGCCCGCGCCTGCGCGCTGTCCACACATGCGAATGCGGTCACCCAGTGCGCCTGCGGGCCGCCCGCGCCCACCGCTCGCCCCTCGCTCGCTTCGGTCGCTCCGGCCGCTCGGGCCGTGGTGCAGGACGTCACCGGCGCTGTTCTGTGGCGTATGAATGAATGACGAAGGCGGAAGCATGAATTGAATTGATTACACAAAAATACAATGAGCTCATTGAGTGAGATTAGGCTAACAAACATGAAGATTAGAATGTTCGAACAAGCTGGGGGGCTGAGGGGCTGAGGGCTACACTCGCCAACTAATATAAGGTTGGCTGGTAGAACATGAGTCAAACAATAAATGCGTGTTTGCGTAGTATTGTTTCCCTTCAGAAGGTACTTACAACGACGTGTAAAATAAACATTATATGTGACAACGGTAGGATAGAGTATCGCAACGCCAGCACTCGGCTCACAGTTCGCACTGACCGCTGGGGTGCACATCTTTACCTTTGAGAAGCGCTAGTGTTGAATGCTCGCACGATTCTGACCACTTATCAAAACATCGAGATTCCTTTATTGTAAGTTTAGTAAGTTATATAAAGATGAAACCTTCCAGAATAAATTCTCTCAACGATGGTGAACGCAGCATAAAGTCCGTTTGAAGACCGCCGCAGCGCGTACACCGGCGCCGACAGCGACTGTGTGCACGAAGCTGAATATGTAGCTACTTCAATCATATATGTCGGCATACTACTGGTAAAGGTTTCCATCGGCAAATAAGTATTAAAGTACAGTACGTTGCACGTTGACGAACTTAAAACACTAGGAGCGAGCTCAAGCATTAGAGCAGGGAGGAATATATTCGTACCTTATTGAGAGTTTCAGCAACAGAACATGAGACAGGACGGGAGGCAATGTTCAGTGCTCAGGGCTCAGCGCTTCGAGCCGTATTGTAATGAACTAAAAAGAAAAAATCAGAACAAATGCGACTCGCTCACCGAGGGTTCCGTACAAATTTGTAGGTACATACATATTATAAATAGTTCTGAAATCGAGTCTCGCAGTTTTTGCCGAGCTTTTGAGAAAGGATTTTTATTTTTCAGTCTTCGTCCTAAATCGAAAACAAATCATGAAATAATTAAAAATCTTTTTAAGCTTGTGCCAATGAAGCCCTTTCATACGACACCCCACATGACACGGTTAACTCAATTAAAGAATTGGACCAAGACCAAGGAATGGCATTGGATAAAGACCCTGTCTTTTTAAGATTTAATTACAAACGTATAGTTTTGCACTGAACTCTACGCAGCAGTCTATTCTGAACACAAGTGTACCTTTCCATATCGACTTTCGAGCTGCTGGCTGCAAACGGCTATAATTAAAAATGTTGCGTGCCATGTCACATTAAAATGTAATTGCTACGACTGCATCGTAGCAGGGGCCGCTACGCCGCGCCGCGCCTGCTACGCGCTGCTACGCCGCGCCTCCGGCTACGCAGGGGAGCCTACGAGGCACAGCTACGAGGCTACGACATTGTATTGCCGACACAACGCTACGGCAATTTATTCAAATAAACATAATGCCTGTGCCAGTGTCTGTCTGTATTTTTACTATAACAGCTTAAGCTAAGTGCGCTAAGTGTAAGTATATACGGTTCTCATAACACAAAAACAATGTTTTTGTTTGTCCGTTTGTCTATTCGTTCCATCCGGCTAATCTTCGAAACGGCACGACCAATTTGGATGAAACATTCATAGACAATCAACTGATGTTATAATTAGTCACACTGGCTTTTTGCCCTGGAAGCACGTTCCTGTGGGTCACATGCGGCTTCCACAAGGGCACAAGTAGTCTTGAATGAATTAGGTACCCACACGAGTCTCTACGCCAACACTTCTCTAAACCGGGAGCCTGCCGTTTTTCCGAAAAGATTTTGACAAAATTTCACTACCCAAACAAATTTTAGCAACCTTTTTTATACCCATGCAATATTTGGAATGATTTTAGTACGCACTTTTTCATTTGGTCAAATTTTTACTCGGCAGAATACTACCAAAGATCAATCAATCAATCAATCAGATTATTTTCTCACCACAATATACATAACTTAATTTACTTTGGTCAGATTCGACAATAATACACAATTCAGGTAAGTATATATTGTGGGAGACTGGTGCCTGAGCTAGGCTCGTGGCCTGTGTTTCAGGACACCAGGATCCCACCCCTTTACATTTTCATTTCATAAATTATGTACTAGACGCGCTGACAGAATGTAGGGAATCATACGACATTTATAGTTTATTTATTAATATTAAAATCTAGGTTAAGCATGTGAGAAGAACGTTAGTAGATGTAGTGTATGGGTGATTGTGTGAGTGTGTGAGTATGTGGACGTGTGAGTGTGCGGGAGTGTGCGGGAGTGTTAGAGTGCTTGATTGTGTGTTTAGGTCATTGTAAGGATGTTTTCAGTATCATTATAGTTTAATTTTAGTAGCCAATCAGTTAGCCTCTTTTTGCATTTAAAGATAATGTCATTAAGGCATTTAGTCTTTAATCAAATGATTTATTACAGCAAACAATCTTTAGACAATAAACCTTAGGTCAAGTGATTTGTTATGACAAAAAATATAAAGGCAAAAATAAGATTTCCTGACAATTATTTTAGAAAAATAAAATTGCATTTTTTAATGAAATATGAAAAAACTGGCCAAGTGCGAGTCGGACTCGCGCACCGAGGGTTCCGCACAAACCTGCAGGTATTAACGTTTTATGCATAAGGTTTATGTTTATGAAATTAAATGATTTTTTTTAAATTATATTTGAGTTGCCTGAATGAAAGATAAATTGTGGTTTACGATTTATGATGTATTAAAAAAAAACTACTTACTAGATCTCGTTCAAACCAATTTTTGGTGGAAGTTTACATGGTAATGTACATCATATATTTTTTTTAGTTTTATCATTCCCTTATTTTAGGAGTTACGGGGGGGAGGGGGGGACACACATTTTACTACTTTGGAAGTGTCTCTCGCGCAAACTATTCAGTTTTGAAAAAAATGATATTGCAAACCTCAATATCATTTTTGAAAACCTATCCATACATACCCCATACGTATGGGTTTGATGAAAAATTTTTTTTTGAGTTTTGGTTCTATGTATGGGGAACCCCAAATATTATTGTTTTTTTTTCTATTTTTGTGTGAAAATCTTAATGCAGTTTACAGAATACATCTACTTACCAAGTTTCAACAGCATAGCTCTTATAGTTTCGGAAAAAAATGGCTGTGACATACTCGGACAGACAGACAGACATGACGAATCTATAAGGGTTCCGTTTTTTGCCATTTGGCAACGGAACCCTAAAAAACAATAATAGTAACTATATCAGTGCATTCATATCATGACATAATAAAAAATAAAATTAAAATATCGGTACTTCAATAACAAAAAAAATAAAAATAATCATTAACACAGCATTTAGATTGAAAAAGTCAAAAAACAGTCCAAAAAAAAGAAAAAATTTCATACAAACAAGTCATAATTTACAAATCATTTAGTTAAGGCCTTCGTTTATCGTCAATGAACTCATCGACACGGTAATAGCCCTTCCTCAATAAATATGTCTACAATTTATTTTTAAATAAGTTAATGCTGTTTATGCTTTTAAACTCCACTGGCAACTTATTATATATTAAGACAGATTGAACTCTAGGACTGTGGTGAACCACGTTCAATTTTGGTTGGATTGTGGAAGGTAAGTCTTTCCTACGAGAACTGTTTCTTACTTGTTTTTCCTCATTGGTCTCATGCAAATTCTTGAAAAAGTTCGTTAGCAACACCAGAATATACAGACAAGGCACTGTTAAAATGTTAAGCCTAATAAAGTGGTCACTGCACGAATCCGTCTGTTTCATACGCAGCTTTTTTGGATTACAAATGCCGAGTGTACATTGTAGTTGTAGCTGTTCCCCCAAAACTCAATACTATATCTAAGCCTGGACTCAACCAAAGCAAAGTAAACCATCCTGAGTTGGGCCAAACTGAGTTCATCCCTCAAGCTTCTGATTGCATAGCATGCAGAGCTAATTGACTTAGTTAGTGACAATGTCTCAACCTTCCAGTTCAATAACGCGTCAATGTGGACACCCAGGAATTTAACATGATCGACTACTTCGACATTGCTACCACAAGACACAACCTTAAGATTAGTGTTATTGCGTACCGTTGTCTTGAATAATAAACATTTTGTTTTATTAACATTGAGTTTCAAATTATTGGTACCAAACCAGTTTTCGAAAGCCTTTAAGGCAGCATTAATCTTAGATTCTAAATTGTTTATATTATCTGCAAAAATAATAAGTGGTGTGTCAGTTACTCGTTTTCTTATATATTCAATCAAGTCAATAGGATGAAGAAAATGGGGCCCAGAACTGAGCCCTGAGGGACACCTCGGAATACAGTCAGAAGGTTGGATTTATATATTTTTTCTTCACATCCACTGTCGACTTTATCTCAATATACTGACGTCTGTTATGCAAATAGGAGCTGAAAAGCTTTAATACGTTTCTCCCGTATACCATAGTGTTCTAACTTTGCCAGAAGAATTTCATGGTCTATTGTATCGAAAGCAGAACTAAGGTCTAGAAAAATACCTGCCACTTTAAACTTGTTATTTAAATTACAGACAACGTCGTCAATTAATGCCTCAATAGCATCGGTGGTTCCTATAGATTTTTGGTATCCGAATTGCTGACCATTTAAAATACTGTGCGTCCTTGTCATGAGTCTATTTTTTCAAAGATCTTTGATAATACAGGCAAAAGGGAAATCGGTCTGTTGTTAGCAGGATCTGTTTTAGAACCTCAAATTTTTAAATGTCCAGTTAGAAAATCATGTTCAATTGATCACTGGTATGTATTGCGTCGAGATTATAGCTCTGAGAAATATCGAAGTTCGTTGAAGCCATTAGTAATTTAAGCTTTGCTGAAGTAGTCAATAGCACACACCCTGAAATAGCTTTTAATTTGTTTTATGACATGTTTAAACTTTTTACGATCTGTGCTTTCCTACAGTGAGGAAAAAGATTTCCACTCGAAAAACTCCACGGTGGATTTCTAAAGGCATCTAAACTGTAGTAAACGGAACAGAGAGATGTTATGGTTATACAGGCGATCACCAAATACTGAAAACAAACAATTGTTTAAACAATATTCGAGGCGTTTAAAACAAGTATGTAATACATTTGACACAAATGTCTCAAAACAGTCATGTTATAAATAGTGCAGAAAACAAAACCAAAGCCACATGGAAACTAATCAATAGGTGTAAATCTAATTTTCCCCCAGAATCCGTAAAGAAAATTCGTATTGGTGATAAGCAAATAACCGATCCTAAAGACATAGCCTTCAATGATTTTTTCATAGATTCGGTACATCTTATAAATAAAGTTAACATTAATGCTGTATCTCTTAAATTCAAATTGTTTATTTGCAAGAAAATACATAGTTTACAAGGGAAGATCTTACAGCCTAAAAGTCATTGTATTCTGCCTGCAAGCAAGCGTGCAAATTATTATTGTTTAAATGTCATACCTAATTATCATGCAAAATTATTACCCTAATATTACTATTCTATTATTACATTGTTATTACATTATTATGACATTATTATTACATTAATTATCACAAATTATTATTATATACAAACATACATCAAATTATTTCAATAAATTAATTAATTAATACTGTAATCAAATATTTTTATGTTCTAAAAATTCCTTAATACAGACACTTTTTTTGTAACCACTCTGACAATTTTGTTTTAAAAACATTACCCTGCAACAATTTAAAATCATTTGGTATGGTATTATAAATAAAGATACACATATTGAACACATTTTTCTTATAAATATCTTTATGTCCAGCTGGATGATATAAGAGGTTGCGAAATATAGCCCTTTTCTGACGTGGTATAACCTCGGTATGTTGCTTAAAATAATGCATGTGTCTCTTTGTAAAAGTGCAGATGTCTCTAATATACATACAGGGCAATGGAAGAATATTCATTTTTTGAAATAGTGGTTTACAGCTATCTAAGAACCATGCCCTGTTTATTACCCGGATGCAGCGTTTTTGGAGCTTAAAAACTCTGTCGATATCGGTCGAGCTACCCCACATGATTAGTCCATAGCTCAGAACAGATGACACGTAACCATGGTAAGCTGCAAGAGCAGCGTCTACAGATACATTTTGTCTCAGCTTTTTTAAAGCAAACATGAACCGATCTAGTTTCTGACCTACATGCTCTACATGGCTTTTCCAATTCAGGTTTTTATCTACATTAATTCCTAAAAATTTTAATTGATCAACTTGTTGTACCTTTTCACCATTATACAGAATATCCAAAACTAATGGTTTGCTGTTATAGGAGTTAAATTCAACTAATTTTGTCTTGCTAATATTTATATTTAAGTCATTATTTTGCATCCAACTTATTATATCTTTTAGCGTATTTTCCAGAGCTGCTTTGTTGTCGCTTTTATTCTGACATTTTAGGACCACTGTAGTGTCATCTGCAAAAAGTATACATTTATGCAAAGTGCCCTCTGGAAGATCATTTATATAAAGTAAGAAAAGTAAAGGACCGAGAATGCTCCCCTGAGGCACGCCACACTTATTTATTAATGCTACTGATTTGAATTTTTCTTTTGAATATATTCTGTCCCTTTTCTTTACAACTTTGTTTATCTTGGTACACTGTTTCCTGTTTACTAGATAACTAGATATCCATTTATACGCTTTTCCTCTAATACCGTAGAAGTCTAATTTATTTAGTAGCTTATAATGGTTAACGAAATCAAAGGCCTTACTCATATCCAAAAACAAGGACACCGCAGGGTTGCCATTGTTAATGCTTTCTGTCACAAGTTTAATAAGGTTAAAGATTGCAAGAGCAGTTGAACTACCTTTACGGAAACCAAACTGCTCTTTGCATAGTATGTCATGTTTACAGAGAAAATTATTTAACCTAATAAGCATTGCCTTCTCAAAAATCTTGGATATAATGGGTACTATTGTGATAGGCCGATAATTATTAGGGTCTGACTTATTTCCTTTTTTAAATAGTGGTTTCACGACTGACATCTTAAGCCGCTCGGGAAATACCCCTTCCAAAAAAGATAAGTTTATAATATGTGCTAGAGGGTGACAAATCCAACTAGCACAAGTTTTTAAGACCTTTGTAGCGATGCCGTCATACCCACTAGTTTTGCTATTGTTCAGGGACATAATTATTTTATACACTTCCATTGCATCTACAGGATTCAAGAATATAGTATTGAGATTTTTTTTTTTACTAGAATTAGAATCATTTGAATTATTAGTATTACGCGAATTATTAGGATTATTGGAATTACTAGAATTACGCGAACTATTAGAATTATTAGAATTTAGAGGCAGAATAGATGTTAAATTATTAAAGTAGTTATTAAATATATTGCAGATGTCTGATGGATTATTATATGTTACATTATTAAAATTTATTTCGTCAATGTCATGTTTATATAAATTATTACCCGTTATTGTTGAAGAGATTGCATTCCATGTAGCTTTATATTTATTTTTATACCTTTGTATACGTCTTGTATTCACAAGTTTTTGTGCTCTCTGTGCACATCGCCGAAACATATGATTATAAAGTTTGTGATTTATCATTTTGCTTTTTATTAATTTTACTTGTTTTAAATTTGAGATAAAGCTGGCGTTTTGTTTTGCTAGATTTTTTAATGCCTTTTGTTATCCAGTTTTGTGTTACTGGTTTATTGTTAACCTTAACCTTAATCACCGGAAAATATAGATCGTAAAATAATGTAAAAGTTTCATAAAAGGTATTAAAGGCTTCAGTTAGAGTGCCTGAGTTAAATGTTTCCGAAAATGAAAGAGCAGACATACATTCGCGAAATTTATCGAGGTTTTCTACACAGTAGTCGCGTCTTAATTCTGACCAACAAGTTATTATTTTGTGCATGTTCGTTTTAACAGTAACTGATTGTGCAGTTTCGTGATCAGACAGGCCGAAATGTTGAATTTCTGGCTGAACACTCTTTATGTTACTGGCGATTTGGTCAATGCAATAGTTCGCCCGTGTTGGTGATTTTATATGCGCTTCAAAATTGTAGTTACTAAGTATACTTAAGAGTTCCTTTGTTGCGGAGTTGTGTTTTAAAATATCGATATTCCAATCACCACAAATAATAATTTTCTTTCTCTTGTGTCTGTCCGTCAAATAATTTAACAAATGATCAAGTTTATGGAGAAATACTCCTGTTTGCGCTTTGCTTTGATCGGGTATTCTATATATGTTTATAACAATCAGGCTCAAACCTATTATCTCTACGCCACAGCATTCAAAATAAAATTCTGTTGCTATACCTGAAGGAATACTTAATGTTTTTGAGTCAAATACCTTATTAGTTAAAATACAAGTACCCCCTCTACATTTATCACGACTAAAAACTGCAGCCAATTTAAAATTATTAAGTTTAATATTAGCTTCCGTACCTTGCTTCACAAAAGTTTCACTAAAACATAGTATATCCACCTCCTTGTTTTTGTCTACCAATTCAGTTAAAATTACATCTAGCAAGTCTAGTTTGCTGCAGATGCCGGCTATATTTTGGTGTAAGATTCGTAATTTGCTATTTCGGCATTCCTGTTTTGATTTATCATAAATAATAGAAGTATCATTAATGGAGGACTTAGGAACGAAAAAACGTATGGTTTTTTCCACTATTACCATGAAGTGAGTTGTGTACACTTGACCTCACTTTTATAAAATCTTTTTCATATTTAAGAAAATCAATCTCTATGTTTAGTTTGTAAGTAATTAAATCTAGTTTAGACAGCTTCTTATGATAATTTACATCCAACTCATTTACTTCAATAAACTTACAGTTCCTAAAGGTTTTTGTGAACAATTTTAGTTCATAATTCAGTTTTTTAACATTAAGGTACCTATTTTCGGAAACATTCAAAATCAATATTGTACAATTACCAGAGTTCTACACAGATTTGTTAACAGCATGTAGGGATTTTCATCATGTTTACCAACCGAGAGAATAACAATGTCATTATCAGACAGGGTACGTCTAGATTTCGTAGGATCTCACATGATGAAGCATATGGTTGAACTTTACCCTCGATTTTGTAATTGTCGTTCCAATTACCTTTCTTTGTTTGTATCAGTTGTGCTGATAGACCTCTTACTTTTTCGTCCCCAATTATATAGATATTCCTTTTTGTGTTGTGTTTTAACTGGGTTGTATGCTTTAAGTTCTCATTTCGTTTTTCATTTGGAGAGTTCACCGAAAACTTTTCAGTCATGTTGTTGTTAGTTTCCTGGTCTGCATCCCGACTATGTACATCCTGCACGTCGTCCCCTGTTTGTGAGAATTGTGCGTTTTGATCAATAACTTGCTCTGAGAAGTCTAGTTTCGTTTGGATGGGACCTTTGCTCCTTTTCTTTTGTGATACTTTTGTAAAACTTATTACCATCGACCACGAAGACAATGCTTGTGCAGTCCTTAATTTTCCCTTTCATCGATTATGGTGATGTGTGTTACTATGACCTGAATGCAGATCTCCTCAACAAACTTGACCGTCTTCTCAATAACTGCATTCGATTCGTTTTCAATTTGCGTAAATATGATCATGTTTCTGCGCATCGGTGCCTTCTTAAGTGGTTGCCCATACGCCAGCGCAGAGAGCAAAGGGCGCTGACCACATTGTTTTCGTTTCTTGATTCTCCATCTTCCCCTGTTTATCTAGCCCCACACTTTCAGTACATTTGCGCCAACCACAATAAAAATTTACGCTCATCGCACAATCGTCTTCTTCAGTGTCCCATTCATCGCACAGACTTCATTCACTCTTCTTTCTTTGTCCAGTCTATCGCTCTGTGGAATGCGCTTCCCCAGGAAATCAGGATGGTAACCAACCGATTGACCTTCAAAGTTAAAGTTCGCGAGCACATTCGCAAGAAGTTGGCAGTATCATCACAACGGTAATGTTTCGTCATTGTTTGTCTCATTTGTTTTTAGTAAATTTGATTATTTATGTTTATGTATGTATGTATTTTTATATTTATATATAGTTAGGTATATGTATTATGTTTATGATTTAAATAGGTATACGTTTATATTTGAATATCTTTAATTTCATTGCACCTACCACTGTTTGTCTCTGCATCACCCAAAGGTTGACTGGTAGAAAATGCCTATGGCATTAAGTCCGCCTCTGTACGTGTATGTGCTTAAAGTGTAAAATAAATAAATAAATAATACTCTTTTGGGCGTGGATTTACAAATATCTTTTAACTGATTAATTTGAGTGCCGTACATTTGTTTTTTTAAACAGCAGTTTTCCGATAAAAGATTAGCTATCTCATTTTCAGCTATTTCTAGGTACTTTGCCAAAACAGAAACTTTCTTTTCCAATTCTTCTATTATATCAAAATTGTTGGATCTAATATTTGGGCAGCTTCTACATAATTGTGGGTCTCTTTTCAATGTATGAGACAAAACATCAATATCTTCATCCAACGGTAAAGGTTCGAAAGAGTTTTCGGTAGATATGTTTGCCTCAAAATTGTCGCAATGGTCTGTATGTGGTGCAACCACTGGGGTGGCAGATACGTGAGAAGTATTTTTACTTGAAACAAAAGTTTGAATCATCTGTTGTTGAGGCGAAGAGGGATTAGTTGAGGAATGTTGTTTTTTCCTAAGTGTTATATTAGAAGTAGCGACATCTACACTTGAAGTTAAAACCGTTTTGTTTTTTATGCATTTTTTGCATTTCCATTTCAATCTTGCTTCGATGTCTTTTAAGCGATATGTTGATTCTGGATAACCCTCACAATCGAACTCGTATCTTTTTTTACAGATTGAACATAGAGCGGTGTTTTTTATGTTAACAAATTTCTTGCAAATATTACAAGTAACTTGTTGTGCTGACGTCTTACGATCACTGCTTACTGCCTTGTTCAAGCTGGATGACATTTTTCATATTGTGTGATTCACAAAAAGAATTCCAGTTGCTTGGGCTCGAACTTGGGACGCTTGACACGACTGTCAACTCAGCGCTGATACCGCCACACCAAATCGACTATACATCACCATCCGAAAACTCTATTTATGTCACCGACAGATGCTATGGACATTTTCAAAATAATAAATTCGCTAAAGAATACTAATAGCACGGGATTTGACGAAATATCTACAAACATTTTAAAACAGGGGTCACATGTCATTGCACCCGTACTTAGTTTTATAATTAACTTATGCATAGAGCATGCTCACTTGCCGAACTTATTAAAACCGGCCAAGTACGAGTCGGACTCGCGCACCGAGGGTTCTGTACAAACCTGCAGGTATTCACGGTTTAAGCATAAGGTTTATGTTTATGAAATTAAATGTTTTTTTTTTTTTAATTTTAATTTTGAGTTGACTGAATGAAAGGTAAATTGTGGTTTACGATTTATGACGTATTAAAAAAAAAACTACTTACTAGATCTCGTTCAAACCAATTTTCGGTGGAAGTTTACATGGTAATGTACGTCATATATTTTTTTTAGTTTTATCATTCCCTTATTTTAGAAGTTACGGGGGGGGGGACACACATTTTACCACTTTGGAAGTGTCTCTCGCGCAAACTATTCAGCTTAGAAAAAAATGATATTAGAAACCTCAATATCATTTTTGAAGACCTATTCATAGATACCCCACATGTATGGGTTCGATAAAAAATTTTTTTTTTTGAGTTCCAGTTCGATGTATGGGGAACGCCAAATATATTTGAAGGCAGGGGTCATATTGTAAAATAAAAGAGGTTCTTTCAATATTAAGGAACTATTTAATCAATAGACCTTATACGAAACTGCACTTTATCAGTTTCCATAATTATTAATTTAACACCTTATTAAAATAGCCATGACACCCAGTAATACAGCTACAGTTCATATAAAAGAGTATCAATGTACAGTGAGGCAGAGTTATAATAATTGAGAGCAATACGACCTGTTCACCGGGCCACGCCTGAACTTAGAATGCCAATTCATAAGCTGGAATTCGCGACGTCCCCGAAAGGGGGCGTGGCGGGCGGCGTCGGAGCTGTGCTCCCTGGCCGCGGATGGTGTGCGGTGGCCCGCTAAAACGGGCCCCTCAATATGTTGCCCATTGGGCTAACAACATAGTGGGACGCGTTAGTTGACGCGTCCCTGTGTGTGGTTGCTATTTTGTGTCTCTGTGAGCGCGCCGCGGCGTTGAATTATGTATCAACGCCGCTTTCTTCACGACGCCTTGGCGGTCAGTCCCCGCCAGGTGAGACCCCCGGTTACCCGGGGGAGGCCCGGCGAGAGACGACCAGCGACAAGACGCCGACTCGACGCTCCCACAGAGTAAGGTGCGCGCCCCCGCTTATCCCGTTTCCCAGAGCGAGCCGGTAGCGGTCTAAGCTAAGGGGCAGTATGTGCGTGTGGGCGGTAGTGTACTGTGTAACACCGCCCATGAATACGTGACAACGCAGGCCCGCCCGCGTGTACACGTGTGAGTCTTAGTGCCTGTTTAGTGGCGGTTGTCTGTTTTGCGTTACGTGACATGCCTATATTAACTTAGAACACGCCACGCAGCGGATGTGTGTTGTGAATGTAGAGTTCACTTGATTCAGGTAAGCCGCGTGTAACCTGGTTACGGCTTACCCGGGAGTCAGTCCGGTAGTGGGGTCAGTCGTCCCTTACCAGGTCGCGGGGCAGTGGTCTCGCGTCAGGGGGCCGCGTATGCCAGGGCGCGATCTGCTTGACATGAGGCCAATCAGACGCGCCGACACGCGCGAACATCCCTTCGCGAGACGCCGCACATGGTCATCCAGGCTCTCGATCCCGAGATCCCGCTGGATGACATCGTTCTGCGGTCCAGTCTATACGTCGACGTGGCGCCAAGGGCTTCAATCGGGTCGGCACACCCGACAAGACGACGAGTACAGGGTGATGGTCCGCCTGTAACTCGTCGTCAATCACGTGCTGCGTGATCTGACAGTGTAGCCCTCGGTGGACCACAATGTCCAGCACATCCGGCATGTTCGTATTCACGTCCGGATAGTGCGTGGGCGTCTCTGGGCCGGACACTGTGTAACCGAAGGCTTCGGCATCAGCAAGGAGCCGTCTTCCCCCGGTATTCGTGCGGCACGAGTTCCACGCCGAGTGCTTGCAGTTCAAGTCACCGGCGAGGAGAGTGGGACGCGTAGAGCCACTTATAAGGGCCCGCAACTCAGATGTATCTAAGTGGGTCGCGGGCGGCTTATAACAAGCGTACATGTCTATGTCCTCGCCGGCTACGTGCAGCTGTACACCCAGCGCGTAAAACGTGCCGAGTGACGGCGAGGGGAGCTGTTGATGGACGACTCGGCGCCTTACCAGTACCGCCAGACCACGGTATGTCATGTGCGCCGACCGCTCGTCCTGTCTATAAACAAGATACCCCGGGAATCTTATCCTATCCCCGGGGCCCAGCAACGTCTCGCTTATTAACGCCACGTCGACGTCCTGCTCTCTCAGGAGGTGGCGAAGGGGGGCGACCTTGTCCCGAAGGCCGCGGGCGTTCCAGTGGATCACCCTCAACGGCCTAGCCATGGTACAAGGTTAGTAACTTGGCCAGGCCGTCGAGGATGACGGTCTCTACATTTTGGCCCTGCCTAATGGCCTTTATTAGGTCCATTAAAAGTTGGATGGCTGTCGCCACACCAGGAGTCCGAGTTTGTGCGGTGTGGGCGTGGGCGCCGGCATCGCCGCGACTCGGTTTGGGCTCGGGGTATTTTGTTTTGTTAACTGATTTAACCTTAACCGGCCGCGGCGCTGTGCCAGCGCTGGTGGTATAAGGCACCACCTCGGCCTGTGCCCTGCTAGTGGCAGGGCCTGCCCTCGGGACAGCTGTGGGTTCAGTCGTCGTGGTCGCCGCGAGGGGTTTGGGCTTCTTGCCTTTCCCTTTGCCCCCGCGCCTCTTCTTCCTCCGCCTTGAGGAGGATGGTTGCGCATTTCTAGGTTTGGGCCCGTTGGCCGCCGCCATCAAAGACGCGCCCTGGGGCCCTTCTGGCTCCACTTGCCTCTCGGTGGCCGCTAAGGGCCGGCGTGTAGGGGCAGATTTGGCGACGGTCCCCGCCCGCCTGTTCCGTATTTCAGTCTGGTACGCGGGGCACTTGATATTGCACGCGGGGTGCGGGCCACCGCAATTCACGCAGGTGGCCGGCTCCGTCCGCGGGCGTGGGCAGTCTCTTGCCGCGTGCTCGCCCCCGCATCGCACACAGGCGAGCGGGCGGTGACACTGGTGCGAGCTGTGTCTAAATTGCTGGCACCGGTGGCACTGAGCGGGCCCACGCTTCCCACGCCAGGACTCGATCTTCACCCCCCGCATTAACATAAACACGGAGGTGTCGAATATGGCCCGGACGTCTGGGGTTTTCTTTAGTATTGCGTGGAATACGCAGCCGGGTCTTCCTTGTGCGCCCTTAATATGGCGCACGTACTCCGGCTGGTATCCCAGCTCACGCAACTCCTCCTCAATCTCCTGAGGGCTGGTGTCTGCAGGCAGCCCCCTGATGGCCACCTTCATGTTTCGCTCCGCTGGTAGCGAGTAGGCGAACCAAGCAACGCCGTCCGTCTTTTCAAGGCCAGTCAGGTACCTCTGGACCAGCCTGTACTCCTCCTCGGAGTCGGGGGTAAAACGAACCCCCCCTCCGTAAGGACGAGCATTAGGAGGCCGGCCCAGTTTGGCAGCGATGGCCCTGAAATGTGTCGCCCAGTTCGGCAACTTCTCTATTACCAGCGGAGGGTAGCGCAGTTTCTTCGCTTTCTTACCTGCTGGAGCCGTCGTGGTCGCGGCCCCAGGGGCAGCGGTGGCAGCAGCAGGTGTTGCGGCAGGGGTGGCAGGGGGGGGCCGCGCAGCAGCGCTGGACCCAGCTCCTCCTCTGCTCCGGGTGGAGTCCGCCGGAGAAGGCGTGTGGCGCGCCGCCTCCGCAAACGTCGGCGACGTCGGCGTACCCCGACCCCGCGGCGCGCTGTCGCGCTGTGGCCGCGGCGGGTCGAGGCAGTAGCGCTTCGCCTCCTCCGTCTGGTCACCCGAGCTCCGTCGTCTCCGGTGTCGCTGGGGTTGGGGCTCAAGCTCGAACTCGTAGCCGAACCCCAGCGATGGAGTCGGTGAAAACACCGGGCGGGCCGCATCGGCCTCCGCGTCTCTCAGCGTAGGCCGCAGTCCGGATCGCGGGGTCGTCTCATAATAGACGTCCTCGCGACCAGACCCGGCCGAGCCCACGGATGCGATCGACATGCTCGATCCCTCGCGGGACGAGCACACCGACATCACCGCGGGCGAGTCGTACGCGGAGGCGCGCGGGGGAGGCGAGGCTGGTGCGAGCGGCACCGCTCTCGCCGGGCGGCGGTGTGGCCCCGTGCTAGCCGGGCGCTCCTGCTCCCTCAACGCGCTTGGACCCGCTGGCAAGAGGCGGGGATCCAACGCGGAGGTGCGTGGAGCTGGGCCAGCACGGGACGGCGTCGGTGCGGGTACTGGCGGGGCTCTGGTGCATGCCGGCGGCGACGCGAAGCGCGGCGGCGGTGCAGCGGAGCGCGTGGGTGGCGCGCGGTGGCGCGCAGGTGTCACCGGGTACGCCGGTGGCATAGCGGCGCGGGCACCGGGCGCGGGCTGCGCTGGCGGCGCGCTGGTGCGCGTGGTAGGCGCGGTTGGGTGCGCCATGGGCGCTGAGTGCGTGGGCGACGCGGCGGGGCGCCCGGTAGACGCGGGCTGCGCGGTCGGCGCGGCGGGGCGCGCGGCCGGCGCAGCAGAGCGCCCACCCGGCGCAGCGGAGCGCACGGGAGCGGATACGCGAGCGGGCGGCTCCGCGGAGCGCGCTGGGTCACGACCCACACTCGCGACAGGGCCCGGGGCCTGGATTGGCACCGGACGGAACGCCGCGGGGCGTATGGCCATAGCGTGCTGCCGGCTCGACGACGGCGCCGGCGCAACGCGCGCAGGCGCCAGTGACGTCGACGTGCCCGCAGTCGCAGCGGTGCTCGGCGCAGCCCCTCCCGTTCCACTTCCTTTCTTCTTACTTCTCACTTCTTTTCGGGGGTCTCCCCCCCCTCTTCTGGGTGCGGCCGGCGGCGCACCGGACGACGCAACGCCTATATTAGGCATCGACGTCGCCCGGTCCAACGTCGGACGATCCTCCTCTTCGGTTGTCCCGGCATCGCGGCCCAAAGAGCCGCGCTTGCCGGGCTTGGACATCACGGGGGCGAAGGCCTCCCGCGACCGCTGCGGTGGCTTGCCACCGGGCAGCAGATTCCCGTCCGTGTCACCCCAGGTGCCGGCTGGTCCCTGGGTTGACACACACGGAAGGGGTTAAAAACAACACTTTTACGCGGTCCGCGCGGTAGGAGCTGTAGGAGATTACGTCTGTGATAATAACCACCTAGCTTGGCTGACGAGCCAATCCAATGCCAATTCGGGATTGTGGGAATTCGCGACGTCCCCGTAAGGGGGCGTGGCGGGCGGCGTCGGAGCTGTGCTCCCTGGCCGCGGATGGTGTGCGGTGGCCCGCTAAAACGGGCCCCTCAATATGTTGCCCATATTGGGCTAACAACATATGTGGGACGCGTTAGTTGACGCGTCCCTGTGTGTGGCTGCTATTTTGTGTCTCTGTGAGCGCGCCGCGGCGTTGAATTATGTATCAACGCCGCTTTCTTCACGACGCCTTGGCGGTCAGTCCCCGCCAGGTGAGACCCCCGGTTACCCGGGGGAGGCCCGGCGAGAGACGACCAGCGACAAGACGCCGACTCGACGCTCCCACAGAGTAAGGTGCGCGCCCCCGCTTATCCCGTTTCCCAGAGCGAGCCGGTAGCGGTCTAAGCTAAGGGGCAGTATGTGCGTGTGGGCGGTAGTGTACTGTGTAACACCGCCCATGAATACGTGACAACGCAGGCCCGCCCGCGTGTACACGTGTGAGTCTTAGTGCCTGTTTAGTGGCGGTTGTCTGTTTTGCGTTACGTGACATGCCTATATTAACTTAGATCACGCCACGCAGCTGATGTGTGTTGTGAATGTAGAGTTCACTTGATTCAGGTAAGCCGCGTGTAACCTGGTTACGGCTTACCCGGGAGTCAGTCCGGTAGTGGGGTCAGCCGTCCCTTACCAGGTCGCGGGGCAGTGGTCTCGCGTCAGGGGGCCGCGTATGCCAGGGCGCGATCTGCTTGACATGAGGCCAATCAGACGCGCCGGCACGCGCGAACATCCCCTTCGCGAGACGCCGCACATGGTCATCCAGGCTCTCGATCCCGAGATCCCGCTGGATGACATCGTTCCTCACGTAGCGAGGAGCGTCAACAATGGTCCGCAACGCCTGGTTTTGTTGCGTGCGGAGCAGCTTCCGGCTCGACTCGCTCGTGAGGGCGAACCAAGCGGGTGCGGCGTACGTCAGTACCGGGCGTATGTACATCTTGTACACGCCCAGCTTGACGCGCGCCGGCATTCGGGACGAGAGCACGGGCCGAAGGAGGTAGCGGGCTACCCTCCCCTTGGCCGCGACCTGACGGACGTGCTGACCCATTGTGAGCCGACGGTCGATGGTGACCCCCAGGTACTTGACCCGGGGCGACCACTCGATGTCGGCTCCCTGTAGCTTCAAGGGTGGTGGGAGGCGAGCGAAGCCGGTGACCATCGCCTGCGTCTTACCCACGTTCACCGACAGTCGCCATTTGGCGAGCCACTCGGGAAGGAGCTCAAGCGCTCGCTGCATTTTGACTACTGCGTTAGGCGAGAAGAATATCGGCTCTTCATCGGGAGCTATCGGCGCTGCGAAATAGTCTCCCAGGTGTTTCTCGACTGCTGCGACGTGGTCTGCGTCGCTCGTCGGGTTGGAGCGGAACTGACGCTCCAGGTGCTCGGCGAAGACCTCCACCCGGTCCTCCGCTACGTACTTGAGCGCCCCGTCGCTGTTCAACAGTGGACGCACCGGGGCTGGGGTATTGGACAGCTGGCCGCAGAGTTTATGAATCGACGGCCAACTGTCCGTCGTCTCGTCGATTCGTTCCTCCCAGCCCGCGGCGGTCATGGCCTGTAACTCGGCCTTGACCTTCTCCGCGAGACGGTTTAACTGCGTTTTCAGTGTGGGACATCTCAGCGTTTGCCACTGCTTGCGAAGGCGCCTCTTCTCGGCGATCAACCTAGTCCCCCCGCGGCTGTTCGGTGGTCGCCGATTGCAGGGCGCGCTGAATGCAAGCAGTGATGTCGCGAGACGTCCCATCAACGTAAGTAGTCATAGGCCAAGTCGGCACAGTGGTCTCTACTTCCTCTTGAAACTGGGTCCAGTCTATACGTCGACGTGGCGCCAGGGGCTTCAATCGGGTCGGCACACACGACAAGACGACGAGTACAGGATGATGGTCCGACTGTAACTCGTCGTCAATCACGTGCTGCGTGATCTGACAGTGTAGCCCTTGGTGAACCACAATGTCCAGCACATCTGGCATGTGTATGTCCACGTCCGGATAGTGCGTGGGCGTCTCTGGGCCGGACACTGTGTAGCCGAAGGCTTCGGCATCAGCAAGGAGCCGTCTTCCCCCGGTATTCGTGCGGCACGAGATCCACGCCGAGTGCTTGCAATTCAAGTCACCGGCGAGGAGAGTGGGACGCGTAGAGCTACTTATAAGGGCCCGCAACTCAGATGTGTCTAAGTGGGGCGCGGGCGGCTTATAACAAGCGTACATGTCTATGTCCTCGCCGGCTACGTGCAGCTGTACACCCAGCGCGTAAAACGTGCCGAGTGACGGCGAGGGGAGCTGTTGATGGACGAATCGGCGCCTTACCAGTACCGCCAGACCACGGTATGTCATGTGCGCCGACCGCTCGTCCTGTCTATAAACAAGATACCCCGGGAATCTTATCCTATCCCCGGGGCCCAGCAACGTCTCGCTTATTAACGCCACATCGACGTCCTGCTCTCTCAGGAGGTGGCGGAGGGGGGCGACCTTGTCCCGAAGGCCGCGGGCATTCCAGTGTAACACCCTCAACGGCCTAGCCATGGTACAGGGTGAGTAACTTGGCCAGGCCGTCGAGGATGACGGTCTCTATGTTTTGGCCCTGCCTGATGGCCTTAATCAGGTCCATCAGCAGCTGAATGGCACAGGCCGTGAAATCGCTCCTGGTAGTAGGACCAGGAGTTCGAGTGCGGTGGGCGTGGGCGTGGGCGCCGGCATCGCTGCGACTCGGTTTGGGCTCGGGGTGTTTTGTGGTTTGGGTTTTGACCTTAACCTTAACCGGCCGCGGCGCTGTGCCGGCGCTGGGGGTGATGTTCACCTCCGCGGCCTGTGCCCTGCTGTTGGCAGGGCCTGCCCTCGGGACAGCTATGGTTGCGGTTGTCATTGTGGTCGTGGTCGTGGTCGCCGCGGGGGGTTTGGGCTTCTTGCCTTTCCCTTTGCCACCGCGCCTCTTCTTCCTCCGCCTGGAGGATGGTTGCGTGTCTCTAGGTGTGGGCCCGTTGGCCGCCGCCATCAGTGACGTGCCCTGGGGCCCTTCTGGCTCCACCTGCCTCTCGGTGGCCGCTAAGGGCCGGCGTGTAGGGGCAGACTTGGCGACGGTCCCCGCCCGCCTGTTCCTTATTTCCGCTTGGTAGGCGGGGCACTTTATATTGCACGCGGGGTGCAGTTAATGCAGGTGGCCGGCTCCTCCCGCGGGCGTGGGCAATCTTTAGCCGTGTGCTCGCCCCCGCATCGCACACAGGCGAGCGGGCGGTGACACTGGTGCGAGCTGTGTCTGAACTGCTGGCACCGGTGGCACTGAGCGGGCCCACGCTTCCCACGCCAGGCCTCGATCTTGACCCCCCGCATCATCATGAATACGGAGGTGTCGAAGATGGCCCGGACATCTGGGGTCTTCTTCAAAATTGCGTGGAATACGCAGCCGGGTCGTCCTTGTGCGCCCTTGATATGACGCACGTACTCCGGCTGGTATCCCAGCTCACGCAACTCATCCTCAATTTCCTGAGGGCTGGTATCGGCAGGCAGCCCCCTGATGGCCACCTTCATGTTTCGCTCCGCTGGTAGCGAGTAGGCGAACCAAGCAACTCCATCCGTCTTCTCAAGGCCAGTCAAGTACCGCTGGACCAGCCTGTACTCCTCCTCAGAGTCGGGGGTGAAACGGACCCCCCCTCCATGAGGACGAGCGTTTGGAGGCCGGCCCAGTTTGGCGGCGATGGCCCTGAAGTGCGTCGCCCAGTTCGGCAACTTCTCCACTACCAGCGGAGGGTATCGTAACTTTTTCACCTTCTTACCTGCTGGAGCCGTCGTGGTCGCGGCCCCAGGGGCAGCGGTGGCGGCAGCAGGTGGTGTGGCAGGGGTGGCAGGGGGGAGCCGCGCAGCAGCGCTGGACCCAGCTCTTCCTCTGCTCCGGGTGGAGTCCGTCGGAGAAGGCGTGTGGCAAGCCGCCTCCGCAAACGTCGGCGACGTCGGCGTACCCCGACCCCGCGGCGCGCTGTCGCGCTGTGGTCGCGGCGGGTCGAGGCAGTAGCGCTTCGCCTCCTCCGTCTGGTCACCCGAGCTCCGTCGTCTCCGGTGTCGCTGGGGTTGGGGCTCGAGCTCAAACTCGTAGCCGAACCCCAGCGATGGTGTCGGCGAAAAGGCCGGGCGGGCCGCATCGGCCTCCGCGTCTCTCGGCGTAGGCCGCCGTCCGGATCGCGGGGTCGTCTCATAATAGACGTCCTCGCGACCAGACCCGGCCGAGCCCACGGATGCGATCGACATGCTCGATCCCTCGCGGGACGAGCACACCGACATCACCGCGGGCGAGTCGTACGCGGAGGCGCGCGGGGGTGCGGGCGATGCTGGTGCCAGCGGCACCGCTCTCGCCGGGCGGCGGTGTGGCCCCGTGCTAGCCGGACGTTCCTGCTCCCTCAACGCGCTTGGACCCGCTGGCAAGAAGCGGGGATCCAACGCGGAGGTGCGAGGAGCTGGGCCAGCACGGGACGGCGTCGGTGCGGGTACTGGCGGGGCTCCGGTGCATGCCGGCGGCGACGCGAAGCGTGGCGGCGGTGCAGCAGAGCGCATAGGTGGCGCGCGGTGACGCGCGGAAGGCGCGACTGGGTGCGCCATGGGCGCTGGGTGCGTGGGCGACGCGGCGGGGCGCCCGGTAGACGCGGGCTGCGCGGCCGGCGCGGCGGGGGCGCGCGGCCGGCGCAGCGGAGCGCCCACCCGGCGCAGCGGAGCGCACGGGAGCGGATGCGCGAGCGGGCGGCGCCGCGGGGCGCGCTGGGTCACGGCCCACACTCGCGACAGGGCCCGGGGCCTGGATCGGCACCGGACGAAACGCCGCGGGGCGGATGGCCACCGCGTGCTGCCGGCTCGACGACGGCGCCGGCGCAACGCGCGCAGGCGCCAGTGACGTCGACGTGCCCACAGTCGCAGCGGTGCTCGACGCAGCCCCTCCCGTTCCACTTACTCCTTTCTTCTTCTTCCCTTCTTTTCTTCTGGGGTCTTCCCCCCCTCTTTTGGGTGCGGCCGGCGGCGCACCGGACGACGCAACGCCTATATTAGGCATCGACGTCGCCCGGTCCAACGTCGGACGATCCTCCTCTTCAGTTGTCCCGGCATCGCGGCCCAAAGAGCCGCGCTTGCCGGGCTTGGACATCACGGGGGCGAAGGCCTCCCGCGACCGCTGCGGTGGCTTGCCACCGGGCAGCAGACTACCGTCCGTGTCACCCCAGGTGCCGACTGGTCCCTGGGACGACACACACGGAAGAGGTTAAAAATAACACTGGGTGTTACACAACACTGGCTGCGGTCCGCGCAGGATTTACAGAAACGGTTTCGTCTGTGATAGCAACCGTCCTGTTTGGCCGACGAGCCAATCCTCAATGCCAATGCCAATTCCTCTTTGGTTGTCGCGACGTCCCCGTATGGGGGCGTGGCGGGCGGCATCGGAGCTCTGCTCCCCGGCCGCGGAGGGTATCACGGTGGCCCGCAAAGACGGGCCCCTCAATGTGTTGCCCCTTGGGCGAGCAATATGTGGGGCGCGTTAATAGTTAACGCGCCCCTGTGTGTGGTTGCTGTTTGTGTATCTGTGAGCGCGCCGCGGCGTTGAGTTATATCAACGCCGCTTTCTTCACAACGCCTTGGCGGTCAGTCCCCGCCAGGTGAGACCCCCGGTTGCCCGGGGGAGGCCCGGCGAGAGACGACCAGCGACAAGACGCTGACTCGACGCTCCCACAGAGTAGGGTGCGCGCCCCCGCTTATCCCGTTTTCCAGAGCGAGCCGGTAGCGGTCTAAGCTAAGGGGCAGTATGTGCGTGTGGGCGGTAGTGTACTGTGTAACACCGCCCATGAATACGCGACAACGCAGGCCCGCCCGCGTGTACACGTGTGAGTCATAGTGCCTGTATAGAGGTGGTTGTCTGTTTTACGTTACGTGACATGCCTATATTAACTTAGAACACGCCACGCAGCGGATGTATGTTGTGAATGTAGAGTTCACTTGATTCAGGTAAGCCGCGTGTAACCTGGTTGCGACTTACCCGGGAGTCAGTCCGGTAGTGGGGTCAGTCGTCCCTTACCAGGTCGCGGGGCAGTGGTCTCGCGTCAGGGGGGCGCGTATGCCAGGGCGCGATCTGCTTGACATGCGGCCAATCAGACGCGCCGGCACGCGCGAACATCCCCTTCGCGAGACGCCGCACATGGTCATCCAGGCTCTCGATCCCGAGATCCCGCTGGATGACATCGTTCCTCACGAAGCGAGGAGCGTCAACAATGGTCCGCAACGCCTGGTTTTGTTGCGTGCGGAGCAGCTTCCGGCTCGACTCGCTCGTGAGGGCGAACCAAGCGGGAGCGGCGTACGTCAGTACCGGGCGTATGTACATCTTGTACACGCCCAGCTTGACGCGCGCCGGCATTCGGGACGAGAGCACGGGCCGGAGGAGGTAGCGGGCTACCCTCCCCTTGGCCGCGACCTGACGGACGTGCTGACCCATTGTGAGCCGACGGTCGATGGTGACCCCCAGGTACTTGACCCGGGGCGACCATTCGATGTCGGCTCCCTGTAGCTTCAAGGGTGGTGGGAGGCGAACGAGGCCGGTGACCATCGCCTGCGTCTTACCCACGTTCACCGACAGTCGCCATCTGGCGAGCCACTCGGGAAGGAGCTCGAGCGCTCGCTGCATTTTGACCGCCGCGTACTTCGCGTTAAGCGAAGTGGAAATGTACGCGGCGTCGTCTGCATACAGCGCGAGCATCACGTCCGGAGTGGTGGGGATGTCGTCGGTGTAACGCGAGTAACACGCCGGCGAGACGCAGCTGCCCTGCGGTACGCCCGCGAGCACCGGCCTGGCGCTAGAGAGCGCCCCATCAACCACCACCCTGAATGTCCTGTTGGAGAGAAAAGTAGAGACCACTTTAACGACGCGACGGGGCGCGTCCGAGGTGGCCATCTTATATATGAGGCCGTCGTGCCACACACGGTCGAAGGCCTTCTCCATGTCGAGGAATACTGCTACCGAATATTCCTTCTTGTTCGCAGCTGCAGCGAGGTGGTGCAGTACCCTCGACAGCTGGAGCGTCGTGCTATGTTCCGCCCGGAACCCGAACTGCTCCGGGCGTGGCGTTATGTGTGGGAGCAGGTGTCGCAGCAGGAGTGCTTCGAACACCTTGGAGACTGTGGGCAGTAGAGTTATCGGCCGATAGCTCTCCGGCTTCAGCACGTTCTTTCCCGCCTTCGGCAGCATAATGACGCGCCCCTCCTTCCACGAATCGGGGAAGGCGCCGGTGCGCAGTATCGCCGTAAACAGGCGCGCCAACGCCGCTACCATACGGTACGGCAGGTGGCGCAGCACTGTGTTGGTGATACCGTCAGCACCGGGGGCCTTCCTGGGCTTCGTCCTCAGGATGGCGCGTCGTACTGCGTTAGGCGAGAAGAATATCGGCTCTTCATCGGGAGCTATCGGCGCTGCGAAGTAGTCTCCCAGGTGTTTCTCGACTGCTGCGACGTGGTCTGCGTCGCTCGTCGGGTTGGGGCGGAACTGACGCTCCAGGTGTTCGGCGAAGACCTCCGCCCGGTCCTCCGCTACGTACTTAAGCGCCCCGTCGCTGTTCAACAATGGACGCACCGGGGCTGGGGTACTCGTGAGTTGGCCGCACAATCTATGTATAGACGGCCAACTGTCCGTCGTCTCATCGATTCTATCTTCCCAGCCCGCGGCGGCCATGGCCTGTAACTCGGCCTTGACCTTCTCCGCGAGACGGTTGAGCTGCGTCTTGAGTGTGGGACATCTCAGCGTTTGCCACTGCTTGCGAAGGCGCCGCTTCTCAGCGATCAACCTAGTCAACCGCGGAGGTAGAGGCGGTAAAAGCCCCCCCCCCCCCCCCGCGGCTGTTCGGTGGTCGCCGATTGCAGGGCGCGCTGGATGCAAGCAGTGATGTCGCGAGACGTCCCATCAACGTCCGCGGAAGTAGTCATAGGCCGAGTCGGCACAGTGGTCTCTACTTCCTCTTGGAACCGGGTCCAGTCTATACGTCGACGTGGCGCCAGGGGTTTCAATCGGGTCGGCACACCCGACAGGGCGACGAGTACAGGGTGATGGTCCGACTGTAACTCGTCGTCAATCACGTGCTGCGTGATCTGACAGTGTAGCCCTCGGTGGACCACAATGTCCAGCACATCCGGCATGTGTGTATTCACGTCCGGATAGTGCGTGGGCGTCTCTGGGCCGGACACTGTGTAACCGAAGGCCAATGCCAATTCGCCGCCGTGCGGCGTCTTATATACGGAAGTATTGGAGGTGGGGCAACGACGTAGCACGCTACGACGTAGCGCGCTCTAACTCCGCCCACCAGCAATGAGGTGGGAGAATGGCGTAGCGTGCTACGACGCTACGGCGCTATCGCGTAGCCCAATGCACGTGCCGCTCAAAATATGACGCCGACACGGCCATACTGACGTGCGGACGTCCTCGTACGCTCAGCTGACAATGTCTCATCTAGAACTTGAAAAACTGATTAAGTACCGTTTGGTCATCCTGATTGTTTCTGGTCCGGTCTACTTAGACCCTTCAGATATTTAACCACTTGGTCCAGTCTATTATGACTCTTCAAGGGTTATCTATTGGCCCGGTCAACTTCTGACCCTACAAGATCAGCCTCCTGGTCCGGCAATTGTTTTGCCCTTCAGGTGTATCCCTTCAGTTAAACTGGACCGGATCTAGCTAGGCCGAACAAGTATCGTTTCTTTAGCTTAATTAACAAATAGCTCAATACTTTGGTTGATTTACAAGTGCTTCTGTTACAATATTAACTGATTCAGGGCCAATAGATTTTACTGAAACAGCACGTTAACCACGGTTTCTACAACCTGCACTGGTAGATATAGTGTCACTGTACAAAACTGAAGGAACTTCTTGGAATTTAGGGAATTAAAATAAAACTCAGGATGTAGCACGCAGCGAAACACTTAGAAAGTAAAGTATGTAATTAATTTTCGAACAACCTCTCATTCAAAAAGGATAAAAAAAATGACATTAAACGAAACGCCTGATAAAATACTTATAGCTAATTTCTTATTATCTACAAATTTGCGACGAGTTTACTTGAGCCAACGGTACTGGAATTGACGCTTTAACATGCCCCCGGCCGTTGAAAGCTCGCCTTTCAACAGTTTTCTTCCAATAACGGGCAAATCTTGGAGAATGCTCGTCTGATGGTCCCAGTTGATGTTTTGATGTTGGCAACTCTGCTTATGCCATCTGTACTAGGATGAACACCAACAACGCGGCCCAACTTCCACTTCATCGGTGGCTGGTTATCCTCCTTGATAACAACGAGGGAGTCCAGGTTCAGGCTGTCATTGCCAGTTTGCCACTTTACTCGCTGCTGAAGCTCGGACACATATTCCTTGCTCCATCTTGACCAGAAATGCTGTCGCAGCTGCTCAATACGTTGAAGGCGCGTCAAGTGATGAGTGGAGTAGTCCCGGATATCCTTTACAGGAAGAGACGTGAGAGGTCGTCCAATTAGGAAATGACCTGGAGTGAGAGGCAACAGGTCTTCTGGATTTGACGATAACGGTGTGAGTGGTCGAGAATTTAAAATTCCTTCAATTTGAACCAAAACAGAGTTAAGCTCTTCGTAAGTTAAATTACAATTGCCCAACACTCGGGATAAATGAAATTTGGTCGATTTAACACCCGCCTCCCAAAGACCACCAAAATGTGGTGCGTAAGCAGGAATAAAATGGAATTTAATACCTTCTTGAGCCGCACTATCAGTTATGGAGTCACAATTGCGTTTTAAGAAATCAGCTATCTCATTGTAGGCTCCTACAAACGTAGTTCCGTTATCAGAGTAGATGTTAAGAGGTTTTCCTCTTCGAGACACAAACCTACGTAAAGCCTGTAAATAATTACTGCTCGTCAAGTCACCTACCAACTCTAAATGAATGGCCTTTGTAGTGAAGCACACGAAAATAACGATGTACACCTTCACCAATCTACATCCATGACCTTGACGACTAGACGAGGTCATAGGGCCTGCGTAGTCAACTCCTACGCTTTGAAAAGGAAAGTCGGCTGGTGAGAGTCTGCTTAATGGGAGATTACCCATCTGAGGGACCAATGCCTGCGGCTTTAGACGCCGACAGCGAACACACTGACGATAACAGGCTCTGGCTAAATTGCGACCACCGAGTGGCCAGTAGGTCTCTCTAATTGTACTTAATAATAATTGGGGACCTGCGTGCATAAGTCTGATATGCTCATATCTAAATAAAAGTTTCACAAAGTGATGAGTGGACTGTAATAAGATTGGGTGTTTCTTTTCAAATGAATATTCGGAATTGTGTAATCTACCACCTATACGAATAATTTTATTTTCATCTAGAAACACATTTAAGTTAAATAATTTGTTTTTATGTGGTATTTTTTTATTGTTTAATAATAAGTTGTATTCAGGAAAGGACTCCCTTTGAGACTGAATAATAATAAAGTTTAACGAATTTTGTAATTCTTGAGCATTCAAATAAGAAGTATTTGCTGAACGTCTTTTACATGCATTAATAAAACGAAAAACGTAACAAACAGAACGCTGTAACCTAATAAAATTGGAAAAGCGATTAAATTCTATGAATGCTTTAAATAAATCTTCGTGAGAATGATTTTGGGCTAAATTAATTAAAATACTAGATTTAATTTCTGGTAAGACTCCTGAATTCATAGCAGGAGGTGGCCATGTAGTATCGTCATGCTTTAAGAAACATGGACCAAACCACCACAAATCCAGTGATTGCATAGCAGTAGGTTCTGCTCCGCGGGTAATTAAATCAGCTGGATTGTCGTGGGTTGACACATGTTTCCAGGTACCTGCACCCGACAATTCTAATACTTCGGCAACACGGTTGCGAACAAAAGTATTTAATTTAATAGGTAGCAATTTTAACCAACTCAGCACTATCATCGAGTCAGTCCAAAATACTACACGAGACGGCTTAATGCGAAGGGAACTAGCAACTTTTTGATATAAACGTGCACCAAGCACAGCGGCACAGAGCTCAAGTCGCGGTATTGTTACGGGTTTAATGGGAGTTACGCGACTTTTAGCCATTAACAATCGCACTTTGACGTCACCCTGCTCATTGATACTGCGAACATACAAACAAGCGCCGTAAGCTCGCTCCGAGGCGTCAGTAAAAATATGGAATTCAACCTGTTTGTATGCGTCACAGACTACACGCCGTGAAACACGTAAGTGATGAAGGCTAGGCAAGGCTTTAATTATATTCGACCATATTGTACTAATCTCAGGTGATAACTGGTCATCCCACTTTAAACCATCTAGCCAAAGTCTTTGAAGCAACATTTTCATTGTCACGACACACGGTGCTAACAATCCTAGAGGATCAAATATTCGCGCGATTACTGCTAACATGCCACGCTTCGTGTTTTCTATGCGTTCAGGAATATTAATAGGAAAACACAGATCGTCTGTGTCGGTTTGCCAACTAAGACCAAGCGTTTTATTGACGACATCACTTTCCTTGTGGAAATCAAAATGACAATCATCAGACGGTTTTGAAATTAAATTGGGTTCGTTAGATTTCCACTTCCTTAAAGGCATGCAAGCAGAAGCGAGAGCGTCAGTCACCTTATGACGTAGCATTCGAGCCTCCTCAAACACGTCTGCACCGGTCAAAAGGTCATCCACATAAAAATCGTGAAGGATAACTTCAGCGACCTTTTGGTCCTGACATTCAAGACCGACCTGTTTGAGGCACCTAGTAGCGAGAAACGGTGCACTAGCCGTGCCATAAGTTACCGTATGCAATTGGTAGGCTTTAAGAGGACTAGACGCATCATCACGCCAAACAATTTGCTGCAGGTGCCTATCTGATGGATGTACAGACACCTGCCTATACATTTTCTCTACATCAGCACACAGGACATACTTATGTATTCTAAATCTCAGAAGGATTGCCGTCATATCATCCTGAACGGTAGGCCCCACCATCTGTATTGCATTTAAAGAAAGACCAGAAGTGGTGGTTGCACTAGCATTAAAAACTACTCGTAATTTGGTTGTAGTACTACTCTCGCGCAGTACTCCGTGATGAGGAATAAAATATGACCGCTGATCTTCATGAATATCACACTCAAACATATGACCTAAAGAAATGTACTCAGTCATAAAATCTTTGTACATTTTATCGAGTGTGGGTTTGCTGAGATTTCTGCGCTCTAATGACAGAAAACATCGTTTTGCACGATGATATGAATCGCCTAAACTATTCGATGATTCCTTTAACGGTATTTTAACGCAAAAGCGGCCGTCTGCCAAGCGCGTTGTGTTTTTTATGAAGTGTTCTTCACACTTCTTCTCCTCATCTGAATAAGTAGATGACTCATGACAAACTTCCTCAAGCTGCCAGAAACGCGACAATTGGTTTCGGATGTCATCTAACTCAATCGAAGTGGAAGAACTTTGATAGTACTCGTTGAAATTAGTAAAATTACATTTAATCGATGAAAATTTACATGAATGATTACTATAGCCGCCGTTTATTGGGCCGCAAACTAGCCAACCAAGTCTAGTTTGATAAAGTGTTGGTTTCCCATCACCTAGTAAAATCTTATTAGATCCTAATAAACTCCAAAATACGTCTGCTCCTATAATAATATCGATAGAAGCGGGTGTGTGGAAATATGGATCAGTTAAGTTAATATTTGAAGGTATATTCACATGTACCTGTCTAGCGGGAACGTTATCAGTTATCGTGGGTAACACAAAACAAGTTAAATCATTAGCGTACGATTCATGCAACGATTTAATGTGCACTCGACACATTTTCTCCACATACGAAAGAGACTTATTTATGCCTTGTATACATTTATCTGTGTTTAAATGGGGTAGATTTAGTTTATTAAATAAGTTCTCTGTCATTAAACACGATGAACTACCTGAATCGAGGAGAGCTCGAGCGATGTGTTCTTTATTATTGACATCGTAGCACCTAACTAACGCAGTTGACAACAGGATGTCGCCTGTACTGCTCGTATGCGAATGCGCAGAGATATTAGCTGAGAGTGCAACGTGACTATTGTTTGCGTCGTCGGCAGTGGAGGATGACTCAACCTTCGCCTTATCGGTCGTACCGTCAGCTGATTTGCTTGAAACAGTGTGTGTTTTGAAATCGGTGTTATGAATGAGCGTATGGTGCTTGCGTTTGCATATTTTACACCCTGGTTTCTTGCAATTATTAGGATAATGACCGTGACGTAAACAATTATAGCATACCTTATAATTAGGTAATAAAGACATTCTATCGTTGACGCTTAATGATAAAAACTGTGGACATGAATTTAGGTTGTGATCGCCTTTACATTTTGGACAACTATGTGATGATGAAGAACTACTTGTGTTTTTTGTTGTGACAAAGGCTTTTATTTTAGTGTTATGTTTTATGTTAGTTGTAGAATGTCGTGACTTTTCCATTGTTTCTATTAAGTCAGCCCGATTACGCATAAATTCAATGAACTGATCAAAAGTAATTCGTTTAGATTTATCGATACGCCCTTTGTATTCCTCCCATTCTCGGAATGTTGTAGTATCAAGTTTTTGTCGAATAATATGAATAAGTAATGTGTCCCAACTATGAACAGGTTCGCCTAATGTTTTTAACGCCCTGATATTTTTGTTTACATTATCAATAATACCTTTTAGTGCAGTTGAGGACTCCCTAGTGAGTGACTCGACATTGAATAACGCTGTAACGTGATTCTCAATTAATAATCTTTCGTTATCGAATCGCTCACAAAGAAGATCCCATGCTACTTTATAGTTTTGAGCAGAAAACTCAATAGACTGGATCACGACAGCAGCAGATTCTGTTAATGATGACCGCAGGTAATGGAATTTATTAATCTCGTCTATGTCGTCACTGTTGTGAATGAGACTTGCGAAGGTATCACGAAATTCGAGCCAATATCATATGATCCTGTAAATTTGGGTAATTGGATTGTAGGCAACTTGACAAACTGACGCTTACCACTACTGTAATTCGATTTTACTTCATCTTGCTCAGATTTTGAAAAGTTACCTAACATAATTTTAGCTTGAGCTACTAACCCATAATATTGAGATTCAATTGTAGTTCTTTCGAGGGTCTCAGTATCAATATTATCGCACAAGCATTCTAATTTTAATTGAACTTCATTAAACTCATTAAAAAGATCATCTAATTTGCTGACTCGCAATTCTAACTCCACTACCTGATAGGGGGTTATTTCGGCATCCTTTAAATTACTTAAATAGGTTCCAAATACTGTTAATCTTCCTTTATAACTGCTTCGCTTCTTTTTAAGTTCTTTAATCTCAGTCATTTTGAAAGGAGGGTGTCGTAGACCTGTAATTATACAATTTTAATGTTAATAACTAAACTGTAACCAAAATACCAATCTTAGTGAATAATGAGACTGTAAGCAAAATTAGCCTACTTAAGTTATTAATAATACAAGTTTAATTTTAAGTTGAATCACTGCTAATGATAATAATAACTACTGTGGGAAAGTAAGTCATGTAAGGTTTACTATTCCAAAGAAATAACGTAACAAACAAATTACTTATCTACTTGTTAAGTGATTTACAAAGCAACAATTAATTTTAAGGTTTAAATCTGAAAATAATATTTGTAATTGAAACTAAATAGCTAACTAATGCAGGTTGACAATAACACTACTGTACTGTATTTTAAGTACTGGTTAACTATATTTTACAAATGTGATTAAACCTAATGCTATGTAAATAATTCCTTGTAAATATTTTTAAACAAAATAATAAAAATACGTAAATAACTTTGTGAAAATGTTATATAAAAATATGTTACTAACCTTATTTAAGTTCTTATTAACAATACTTACTTTCTATATTTTATTTTACCTGATTTAATATTAATGAGTGTTGGGTGAGTTTAATATTATAATGGTTAAACACTTGCTGTTTTATTTCACTTAATGTCCGATCCACTTTTCTTCGAAAAAACGTGTTCGTCACCTTCACTCCGGTACTCATCAATCCAATTTCCAGAATAATCAATTCCAGCTTATTCCACTTTGCTAGTATGTAGATATATATTATAAATTATCCGGTTCGTATGGACCATGTACATGACTGAAGGAACTTCTTGGAATTTAGGGAATTAAAATAAAACTCAGGATGTAGCACGCAGCGAAACACTTAGAAAGTAAAGTATGTAATTAATTTTCGAACAACCTCTCATTCAAAAAGGATAAAAAAAATGACATTAAACGAAACGCCTGATAAAATACTTATAGCTAATTTCTTATTATCTACAAATTTGCGACGAGTTTACTTGAGCCAACGGTACTGGAATTGACGCTTTAACAGTCACTTTTGGCAGACATGGTATCATTATTGGCAGAGATAGTACCACTATTGGGAGACTGAATATCATCATTGTTAATCTGTTCCCTAGTCTCATGGACAAGAACATCTATGTTATTCTTCGCCGACACGTCATCCTTATCATAACATTCTGCGAATTCCAGAAAGAATGACTGACCACGGGGTACTTGTAAGTTTTTTGTGAGAGTATTTGTAGACTATTCTTTCCATTAATGTGTTACAATTCGTACCAATCGTTTTCTTCCAAAATAGCGGTGATTTTAAAGGGGTCTTTGTATTTACGGTCCTGTTTCATTTGGTGTCTTTTTTTGAATTTAACAAAGGCAAAATCACGTACTGAAAAGCATTTTACCATAGCTTTATCCTTGTTAAATGATAAATGACTTTATTTTTGCAAGTAGGTTTGTACAAACACTTTTACACGTCAATCATATTTTTTTTTTTTAACTAGATGTGGTCGGCGTTTCCTATCTGACTACTCTGAGAAGAAAGGCCGAAACAAACTCAGAGGTCACAGTCTCTTTTAAAGTCCAGACATAATCTTGGTCACATCATGTGAAGACCATGTGGATTGATGTCTGAAGTGGTATTTTAAAGAAAGAACCACCCAGATTGAGTGGACCTGTCCAATCAGTGCACGCATTTGTCAGTAAATCGACCTGTGTCGTATTGGACCAGCTTTTTAGGGTTCCGTTGCCAAATGGCAAAAAACGGAACCCTTATAGATTCGCCATGTCTGTCTGTCTGTCTGTCTGTCTGTCTGTCCGAGTATGTCGCAGCCACTTTTCTCCGAAACTATAAGAGCTGTGCTATTGAAACTTGGTAAGTAGATGTATTCAGTGAACCGCATTAAGATTTTCACACAAAAATAGAAAAAAAACAATAATATTTGGGGTTCCCCATACATAGAACTGAAACTCAAAATTTTTTTTTTCATCAAACCCTTACGTGTGGGGTATCTATGAATAGGTCTTCAAAAATGATATTGAGGTTTCTAATATCATTTTTTTTTAAAACAATAATATTTGGGGTTCCCCATACATAGAACTGAAACACAAAAAAAAAATTCATCAAACCCTTACGTGTGGGGTATTTATGGATAGGTCTTCAAAAATAAAATTGAGGTTTCTAATATCATTTTTTTCTAAACTGAATAGTTTGCGCGAGAGACACTTCCAAATTGGTAAAATGTGTGTCCCCCCCCCCGTAACTTCTAAAATAAGGGAATGATAAAACTAAAAAAAATATATGATGTACATTACCATGAAAACTACCAACGAAAATTGGTTTCAACGAGATCTAGTTAGTAGTTTTTTTTTAATACGTCATAAATCGTAAACCACAATTTACCTTTCATTCAGTCAACACAAATATAAAAATTTAAAAAAAAAAAACATTTCATTTCATAAACGATGATGACGAATGATGATGATGATGACCTGCAGGTTTGTACGGAACCCTCGGTGCGCGAGTCCGACTCGCACTTGGCCGGTTTTTTTTTTATACCAACAGAAGAATCGGATAATGGTTTCGAGGTTTAAACGAGATCAGGATGATTAGTAGAAACTCTTGTTATCTCTAATGAACCCTTAATACCAAAAATTAATTCCAAGGGCGTGAGCCCTGTTGCTCTACAACGAGTACTATTGAGACTCTAACTACTAATTGGATATTGTCTACATGATCTTACCATAAGCTACCAGAATCTATAGCGAACATACTTTTTAAGGTCCTCATGACACGCTAGACCTGGCTATTGGCCAGGCGAACCAGTGGATATTAATTGTAAATCGATACGATTATCTTTACAAAAATTTAGGAGCGCCAAACGAGTTCACTGCATTTTTTTTTTTGTGATTTAATAACTAACAAGACGGATTTTGTAAAGCCATCAATAATCACGGAAAAATACTCCTTGCGCTCGCTTTTTAAGACGCTTTTTCCTGTGAGTTTACCAGTTAAATCTAAATGAATTATATGCCATGGAACGGCAAATTTAGGGATTGGATGTTGACCGACCTGCTGGGCATAAGGGGGACCTTTGGAAGCCTTACAAGCGACGCACGAACCTCCATAGGTTTTAACAAGTATTGACATATTTTGAAACCAATAAAGATTGTATAATTTATCGAAGATTTTTTTTATAACCAAGGTGTGTTATTTCGCTGTGTACTCGATTAATCATTTACCATGTTAAAGGGTGTGTCAATATTGGTGACCATTTAGTGGTTTTATAACATTCGATTTTACGATGCCCTGTCTAATATCGATAATGTGCGTGATATGTCAGACAGCAAGTCATTTGAGCGAAATTTGGATATAATGTCTCATATTTCGGAATCACGTTATCTACAGATAACGAAATCCTCTCCAGTTCAGACAAATTTACAATTTTAGCTGCCTTATGAATAAAATATGTGTCAGCATGATTACTTGAAAGGAAGTCTAGATGTGCCATATTTTTTCGCTCTTTATAGATGATATCAAAGTCATATGACTGCAAAATTGTCCACCTATGTACTCAGGGGTTAGGTCCTTTTTGTACTGAGAGGCCTTTAAGGCGTTACAGTCAATAAAAACCGTAAATTTACGCCCATATGGGTTATATCGAAAATATGTGGCTAGGCCATATAAATTGTTGGTACTGAGCAGCAGTGCCTGGAGGAGGGATATTTTTTAGAGCTTCAATCTTATGGGGATTTGGTCTAATTTTTCCAGCGGATATTCCGAAACCCAGATATTCAATTTTCGGCTTTATACATGAACATTTTTTAAAAGTTATATCTAGAAATCTATTTAAACAAGACAACTTTTTTGAACGGTCTCTAATGCAGAAAGTACGTCATCCATGTAGATCAGTATTTTATCGTCATTTAGAGGTTTAAGTCCAGTATTTATAGCTCTTTGAAAAACCTGTGAAGCATTTCATAAACCAAATGGCATAGTGAGGTACTCAGACTGACCCGTTATGGACGCAAATTTGGTGATCGATTCGATCAGTAACTAGTAGTAAAGGATAGCTGTCTGGTCGAGTATTGCTATTGAGTTCCCGTTAATCAACGCACATACGATCGGTACCGACCTTTTTTTTATTAATAATGTAGGACTCGCGAAAGGCGAAGAACTTTCACGAATTATGTTAGCATCTAGTAATTCTTATACTTTGTCATTAACGATTCGTAACTCGAGATATGAGGAGTATTTAGTGAGTATTTTTTCATGTTTGCCGCAAATAAACGTATTTTCTTTCTTTCTTTCTTTTCTTTCTATTTCAATCAAAACTTTATTTTCTTTACCGGTAAGATCTGTGTCAATAGAATTAATGTCAAGAGGCATTTCTAATATAGAGCTAAGATTTGCTTTTTTTTTAAAGTTAAGGCAGCTTTATTATCTACAACGGATATTGCTTGTCTAAAATGTCGTGACCTATTAATAAGTTAACGTTTTCATTGAAACATTCGTCAGACAATACTTGATATGTAACGTCGAAAAGAAAGTTTTGTACCACGGTTGGGCATTGTATTTGGATTGAGCAATTAACATCATCATCAGGAGAGTCTCGTCTGAGTGACTATAGGGAGATACCAGCCTGACGGTACATCTAAATGACCATCAACTTAGATCAGCTTGACGAGAACTGACTTCTCTCGAAAACATTGGACCAATTAACATTATTACAATCAATCCCCTTTAAAGGTTCATGAAACTTTTCACCAGTAAGAAGACCACAGTTACCTTCATGAAGATACACTCAGATCCAGAGTCAAATATTAAAGGAATTGCATACCACTTATTTCCAAAACACCACGCGCTGCTCTGCACACAGGTTCACTTGTTTGCTGGTGTTGCTCGGTGTGGGGATCTCTTTTCTTCTTGCAGCGTTTAAGGCAAGTGGTGACCACGTGGCTAGCCTCACCACATTTGAAGCAGGTTATTCTAGAGTTCGTCTGTGGAGTTTTTGCTAAAACAGGTACCTTTTGAAGCAACGTGCCGACATTCCTGCCTTCGTTGACCGACCTTCCCGCAGAACTTGCAGTTTCCCCGAAATTGAGTTGATGGACAGGACTTTTTCGTGTCTGATTCGGACGTGCCCGGTTCTTCGTTTCTTTCACGGTGAATTTTGTCATCGCACCATAATAGGAGCATAGCAGAATCGGTCCGGTAAATTTGCATCAGGAAACTTTTCAACAAGTTTTCCTAACTCGCCTGGGGTTTCTTTGTTATCAATTTATGATTGTGATTAAATTCAAATTATCTTGCATTGTCATGGGTTTGGAAAATTTAGAGACCAGCATTTTCTTAATAGTATCTCATGAACTATTATCTGGATTAATTCTTGTAAAACACATGGCGGCGCGGGTCTTTAGAGAGTGAGCGAGGGCTAAAATAAGGTCTACACCTTCTGGCTTCTTACTGTCGATTACAATCTCACTTAATGCACACCAGTTGATAATGTTGGTTTCAGTTACATCAGGATCGAAAGGAACCAACATCGATTGCATACTGGGTGTCATGTGGCGAGGTGTCAAAGTATCTGCACTTATTTTTAATTGATTCCATACTACCCAAAAAAATGACATTTGTTCCCGTATTAGATTGCCAGCAGTCCCAGATAAAGGTGGGAGTGGGTTTCATCCCACTTCTGATGAAGGCAGAGGGTCATATTGTAAAATAAAAGAGGTTCTTTCAATATTAAGGAACTATTTAATCAATAGACCTTATACAAAACTGCACTTAATCAGTTTCCATAATTATTAATTTAACACCTTATTAAAATAGCCATGACACCCAGTAATACAGTTACAGTTCATATAAAAGAGTATCAATGTACAGTGAGGCAGAGTTATAATAATTGAGAGCAATACGACCTGTGCACCGGGCCACGCCTGAACTTAGAATGCCAATTCGCTTTTTTTTTTTTTTTTTTTTGTAGGACATCTCGTAGTTAATCTGAAAAAGATTCTGACTACTTAAACGGAAAGCCAATTCGCCGCCGTGCGGCGTGTTTTATATGGAAGTATTGGAGGTGGGGCAACGACGTAGCACGCTACGACGTAGCGCGCTCTAACTCCGCCCACCAGCAATGAGGTGGGAGAATGGCGTAGCGTGCTACGACGCTACGGCGCTATCGCGTAGCCCAATGCACGTGCCGCTCACAATATGACGCCGACATATTATTTTTTTCTATTTTTATGTGAAAATTTTAATGCGGTTTACAGAATACATCTACTTACCAATTTTCAATAGCATAGCTCTTATAGTTTCGAAAAAAGTGGCTGTGACATACTCGAACAGACAGACAGACAGACATGACGAATCTATAAGGGTTCCGTTTTTTGCCATTTGGCAACGGAACCCTAAAAACGATTATAACTAAACCATTTTATAAGAACGTGACAAAGCAAACATTTCTAATTATCGTCCAATAGCAGTATTATCAAAAATATTTGAAAGAGCAATTTACAAATCTCTTAACTCATTTTTTGAAACAAACGACATACTTGCTAAAGAACAATTTGGTTTTAGGAAAAATAGAAATATTAAGAACGCAGTATATGAGTTAGTTGCTAAACTTGTTAGTAATGTTGACAAAAAAAATCCTATTGCCATAGTGCTCATGGACATCTCTGAGGCGTTTGATCACGTGGATTACACAATATTACTGGGTAAACTAGAACGTTATGGTGTCCGAGGAAATATATTGAACCTGATCAAAACTTATTCAAATGGAAGGAAACAAATCACGGTTCTTAATAAAATTTGTCCTAATGCTAAGACAGAAGTTACTCACAAGTCGTCTATTAGGTAAACAACGTGCGGCGTGCCCCAAGGAAGTGTCCTCGGGCCCTTGCTTTTTCTCATATTTATCAATGATTTGCCAAAATGCACAGATTGTCAAACCGTCTTGTTTGCTAATGATAGTACACTCATTATGCCTTGTAAAAACTTAGAGACGTATGAAAATGAAATAAATAATTCCATTCATTGCATTATAAGCTGGTTACACAAAAATAAACTTAAAATAAACTTGGAAAAAACTCAGGTCATGACGTTCCAACAAAGGACAAAAAAACAAAATATAAATATAAAATACGCAGACCAAAAAATACCTGAAACCAGCAGTGCCAAATTTCTGGGACTTTACTTGGATAGCCATTTAAACTGGAAATGCCATGTAGAAAGTGTATGTAAAAAACTAAATCAGTATTCGTATGCTCTATATATTCTTGGGAAAATTGCAAATCAGTCTGTGGTTCTGATAGCGTACAAAGCGTATGTGTCGTCAACATTACATTTTGGAATAATGTATTGGGGAAATTCCACCGACAAACAAATTGCTTTCAAAGCTCAAAAGAAGTGTGTACGTGCTATATTTAAACTGAAAAAGACTGATAGCTGTAAACCACTATTTATGAAATATAAACTGCTTACTTTGCCCTGCATGTACATCTACGAGACAGCAGTATTCGTAAAGTTAAACTTACATCTGTTTCAGACCTTGAGATCAAAACGACGCAATAGAGATATATGTGCTATTCCACACAAGACTGCGCTCTATTCAAAAAGCTTTTTAGGGATGGCGCCAAAGCTCTATATAATAAATTACCAAATATGATAAAAGATCTTGATAGCGTACACCATTTCAAAAGGGCTCTTTTTAATCTATTAGCTGAAAAAAGCTACTACACAGTCAATGAGAACCTGGAAGACAAATTGTTATTTATTGACATTCATACTTCATTTCATCATTCATTCATTCATTTAATTTTTTTTTTCTTCATTTTTCTCCTATGACGTTCAATTTATTGTAATTATAATATAAATGACTAATGAAACTAGATTCTGAGCTTTGTTTATTAATTATGAATGTTTCTTATAATTTTATTTTTGGAAGACACATATCTACTGACATTTTTCTATTTGTAATTAATCTAATTGTTTTATTATATTTTAACCTAATTTATTTCGTTCAATTTGTGATTTATTTGTGAATTTTGATTTACCACATGAGTTTTGTTAATTGATTTTGAATTTTTACTACTAGTTGATTATTTATTGATTGCAACATTTGTACGCCATTGATGACAAGACAGCGTTCTAAATATTATTTTTGACATCTGTACTTTTGTTTACCTATGTTCTACAAATAAAAATATTTGATTTGATTTGAACCTTTCTTAAAAATTGGAAGCACACGCGCAATTTTAAGCGGATCGGGGAACAGGCCTGCCTCTATGCATTAATTATAGAACGATGCTAATGGAGTTGCCAATACGCCAATATTTATTTATTTATTTATTTATTTATACTGCTTAAACTATCATTACAGGGTTTACCCTAATGCGACAGCTAAGAACTTAAACTAATAAACTAAATTACAAAACTAAATACATTATTAAAATTAAAGAATACAAAAAACACAATTAATTAATTACAAAAATTACCTAATTAATATCTAACAAAAAACATAGTACAAAAAAAAGTTTAAATTAAGTATTAATATTTATATATATAATAATATTATCCTTAATAATAGTCAGAGGGTTTTCGTCATAGCCAGTACTGGATTTATTAGGCATATTTGTAACCAAATTAAAAATGTCTAAATGTGTGACTGCGTCAAAACACATGTTAGAATCGACTCTGCTAATACTCTCAGTCAAATATGTCATTACTAATTTTTGGTCACAAGCTTTAATGTCGACAACGTTGTGGAACTTTTTTGAGAATATGTTAGCCACATCTGAAGCGTTATTAGTAACAGTGTTGATAATCTTAACTACCGGTGCCGCGGCAGCGGCCGGCGACTGCTAGAAACGACTAGATTATGTAGAAAAAAAAATGGAAAAAAGAGTTTATTTTTAGCTGGCTATCGAAAACCGAGCTAGTTAGACGAGATTAATGATTAAACAAGAAAAAATGGTTAGGTTAGGTTAAAACTGTGACCTCCTACGCACGAGCTGAGCGAGCGAAGCGATGCCGCGGCAGCGGCCGGCGAGTGCCAGAAACGACTTGATTATATAGAAAAAAAATATGGAAAAAATAATGGAAAAAAAAAGCGTGGGGTGCCTGACATCAATAAAAAATACCTTAAAAAGCACCCCACGCTTTTTTTCCATTATTTTCTACTTTTAAGTTTGGTTTTCTATGGAAGCGTGTTTTTTAGTTTTTTTTTAATTATTATTTATTTTCTATTTTTTAGGGTGTTTCGAATTTTGAGACGTATGTCAGCGTAGTTTGAGACGTATGTCAGCGTTGTTTGTGACGTACGTCAGCGTAGTTTTCAAAGACAGTTTTTTTGCTGTCCTGGTAACCCTGGCAAGGATAATGGCACAAATTTATGAAATTATAGTATTGTATCATCGGTCCTCGACAAATCTACAGGGTTTAAATGAAATCTGGTCGTTTAAAGTGGGTCAAAATCGCGCTATAAGGAGTCGGTTACAAACAAACATACAAGTGAAGCTTATATAAAGCGTGTAAAAAGAGGTTATTTTTATAAATAAGGAAAAATATTTGGAATATTTTATTTTGCGTAAAATGAGTTATTCCAACTGAAATATTTGACTACACAAAAATTGGTAAAAGTATTAGTTGGTAAACAAGTTATTGTCGCGTTTACTTCTCAAACAATAGGTTTGCCTTACAATTATTTGTGAAGAGATTTTTTGCTAAGTAATAATTTGGCAAATGAAATTATGCGGAAAATTGTTTGGGAAGTGATAATTTGTCAATTTCTATTCGATGAAACATAGGTAACCCCTCTAAACCACTATTTTGCTATTTTGTATTTTGAAAGAAAGAAAGAAAGAATTAAGAATTAAATATACATAGGTAATTAATAGAAGATAAAGACCTTATTCCAAACCATCAATTTGGCTTCAGGGAAAAACACTCAACTATTGACCAGGTACATAGAATAACTAACATCATTGAAAAAACGCTTGAAAATAAGGAAGTTTGCGCCACCGTATTGTTAGATGTCGCGCAAGCTTTGGACGAAGTTTGGCATAAAGGTCTAATATTCAAGCTCAGACGCATGCTACCAGAATTTGCAGATATCCTAGAGTCATATATAACTATTAGAATGTTTAGAATACGGCAGGATGATGCTTATTCCGACTTAAAAGCTATAAAAGCTGGTGTGCCTCAAGAAAGTGTCCTAGGCCCAATTTTGTACTTGTTATATACATGTGACATCCCAGAACTGGAAAACAACACCATTGCGACTTTTGCAGATGATACTGCAATTATGGCTACTGGATCAAGCCACAGAGAAGCAGTAGAAAAAGTTCAACTAGCTGAGAACAAAGTTTATGACTGGACACAAAAATGGAAGATCAAACTGAATGAGTCAATATCAATTCACATTGACTTCACAAACAAACACTTGGACTATCATCCAATCTACATAAATGGCAAGCAAGTACCTTATGCTAATACAGCCAAATACCTTGGCATAACTCTCGACGCCAAACTGCGTTGGAAAGCTCATGTCAAAAAGAAAAGACAGGAGCTCGATATACGTTATAAAAGTATGTATTGGTTACTCGGAAGGAAATCCTGTCTATCATTACATAATAAAATAACCCTATACAAGCATATTCTGATGCCAATATGGACGTATGGTACCCAACTTTGGGGCTGTACTAAACAAAGCAACGTCAAAATAATCCAACAATTTCAAAATAAAGTACTCAGGGATGCTGTCAATGCACCCTGGTACATAAGAAATGACGACCTTCACCGTGACCTGAAAATGGAATTCGTTACCACCATTATCCAAAAATTTGCTGAACCCCACGAACACAGACTTCACCGACACGTGAATGTTGAGGCAATCCAGCTGCTAGACAACACAAACTTAGTGCGAAGGCTAAAAAAACTAAACCTTTGGAATTAGTGTAGTGTAAAAAGTGAGTTAATAATAGTAACAACATTGTGCCATACATATAACACATGAACATAGTGCTTAAAAATTGTATTAGACTCTAAGAAAGTGCTACGGACTTGTATAAAAGTGCAAATGGACACTATTCTTCGTTTTAACATAATCTATTACGTAACATATTAAGTTAGAGTTAAATTGCTTATTAGCCTTTTTGGCTAGATCGTAATTAATTACTAAGAATTCTGTTCTTACTAATAAAGAATAAAAAAATATATATATATATAACATTTTGATGAGAATCCGTCCCATTGTGTTTAATAATAGTGCGAGGTAATAAAAACCAATTCCATTTACATAAATACTAGTTTATGAAATTATTTCACCGGAGAATACCAAGTTATATGCAGTTTCATACTTACACTATTACATGTATTTGAATTAATGCAATTTCATGAAAAACACAAAAGTGTAAATAATATCCATCTATCTATACTTCTTGTTGAACGAAGTAACTCAGGTTTATATTACTATTTATTATAAAATTAGCAATTATATGTACAGTAATACACGGTCGCTTGATGTCACGGAATAGAGAGAGACAGCTATATTTTAGAGTGCGCAAGCGACATAAATAGGCGCGAAATTCAAAATTAGAACAACAACAACAACATTCAACATCCTTCCTGAATTTAAGCCTCATTATGACAATAACCGGTACATAATAACTAATTAAATAGGGAACATGCAATATTTTTGTTTTTGTTTTCACTTTAAAGAATTCCATGTAGAATAGACCACAAATATATTAAAAAATTAAAACATTGTAATTTATCGGAAAAAATGCGGTTTCAAATTGACAGTTTAAATTTTCCCGCGAAAACGGACCTATAGGTCCGATGACGTCATTCCTTTCTGTCACTGGCCGTATTTGTTCGTCGGCTTTCATACTTTTGCATATTTTTTCGACTTTCGAGATATATTTTGTAAAAATTTAAAATGGACTATCCATCAACATCAGGTGATCATAACAATACCACTAATAATCCGAAAAAAAACCGCGTTTATTCATATTTAGTGCCAATGAGTCCGTGACTACTTCAACAAAGTTTCCAAATGAATTGTTTTTGACTAGACGTTCTGACCCAAAATTGAGAAAAAAGTGATATCAAGCTGCAAAAAGAAATGACAATTATTCTCCAAAGACCCCTATTCGATGCTGTGAAGAACACTTTGACGTAAGTCATAAGGCGAATATACTTGAATGTCGTGTGTGTTATACGTCATAAGGCGAATATACTTCCTGCCGGGGTCGCGTGATTGTTCGAAAGAGATACCGTGACCCTGGCACATGGGCAACTGAAGGAACACGGGTGGGTTTTAGTCAGTAAAAGTCTGACACGCCCTCCCGCTCCGCCCAGAGCGGGAGAAGTCATTTGATGATTTTTCATCCAAAAAAAAAAGGCGAATATACTTGTTTTACGAGTATACTAAGTTAATCTGCTTGTACGTAAAAACACGTTAGTTACCTACCTAATACTTACAAAACTTGTCTATAGTAGATTTTTAATTTTACAGTTTGAGATCGACGTCGATAATTGGTAAAAGTTTAAAATGTCTGGAGGAAACCTTTTTCTGAAAAAAGATCTCATGTCAACACTAACTCTTGTTAAATAAATTCCTGGAGTCTGCTTTGATAATCCCAACTATCATTTTTATTTAAAAAACGCAATTAATATTCCCCTAAAATAATATTCACTTTTACAACCATAACCTCAAGAAGTCGTCGTAACGGGAGTGACGTCACTAAACGCTGATTGGTGTTTTGAAATACGTTTCGTTTCAAGTAATTTTAATACATAATTATTGTTAAAAATCAACATTATGTAAAATAAAAACAATGCAGTGGCCCGTCTTTTATGCTTTTTTAACATTTAAATCATAAAATTTTCATAAATATTATATTTGCATCTTCCCTATTAGACAGTGGTGCCGATTCTGTTGTACACCGAACTAAACTAACTAAACTATCTCTAAAATTCCTTACTATTGGCTTTGAGAATTTTAACGCTATTCTGCAAGAAAAAATCTCTAAATTTAAAAATTATTTTGACACGACCAAAAACGAATTTGACAATCAACGTGGTTTTTTTTCCTTTGGTTTAGCAACGTGGCACTTGTATGCGCTACGCAATTAATTTTTTAGAGACAAAGGCGCGCGCAAGGGGGCAGCCTGGACGTGTTTTATATGGAATTTTTCACTTTTTGTTTAAAAATATAATAAAAATATTACCTACGTGTTGAGATTTATAATTATGTTCCGGGGTTGACAAAGGGGGTCGAAAATTTCATTATTTTTGCGATATGACACGCCATTTTCGAAATATAAGCAAAAGAAAAAATGAAAAATACGGCACTGTTTTTGCACGTGAAGGCGAGGCGTTGGTGTGAATTTTTGTTCATGACCACTAGTTTTATTCCACACCTTTTTAATCACGATTAAAAATAGTCAGATTTAGTCAAAATAAATTATTATAGTCTAAATTTTTGGTGAAAACCGCCAAACTCAGAATAGCAAAATTGTCATCTATACATATAATAAATCTGTAGAAAAGTCATTTTTGTACATTGAAGAAATTGAAACAAAAAATAGCCAGCGTGTGAAAAGATAAGTAACAGAACCCATTTCCATCATTTTTGAAATTTTTGTCTGTTTTTCTGTTTGTTTGTGCGCACATCACGTAAAATCTACGAATTCAATGCTGACAATGTTTATATACAAAAATTATACGTAACTTGAGGCTTAACTTAGTTTTTGTTTCATCGAAATCGGTTCACTCTATTAAAAGATATGATTAATTTAGTGAGTTCAAGAAGTAAAATATTACGTTACGCAATTCAGTATAGTACTTGCAACGACATCTTAAGACTAAAAATAATAGTTTTAAAAAACTAAAAAACACGCTTCCATTGAAAACCAAACTAAAAAGTACAAAATAATGGAAAAAAAGCGTGGGGTGCTTTATTTAGGTATTATTGATATCAGGCACCCCACGCTTTTTTTCCATTATTTTGTACTTTTTAGTTTGGTTTTCAATGGAAGCGTGTTTTTTAGTTTTTTAAAACTATTATTTATTTTCTATTTTTTAGGGTGTTTCGAATTTTGAGACGTATGTCAGCGTAGTTTGTGACGTATGTCAGCGTAGTTTTCGAATACAGTTTTTTTTTGCTGTCCTGGTAACCCTGGCAAGGATAATGGCACAAATTACTTTGTGACGTATGTCAGCGTAGTTTTCGAAGACAGTTTACTGCTGTCCTGGTAACCCTGGCAAGGATAATGGCACAAATTTATGAAATTATTGCATTGTCATCGGTCCTTGACAGGTGTGCAAAGTTTGAATGAAATCGGGTCGTTTAAAGTGGGTCAAAATCGCGCTATAAGGAGTCGGTTACAAACAAACATACAAATATACAAACATACAAATATACAAACATACAAGTGAAGCTAATATAAAGCGTGTAAAAATAGAACTAATGTTGATAGTTGAAATCCAAATCCGATAGATTGCGTTGTGAAAATGACGTCTGTTCCGTCCCGTGACCACAGACAGCCGACAGTACGACAGTTTTTTGTTTAGTCTGTGCGCCTGCGCAACTTGACGTGTAGCGGAGTGACGTCTGTCACTTGTCAGTTTGATTTTACCACTTGAATTTTGATCTTGAATAATGGTAGGAGGTTGGTTTGGTTTTGTTTGGAGATATTAATGATTAATCTTGTTGAATCTATAGTTTTGCGGACAATTTGTTGTGGTCCGATTGTTTTGTGTGTAAGCCACCCCTTTTGACGATAGTGAACGGGTTTTATTTTGGAATTTGATTGAAATAGTTTGAGGTGTGAGTGACCTATTAGAACCGCGTGCTGGTGAAACTCTTTAGCGTCTTGATGCGGCTTGAATCCTGGAATACTTACAGATTCACTACACAATTCAATATACACTTATTTACATACATAAATCCGGGTAGGCTCGGAATCGAGACCCCTAAATTCCTCATCCAGGTGAGTGTTTAAATATTTGTTAATCAGCTCCGCGCACGGCGGATGGTTCGATCCACTTTTGCCCAAGGCCCACCATACGCGCTTCCACTTATTCAAATCCTATGGTCAAGGTCTTGGATTGGCGTCGGTAGCAGATATGGTATATATAGCAGTATATGTTGGAGTCACGCCCCCCGCCATTCAGGCATCCGATGGGATATGCCCTTCCAGCGATGGCGCATGGCTCGGGACACCGCGCGGACGAGGAATTTGACCTCCATCCTCGTCGCGAAAGACTTGAGCCTGGGTGCGGCGATCGGTCGCCGCCCAGGCATTGTTAGGCACTTGGCGCCTGCCCCGCTAAGGTACCCCCTCAGATCGATACGGTTTTGTTGCCAACGGCATCGGTCAGGGTCTGAGGGGCCCACGGGGGACTTTGTTGTGGTCCGTGCCATTTTTTATTTTATTGTATGCCCGGTATTGTTTTGGTTGAAATGTTTTCTTCAGCGCCTTTGGACTGCGGAACTTGGTAGGGACGAGCCACTTCGGGAAACCCTGTTGGAAGATTGGCTCCTATTTGTATCCGCACTCCCTGCAGTCAACGAGGTCGTGTCACCCCGCGCTATTCTCCCCCCTGGGAGCTACACTGCTACCCTTCATGGGTTTTGTGATGCGTCTTCGCACGGTTATGCAGCTGTTGTTTATCTGCGCACCGTCAGCGCGACTGGCCAGGTGAAGTTGTCACTGGTCATGGCCAAGAGCAAGGTGGCCCCCCTCCGGATGGCACTGACCATCCCTAAGTTAGAGTTGCCAGGGGCGGCGCTTCTTATGCGTCTATTGAACCACGTTGCTCACACTTTGGGTGGAACTGTGGACATTCGGGCTTCTTACGCCTGGACGGACAGTCAAATTGTTTTGTGTTGGTTGAAGACGTCCGTCCACTCTTTGGAGGTCTTTGTTGCGAACCGAGTGTCCCAGATTCAAAATTCTGAAACGCCTTTGATTTGGAGGCACGTGCCTGGAGATCTGAACCCAGGCGACGTGGCCTCACGTGGGTGCATGGCACCCCGCTTGATTGCTCACCCCCTATGGTGGGGACCAGACTGGCTGACTCACCCCGAGGATGATTGGCCTCGAACGCCAGTCTTGATGTCGGGTCCTTTGCCCGGGCTCAAGGTGCTCGCTGTTGGAACGAAGGACTCTCCGTTTGATCCTGATTTTTTGTTGAATCGACACAGCTCCCTCGACAAATTGTTGAACGTTAACTCGTGGATCAGGCGTTTTGGTCATAATTCTAGGAATCCCGGGAACAAACGCCTGTCACCGGTTCTCTCTCCTCACGAGCGACAGGAATCACTCCTCCTTTGGGTCCGCTCCGTGCAGGCTGCACACTTTGAGACGGAGATTGAAACTTTGAAGTCTGGTAAGGCTAAATTGTCGGGAGCCGTCAGTAAGTTGAACCCCTTTTGATAATGTTTGAAAATGTTTTTTTTGAGTTTCAGTTCTATGTATGGGGAACCCCAAATATTATTGTTTTTTTTTTTTCTATTTTTGTGTGAAAATCTTAATGCGGTTCACAGAATACATCTACTTACCAAGTTTCAACAGCATAGCTCTTATAGTTTCGGAAAAAAGTGGCTGTGACATACTCGGACAGACAGACAGACAGACATGACGAACCTATAAGGGTTCCGTTTTTTGCCATTTGGTAACGGAACCCTAAAAATGTACGCATAAAGACATGAATAGAAACAAAAGGTGACGGACGAAAACAAGATAAGAAACGCTCGGGGCAGATGGTTTTAACAGACACAATAGTGCTTAACACTCTAGAGACTGGAATTTCTAATATTTCTAAAATTTCTTCTTAGTGGGCACTTACACCGTATGAACAATTACCGTACGTACAAGTTAATAAGAAAATGCGTCTGAAATACTTGAACATTGATACGCTAAATTTCAAGTATTTCACCACCATGCGTTAGATACTCCTTGCTTTTCGTGTGTTGTATGTTTGAGAGCGTTGTTCATTTATACTACAAAACGATTACTATTCTATTTTGTTATGGTTTTCACTAGAATTGAAAGAATTTATTCCGAAAGATTTATGTGTTGAATACGTTAATTTGCATATAATAAAGAAATCTCGACTAGTTTTTTTAATATAGACGCATGTATAAGTTTCGTGAAGTGTGACTGGTGAAGTATATCGTCAGGAATGGTTTCCTTTGGGCTTGTCAAGTAACTGGAAGGATGGGAGCGGCCTTCGTCCACGAACGCGGTACGAACACGAAAAATTGCAAAAATCTCATAAAACGAAGGGTACATCCGTGGCACTACATCCCCCATCACCCCCCCCCCCTCTGCCCGCACCGCGTGCGCCCCAAGGCCTCCTCGCTGTAACACGATTAATGGAGATGCAACCTCTTTGTTTCCGGAACATTTAATCGATTACAATATTTGTTTTTAGTAATTTGCAGAACAACAGTAGGTTCAACCCAGGATCGGTTCGGTACAAACGAAGTCCTTAAAGATTCTTTTATTTTTAAAAAAAACCGGCCAAGTGCGAGTCCGACTCGCGCACCGAGGGTTCCGTACAAACCTGTAGGTATATAAGTAAAAGTTCACCCATCACGACAATCGAGTCGTAGTTCTGTTCTGTTTCTTGGCTTGGTTTTATTTCTGTCTGTGTTTTGTTCTGTTTAATATATGATGTAACTAAAATTTTACGGTTTTCGCAATTTTTCCTTTATCTGTGCGATAAGACGTTGCTTCGTACCAAATTTCAAAATTCTAGATCGACTGGAAGTACCCTTTAGGTTTTGATTCCCTTGCGAGTTTCGAAAATTTGAGGAAATATGCGGTAGAAACGGCTATATCTTTTGATTGCGTTAGCTTAGAAGTTTGATTTTTTTACAGCTCCAAGGGCTCCAGCTTGAGTATTTGTTATAAATTTCAGCTTGATACCTCCACGCGTTCCTGAGAAAAAGGGTCTTGACAGACGGACGGACGGACGGACGGACGGACAATAAAGTGATCCTATAAGGGTTCCGCTTTTTCCTTTTGAGGTGCGGAACCCTAAAAAAACAACAAAGTAAATAAGCCGTAGAGATAGCAGTAGAAGAAGTGTCGAATTGAATAACTTTAATTACCATTTTTTTTTGTATTCTTAATGTTTTTATTTTTCAGTAATTTGTGTGTATGTGTACCTACCTCACACATTTGCTATGTAAACAACAAGAACAGGAAGTATTAGAACATCATCAAGATAAATAAACTTATTGAATTCGTATTATGAAGTTAACGCAAAACCTATTCAAGCAAAGTAAATGTAATTGATATGTTACCTCTGATGCGTACCCTATCCACTAAAAACAGAATTTCCGAAATCCATCCACAATTGATATGTTACCTCTGATGCATACCCTATCCACTAAAAACAGAATTTCCGAAATCCATCCATAATTGATATGTTACCTCTGATGCATACCCTATCCACTAAAACAGAATTTCCGAAATCCATCCACAATTGCGGGAGAGATCACGGAACATCACACGAACAAACATGTGAGCCGTCCGCGTCGGGGACGCCGCGCGCCGCGCCTGGCAGATGTGAGAAAGATCGAAATTGTTTTGTACATAATAGGTACGCATAAAATGATAGTTCACGACAGGGAACAAATATGGCATAATCAAAAATTAAGTAATAAGATTTTTTTCAAGAAATTGTGACTTGTGAAGCTTCGCATCGCCACGGCAATTCTCGCCACGCCAAAAATCAGGTTTACCCTCGCCTATAGATGTTTCACATCAAAAACATACAGAGAATTGAGAACCACCTCCTATTTGAAGTCGGTTATTTTAGGTGGCCAGCCGACTAACCGAGGCATACTCTATCCATTAAATAATTTTACAAAACCGTCCACCATTGCTGGAGATATCGCAGAACATACATACAAACAAAAAGACGAGTTGAGATTGAAGACGGTTATAAAAGGAGTCGTCAATCACAAACCATAGTGTAACTGTGTCGATAGGAAAATGTTACCCGTGAGAATGTTAATACAGAACGCGGAGGTACTTCTAGGAATGAACATTACAAAAGAAAGTTCTGAGCGTGCCCGCTAACCGTCGCGCGTCGCAGGCTTGGCGGCGGCGCGCGGCTGCGGCGGCGGTGGCGGCGGCTGCGGCGACGGCGGCGGCGACGGTGGCGGTGGCGGCGGCGGCGGCGGCGTGGTGGCGATGAGCTCCGTGTGTGGCTGATGTCGAAAGATTAGATTAAACCGAATACTATGTCAGTAGACTCATCGCCGCAGTGGGTTGCATGTACCGATTGTACCTAAGGATTCGTTTTCAATTATTCTATGTCACTTAATAAATAGGTCGCTGACCAGTGTTCGTGCTGATAAGTGAAGAAACAATAAAGTGCGAGCAGCCCGCGGACGTCGCAGTATCGATCAGCGTGCGTCGGGTGAGTGGCGAGCGAGACGACACACCTCAGCTACTTATCTAGCATGCTGTTCTGCTCAAGTGTGGAAGTGAGTCTTACGCAACTGGACCCTCTGTGCACTGCGGCGTGTGTCCAGGGGACCCGGCAGCCGGCAGCTCTGTGGTAGTGAGCAGCGCGGGGCAGGCAGCGGTGCGGTGGCCAAGTGGCCGCGTAGGCGTAGTGAGTAGACAAAGCGGAACGGTATCGACGGAGGGCGCGTAGACAGCGCGCGCCGGGTCAATACCGCCAGTGAATGGAGAGGCGGGCGGCGGGCGGCGGGCGGCGGGCGGCGCGGGTGGCGCAGGGGGGGGGCGATCGATGGGCGGCGGGTGGCGTCAGTCGCGGCCGGCGCGCCGCGCCGTGCTGAGGTGTCGCCCCCGCGCCGACCGCCGCCGACCGTCGCCGACCGCCGCCGGCCAGCCCGCAGGTGAGCCCCCCTGCGCAATCGATACCCCCACGCACCGCGCCGCGCCGCACCGTGCCGCGTCTCCCATCGCGAACATCGACCACTAGGATACGCGTTCGATAACTCCAGACACGCATGCAGTTGCTGTATCAGCCGGAATGTACCGGCTGATGATCTTAAATCCGATAGTAATCAGCTGTTTGAATGATTATATACGACTTTGTTCAACATGAGGTATTTTTATCGGATCTTGCCAGCGAATGCTTATCAAAAGAATCCATATAGATCAGCGTCTTAGAGCAACGGTGGGCACTTACACGTCCCCAAGGCTCGACAGCCATGAGCCACATGTACCTGTGGCGCGACGCCAGGCGCCGGCCACAGGGCACCCCCCCAACCCTCCGGCCCCCCCCCCTGCTCCTCCAGCCCCCGGCACCCGCGCCCCACCGCTCCCCATGACGTACTGTGTGTATGCACATCGAGTATTAGGATTTCAGTTAGATTCTGTAGCTCAGTAGTTTCACTCCTCAATTATTTAGAGCAGACAAACAAATGTGAAGTTGGAAGGCTAGTGTTGTGGTCTAGCAACGAGAGGCACCTGGCTAGTGTGGTGTGTGTTGGTGTGTGAGGCGAGTACGTGGGCGGCGGGCGGCGGGCGCGGGGCGGAGGGGCGCGGGGCGGGGGCGAGGCGCACTGCTGCAGCTGCAGGGAGGGGGCGCCTCGCGGAACATCATAGGACTCCATTAATGTGCGATAGATATCACCCTGCAGTCCCGTTGCCTTCGCAAACAGCCTCAGCATTCCATCACCTCCGCGCGCCCTTGCGTAGTTCTCGGGAATGTTTGTAAAGTCGGACTGTCCCTGGAGCTAAACGATGACCTGATCAACACATACAAGCTCTCGTAACAATAGGAAACATCGCTATCGATGAGGAGCACTCGGTCGAGCCGCGCCCGGCTCCTGCTTGCGCGTTCTATTCACACTAGCTCACCCAACACTTTATACTAATATAAAGTTACCTAGTAACAAAGGATCTTCATCGATTTCATTAATTACTTTGATTCGGCGCCAAATATTAAACTGATTAATTACCTACGTAGAGCCTACTCCATTCCCACGTACCTACATATAAAATATAGATCAGTTTGTTGTTTGGCGCGGACACAAAATTAGTTTATGTAGAAAGCTTATGTAAATAAGCTCAATCATCATCATCATCATCATTTCAGCCGAAACACGTCCACTGCTGACATAAACCTCCCCCCATTTGGGAGGGTTTGCCATAATCGCCACGCTTGGCAGGCGGGTTGGCGATCGCAGTATGGTGCTAAAATGTTTAGAGAATGCTGCTGCCCATTCTCTAATAAGTCCCTTAGTCGCCTTTTACGACACCCACGAGAAGAAATGGGATTGTGCTATCCTTTACGTCCGGACACACACGGTATGCTCACGGTATAAGCTCAATACTCAAGACTTAATAGATTTATTTATTTTTTGCGTTTAAGTATTTTTTTCGTCGATATAATTTTTTGTTAATAAGTTTTCTTATACATACGACTATACACTGAAAACTTTGGGACTTGTCACGGATGTAATCCTACATCCATGACAAGTCCCAAAGTTTTCAGAGTCGGTTTATTATAAAAGTTGAAATAAGTACGTACCTACTTGAGAAAGAAAGCGAAACTAACACGTACTTACATAGGCTTCCTACCGACGACGTACATGTAGGCTGGGCAGACATTGCCTCAAAACTGGCTTCAGTGAAAATGGTACAAGTACTGATCTTCACTCCGGACACTCTCCTCTCCACACACACTTTTCACAACGTTGATCCATGACCGAATCGAATATGTTTCAGGAGTACCACGTGCTGGGTGAACCACCGCGAACTTTGAGGCTAAAGGTCAGTGAAACTTTTATTTATTTATTTTTCACTTCAGGTTACAGACATCATTGTAGCCCTGGCTCTTGTACTAAGAATTCCTGTATCACAAGAGCCAGACCTCTCTCTCTATTTACAGGGAATATGATTTGGAAGCGAGATAGACAAAGTTAGATACTTAAGTTCTTCGACTCTGACATGAATATGTTCTTCTATCTGTCATTCATTCCTCGTAAAAATGAACACAGTTTTACAGTGTCGGAAGTTGTAGAAAAAGCTAAACAAACTGAACAAAATAAAGCAATTTTTTCGTTACTATAAGATAAGATTTCTTTATTCGTTTAAACACTGTATACATACAAGAGCATGCAAGATATTACATTATTAGAGTCCAACTTGTTGAGCCATTGTATCAGCGTACAAATATTTTCATACATAAAAATAATTTAAAACATTTAAGAAAAATTAACAATAAGAAAAATCGAAAAACTACACAGATAAACACTTACAAAATTAATAAATTGTTTTTTTTTTAATGTCAAAATGCCATATTAAAATACATTTATTAGCGGTGTCAGGAAATAATAGTTAGTTGTGCAACAAGAGAGCAGTCGTTTTTTGCTGCGAGTGGTGATTTTGAATCCTGAGTGTGGCGAGGGATTCAAAGGCACGAGATACAAAAAACTTTGCTCTCGTGTAACACACATAACTTTTCACTTCAGCAGCGAGAACACTTTAGGAGATAAAATAATAAACAGGGATAGATTGAAATAACTATTTATTGTGAATCAAAATAATTAACATTGTAGGTAGAGGTGCCAATTCAATAAAATAGAACATTTTAAAAGTTAAAAGTAAAATTACTGCAATTCTGCAAATTAACAGATTTATTTGGCAACGTTATTGTTGCATGGAGTTTAGTTTGATTATCTGGGGTTAAGGTTTCTGTTTCGGTGGCGGATTGAGAAGGAAAAACTATGAACGTTGGGGACTCTGATCGGCTTTCTGACTGTGCGTCGTTGGAAGTGGATGGGCGTGGGTGAAACCAAGGATCCGAGGTCGAATTCAGACTTATTGTTTCCACTATACGCTTACAGATTTTCGACTTATTTTCTATTGTGTCTTCAATATAGCCTTCTGCAACCGTATTGGACTTCCACCCGCCGTGACGTTTTAAAGTGGTGAGATCGGCTCCGGAATCAGCCAAGAGCGTTGCCGAAGTTCTCCGAAAGCAGTGACCCGTGTATAGCTGAGGCTCTTCCAGTTTTAAGAAAGTGGCAATTTCTCGCGGTATAGCACCTATTTTATTTACTCCCATAGGCTGTCTTGAGCATTTATTATTATGGTGTTGTATGAAATAAATAATAGTTTAATAAAACTAAAAAACACGCTTCCATTGAAAACCAAACTAAAAAGTACAAAATAATGGAAAAAAAGCGTGGAGTGCTTTTTAAGGTGATATTTTATTGATATCAGGCACCCCACGCTTTTTTCCCATTATTTTTACTTTTTAGTTTGGTTTTCAATGGAAGAGTGTTTTTTAGTTTTTTTAAACTATTATTTATTTTCTATTTTTTAGGGTGTTTCGAATTTTGAGACGTATGTCAGCGTAGTTTTCAAAGACAGTTTTTTTTGCTGTCCTGGTAACCCTGGCAAGGATAATGGCACAAATTAGTTTGTGACGTATGTCAGCATAGTTTTCGAAGACATTTTTTTTTGCTGTCCTGGTAACCCTGGCAAGGATAATGGCACAAATTTATGAAATTGTTGCATTGTCATCGGTCCTTGACAGGTATGCAAAGTTTGAATGAAATCTGGTCGTTTAAAGTGGGTCAAAATCGTGCTATAAGGAGTCGGTTACAAACAAACATACAAACATACAAGTGAAGCTAATATAAAGCGTGTAAAAATCGGTCGGTTTTTATATTGGCTGGACGTAAATGTTGGTATTTTTCTACAATAGTTACATATTCGGGTTATTCCCAAAATACTCCAAAAAAAGTTCCCAAACGACTCCATGAGAAATATTAAATTTTTAATTAGGTTTCATTCTACTCCATGATAATATTAAAATGTTCTCAAAGTAATCCACTCCATTTTATTCAATAAGCTAATTTAAATATGTAGGTACCGAATTACTATAAAAGGGTACTTGACGTACAGTCAGGCTCAAAAGCTTTGCAAATATATTTTTAAATAAAAAGAAATGTAAAAATAAAAGACTTTAATTCCTAGACTAGAATTTTAATTGGAAGATGAGCTAAAGCACTACAATTAGCCACGTGGTCTTTTTCTTCTTTGGTTTTAATCCCAACATCGCGACTTTCCCTCAATAAAGCTTGCTTAAAATGGAATTTACATCCTTTTTTTTTTGGATGGGATATCATCAATTGACGTCTCCCGCTCTTGGGCGGAGTGGGAGGGCGTGTCAGACTTTTACTGACTAAACCCACCCGTGTTCCTTAAGTGCCCATGTGCCAGGGTCACAGTATCTCTTTCGAACGATCTCGCGACCCTGGCAGGTATCGGTCCTAGCAGACCCCTTCAGTACTGCTGACAATTCTTTCACGGCAGTGCTCCGCCCAGGCAGGGCACACCTCCACCGTATGCTCCACCTGTCCTCCAGACGATCCTCGCAATGGAAACACCTGGGCGTTTCCTCCCGCAAGTTACCTCCATTGATTATACATAGCATTGGGACATGTTAACATGTATTGCCCAGAACACTAATGATTGCTATTTCTAAGTCAACAATAACTGTATGAGGATTCCATCCAGGTACGTGTTGTTTTATTAAGTTCAGCATGACTAATCATGTATGACGGAATTATTCCTCTTAAAAAGTTCTAAAAAATAAAAACGTCTGCGAGAGCATAAATGTCTATCTTTTAAGGTTGACTCACTATAACTCTTTTAATTGTAATCAAATCTAAATACTATACTATCTCTAAACTAATATTATAAAACTGAAGAGGTGGTTTGGTTGAACGTACAAAGCTCAGGAACTATGTTAAATGTTGGATAGCCCATTTATCGAGGAAGGCTATAGGCTATATAACATCACGCTGCGACCAAAAGCAAAAATTTGACGCGGACGAAGTCGCGGGCAGAAGCTTGTTACAAATAATTAAAAAGTTTGATAATAATCAGTTCAGTAGTTTACCCTTAATATACATCCATCGTGACACGAGATTTTTATACTATCGGTATTTATGTCGATGGAGCATTTTGAGAATTGATAACGAATAATCGGTGGAGTACTTTGGGAATAGTTCAAAATACCTATGGAGCAGAATGGGAACAAAATAATAAGTATTTTTAATAATAAAAAATCCTTGGAGTAACTTGGGAATGAATGTATGAGATTCTTATCTTTTTAGAACAAAAGAATGGAGTACTTTGGGAATAAGCCACATATTCTTCGCGTACGACAAGAGACCTGTCAATGTTCGTCTTCGTATTTTTCAATTTTACTAACAGTAGTTTATCTGAATGATTTTCGATATTATTAACTGTTAGCTGTAATAGCTCGTTATTGCGACACGCTCCACTAATTCCTATGATCAGTACAACCTGTAATGAACATATTACGTAATTAATATGCATAATTTAACATTTACAGCATCTTTTACATATCTTATTAAATATTTTAACAGTATTGCTAAGCCAGACTAGGATTCATTGCGCCTCCAAAAATTTGTAGTAGGCAGTAGTACCTTTATACAAAACAGTCTACACACAAATTTTTATAACTAACAACATAGATTCATTGGTACCACTTACTTTAACGGCAAGAAAATTGCAGTCCGGAGCTTCATTAAGATTTTTTTTTTTTTTTTATATTTTTTAACTTATTCAACTCTTTACGCCAGCTACGAAATTTTATTCCCGCTCTTTTATTTAAATTAAGGCGTGCTCGGAAATAGCACCCATGATATTTTATTATTCAAAATATTTACGTAACATTATTGAAACTAGAAATAAATATTTACAGGTTAAATATCAGTTTTATTTGCAGTAAATACTTATTTTCGTTTAAATACAATAATAAGTTAAAAATTCAATAAATTACATTAAAAGACATAATTATCTTTTTGCAAAATGTCTTTAGTTAGTACAAATTTCCGAACGTATTTGTCTTTGAGGTCGAATTCAAAATCGGAACTTCGAAAGGGTTGGGGGTCTAAAAAGGCCACTTTGGTAGAATCATAATAGGAAAATATTATGAATCATATTATAATCCGTAAAATGGTCACAAACTGACAATTCATAATATGTTCTGTGTACAATTCATTAAACACAATTCATCTATTTGACAGTTTTGTATGGAGATTCGTAAAATGGTCCTCTTAATATGAATTGCTTTATTGAAGTTTATTGTCAAATAGCCGAATCATAAGAAGTTAGTCAAGAGGATCATTTTACAAATCATGAAAAATTATCGTAATAATGGCAAATTGGCCTAAATTTGCCATTATTACTACTGATAAAACGTACGTACTGTCAACTGATAAAACGTCGCGTACCAGCGCACCGAGAATATTATATCATCACGACCGCGACGTAGCTAATGAATGTAAACAAATGAATGTTTCAAATGAGAAGCGTCCCTCGTTTTCAGAAGAACGTTGAACGACCATTATTAAGCAATATGGAAGAGTGGACCGTTGTACAGAAGCGGAGGCATAAAAATCGGTTTATTAGTCAGAGAGGAAGTGCGGCTGTTAATAATGAGGAGAAAAGTGTACAATTTAGAGCGGTGTACACGAAAGTGACAATATTTATATCAAATGTGCATAAAGCGGTGTCAGAGCAGGCTATTGTAGACTACGTGTATGAAAAAACTCGAGAGCGAGTTACACTAATCTATATATATAAAAATGAATCCCTATTTCCCTTGGTCACGCCATCACGCGTGAACGGCTGGTCCGAATTGAAAAATTATTTTTGTGTTGAGTAGCCTATTTATCGAGGAATGCTATAGGCTATATAACATCACGCTACAATCAAAAGAAGCGGAGCAGTAATGAAAAATCGCATGGGTAGGCAATTCTACGCGACGCACGACGGGAAGGGTCGGGGGAACAAGAAATTTAACGCGGACGAAGTCGCGGGCAGAAGCTAGTTAAAATTAAAATGAAACAGGAAAGAGACTATAATGCTTACAAACTTTTTGTAACAAAGTATAAAATTGATACATTTTTAGATGGTAAGTTGTGGCCATCAGGAGTATCATTTAGGCGTTTTGTGCACTTTCCTATGAGGCGAGTAAACAAAGATGTACATGAAAATATAGATACCAAAAATGGGCAGCCTTAGTAAGACAGTAAGCTTTAATTGCAAATCATTCAAGAGGTCTATGGAAGGCATAAGAGCGTTATGTCGGTCGGCGGATGTGATAGCCCTTCAAGAGACATGGTTGCTGCCACACGATCTGCTGTTGCTCAGCACGGTTGATGACAGCTTCGGGTGCACCGGGACGTCGGCTGTAGACACATCGACGTGCCTTTTGAGCGGCAGGCCATACGGTGGCGTCGCACAGTGGGCCCATACTGAAAATTAGTGGACTTAGGCAACAAAGTTCCTATATCGATGCGATTTTTTTTTATATGACGTGTTATATTATTCCTGACAACTTTTATTCTTATAAAATTTCTTCTAAAGTTGATAGTTTGTCTTGAAAAAAATTAATTAGATTTTTTTGTATGGAACGAATCACGTTTAATTTTTTTTCTTCAATTGTTCTAATATGTTGAGTGTGTAGCGTGAGTATATGATAGCTAGGGTCATTCTCTATCCATGAAAAAGAAAATCAGTGCCGGCCATCTGCGGCAGCGCGAGTAATCATTCGGTAAAAAAAAAATGATTTGGAAGAATTTTTTTGTCATTTAAAATAAATTCAAAGCATATTTTTTGTCTCATTTGGCTGTTTTCACCTTCTTTTTAGTTAAATAAATAGTTTTAATAGCGCATACGTACTTATAACTAGTAATTCTGGTAGAGATTTAGTTATTATTGCATGTTATCGGTAGCACCTGCATTGTGATTGATGACTCATTTGTTTGTGCACTCGGCTAAGCGCATAACTAATGAGTCATCGAAAAATGCTCGTCTCTGATTGGCTGAATAATTTTCACTCACTGTTATGTCCACTACTTGAGTAATTAACACTAACTATAAATATAAAGACATTCATTAAGTCCATCTAGTTTCGCTCTTGTCGCTTGTTTGTGAACACAGTGAAATACTTGTATTTTTATATTTACATTAGAACTATGGCTGGATTTTATACCAACCTAGATCTTTTTGTGAAATTCAGAAGTGGCGGTGATCTGAAAAATCATATGTTTCTGTATAAAAGTATCATTTCTGTCTTGACTACCGAAGTTTCTGAAGAAGACAAGAACCGAATCAAGGAGTTCTGTCGACTTTTTTGTGTAAATTTAAATAAAAAGTGGATAGAGTCAAGTAGAAATCAAAAAACTTTTATGAATCGTGTAATTAATCGCAAGTGGTTGGAAAAAAACATCAACTGGCCTGTTTGTGACAGTCTTGATCTGTGAAGTGTGATGGGCTTTTCGGACGCAGCCTTATCTGAGCTTGTGGATATAGATTGCCATGTTCCTACTCTTGCAGTATGTACTGCGGAAGCGGGAACATCTACAGAAAAGGAGCACAGAAAACCGTTCGAAGAGTTAAGTAATAAGCAAAAGAAAAGACGTTCTACTTCCATAGTAGAAGAAAATTCCGAGGAAGAGTTGCAGCACTGGTACATAACAAAATTGAAAGACAACGGCAAAACGAATCTAGCAAAAGTGGTCGAATACCTTTCCAGTAATCCAGATGCGCTATCCGAAGTAGAAGAGAGACTATTCAAAAAGCAGAGCTTAAGTACTGTCTCTGAAGATAAGTGTTTAGCTCTTTATACATCATTTGCGCTCTCGAAATGGAAGTACTTAGCTCTTCGACAATTTCTGAAAGAAGAAAACTGTGCTGCCTTTCCATCTTATCCAAAGCTTGTAAATGCCAAGAAAAGATGTTACCCACCACAAGAGAGTATGGAGATTACCGAAAACGGAGCTCACATTAAATTGCAAGCGCTATTGGACCACACTGTGGAGAGGATATTACTTGATATAAATACTGTTGATAGGTCTCAAAATGAAGAACTCAAGTTGACCTGGAAATGGGGACTTGATGGTTCTTCGTCGCAGAGTAACTATAAACAGAAAACGTCAAACACAGCTACAGAGTTCGATGATTCATCAGTAGTCATGATAAGCATCGTCCCTCTTCGGCTAGTGTCTACTAGGCCATCATCTGGGAATGAAAATCTAGTTTGGGAGAACCCCACACCTTGCTCAACTCTGTACTGTCGACCAGTGAAGTTCACTTTCACTTCGGAGACAGCTGACTTTATAAAGTCTGAAGAGTCTGAGATGAAAAAACAAATTGATGAACGAATATCTACACAGTGTGGAAATATTATTGTATCACATGAATTGCATATGACCATGATTGATAGAAAAGTGGCCAATATTATTGCTGGAGTACCATCATATGCAACGTGTCCCATTTGCTTGGCAAAACCGAGTGAGATGAATAATTTAGACGCTTTGACTTCTAAACCACTTCGTGAACAAGGAATTTCTTCACTGCATATGACGATTCGGTGTATGGAATGTCTTCTCCATATATCTTATAATCTCGATTTTCAACGATGGACTGCTCGCGGCGAACATAAGGCTTTGAAACAAGCTAAAAAAAAATACCACACAGCAAGAGTTTCGTGAGCAAACTGGAATGCTGATTGATATAGTCAAACAGGTACCTATGTATTTAATTTTCGCTCTCTTTATGTTGTTTGTGAATTATATCTCTATGTATTGTATATTACAGTATTGTTTTCCCATTTTAGGGTTTTGGAACTACAAACGACGGGAATACAGCGAGGCGCTTTTTCCAAGATTACAAAAGATCTTCCAGAATAACTGGAATTGACGAAAATCTGATTTTCAGATTTTCCGTTATTCTACAAGCCATATCATCAGGCAAAAACATTGACTGTGAAAAATTTAGAAGATACTGTAGAGAAACAGCTGATGTGTACGTGCAACACTATTCGTGGTACTACATGCCAGTTAGTGTGCATAAACTTCTAATGCACGGTGCAGACATCTGTAACCACTTTGGTGTTTTGCCAATCGGTAAGTAAAAAATAAATATAGTTTGATGTATTATTTGACTCGATTGCGTTTTGAAATTAAAATGTATGTACTTATTCGTTTTAGGTACCTTATCTGAAGAAGCTTCGGAAGCCCGTAATAAGGACTTCAGAAACGTCAGGGAGAGGCACACTCGGAAAACGGGGAGAATAGCAAAAAACGAAGATATCCTCCATGGACTTCTAATAAGCTCTGATCCCCACATATCCTACATAAGGCCTAAAATAATGAAACAGGTTCATAATGAGTTGTTGCCTGAAGCAACTCAGTTGTTACAGACTACTGAGCCTCCCTGTGACAGTGAAATTATGGAGGAAGAAGAATGCCTCATAGCAGAGTCCGAAAATTTGCCGGACCCACTAGCACTTCTGGAACAAGAAATAATGTGATCCGGCTCTAAATTATTCCCACAAAAGCCCGTCAGGGTTAGGAATATGACAAACAGCCCTTTTCAGGGCTACAATTACTTCACAGTTTCATATTGATCATACGTACGATAACTTATACTATAATAATATACATACCGTTGATTATGTAGATAATTATCAACGACTTGCCCGTACAAATATAAATTATTTCACCTATCATTACCAAAATTAGTATAACCTGAAACATTACGATATATTTATTCAACAGTAGATAACGTGCAGTTAAAAAATAACACAGCCCATCAGAGACGAGCATTTTTCGATGACTCATTAGTTATGCGTGCACAAACAAATGAGTCATCAATCACAATGCAGAGCACCTGCATTGTGATTGATGACTCATTTGTACCGATAACATGCAATAATAACTAAATCTCTACCAGAATTACTAGTTCTAAGTACGTATGCGCTATTAAAACTATTTATTTAACTAAAAAGAAGGTGAAAACAGCCAAATGAGACAAAAAATATGCTTTGAATTTATTTTAAATGACAAAAAAATTCTTCCAAATTATTATTTTTTTACCGAATGATTACTCGCGCTGCCGCAGATGGCCGGAGGTTTTTCATGGATAGAGAATGACCCTAGCTATCATATACTCATGCCACACACCCAACATATTAGTACAATTGAAGAAAAAAAAAATTAAACGTGATTCGCTCCATACAAAAAAATCTAATAATATTTTTTTCAAAATAAAGGAATTGAGGCTTTTTATATCGTAGGAGACTATAATGCACATCCGAATGAGTTGTTTTATAACGAAATGATACATTTTGTTCAGATCAAAGCTGGGTCTGTGTAGATATGGAGATGTGTGACAGTGATACCTACACTTTCACAAGTGAATCACATGGCTGTAACAGATGGTTGGGCCAATGCATCGTCACTAAATCTGCCCAGCAATCAGTCACTAGTGTCACAGTACTGTATGACATGTATTGGTCCGACCATTTCCCGATTGTGATTGAATGTGACTAGTTAAAAATTAATTGTAAAATTGTAGAAACTAATAACCATATTAATCGTGCTGTGTGGGGTGAGAGAACGTCTGAGCAGATAAGCGAGTACCACGACCTCTGTCACTCGAAGCTGAGACTTATTGATATTCCTCGGGAGCTGAGTGATTGTTGTGATAAGTTTTGTAAACGCCAAGAACATTGTTCAGCTCTTGACAAAATGTACTCTGATATTGTGAATATATTGGAACGGGCAGCCGTACAGACTTATAGGATAAAGTGTCGAAGGAAGGGTGGCTATATCACGGGGTGGAACAAACATGTCGCCGGCGCTCACCGCGAGGCCCGGCTTAGATTCCAGGTGTGGACAATGGCTGGTCGCCCAGCCAATGGTCCTATTTTTCATGATATGGCGGAGGCAAGGAGACATTTTAAGGCTAAACTCAAGTGGTGTCAGAACAGGCAGGACCAGCTTAAAATGAATCTCCTTGCTTTCAACCACGCGAACAAAGACTTTCGGCGTTTTTGGAAGAACACGAATAACATGAATGTGAGACCGGGTCTCCCGGTGAGCGTCGGTGGGTTTACTGACCGTAAGAATATTGCGGATGGTTTTAGGGACCACTTTTCTGTGCGGTCACTCTTGGGCTCGGGGTCTCGTGGAATAAACGGAGCTGAGACCATTGAGACTGAGCGAAATGCGAAAGTACCTGCCAAGAGTGTGGCTTCAATTATTTCGAGGATGCAGCGTGGGAAATCGCCGGGTCACGATGGTCTCAGTGTCGAACATTTTAAACATGCGGGAGTCCATCTGCCTAGAGTTTTGTCACTGTTTTTCACTTTATGCCTTGGTCATTCCTATTTACCGGAACCACTTATGCGGACGATTGTGGTCCCTATAGTTAAAAACAAAACTGGTGACACATCCGATATGAACAACTATCGACCCATCTCACTAGCTACCACCATGGCTAAGGTGCTTGACGGTCTGATGAAGGGCTGCCGCTCAGAACATGTTAAAGTGCACGACGCCCAGTTCGGATTCAAGGCGGGCGTGTCCACCGAGAGTGCTATTCTCGGTGTCTCCTATGATGTGCTATGGGACAAGTTGAGGGGCACGGGTGTGCCGGTGGAGTACACAGCGCTTCTCCGGTACTGGTATGCTCACCAGACAAATCGGGTGAGATGGTTCGGTACTCTGTCGGATGAGTATCGAATGGAATGCGGTGTAAGGCAAGGGGGGTTAAGCTCCCCCCTGTTATTTAATTTATATGTAAATGAGCTCATAGAGCGACTGAGCAGCACACATGTCGGCTGTCACATAGACGGTATATGTGTCAATAACATAAGTTACGCGGACGACATGGTGTTGCTCAGTCCCTCGATGCGTGGACTGAGGAAGCTTCTCACGATCTGCGAGACGTATGTGGAGGTGCACGGCCTTAAATACAATTTTAAAAAAAGTGAGGTGTTAGTGTTTATGGCACCTAAACAACAGCCCCGTCGTGTACCTCCAGTATATCTCAACGGCGTTGAACTGAATGTGGTCACTCAATTTAAATACTTGCGTCATGTTGTCACCAGTGACCTACGTGATGATGGGGACATAGAACGCGAGCGCAGGTCGTTGGCGGTGAGGAGCAATATGCTCGTCCGTAGGTTTGCTCGCTGCACGGCAGACGTCAAAGTCAGTTTATTTAAAGCGTTCTGTCAGTCCTTCTACACGAGCGGCCTATGGGTGTCATATACGAGCCGAGCCTACAACGTCCTGCGCGTGCAATACAACAATGCCTTCAGGATGCTGTTGCGGTTGCCGCGACGTTGCAGTGCGTCGGGAATGTTTGCTGAAGCACGTACGGATGGCTTTCACGCTATCATGCGTAAGAAAGCGGCTTCCCTACTGCAACGTTTGCGTAGCACTCGGAACAGCATCCTGAAAATGATTGTTAGCAGAGTGGACTGCCCCATTCAAAGGCACTGGGTAGAATTAGTTATAGGTTTATGTTAAATAGAATTAAGTACTAACAACAATAACATAGCATGTAAGCACAGTTTGTTACTAACCACTAACTACGTATGGACTGCTTAGGTCTGAAATAAAGAATTTTTTTTTATTTTTTTTTATTACGATAATTTAAGAAAATATTCTTGAGCACGCTCGTGATATGGTCCATTTTAAGTCACCAATGAATTGTGGCACTTCGAAAAAACCGGCCAAGTGCGAGTCGGACTCGCGCACCGAGGGTTCCGTACAAACCTGCAGGTATTCACGGTTTATGCATAAGGTTTATGTTTATGAAAAAGGTTTTTTTTTTAAATTTTTATATTTGAGTTGACCGAATGAAAGGTAAATTGTGGTTTACGATTTATGACGTATTAAAAAAAAACTACTTACTGGATCGCGTTCAAACCAATTTTCGGTGGAAGTTTACATGGTAATGTACATCATATATTTTTTTTAGTTTTATCATTCCCTTATTTTAGAAGTTACGGATGATATTAGAAACCTCAATATCATTTTTGAAGACCTATCCATAGATACCCCACACGTATAGGTTTGAAGAAAAGATTTTTGAGTTTCAGTTCCATGTATGGGGAACCCCAAATATTATTGTTATATTATTCCGTTTTTTGCCATTTGGCAACGGAACCCTAAAAATGAACATAGCGTTTCAAATGTGGGACCTCCAGGTTTTTTGGGTTTATATAGGCTAAATATATGTCGTGATAAGGTCCATGAGTTGGAGCCGTACGTATGTACTGCCGCGCTGGTATGATTACTACCTACCTTCAAGAATAGTAATGAAGTAGTCAGTTTTAAGGTAGTTCCAAATAGACCATCTAGTGTTGTGAATGTTACAAATTACTACAATCAATTCTATTCGTATTTTAGGCACTGAGTAGATCCAATTAGTACTTAAACATCTGGATCATACCACAGGCTAATATGGGCGCACACCATATACACAACACAACATATGTTTACAATGATACAATTAAATATTGATTTAAGATGACCAAGTATTTACTGTGTATTTACAAATGGCGATTATGGCAAAGCCCCCCAAACTGGAGGAGGCCTAAGTCCAGCAGTGGACGTCTTACGGCTGAAATGATGATGATGATGAAGAAGTATTTACTTACTCTGTATTAAAAACGATCCAACTTACATGAAATACATACAACCTACCTTCAAGATTAGTAATGAAGTAGTCAGTTTTAATGAAGCAGTTCTAAATGGACACTACCATCTAGTCTTGTGAATGTTACAAATTACTACAATCTTATAATCATATTTCAGGCACTGAGTAGATCCACTTAGTACTAAAGCATCTGGATCATACCACAGGTTACCAAGAGAGTACACCATATGATACACCAAGTTAGTGTATAAAACAGTGTGATGGCTGTAGTAGTGCCCAGTTGAAAAAAGACTTATTCAAAAGTACACACTATTCACACCTAGCTTATTTTTGTGATTTGCACCCGGTAGGTAATAAACATTTCCAGAGGTAATATGTAGGTATATTTATTTTCCGCATCATACAGCCCACTCACAGACAGACAGATGAACGGACCAATGGACAGCGGAGGCTTAGTTATAGGGTCCCGTCCTGGTTACTCTTTGGTTACGGAACCCTAATGAAAATCTACAACCTACGTGGGACATAGGCCTTATATTACTTTACTTTCATTCCAATTTTATTAGGTAGTGTGTACCTATAAAATAAGACATACATTTTATCTTTATACCTATTATTTAAATAAAACAATACACAAAGTTAAATTATTTTAATAAATATACAATTCTCATGTTATACTGTATAAAAATCTAGCAATAATCAAATAATGAAACTCACAAACACTATAGTTAATCAGTTTATTTTTCTATGAATATTTTATGTCTTGATGCTAGTTACGGAGCTGCAGAGAGACAAACGATGAGTGCTTGGAACAACTCCACCAGGCTAAAAAAGAAAATGTGTGGTTTTTAAGAAAGTCAAATCATCAGTCAATAATTAACATAACTGCTAAATAAAATGAAATTGAAAATAATAATATGATTGTTTAAGACACGCGTAGAACAACAGTGATGAAAGGTTGACAACAATAGTAGACCCAAGTCTTCTCTTCTTCCAAGCCCAATAGCTTCTTTAATTATTGTTTAGTTATATGGTAAAATATAGTTTATTTTCCTCGTTGTATTTCGTTATATATTTCATAAATTTTAACGATAGTAGGTACTCAGTTTTATGTCGAGCCAGAGGGCACCTAAAATACGTTATATATATGAAGGCAGAATGTCATATTGTAAAATAAAAGAGGTTCTTTCAATATTAAGGAACTATTTAATCAATAGACCTTATACGAAACTGCACTTAATCAGTTTCCATAATTATTAATTTAACACCTTATTAAAATAGCCATGACACCCAGTAATACAGTTACAGTATTACAGTTCATATAAAAGAGTATCAATGTACAGTGAGGCAGAGTAATTATAATAATTGAGAGCAATACGACCTGTGCACCGGGCCACGCACGCCTGAACTTAGAATGCCAATTCCAATATGCTGGAATTCGCGACGTCCCCGTAAGGGGGCGTGGCGGGCGGCGTCGGAGCTGTGCTCCCTGGCCGCGGATGGTTTGGCCCCTCCATATGTTGCCCCTTGGGCTAACAACATATGTGGGACGCGTTAGTTAACGCGTCCCTGTGTGTGGTTGCTATTTTGTATCTCTGTGAGCGCGCCGCGGCGTTGAATTATGTATCAACGCCGCTTTCTTCACGACGCCTTGGCGGTTAGTCCCCGCCAGGTGAGACCCCCGGTTACCCGGGGGAGGCCCGGCGAGAGACGACCAGCGACAAGACGCCGACTCGACGCTCCCACAGAGTAGGGTGCGCGCCCCCGCTTATCCCGTTTTCCAGAGCGAGCCGGTAGCGGTCTAAGCTAAGGGGCAGTATGTGCGTGTGGGCGGTAGTGTACTGTGTAACACCGCCCATGAATACGTGACAACGCAGGCCCGCCCGCGTGTGCACGTGTGAGTCCTAGTGCCTGTATAGAGGTGGTTGTCTGTTTTACGTTACGTGACATGCCTATATTAACTTAGAACACGCCACGCAGCGGATGTATGTTGTGAATGTAGAGTTCACTTGATTCAGGTAAGCCGCGTGTAACCTGGTTGCGGCTTACCCGGGAGTCAGTCCGGTAGTGGGGTCAGTCGTCCCTTACCAGGTCGCGGGGCAGTGGTCTCGCGTCAGGGGGCCGCGTATGCCAGGGCGCGATCTGCTTGACATGAGGCCAATCAGACGCGCCGGCACGCGCGAACATCCCCTTCGCGAGACGCCGCACATGGTCATCCAGGCTCTCGATCCCGAGATCCCGCTGGATGACATCGTTCCTCACGTAGCGAGGAGCGTCAACAATGGTCCGCAACGCCTGGTTTTGTTGCGTGCGGAGCAGCTTCCGGCTCGACTCGCTCGTGAGGGCGAACCAAGTGGGTGCGGCGTACGTCAGTACCGGGCGTATGTACATCTTGTACACGCCCAGCTTGACGCGCGCCGGCAGAATGCCAATTCGCTTTTTTTTTTTTTTTTTTGTTGGACATCTCGTAGTTAATCTGAAAAAGATTCTGACTACTTAAACGGATTTTCGCCCGGCGATTTCTATAAAGTTAAACTTTTTAGACCTCCACCCGGGCCATAGTAAAATTAAAACTAAAGCGAAAGTCCTAAGGGTAACCCCGAGGGGGGTTCGCACCTCGGCTTAGGCAATCACTGGGGGAGGGCAGCAAGGGACATGCTGGATCTGGGTTAAATTATTTAGGGGCTAATTTAAAGCTACAGGCGCAGCATCGCGGGCTGGCTCATGCAAGGGTCGGGAGGGACTATTAAGTCGGGGTCGCGACGACGGACCTCGGCGGCGAGGTCGGTACGATTTGTGTCTGTGTGTTGTTCTCACTGTACTGGTCTCTTTTCGACTCTCCTGGAGGAGAGTAGTGGGATCATCGGGTTCGCTGAGAATGTGCCGCGGACGGCGGACTTTACTGATACGGGAGGGGGTATAGCTAGCTGCCGCGACAACCAAAGGGTTGGGGTGGGTCACTGCTTTATCGAAGAAACGCTTCGAAGCGCGTTTCATGTACTGCTGGATCGTAGGGATCCTGAGATCTACATGGAGATTGATATTCCTGACATACCAAGGCGCACCTGAGGCTTGTCGGAGAAAGCGGTTTTGGAGGGTCTGCATCCTATGGATAAATCGGGGTTTGGTATGTGCAAACACGGAGCTTGCAAACGTCATGATGGGCCTAATACAAGCGAGGTAAATGCGCTTCTTACACTGAAGCGACAGTTTACTACGCTTGTTTAGGACGCAATGGAGCCTACCGAGAGCGAAAGCGGCTCGCGAGCGGACCTGCTTTATGTGCTCGAAAAAGGTGAGGTGTTCGTCTAGGATGACGCCTAGATATTTGGCTTGCTTTCCCCAAGGGATTTGCTTGCTGAACATAGATATGGGTCGGGGAGGGGGGTGATTTTTTCGCGGTCGGGTGTAGAAGACAGCCTGACTTTTATCGGGATTTACTTCGATTCTCCACTTCCTAAACCACTCGCCGAGCTCGTCGACTGCGGTTTGAAGGTAGCGAACCAGCGCTTTATCACTGAATCCGGAGAAGTAGATGGCTGTGTCGTCTGCGAACAGAGCTAACATTGCCTTTCTGCTTCTGGGGATGTCGCTAGTGAATAGCGTGAAAATGAGGGGATGCCAATTCGCCGCCGTGCGGCGTCTTTTATACGGAAGTATTGGAGGTGGGGCAACGACGTAGCACGCTACGACGTAGCGCGCTCTAACTCCGCCCACCAGCAATGAGGTGGAAGAATGGCGTAGCGTGCTACGACGCTACGGCGCTATTGCGTAGCCCAATGCACGTACCGCTCACAATTTGACGCCGACATATATAACATCATAATCATTTTCAATCGTCATCTTAAGTCTTAGTCGCAATAAAAATAGCTGTAGGGTTAAAAAACTCCACTTACTGCGGTATCTTGATTGCAAGTCAAAGCCGCTGTTGTAACATCGGCCGGGGTAGAGCTTGGTGCTGGCACACGAGTCTGGCCAGAACTAGACACTGCAGTGATCTCGATAAAGGGTTCAACAACGACAGAACTCCCACTATCAATGCAAAAAGACGAGCAGAATATTCCATTGTGTTTCAGATACTGCAGGTGCACGCCATTCCATGCCTACAAATTATTACGTCCAATTAAATACCTTTGCACAGTGATACAATTAAATATTGATTCAAGATAGACAAGTATTTACTTACTCTGTATTAAAAATGACCCAATTTGCATGAAATAATTAAGTTTTATTTTGTTGATGCTTATTGTTGACATAACCACAGATTATTATGGACACAGAGTAATTATGACATACACATGTCATATCTGAAGGGAAAACTTTTATGTATTCATTGCCAGCTTATAAAGTTTTTATTGTTTCTAGTTTCCCTTTTCAGGGCTTATTTGTGATAATTTTATAAGTTTTATGCATATTGTAATTAAATAACATTTCAACAGCTAGAAATAATCAATTGTATTTATTAAATCTTCAAAGAAATATTTACCGGTAAAATTACGGTCTTTATTTTTTTCAAGCTGCAACATTTACACTAAATATGAATCGGATATGAATTGAATTGAGTGCGATACCGCTAATATGTGTCACCATTTTACGAAAATTAGAGGAATTGCTAAGGAATTGCTGGGAATTCAGAAAATGAATTGGTTTTAGAGGAAATGCTTAATGTGGCCTTTTTAGACCCCCTGGTCTTTGTCTCTCTCTCTTTCTAATAGCGGGAAAGAGATAGGGTATAAATGTTTTGAATTGTATGATTAACCCAAGGCTGAATAAGATAATTGCGGTTTTCTGAAAACGAAAATTAAAAACTTACATTGTCTCACTCATTGATTTCAGGCAGCAAAACCTACATGTTTGAGCTACTGAAATAGAGTACCCTGTGGCGGTTGACGGGGTATGGACCCATCTTTGCGTCGCGTAGATCTTTGTAACACAGGGTCATTGATGTCCTTATGGTTTGGATGATATTTTAAGAACAAATCAAGTCGATCTTATTCAGGTCGTATAAAATAATCAAATGGAAGATCTAGATGACTCAATTTGTTTCGTGTTTTTCAATTTCTACTCTACTGCCAGAAGGAACAGGACTAAGAGCATGCGCGTCGCTATTATGGTCTCTCTTTTTTTCAATTTCGATTGCCATTTCTTGATCTTGAGATTAGCTGATTACTTTAGTAACTTCAGTTACCGCTATCGCACGCATCGCGGAATCAGATATAGATTTAAATGACGAATTTTAGTAAAACCTCTAAGATGGTGGCTTCTAATTGTCATTCCTTGATCTTCAGATAAGCTGTTATCTTTAGTAACTACAGTAGCCGCTATCGCCGTGGGATAAGAAGTACATTTAGATCAGCCTTTCCCAAAGTGGGCGATAACGCCCCCCTTGTGGGCGCTGCAGGCCTAAAGGGGGGTGGTAAGAGACCCAGAAAAATATGGGGGCGTTGTGTAGAGTCTACACACGCCACACAGTCTTTTCTGGGTCTCTTGCCACCCCCCTTTAGGCCTGCAGCGCCCGACAAGGGAGGCGTTATCGTCCACTTTGGGAAAAGCTGATTTAGATCATGAAGTCGAAGAACATTTAAAAACGTTCGTTAACTTTACACATTTTTGACTGCTGACTTCTAAAAGTTTTTGTTTCTTTACACTAATTTTTCTGCGCCCCCTCTGCGTTTTCTTTTATTGTCCATTCTGTATTTCACCAGCTAGGCTTATAAGGTAAATCTGGTGCAGACCTGGTATTCTAAGTTCCTTTAACATAATCAGTAAAAAATCTATCGAATACTTATCTATGTATAATCCTATTATTCAAAATAATTAAATATTAATTTCAGAGAAACTTACTGCAATAGTTTTATTTAAATTCCCGCGAATTCTCTCTCTCTCTTTCGAGTGACTATTTTTATTATTGACCAAAATGCATTCCAGCAAGACCCACTGATAGGGTTGCCAACCGTACTATAATAATAGGTTGGGGAAAAAGTTTCTTCACATTTTTTAAGAAAATTCAAAACATTTTTTAATAAAGTTTATTTACATCTAACTAAAGTATGTAGGTACCATTTTGTTCGATAACTTTTTGCCATCTTGTAGGACTTCTTGTCAAAATACCGCGACAAGTGGTTTTGGCAGTCCTCTCGTGATGTTAACCTGACACTGCCTAAAGAATTCTGAAGAGACCGAAACAGGTGGAAATCTGAAGGTTTTGATCGATTAACACTTGAATCAATGTAATCATCAGATATTTCGTCTCTTAAAAGTCTTAAGTTAGAAGTGTTTACTGCCTCTAGGTCTAGGATGAAGTTTTGCAAATCCGAGATAATCTGCATAAAGCCTTTGTTGTTCAAGTGCCCATGTCGCTGGTTATATGTATCCCATGTGTACGGAAGATTTAAATTTGAGTCCAAGATAAATGCGTAATTATATGTCTCGACATCCATAATTACATTACATTATTAAAAGTATCTACTCTGCTGTTAAACATAATATTGGTATTCTCCATGTACTTAAATGTAGGAAGACATATTACAAAGTTAGTATGATTTAGTGTTATTAACACGTCACGAATATAGGTTACAAACTCGATATAATTCTGGGTTTTTCTGAAATCCTCCTCGCCTATAAAAATAATGCAATAGTCTGCACGAGTGAAGTTTTGAAATTGTTGTCCAATATTATTTAACAAATATTTTATCCCACATTTAGGAGTACGATAATGACACATATTAGAATTCTTTATATGAGTTCTCTCACTCATTGTATGTAGGTATTCTGTTTGATGTTTCGCTGCTCAGAACACATAATATATTACATTTTACAAGTGGGGGCGAACGGTGTTCTTTGTTTAATTATGTCCTACCAATTAAGGCATGCAAAATATTATTTATAATTATAAACAGACACAAGGCAAATTAATACATTTAAAAGATGGGTTACTTATGTCAAAGAAAAATCTAAATTATACAGTTCAATACATCGAAATTGACTAAAAAAATATAGCATCATAAATATTAAAAATTGTGAGGTCTAAATTATTGATAAAATGTCAAATAAAGGAGATGTTTCATTTTCGGCCATCAGATGTACATTTATCAAAAAAGAGATAAAAATACCATAAATTGAAGAAAAACATTCTCTGGTGAATTTGAGCCTGATTTGTTGTGTACAAAAAATTGAAGGGGTATGGGATAAAAAGCACCTTTTATAGCAGTAAAGTATATTTATTAAGGATAATCATTACAACGATGTTAGCGGTGCGAACGCGGAACCGAACGACTAACACTTGCGAATAACTAATGATAGGTGGCACTGCTCACGCACTTCGTATTACATTAACACCTCCCCTCGAAGTAGTGAGCATGTATCTATGACATTCACATACATTCATCCATCATACCTAAATTACGTAGGCATTCATGATGCTTTGTTCCACTCAAGCCTTTGGTCAATACATCAGCAGGCATTCGGTCAGTACACAAATATCTTAAATCAATTACACCTCGTTCGCACATATCTCGAACAAAGTGGTGCCGCACATCGATATGCTTCGTTCGTGGATGATAATTCCTACTTTGAGCAAGTTTAATCGCACCCTGATTGTCATTAAATAGCGTCACACATTCACACTCAATCCCTATGGTACTTAAAACATCTCGTAAATACATTGCCTCTTTAGTAGCTTCGGAAATGGCCATGTATTCTGCTTCGGTGCTTGATAAGGCAATGGTACGTTGCTTTCGCGCCTCCCAGCTAATAGGAGCACCGCCCAAAATAAATGCGAAACCGGAATAGGATCTACGATCTATAGCATTCCCTACCCAGTCAGCATCTATCACACCAAAAAGAGGCAAACCTGTTCTTTCATACACTAATCCGTAATCTGATGTACCTTTCAAGTATCTCAGCACACGTTTAGCAGCCTTCCAATGTTCAATATCGTAATTTGTATTGAATTGGCTTAAATAGTTGACGGCGTACGTGATGTCTGGTCTCGTTGATACGGCCAGATGCATCAAGGCACCTATCAAACTTTGATACGGATACTGTTCCATTATATCACATCTGATACACTCAGGTTTCTCTAATTTAACATTTACATCTATAGGCGTGACAACAGATTTACACTCGCTCATACTAAAACGATCTAACAGTTTATCTATATATGATTTTTGACTTAAATATACTCTATTTTCGTCATCACGACTAAATTCAATACCTAAACAAGTTGATATCTTGCCCATATCTTTCATTTCAAAGGCATTCGATAACTGTTTCTTAATATCTTGCATCCATACATCATCATTTGTTGCAATAATCATATCATCAACATAAATACCAATTAACATCATTCGCTCACCTTTCTGTGCAATAAACACACAAGGATCCTGTAGCAGCGCTTCAAAACCAATATCACTCAACTTTCTCACTAACTCTTTATACCACTGCAACCCTGATTGACGCAAGCCATATAAAGATTTTCTTAACAGACACACACTATCCACACATTCATTAAGAGCCTTATTCCAGCATTTAGCTGTTTGAAGTATGTTCTTTTCTGTTATTATTTTCTTCTGTGAACCAATCTTTTCTTTAGCGAGTACTCGGTGTAGAACATCGCTTAACTGATCTGGAATTTCCATAAATACCTCTTCATCGAGTGAACCATTAAGGTACGCTGTTACCACATCCATTTGATGGATTTCCAATCCAAATTCAGCCGATAAAGCCGCTATGAGCCTTATTGATGACGATCTCACAACCGGGGATGAGGTTTCGTGAAAATCCTCCCCTGGCCGTTGTGAACATCCTTTTGCCACGAGGCGTACTTTCTTGCCAGTACTTTTCGTACTAAACACAAACCTACTCCCAATAACTTTTCGTTGTTTTGGTCGTGGTACAATCTCCCAGGTTTTATTTTTTATTTGTGACAAATACTCATCTTCTAGAGCAAATTTCCATAAATTCACGTCACTTCTCTTTTCTACATCTCTCCACATCATTGGTTCTATCATTGCTATCCCTGCATTTATCTGTTCATTTGGTTTATCTGATTCATTTTCACTATCTGTAGTTTTCTCTGTTACTGTATGATATTCTTTGCGCGGTCTACCCGCCATACCAGTACGAATTAAGCGAGGTCTTCCTCTTCCTCTTTTAGAAGGTTCTATTAAATTTTCCCACGAAACAGTTGAGTTCCTCTTTCTATGTAATTGACCTCTATCTCTGTCTTCCTCTGGTTCATGAACTCTTTCTATCGATCTTCTTGATCTACTACCATCTCTTCTGGTTCTCAATATCTTCCGGTTATCTTCCTCTCTTTCATTATTCGCGTTAGACACCTTCAATTCTACTCTTATTTGTTCCTCATTACTGTCTTCTTGTTCATCAAATATCTCTTCATATTCATGTCTAAACGCTGTCTCATTCATAAACTTCACATCACGACTCACGATTATTTTTCTAGTCGTAGGGTCATGTATCCTATATGCCTTAGATTGAATATCGTAACCCACAAATATTCCTAACTGCGAACGAGACTCAAATTTTCCTTTCGGTTTTCCCTTAACCTTATAGTAAACTTTTGACCCGAACACGTGCATATATATTACAGAGGGTTTCTTCCCTTTCCATAGCGTAAACGGTATTTGACCATTTAACGCTGTAGTTAGGCACCGGTTTCTTACATAATTGGCAGTATTTATTGCTTCTGCCCAGAAAGAAGGAGGACTGCCTGCTTGGCGCATCATACACCGTGCCATCTCAACTAATGTCCTGTTCTTTCTTTCAGCGATCCCATTCTGTTGGGGGGTATACGGGGCTGTCAATCTTCTTCTAATTCCAGCCTTTTTCAATAAATCATCAAATTCATTGTTTACAAACTCACGTCCGTTATCGGACTGAAGGTACTTTATCGTCCTTCCTGTTAAATTTTCTGCATAGGCTTTGTAGATTTTGAATGCATTTAGAACATCACTTTTGTTTGCTAAAAAGTAGACTTCACACCATCTGGACTTGTCATCGATAAAAGTAACAAAATATTTTTTACCGCCACAAGACTGATGTTTCATGGGGCCACAAACATCGCTATGCACTATTTCTAATAAATCGCTACTACGATCATCCGTATTCCTTGGAAAAGGCGTGCAAGTCTGTTTCTCACTTATACAGATCTCACATTCAGACAACTTTTCGTCATCTTTGAATGTTAGCCCGTGTACTAAACTATTCTTCGCCATAGCTTTCAAGTCGCGTTCGTTTAGATGACCAAGCCGTTGGTGCCACGTGTCTAGTGATTTATTCACAGCTTGAACATTATTGGCACGATTCTGACTCGTCCGAACATGGTATAGGTTACCAACACGGTCTGCCCGCATATGAATTTTATCATTATTATCAATCACGATCGCATCATTCTTCCTGAAACGAACCTCGAACCCGCGATCAGTCATCTTGGCCACTGATAGTAAGTTTGTTCGTAAATCGGATACGTAGAACACTTTTTCTATATCAACTTGGCGTTCTTCACTGCCAGTGTCTACCAAAATCCTTACCTTACCAGCGCCGGTAATTTGTGTTCTGCCGCTATTAGCTAAATTTAGTTCGGAGTCCAGCCGCGTAAAATCCTCGATCATTTGCTTCTCGTTACACATATGACCCGTGCATCCACTGTCAATGCACCAAATAGGATTTAGTTTCTCACCTAACATAACCTCTTCGGTAGTACTCAATAACATTGTTGTCCTTTGCTCGTTGTCTTTACTGCATTCTAACTTTTGTGCGCTTTGCTTATGCTTGTTGATGTTTTTAGTCTTGCACTCTCTCGCTAAATGCCCGCGACGACCACATCGATAACATTCAAAATTATTTTTATGGCCTTCATTATCATTATCATTCTTCTTCAGATTGGCATTTTTCTTTTTATTGATACGTTTGACGAACATAGCCCCTTGGTCTATTGTTTTGGACTTACGAGCTTCGTAATCCTCGATAATCTTGACCTTTAACGTTTCCGTTGATGGCAAATCATCGCGCGATTCCATCGCCGTCCTAAACATGGCGAACGAATCCGGCAAACTGTACAACAATAATATGGCTAGTAATTCGTCAATAACAATCAAACCGATTTCTTTGAGTTTTTTAACTGCATCAAAAAAATCCGCGATGTGCTTCTTCAAATCATCATCTTCCTGCATACGAGTAAGCACCAGCCTTTTTAATAACGAGGCTTTTCTAGCAGGTCCGCTCGACTGATACATAGATTTCAGCTTATCCCATATGGCTTTGGAACTTCCCAAACCATCTAATGCGGCCAACTCACTTGGACTTACCGCCAACAATATGTCTGACTCGGCTTTTCTGTCCGTTTTTATCCAGTCAGCATATTTCGAATCACCTAAATGTGGTTTTGGTAACGCTCCCGATACATATTCCCATAGATCGTTCTTGATCAGAACTGCTCGCATGTGTATCTTCCATGTATCATAGTTATCACCAGTAAGTCGATCAATCTTAACTGATGTAGCCATATCGAAGTTTCTTCAACTCCAAATAAACAACAATACAGATAAAAATCTTCGTAACAACTTAATTACTTGTAGTAAACAAACTGCAAACGTAAACTTGCAAGTCCGCGTAACACTAATCACTTAGGTTAAACATTAACTCGCGTAGACGCGTTTATTACTTTGATTATGACGAACTGTTTTAGTCCAAATCACTGCAATTGTTCACTTATCAGTTTTGATTTCACTCGCTGGCAAAGCCTGGGCCCATAACCTGAAGGGGTATGGGATAAAAAGCACCTTTTATAGCAGTAAAGTATATTTATTAAGGATAATCATTACAACGATGTTAGCGGTGCGAACGCGGAACCGAACGACTAACACTTGCGAATAACTAATGATAGGTGGCACTGCTCACGCACACAGTTTTTCAATTATTGCCATATTTTATTCAACATGGCGTCTCGTTTGCTTGCAGACTTCGTTCGTTCTGAAATCATGTCTCATCAAAACAATGTAACGTAGAAAATAATTAAAAATATGTGCTTTCTTGTAGTGTTAAAAATAAATTACTATTATTCTCTTATACATATTTTTGAGTAAACATAATTACTAATAATTAAATGGTCACATTTCATCGTTACAAAAATATTTAGTCTCCATTTTTGAAGTGTGTTTCTAAACGAGTTCAAAATAACCATTTGCTAACTCTTAGGACAAACGTCAAACATTTTTAATTTTTATTTTGTACATAAAATCCATTTGATATTATGAAAAAAAATTTACTTTACTCTAGTCAGGGGCAAGTTTCCCAGCTTCGCTAAAAGGTACATGTTATGGCCGGAGCCCCATATAAAAATGAAACATCTCCTTTACGGTCGGAATATAATCTCGTCAAACACAATATGATATGTATAATAATATCAGATTGGTCAAAAAACAGATTAAATTTACAATATGGTAAACAGATAACAAATCGGACTCAGAAAACATTCACCTCAATCCCAATAGACATCATAACAATTTCTTGTCTGACATGTAGGTACTCGTTTAAAGTGTAATATGCCTTATTTATTAGAAACTTGTGTAATTCATTTTTAACCGACGAAAAAAACGGAGGAGGTTATCAATTCGACGCGTATATCTTTTTTTTTGTTTTTTTTTTATGTATGACCACGCATAACTTTTTACATAGTAGTCCGATTGTGATAATTCTTTTTTTATTGGAAAGGGTATACTCCGAGAGTGGTCCCATATAAATTTGGAAGACAAAATCGAACCCTAAGGGTCGGAAAACAGGGGATGATTGATTGTTCACTCATTGATTGTAATGTATAACCACGCATAACTTTGTACAGAGTAGTCCGATTTTGATAATTTTTTTTCATTGGATAGGGTATACCTTGCCAAGTATTATTAGTACATTAAAGCCACAAAAAATTACAAAATAAAAACTTTTTAACAAAAAATTAAACCGCCGAAAAAACAGAAAAGCAAAAAATAATAAACCTTAAAATTTTGAGTCGGCGCTGAAAAATCAATGAACAAAGATCACTCAAAGCGCCGACTCATAATTTTAAGGTTTATTATTTTTTGCTTTTCTGTTTTTTCGGCGGTTTAATTTTTTGTTAAAAAGTTTTTTTTAAATTTGTTATTATTGTTACAGTCCATTAAGACTTTAGGTATTCAGGTTCTGCCCACGACTTGTTCACGTGAACTTCAGATTTGTGACAGTCTTTTGCTTACGTGCACACGCCCACAGAACAAGCTACCCAAACCCATTGCAACATAGTTGTTATTACCACCGTATAAATTTCAGGAAAAGATAGACAAAAATTTCGAAAGCATTAAGTATTTGCGCGACAAATGAACGAATAATTGGGTCCGTGGCTTAGGCCCCCAGTGGTCGAGGCACCTGTGGCCGACGCCCCCGATTTGATTCATTTAATAAAAATAAAAAAATATGCTTTTTCACTTAGTACAGTTAATGAGAAAAGTGTTTTACCACAGTAATGAGTATTTTTTTACACGCTTTATATTAGCTTCACTTGTATGTTTGTATGTATTTTTGTATGTTTGTATGTTTGTTTGTAACCGACTCCTTATAGCGCGATTTCGACCCACTTTAAACGACCAGATTTCATTCAAACTTTGCACACCTGTCAAGGACCGATGACAATGCAATAATTTCATAAATTTGTGCCATCATCCTTGCCAGGGTTACCAGGACAGCAAAAAAACTGTCAACGAAAACTACGCTGACATACGTCAAAAACTAATTTGTGCCATTATCCTTGCCAGGGTTACCAGGACAGCAAAAAAAACTGTCTTCGAAAACTACGCTGACATACGTCACAAACTACGCTGACATACGTCTCAAAATTCGAAACACCCTAGAAAATAAATAATAGTTTAAAAAAACTAAAAAGCACGCTTCCATTGAAAACCAAACTTTACAGCAGCTTTTTAAGGTATTTTTTTATTGATATCAGGCACCCCACGCTTTTTTCCATTATTTTGTACTTTTTAGTTTGGTTTTTAATGGAAGCGTGTTTTTTAGTTTTTTTAAACTATTATTTAATTTAGGATTAAGATTTTTAAGTCTTAAACTTTTCCCCCATCTTTTATAGGTTTGAGCATGATGAGAGAGAAATGATACACTTCTCAAGTACTTTCATTTGATACATATATGGGAGTGTTATAAAGGTAGGGACATTTTGCCCCTTATTCTTACCATATGGAAATTTTATCTTTCAACTTCAACCAACTCGTCAACTAACTAAGCCAAACTGATTATTGGTAACAATAAAAAGTCCGTCTTTTTGTCCACAAAATTGAAAACAATAAGCTCAAAAGGCTGCCGAACTTAAATGGGACTAAACAAGACATGTTTGCTGTATGCCACCAAACTGTGGGCGCAAGTAGCACAGAACTGGTTTCCTGAGACAGTGAGGTGTGGTTGCGGCCATGTGGCGTGCACAGGGTTTTATGATCGGGTAGGCAGTTCAAAAAAAAAAAACGTCTTTCGTAATTGCTCAAGTTAGTAAAGAAAAACTCACTAGGTGGTTTAAAAGTTTGAAATGGCGATTTCCTGATAATGCTAATAAATGATTTCGGCCACCTCAAATATCTGATCCAGGTGAGTGATAGTTGAAAAAGGCCCTTCATGTGATTCGTATATGTAAATATATTTAATAGGTAAATTTAGTACGGGTAACAGCAAAAATAATAAAGTAAACAAACTCATTTATAAATGACATATACGCGCCTATCTTTTTTTAAATATGATTTTGAACCATTGTCATAAAAAGTTGGTATGCGTCTTCATTCGACCAATAATTCTTTTGCCATCGAAAGCACAGAAAGATGTGTAGGTACTTGTTGTTGACTTTGTGTGTTTCTTAAATAGGTACGTAAGAATACGTTTTAATGAAAAACTTCTTCGTAATACTTCTCTCAATACGATAATTACCAAAATCTTTGAGCAAGCCGTGGGATAGTAATCATGTAAATCTGCAAATCCCGAACAATTCCACACTGTACTCGAACTACTAAACTAGCAAGGAAAAAAAATTTTTTAATGTGTGTAAACAACAACATATTCAAATTCATTTATTCATTTCAGGTAAATAACACCCATTGCCACACATAAATTAATAGAAACTTTTGCAGATAAAATCACACAATTAAATTAAATTAAACCGAATAAAATCAAATAATGTCAAATAAAATAAAATCAATTAAAAATTAAATTACATCAAATTAAATTAAATCAAAATAAATAATATCATTTAAAACTGTAAATTAAAATTTTCTCTCCGGCACTGGTACAGCGACATGTCTGCTGGAACAATGCCGGAGGAATGGGCAGTCCAGCCTTCCCGCAATCATCACCAGTACCGCATTGGGGCTAACCCGCACCCTGTGCACCAAAGACGCGGCGCGCTTGCGCATGGTCGGGTGAAAGCAATCGGTGCGCGCCTCTGCGAACATACCCGAGGCACTGCAGTATCGGGGTAGCCCCATCACCGCCCTGAACGCGTTATTGTACTGGACGCGGATGGCGCCGTAACTTCTAGTAGAGTAGTGAGCCCACAGACTGCATGAGTACAGCGATGTACAATACGCTAGAAAGAGCGTTGCCTTTACTCCACTAGAGCACCGAGCAAATCTGCGGGCGATCATGTTCGCTCTAATAGACAACGCCCTACGCTCCCGTTCCATGTCTGCATGATCTTTGAGGTCGACAGTCAAAACATGCCCCAAGTACTTAAATTGGTCAACCCTTCCCAAAGGAACCCCATTAAGTATAACTGGAGGTATGGTTCCCGGGCATCTTGCACTGGCAGTCTCGAAGATCATACACTGGCTCTTCTTTACATTATACAGCAAACCGTGACCACACGCATATTCCTCGCACATCTGTAACAGCTTCCTCAAGCCGCAGACCGAAGCGCTCATCAGCACCATGTCGTCAGCATAACTTAGATTATTGACGCATGTACCGTCAATGTGACAGCCGACATGCTGACTGCTGAGCGCCACAATCAGACTGTCAATATACAAGTTAAACAGGGTGGGAGATGTTAAGCCACCCTGTCTGACCCCGCATCCAAGCTGATACGCCTCCGACATTGCCCCTGCCCACCTAACACTATTAGACTGGTGCGCATACCAGTACTGGAACATGCTGATGAGATCCGGCGGTAAACCTGTGCTCCTCAGCTTGCTCCACAGCAGGTCATAAACAACCAGGTCGAAAGCCTTGGACAGGTCAAGGAAGCACGCATACACAGGTGTTTTACGGTCTGTGTAGTATTTGACGGTGTGCTTAAGACACAGTATAGCACTTTCAGTAGACAGTCGGGGACGAAACCCGAACTGGTTATCGTGCAGTGTTACCAATCTATTTAACTGTGCGTTAAGCAAACCGTCAAACACTTTAGCAGTTACAGTGGCAAGAGAAATAGGCCTGTAGTTACTCTTATCAGTAAGTACCTAATAGAAATCTGGGGAGCCGCAGCCAAATCTAATCTAGAAACTTTACAAACAACACAAAACAGATTAATCAAAATATTATTTAATTTCAAGTTTCGAACGTCAACACAGAAAATATACGAAGATACAAAAATAATGAACATTTCCCAAACATATATGTATTATACATGTATACTAATACGCAAAATATTACACAAAGATATCCATACAACCCTAAATTTCACAAAAAAATGTCAAGTCCACAAAATTAAACTACGAAACTCCAATTTCTTAGTAACACGTCCTCCCAGAACTGTTAATTACGGGAAAAGAAATATAGAATTTGAAGGTGTCAGCATGTATAATAAAATACCGATGGAAATAAAAGAAGCGAAAAGTATGTCTTGTTTTAAAAATAAACTTAAATCCTATATATTGTGTCAGTAAAAATAATAAGAATATTAAAAAAAAATGTATAAAAAAAAACCTATATTTTTAAAAAAATAGCAAGGGTTCATGCAACCAAATAAAACATAAAAACAATAAAAATAAATAAAAAAAGAAACACATTATTAGAAAGTACGCTGCCATGTATGCCACATCTAGTAGTAATCAACTTTTACTCTATATCCGTGTTTACTCGGTTGGTGATTAGTTGTTTACTTGAATTTTATATCACTACCTTCATATTTTACTTTTACGTCGTTTTTGTACGCTCAAAACCATTTTATGTTAATTTAGTTTCTCAGTAAGTGAATTATTGTTAATTCTTAATGAGGAATAATAAAGTTCTTAAACCACAGTAAGGTCACCAGTTTTATTCTTCACTACAGGCACTACCACTGTTTTCATAAAATCGGCTGGCAAGTAAGAATGGCTCACACACAGCGAGTAAAACATAGCCAAGACCCTAGTAATGTGTGGTCCTGCGTGCTGTAGGTGCTCAATGCTGAGCCCATCATGACCCGGGGACTTACCTCTTGAGATAAGCCGTATGGCTTTAGTGACGTCCTTCGCAAGGAAAGCAGTTCTCACCTCCCGACCGTTTACGTCAGCATTAAGCACCTCCGTCGCCGAACCCAAAGGAGACTTCACAGAAAAATGATTCTTAAAAAGATTCGCAATCTCAGTCGGGTCATTCACACCATCGATGCTCAAAGGAAGGCCAGGGCGTAAGTTTTCTTTTTTGGTGCCCTTCCAGAAACCGCGAAAATCCCCCTTGCAGTGTTTCACAGCTAGAGCGTCCATTTTTATTTGGTCCTGATGATTTTGGCACCATTTTAATCGAGACTTGAATACTCTTCTGCTATCACTCATTTCTTTGTATAAAAATCCTGACTTAGGCTTACCACATAACACCCAATCGAGGAACTTATATTTGGCCACCCTGTGAGCCTCGCTGACATGTTTATTCCACCCGGCTATGCGCGGGCCACCCCCGCCATTCCTCGCGCTTCCCCGACTCGCCACTGCCGCGTCACGGAGGGCAGCCACAATGTCGGAGTAAAGCTTATCCAGAACAAGCCTGTGGCCACGGTCACTACAAGAACAATCAGCACAACTCACACACTCACGAGGAAAGTCAATTATTTTGAGTCGCTTATGACACTCTTTGGCGTATAGAAACGTGTTCCTCACTTTTTATACCTCACACAACATCTTTATTTTCATTGGCAACTTGAGACGTGACCTTAGGGGATAATAAATTTAAATTACACCCAACCACAAGTGGGAAATGATCAGACCACAGAGTGTCATACTTAATATCTACATTTACAATAGCCTGCTTTGCCGAGTGAGTAGCTAAACAGTGGTCCAACCAGCTGCCAGTCCCGTGTACATCACTTATAAAAGTAAAAGTACCCGAGTCTAACCCCAGCATGTCTGTATCTATACATGACCATTGTTGGTCGCTGCAAATATGCATAAGTTCAGTGTAAAACAACTCACCCGGATCCGCATTAAAGTCGCCCAAAATAAAAACAGATTCTATTCCATATTCGTCAATAATGGCACTTATCTCACATAAACAATCAGTAAAGTCTTGTAAATGATCTACAGAGTTAGTTGGTAAGTAAACACTCATTACGATCACTTGTCTATCGCTCGCTGTTATTTTAATGGCACAAATACGAGGCAAAGGCAGATGTGAGTGGAAACACCGGGAGGGGACGCCCTAGGAGGACATATAGGGACCTTATTGGTGATGTTCTTCAGAAAGGTCAGGTGCGTAGTACTCGCAACCGGCGTGTGTGTATGACCAATTGTATGAATCTAAACGAGGCAAAAGAAGTGTGTAGAGATCGTAGCAGGTGGCGTTCCGTGGTTTCTGCCTACCCCCATGGGAAAAAGGCGTGATTCTATGTATGTATGTATGTAAATACGAGCGTTATCGCACGTTAGCACTGACACCTGTTTAAACGCACTATATCTCCATAGCAACGTAACGCCGCCATAGGGACGCCCGCGCAATATCCCCGCGGATGTATCAACTGCAGACGTCGCAGTGTATCCGAAACCGCTGTCGATTGTGCTGACAAATGGTATATCATGCGGCATGAGCCATGTTTCTTGGAGACAAACCACGTCACACGTACGGCACAGGTCTCTGACGTCACTAATGGAACGTTTTACATTCTTGCAGTTAAATGTAGCAAATCGATAAGGGCCACTATCCATTATTATGTTTATTTAGACCGTCGGTGCCGGAAAGATGTGCACCGTTTGTTGTTCTGTGTTTGAAGTTCACAAACCGCCGAAATAAGACACCTGCAGGCCATAAAGTTTCATCCATATACCTTGATAGATTGGCCTCTGATATGAAAAACTTGTAAGCTTTGTGCCCCCTTTCAAATTTCATATTTATTTTCTCTAAAGACACAGTTTCCCGAGTCTTATTGTAAATATGTTTTATTATGTCACTTTCTATAGTCGACAAGTGCACATTTGTAATAAACATCGGAATTTTTCTATCTGCTCCACGAAAAGTGCACTCCAAATTCCTGGCTACACCTGACTTGCCTACGAAACGGTATTTCGCAGACCTTTTACGACGCACTACTGTCTGCCATTCTTCGGTGTTAGTATTGTTTGCTTTGGTCGTAGTTCCGCAAACATATACCGACTCCTGTAATCCATGCTGTACCTTTGCAGAAATTTGCCTATCCTTAACAGCGACTGTCAGCTGACCCGCTACCGGCAAAGGCATACTGGGTGCATCTGACGTCAATAATGCGCTAGGCACAGAACTGGGTCCGCGCTCACGCCTCATGACTCACGAACAAGGGTTGTCGCACCGCGCCGCACTCAGCACCTGCGCTCGCCTTATGACGCGGTAACGACGGGCGACCGCCTCCCGTGCTCGCCAACCCGCATTCTACCAACCGTTGCTGCTCACTTGACTCATAATCGGTTTATTTCTCCGCGACTACCCTCATTTCTCTATATTGTGACAAAGGTGATTTAATATCCGTAGAATCAATATTCTTATTGTTCACATCCGTCTCGTCACTCAGATTATGACAATCATGTGAAAGGCCTATAGGACCACTATCCAACCAGGCACCGCGCCTCATGTTCACTTTGAACGCCGACATCGGCGGCAGGGATTCGTTTTTTACGCGCAGAACGTCAGTTTTTAATTTGTTAACAGTTTCAAGTGTCGCATAGGTCGACTTTATACCTTCAATTTCGGCTTTCAATACTTGCATGTCCTTTAACAATTTGGAGCAATCCAAGTGATCTATCAGGATTGGCGGTAATTTATCCAGTTGTCTTGCCACAAAAATTGGAATAATGTCGGGCTCCGTCGATTTAAATAAGTTTATAATATCTATTACATCGCGCTCCTCCTTTCCTTTGTTCTTTCGTAATATTTTCCTTACGTCCGTTGGAATGGATTCAAACAGGAGTGACTTCGAATTCTTAATTTCCTCACTTGTGAAGGTAGCCTTGCAGATACGCACTAGTGATTCTTCGTCTATGATTGACACTTTATTTTGAATATACGACAACATCTCATCAATGATGATATTACACACATTGCACTTTGCAACGTTCGTCATTTTTATTACACACACAAATCCACTCTCCTTATACAAAACTGACCCGACGCTGACGGGTGCGCGCGCGCGACTCATAGCCGGTTTTAGTTGCTTAATTATTACTATGAAACTTACGAGTTGCATTACCTCTTTGCTGGGTTATAATTCTCGTTACTCAGGTACACATTTCCATTTAGATACACTTTTTAACAAACACACATTTTCAACACAAACCTCACAATCGAACAACATTTTGAAAAAAACAAACAAACAGCGTAGTAAGTAAAAATTAAAACAATTCAAAAAACTAATTGAAATAAGCAACAAATCTACCTAAATATTAACGTTTGTAAATGAATTAATCACAAGAAAACTCAATCAAAATAAAAACATAAAACAGCGCGCTTCACATGTAGGAAATAAATATGGATCCTTTCGTAAACAAACAATTTCTAAATTTTGATAACTAAAACGTTGACAAATAAAATTGCATCATTGCGAATCGTAATGTTGCTGAGGCTACGAACATATTCAACTTGATCGCATAATACTCACAGCGCGCTGTGATAATACTCACCAATCACAGGCGTCCATGCGCCATTATTGAATGGCGCAGGGACGCCTGTGATTGGTTATCCTGCGGCAGGACTTCGCTTTATGTGTGCAATGTATAGACACGAAAATGTAGAAGAAATTACCACTACATGCGTACATTTATGAATGAAATAAAGACACGATCGTTCGCTGCCTGCTTACGTTGCGATCTGTTATGAATGTAATAGATTAAGTAGTATAAAACTATAAGCATTATATATATGTATATATTATGTATATACATATACAGGGTGTCCAAGAACCTGGCGTCCAACTGGATTCCCACGATGCCCCAAGTTCTAACAGTACTCAGAAAAATATTTTAAAAAATCCACCCCATGTACTTACAGAATTATACTGATTTCAAAAAAAAAGGGGAAATGAGCACCCTGTGACATACTTTTGAATGCTGTGACTGCTAATGCTGATAATTTCGATATTTCTTGGAGGTTTTGTAATCTAGGGTATTGCTGTGTCTAAATAGAATGTAAAAATAATGTACTTATTGTACCATTTTAAAATAAAATATTATTTTAACTAAAGGTGATATGGAAAACTATTGAATTTCGCAACTTTGACCGACTGTAGTGTAAAAAAAATGTACCAAAATAGTATGGCAAGTGACGTCAAATTTTGACGCGTTTATTCCTCTTTTTAAAAAGGTATAATACTTACACATTAATTTGAAAAAAAAAATTTGATAATATTTTTACTCAACAACCCAATTTTTACGAAGTGCCTACCTACTAACGGTAACTGTCGGACCCTTTCTTATCTTAGAAACTGTTATGTTACTACTATTATTTACTTCGGTTCCAAGAGTGAGCAAGAAGGAAATACACACAGGTAGATGGGTTCCCAGTAGAATAAAAGCAAAGAATGTTAGTTTAAAGATATTTTATTACAATAAATGTTCAAAATGTTGACCACCCGCGGCAATACAAGCTCTCACTCTCCTTAAAAAGGACCGCTTTATGTTTCGCGAGTAACTTTTTTGACGTATCACCTGCACTGCTTGTGTTATCTTCTCACGAAGGTCAGCGATGTCATTAATGGGCTTCGCATAAACGAGCTCCTTCATAGTTCCCCAGAAAAAAAAATCCAGCGGATTTAAGTCAGGTGAGCGGGCTGGCCACGGGATTGTTCCTGATCGCCCAATCCACCTGTTCGGGTATTGCTCGTCCAAAAACTCTCTAACGGATACGCGAAAATGTGCTGGACAGCCGTCGTGTTGGAACCACATATCTGGTGGGGTCTCTTCTAGTAAGTTTGGCAAATCATTTTGAAGAAAATTTAAATATGATTCGCCAGTCAAATTCTCGGGCATCTCAAATGGACCAATAATATTCCCACAGAGAATACCGGTCCACATGTTCACTTTGAACCGGTACTGGGATCTATCTTCTCGCATCAAGTGCGGATTTTCCACATGCCACTCGTGCAAGTTGTGTAGGTTCATGTAGCCATCCTTCTTAAATGTTGATTCATCTGACCACAAAATTTTGTCGATAAAGTTTTCGTCTTCTCGATATTTTTGCAGGATTGTTTCACAAAACGCGACTCGGCTCGGATAGTCTCGAGGTAAAAGACTTTGCACTCGCTGTACGTGGTACGGATGATATTCTTCTTTTTGGAGAATACTGTGTGCTGTGCTCTTCGGTATCCCCGTATCAGCTTCTATTCCTCGCACAGAGATGCTTGGATTTGCCGACACCGCCTCTAAAACTTCATCGCGTATGAAGTCATTTACGGGTCGTCCTTCACCAGCTACTTGATTGGGGAACCGCCCGTCACATAGTGATCTGTGCACATTAATGAAAACTCGATGGTCGGGATATCGCGTAGCCCTCGGATACCTTTCTCTGTAAAGTCTCGCTGCAGCTCGTCCATTACCTCTACATTCTCCATAAATGTAGTGCATATTTGCGTATTCTTGCGGAGTGTAGGTCGCCATGGTAGCACACACAAAACACAAACTGTCCAAACACAGGCAAAGGTCGTCGTAAAGAGTTCGTTTCAAAGTCCAGAGCACAAAGAGTAATCGAGTCCAATAAACAAAGCTTTAAATCGTAGTACGTGATCAATGGTAACAATAAGAGAGAGGTGCGTAGTAACGGCAGGAGGCAGTGACGCGTACTGACCGTACTGTTATCCTAAATAGCACGATCCCAGATAGCGTCACTATCTATCTCACTCGCACCTCTAACCTTTTTCTCCCTCACTCTTACCTGAATAATGGGGTACCATAAAGAAGAACCAGCAAATCGCAAAGATAGTTTCTGTCTTGCTCCCTCCTGTTGTAATAACGAATCACTATGGTGAGATGCATGCACATACCGTCCCTTACGGTCTAACCTGTTTTTTGAGAGGCCTGTTGTTATTTTTATGAGCATACAATAGTAATTCTTTAGAGGTTAGATTCAATTCGTCGTAAATTTTTCTTTCTAAGAATTCTGTAAGACATCGTAAAAATTGGGTTGTTGAGTAAAAATATTATCAAAAATTTTTTTTTTCAAATTAATGTGTAAGTATTATACCTTTTTAAAAAGAGGAATAAACGCGTCAAAATTTGACGTCACTTGCCATACTATTTTGGTACATTTTTTTTACACTACAGTCGGTCAAAGTTGCGAAATTCAATAGTTTTCCATATCACCTTTGGTTAAAATAATATTTTATTTTAAAATGGTACAATAAGTACTTTATTTTTACATTCTATTTAGACACAGCAATACCCTAGATTACAAAACCTCCAAGAAATATCGAAATTATCAGCATTAGCAGTCACAGCATTCAAAAGTATGTCACAGGGTGCTCATTTCCCCTTTTTTTTTTGAAATCAGTATAATTCTGTAAGTACATGGGGTGGATTTTTTAAAATATTTTTCTGAGTACTGTTAGAACTTGGGGCATCGTGGGAATCCAGTTGGACGCCAGGTTCTTGGACACCCTGTATATACCAAATATCTAGCTTTAAATGTCAGAATGGTTACGGCTTATTTACTGTGTATGAAGGTTCTTATTAATATGGTTTCTTGGGAAAGGGTTTCATTAAGTAAAGCACAGAAAGACAAGACTAGACATTTATTTCAATTAGGCTTGTCAGCAATTAATCAGAAAGCTAGTCGTCCGTTCCAAAACTAGGTCTTCATGGAGAAGAAGGACAAGAAACTCCATGGAAGCAGTATTGAAGTATTATATCAATATATTTCTTACATTGCCATAAATTATCATTATCTTAAATTCATTAATTCTATCTCTTGGACCATTGTCCAAGAGAACTCAGAATAATATCAACATATTCTCAATAATAACAATATCTGGGAAAAGAATATGAATATTCCATTTATATGATTTAAAATACTAGTAATATTGGCAACAATATAAACGGTACAACAACACTGTCATAATAAGCATTAATAGGGACATAATATCAAATCACTTAACTTACGTGACCTCTGGTCGATCTTTTCCACATAACAACAGCACTATAATTCACTGAACATCAACCGAGCAACTTCTCGCTATAACGGTCGGACATAGAATGATCCACATCATCCGAATACCTCCTCTTTTATACTTTGTAACAAACAACTCTAAAAGAACACGTGTTTATAATCTAATGGTTTTATGGTGTAGGATTCATTACCAAGGTTATCAAAAATTCTAGAAAGATTTATTTACTACATAGCTATATGATTCTTGCTATAAAAAGAACACGTGGTTCCTTTACAAATTATAACAAAGATAACTTGGCGTAAACAACAAATGATCTTTATTACCTATTTATCTTTATTGAATTATTTGTATTAATTCAATAAATCATCTAATTATTTAAGATATTAATTAAATACATTCATTGCATAGAACATCGTAATCAAATTATTACTATTTTATAACAAATGCGTTGCCGTAGTAAATAGAACGGTATGAACGTTGCTATTATATTTACATTAGGTGTTTAATCTTTTTGAATGGATTTATTACTTACTGTTAGTATAATTCTTTTATTTTTGAAATATTAGTAACTAGTCCTTATCTAGGGTCTAGACCCTAGGGTCTGCAGTGTCTTTTTGCCTATATGGTGTGCACGCCACTGGTTGCGGCAGACCACGTAGGAGATGGGGGGACGAGCTGGATAGGTTCTGTCAAAACTGGCAGGAGGACGCATGACCTCGTGATATTTGGAAGAAGTGGAGGTAGGCCTTTGCCCAGGAGTGGGACAGTGCAGGCTAGCAAAAAAAAAGGAAGTATGAATAGATATTATGTCTGTCTGTTTCAAAACACAATCAAGTTATTGAATATTGCAACTGATAAGAAAGTTTAGTATGTCATCTCACAATGACGAGCGAAGTTCGAAGGAAATAATTACAATATGGTTAAAATAGACTTGGCGGAAAAACATTGTTGCACGCTGAATTTGCGAATAATATTCTTAAAAAAATATCAAAGCTCTAGTGTATGACTGTGTGTGAATAAAAGACATGACCAGTATGGTGGTGCAGTTAAATTGAATAATGAAAATGACAACGTTCAGATGATAATAGGACATAAACTTGAGTGTCCAGTTGATTATGTTTAATTATTATTGTTACAAAGATAAAAAGAACATTTCACTATATAAAAAGTTAGTAACTCTGCAGTAATATTAAGACTGATTATTTAAAATCAGTGTCATATTTTATTACGTTTGAGACTGATTATTATAATGAGGTTTAATGATTCTCTTGATTAAAGGTGATGAAAACTGTAATTCATATACAATTTTTTTACTAGATTTCCTATTGAGATACCTACATAAATAAATAATGAAAAATAACTGAGACTTTCACTTTTCAAAACATACATCCAATATATAAGCATTTCAATGTTATAAATATAACTATGACTTAATATTATACATATACTCACAATCAATATATATGTCGGAGGAAGTCATGAGTCGGGTTGATTGTTGTTTGCATGTATAATGCACAATATTATTTATTTACATTTTAATTACTTTTAAAAATCTTAATTTATTTTATTTGATTACTTTAATTTTCCTGTAATTTAAAAACCTTACTAATTTAATAAAAGTCATGAATATTGTTATTTACATGACGACCAATCAGAGCAGAGCGCGGGCCTCGAGCGGGGTCGAGGCGCCATCTTGATTTTTGAAGGGAGGTTGATAGTTTTTGTTTTACACATTTTTGGAGAATAGCGACTGATCGAGTTGGATCGTTGCGTGTTAAAATATAAGATTGAAATAAGATCGGTGCCCTGAACCCGCTGCTCAGTCTTAATTGTTCATTTTAGTTTCACAATAGTGTGTACTGATAAAATATTGTTTAATTGAAATTAAAACAGTGTGAAACAGTGATTATTGTGTTTTGTGCTCGCATTTTACCCTTATGACGCCCACTAAGCCCGCAACCACTAATGACCATGTCAACGAGAACAATGCTTCTCCGATATATATTTATTATGTTAGTAAAACATTTTTGCGCCTGACAGTACATTTGGTCAAAAATTGCTTTAAATTAAAATAATCGAATCGGGGGCGTCGGCCACGGGTGCCTCGACCACTGGGGGCGTAAGCCACGGACCCGAATAATTCGATTAGATTAGTGCGGCTGATGCATAATAGAACCTATATACCTATATCATTTATTGTACACAAAAGTCCAGGGGTGTGTTACACGGCGAAACACAGAGAACGTTTGTGGGTTGGGTCGGTGTAGGCATCCGGACCTCCAGGTCCGTTCCGCCCGACCGCTGTGCAACGTCGGCGCTTTAACTTTAGTAGCTCAAGAGATAAGAGTCCAGGAGGTGATACTCCATCAAATCAAATCAAAATATTTTTATTTCACATAAACCTACATGGGCACTTATGAAACGGCAGAAGTTAGGTGCACGGGTAATTTGTTGATTCCTATGGAGAAGAGCCGACAAGAAACTCCATGGCTACTCTTTTTTAACCGACTTCAAAAAGGAGGAGGTTCTCAATTCGGATGTTTATATTTTTTTTTTTTATGTATGTTCGGCCATAACTCCGTCATTTATAAACGGATTTACAAAATTCTTTTTTTGTTCGAAAGGTGTTTATTCCGAAATGGTCCCATATAAATTTCATATGGATCTGACGATAAGTTCCAGAGATAGACACCGGAACTCTTTAAAAAATGACAGCAAATCGACCTGATTTCTGCTATCGCATAAATATGCATTGTTTGTTTGGAATTAGTGCGGGGTGGATACCACAACTAAAAATTTAAAAATAAAAACTTTTTTTACAAAAAAAAAACAACCGACTTCCTTAAAAACACTACACAGTGAAAAATTACTTTAATTTCGGAAGTCGGTGGCAAAAAAACCATAAATACAGATCCTAAGACACCGACTTCCGAAATTAAAGTAATTTTTCACTTTGTAGTGTTTTTAAGGAAGTCGGTAGTTTTTTTTTTTTTTTTGTAAAAAAGTTTTCAAAATAATAGTTTTATACAATGGTTTCAAATTACCTATCATCACAGGCTTACCTAATACAATAGTGTAGTTATAATAGCTTACAGTGTTAATAGGTACGGGGGGACAGTAGGTATAGGCTTGTCAACAAGTACCAGGTACTTAAAATTGAAAATTGTCTTCAGTCTACAAGGCCTACAACGTTCTCACATTCACAAAGTATAAAAGATCTACATTTTAGGGAAACTTCTTACTATCTTGGAAATGGAATGAAACTAGTTATAATGATGCCATGATAATTCTTTATTTACCAGAGCTTTATAGTAGTCTGGTTACTGTACATAGTGGTGTGTGCACCTTAAACTCATTTTCATTGTCCAATCAGAAAGAAGGCGAATCTTTCGTATTTTGATCCACGATCCTTACGCGTTTCCATATATAAACAAGCAGCGCCGCGCGCGTCGTCTTCATCATGACATATGCAAGCGCCGTGTTTGCACATGCTAAACCCCGATTTATCCATAGGATGCAGACCCTCCAGAATCGTTTTCTCCGACAAGTCACAGGTGCGCCTTGGTACGTTAGGAATATCAATCTCCACTTAGATCTCAGGATCCCTACGATCCAGCAGTACATGAAACGCGCTTCAAAGCGTTTCTTCGATAAAGCAATGACCCACCGCAACCCTCTGGTTGTCGCGGCAGCTAGCTACACCGCCTCCCGTATCAGTAAAGTCCGCCGTCCGCGGCACATTCTCAGCGAACCTGATGATCCCACTACTCTCCTCCAGGAGAGTCGAAAAGAGACCAGTACAGTGAGAACAACACACAGACACAAATCGTACCGACCTCGCCGCCGAGGTCCATCGTCGCGACCCCGACTTAATAGTCCCTCCCGACCCTTGCATGAGCCAGCCCGCGATGCTGCGCCTGTAGCTTTAAATTAGCCCCTAAATAATTTAACCCAGATCCAGCATGAGGGACATGCTACCTAAAAAAAATGTACATCGTCATTTGCGAGCTGTTAATAGACATTTAGGTACATGGATATCCCGGTAATGCGGTACCACCGAAGCTACATGTGCAGAAGGAATTATTGCCAAACTTCCTTGTCTTGAACGTAGTCTTTTATCTTAAAATATGCTCGATACTCGATTGTAAAGTGTGGGGTTACTCAATAAAAACACTTTTAGTCACACTCACTTATCACTTCTTGTAACACGGTTAGCGACAGACGTGACCGCCAGAGCTAACGTGCTACCCGGGCCACCAACAAAAGTGGGAACCGGATGTAGCGCGCCACCTCTTTTGGTAAAACAGTATCATTAATTTATATCTCAAATACAGTCAGAAACAATTCTACAATTCTAACAAATATTATTATTAACATTACGTAATTTACAGGGTTTAATTGATGTATAACTTTAAATGTAAAATCAATGTTTACCAAAACGCATATTAAACACACCACAAGTAATGCCATCTAGTATTTAAGATGACAGTCATATCTAATGGAAAATGACTGTCATCATACCAAAAACAATAATGTATACACTTCTAAAATCAATTGCCTATCTTATTATTAACTACATTCTAACAAAAGTGAGTTTTTGTATTATAAACTTTACCGTATTCGCATAAGTTCCAAATACAATAACTGACTCGAAGGGTAAAGTTGATCACGCCACTGATGTGCACGAAGTGTCTTGCCACGTTAGCAGCGCGGTTCTTGATTGCCACGATAGCCGCGTGGTTCTTGTTTGCCAAGACAGCAGCGCGGTTATTTTTTGCCACGATAGCCGCGCGGTTCTTGTTTGCCAAGACAGCAGCGCGGTTATTTTTTGCCACGATAGCCGCGCGGTTCTTGTATTCCAGCTACGCATTCATACCTACGTAGCTTAACCGTAAGCTGTTGAGAGGGGGGCGCCTTTAAACTTGGGTAAATTTATAATTAAATAGTAGGCTATTATAATTATATAGGATGGATGTTTGAGATGTGGTAAGGGCAGAGGTTTTGATTCTCATAAGAAACAGGATCGATTGGCATTAAAAAAGTTTCTTTAAAAAAACTTAGCCCACTGCTTACTTTACAACTATGTCAGAATCCTTGAATTCGGATCAACATTTCTCAAAATGTAACAAGAGTCTCCCAAACGCTATTTACGAATTCTCGGTTTTATCGAGAAAATTAATTAAACGAGGGTTTGTCGAATTAAAATCATTACATTTTTAATAACAAATAGTAATTTTTATATAATACTAGCTTTTGCCAGCGACTTCGCCCGCGTGGAGATCGGAAATTATCCCGCGGGAACATACTACCGGGATAAAAATTACCCAGTGGCGTGCACAGGGTTTTATGACCGAGTAGGCAGTTCCAAAAAAAAAAAAGACGTCTTTCGTAATTGCTCAAGTTAGTGAAGAAAAACTCACTAGGTGGTTTAAAAGGTTGAAATGGCGATTTCCTGATGATGCTATTATATGATTTCGGCCACCTCAAATATCTAATACAAGTGAGTGATAGTTGAAAAAGGCCCTTCATGTGATTCGTATATGTAAATATATTTAATAAGTAAATTAAGTACGGGTAACAGCAAAAATAATAAAGTAAACAAACTCGTTTATAAATGACATCTACGCGCCTATCTTTTTTCAAATATGATTTTAAATCATCGTCATAAAAAGTTGGTATGCGTCTTCATTCGACCAATAATTCTTTTTCCGTCGAAAGCACAGAAAGATATGTACTCGTTGTTGACTTTGTGTGTTTCTTAAATAGGTACCAACGTGAGAATACGTTTTAATGAAAATGAACGTTCTGTCGATGCGCTGCTTGCTGGGGTAATAACAATAAACTTCGTTAAACGTAAAACTTCTTCGTAATACTTCTCTCAATAAGATAATTACCAAATGTATTTATCTTTGAGCAAGCCGCGGGATAGAAATCATGTAAATCTGCAAATCCCGAACAATTCCACATTGTACTCGAACTACTAAACTAGTCACCGAGGTACACCTTCAGGTCACTCCATCAAGCCCGGAGGTAAGGTCTCATCATAACTTACAAAACAAACCCAAACTCGGCACACCTAGTTCTACTCGCCGAGGAGTTCAAGTAGCAGTCACCGAAATACACCTTCAGGTCACTTCATCAAGTCCCATACGAATAGGCATTTGTAAACCGTACTTACTTTTACCGAAATAAAGTATTATATAATAAAAATCTGTGAATACAAAATTAACTTACCCTGTCAAAAGTATCAAATTTGGTTTATCGAATATTTTGTGTCTGTACAGCGATCTTTTCCCACACGAGCCGCTGCAAACAGGCAATACAGGGTCCTCTCACCACGGCGGCCGAGCGCGGACTGAGACTTTTTTCGAAATGTTTGTGCAATAAATCAAAACAGGGACCAAAAATAAAATAACCCTTAAACGATTGCGTTAAGATTCATCTGTAATAGCAAAATAGGTGAAAAAGTTTGTTTCGTTTTTTTTTTTTTGCTACTATTTGTGACATTTTGAAACAATTTGTTTACTAAGTTTTAGAATTGAATACTGTCTACTTGTAGTATTTTTAGAAATCCTAAAATATGTTGATTATAGAACAAAAAATGTACCTAAACTCAACCCGGTATCATTAATTCTGTGGAAAAGGGCAAGGCAAAATCGTTTTTTCAATATAAAAAACTATAATTTTGAACAAAAAAGTTACAATCATTTGAAGATGAGGAATCAGTCTATATGTGGTAGTTATTAGTTACATTCGATTCGGTTTAGTTTTGTCCCAAAATGTACCGAAAAACAGCATAATTTTGTGCGATTTGCAAACGCGCCCTTAAATGTGTGTAAACAACAACACAGCTGGATTTATGTTACTTAATTATTAGTACTATGAAACTTACGAGTTGCATTACCTCTTTGCTGGGTTAATTCTCGTTACTCAGGTACACATTTCCCTTTAGATACACTTTTTAACAAACACACATTTTCAACACAAACCTCAAAATCAAACAACATTTTGAAAAAACAAACAAAAAGCGTAGTAAGTAAAAATTAAAACAGTTCTAAAAACTAATTGAAATAAGCAACAAATCTACCTCTAAATATTAACGTTTGTAAATTAATTAATCACAAGAAAACTCAATCAAAATTAAAACATAAAACAGCGCGCTTCACATGTAAGAAATCAATATGGATCCTTTCGTAAACAAACAATTTCTAAATTTTGATAACTAAAACGTTGACAAATAAAATTGCACTATTGCGAATCGGAATTTTCCTGAGGCTACGTACATTTTCAACTTGATTGATTGCATAATACTCACAGCGCGCCAATAATGGCGCAGGGACGCCTGTGATTGGTTAGCCTGCGGCAGGACTTCGCTTTATGTGTGCAATGTATAGACACGAAAATGTAGAAGAAATTACCGCTACATGCGTACATTTATGAATGAAATAAAGACACTATCATTCGCTGCCTGCTTGCGTTGCGATCTGTTATTTTTATTTTATTTATTTGAACGGATAACAAAAATCCATTGGGTTAGTAACAATAGTCTTAACCTATGTTAGTACTTAACTAATAACACAGACAGTGTACAGGTGACAAGCGACGTCACCAACGGGCTATCCTGTCTCCCGGCTATAACGCGTAGAATGCTGTTGGGGCTGCCACGGAGTCTATTTAGCAGCGACGCCGCCTTCTTACGACGTACAACACTGAAGCAGTCGGTACGTGCCTCAGCGAACACAGAAGACGCGCTACAGAACCAAGGCAGCCGCAACAGCACTCTAAATGCGTTGTTGTATTGGATCCGCAGAGCATTGTAGGCCTTCTGAGTGTAGCTGAACCACAGGCTCCCCGAGTACAGCGACGTGCAATATGCTTTAAACAATGTTATTTTGACCGCCGCCGCACATCGGAAGAACCGGCGGGCCAGCATATTAGCTCGAACCGACAATGCTCTGCGCTCCCTCTCCATATCTGCATCGTCCTTCAAGTCGTCCGTGACCCACTTGGTCACGGACGACTTGACTTGACTTGACCCAGGTATTTAAAAGAGTACACTCTGTGCAACTCCACACCGTTTAGTAACAAAGGCGGGACGGTGGAGGGACCCTTGGTATCGGACTTGAAGACCATGTATTTTGACTTGCCTTCGTTGTATACAAGGCCATGAGAAGCAGCATACGACTCGCAGATATCGAGAAGCTTACGGAGCGCACCGACCGAGGGGGCCAGCAGCACCATGTCATCTGCATAGCTTAAATTATTGAAACAGACTCCATCAATAAAGCAACCGACTCGTGTGCTGCTGAGGCGCTCGATCAGTGCATTCACGTATAAACTAAATAACAAAGGTGATGTCAGGCCACCCTGCCTCACGCCACACTCTGGCCTGCTTGGCTCTGAGAGCTCTCCTGCCCAGCGCACCCGACTCTCCTGATTCATGTACCATGTGTTATGAATGCGTTGCCGTAGTAAATAGAATGGTATGAACGTTGCTATTATATTTACATTAGGCGTTTAAACTTTTTGAATAGTTTTATTACTTATTGTTAGTATAATTCTTTTAATTTTGAAATATTAGTAACTAGTCCTGATCTAGGGTCTAGGGTCTGCAGTGTCTTTTTGCCTATATGGACTGCACGTCGCTGCGCTGCGACGTGTCGTGTAGCTGGCCGCGGAAACGCCGATATAGCACACCTTTCGGTCAAAACTCTTCCTTGAGGAAGGTCACCAAATGGTGAGTCGGAACGCCTCCAACTTGTCTAACATCATGGTCCAGTTCTCAAGCTTCGTAGAGAGGTGCAACCGGGACACGTGTAGCAGCGTCGTCGGTACTGTAGGACGTAGCAGTACGTTAGATCCTGCCAGCGCCGCCCCATACTGGTTGCGATAAATAGGCTTCCTCTTCTTTCTCTCCACCTTGATGAAGCCATCCCCATCGCATGAGTTCTTCGGTGGAACCTGCTGTTCGTGGTCCAACACAACACCGTTAGTTGAGCTGGATGCTGAGCGACTCTGCTCTCAGTACTGGTAGCAGCCTACCGGACGTAGATACCGATTGCCTGTCCCGGACAACCCTTTCTCTTCCAAGGCCCACCACAACACATACACATTTATATACGAGGTACCCTATTTCCGGATCAATGAACACCATATGCGAGTCCTTGTGTGCACCTCTGTACTACTCGTACAATACGCGCAGTGCAAAAGTGGCGTCCATTGTCCTCGCATAAACCCAAACTGGTTCGGGGTAATTTCACTATCCTTTCGCAGTCTTTTCTCTATTACTTTCTCCCATACCTTCATACTATGTGACAGGAGCTTTATCCCTCGATAGTTATATTGAGACTAGCGCACAGCAGTGTTATCACTTCAATAAAATATTTTAAAACAATCAGTAAGAAACCTTAATAATTTATTCTTTGATTAAGGTTTTACGGCTCCGTCACAAAAATCTAGCCTGTGTAGTCTATTGCCTTTTACTGTTCAAATTAAATTGCGAACAATTAGAACTTATTTCATTTTGCCTATGATGAGAAATTATTGTGATTGTCGAGAATCTTTGAACTCAGAGGCGCTCCCTTTAGGTGAATTCCATCCGAATAATATAACCGTGAAGTAGATACTAAAATGTGAGTAGTGCTTTGCAGAACAATGGAAGGTGGAGCGGGAGTGGGCAGCGTGGCGTCCTTAACGATGGACTGCGAGGACATGTTCAAGGAGATCACCAAGAAGTTGTACGGCGAGGAGACCAGCGTGGGCGTGAACGTGGGCGTGAACGTGGGCGTGGTGGGCGTGGAGTTCCCGGCGGCCGAGCGCGACCTGGACGACGAGCTGCGCCCCGAGGAGCACATCACGGCCTGGGGGCTCGCCGCGCTCATGCAGAATGGCTTCCCGCCGCCCGGCATACTGCAGGCATGTACCACACCACAACGTACACGTACCGCCCACAGGCGTTCTTTGGGCTTTCATAACGTCATCCAGTGTCACCAAGTACATACGGAGGAACCTACGTTTCCAGATTTATTTTCCGGCAAAGCGGGACTTTGAAACCTTTGAGTAAAAAAATTAAACAGCCGAAAAATAATGGCGCCGACTCAAAATAACTTAGGCTTCTTATTTGGTGCTTTTCAGTTTTTCCCGCGGTTTAATTTTTTGTGAAAAAGCTTGCAAACCTTGCAAAATCGGACTATTCTAAGTTATGCGTGGTCATACATTACTATCAATCAGTGAACCAGCAATAATCACGTTTTCCTACCAAAGGGTTAAACTAAAAATCCAACCCTAAGGGGTTGGATTGTTTTTTTTTTCTATTTTTGTGTGAAAATCTTAATGCGGTTCACAGAATACATCTACTTACCAAGTTTCAACAGCATAGCTCTTATAGTTTCGGAAAAAACTGGCTGTGACATACACGGACAGACAGACAGACATGACGAATCTATAAGGGTTCCGTTTTTTTTTTGTTTTAAAAAAAATAGAAAATAGTTTAAAAACTAAAAACACGCTGTGACGTGCCTGTTAGGGCAGGACGTTTAAAAGAAACAAAAAGATGGAAGGTACATAAGTGTAATTAAGATAAGATTAAACAATATTTAAACATAGCTAGCTCCAGCAGAAGGCTGGAGTGAGTTCTAAATATCGAGCGCGTATTCAATTCTAGCCCGCCTAAAGAAAACCACTATCCTGGTAGTTCTCAAGTCGTAGTTGACCGGCGTCAGCCAGGTAGGTGGGTAGGTCTTCCAGCAGTAGGTAGGCAGCTCGCAGGTTGTCCAGCCACAACCCTTGCAGCGGCGAAAAAGATATTCCTTTCGGTATGGAATCCACGAATTAGGCATTTTACAAAATGTCCGAATTCCTGTTACTGACTGCAACATCCCGACAACCGTCGGACCCTGAATCTACGTGGGAAAGCGGTGTTCTAGCATCTATTAGCCATCGAGATGAAGCAGTCTAAGCAGCGTGGTACATTTTTAAAAGCGTGACTAGCAGAAAATTATATAATGAAAATGTAGGGTAGATGGGAAAAAAAGTAACAAAAATTATCAAAAGATACAACTTGACCGACCACCCATTATTTTAATAAAACACTCTTAATTTGCAATATATTAGGTACTAGTTCATAAGTAAATACAAAGATATTTTGACACACAAAGCATATCTATGTTCAAAACTAAATAACAACATGTTTTTCTTACGTTTGAAAAATTGTCCACTCACTACTTTTCGGTATAATTTGGTGACCCGATTACTGTGGCTTTTTTTTTTTTTTTGGATGGGAAATCATCACATGACTTCTCCCGCTCTGGGCGGAGCGGGAGGGCATGTCAGACTTTTACTGACTAAAACCCACCCGTGTTCCTTCAGTTGCCCATGTGCCAGGGACACGGTATCTCTTTCGAACAATCTCGCGACCCTGGCAGGCATCGGTCCTAGCAGACCCCTTCAGTTTTGCTGACATCTCTTTGAGGCGCGCGTGGAACACTACGCGCCGTCGACCCGAGCTTGGTCTTTACCGGGCGGCAAGCTACCCATTGCTCACCGCCCGCAAGCTCGCGCCTACGGTGGCCGGGAGTCAGCTATCGACTCCCGACGCCCGGGGCGTCTCCTCCTGCGGCGGCTAGGAACGCGAGGGCGCAGAGACTGCCACTCCCTCACGCGCCCCGCCTCCTCCTTCGCGAGCATTACTGCTTCGCAGAAGGAGGTGACGGCTTCCCATGCCCTCTCGCTCCGTACCATGGCTCGCACCAGGGCCGGACGCGAGAGGTCGCCGCCGCCAATCGCCTCCACGAGGACACGGCGGTGCTCCGCCCAGGCAGGGCACACTTCCACCGTATGCTCCACCGTGTCCTCTAGACGATCCTCGCAATGGAAACACCCGGGCGTATCCTCCCGCTTTATCCTGAACAGGAACCCACCGAAGCACCCATGCCCGGTGAGAACCTGCGTCAGGCGGAAGGTGAGGACGCCGTGACGCCTCTCTATCCACTCCCCAAAGAGGGGACTTACCGCCATAATTGTGGCGTGCCCTGCGCTGGTGACCCGATTACTGTGGCTCAAGTTCATTTCCTCACTGAGCGGCATCAAACTGTCTTATGTGGACAAACGATGGCACAGGGGAAGGAGACAGAATGACCGTACGTTTGCACAAAATTCGAACATTTGTCGCGCTTCGATTTGACTATTTTTACGTGATTTACGCTTAATGGTCGAGAACCAGCGGTGGTCGGCGAACTAGCGTAGTCACCGTACAACTCCAGAACTGGATTCCTCAAGTTCACCGGACTTATTTGAGACCAACGAAGTAAGTAAATGTTTGCAATAGCGTATAAAATACCTAACACCACGTGGGCATGCTAAATTGCACGTTGTTATTAGGTAGTTCGTGTCATAGCCGCGTCCCTAACATAGGTACCTACCTACGCCGCCGCATAGTTGTTTGGAAAGATATAAATACAACATTTTATAATTGATTGTTAAAGGTGTCTTCACACAGCAGGCGGGGCGCGGCGGGACGGGACGGCGACGCGACGCTGAGTAGTTGTAATGTACTAGATATTACGGACGACTTCGATCGAAATTTGACGTCGATCTAATAATTTTAAGTGAATGCAGACTGGACGCGAACAAATCCATCCCCGATATTAAAAATTATCTGTCCTTCTCTACTACTAATCACATAAACCGCTGCGACGACATAGTAGCATAATGTTAAAAAATCGCACAAAGTTAATGTCAAAGAAGTTATATTGGCTCACGCGTCATGCTTACAAAGAAGCCTGCCCAACCTTACTATCCTGGGTATCTATCGCTCACCATCAAACAACAATGCTGAAAACTTTATAACTTCTCTTAATGAGAGTTCAGGTAACTCCCTAAAATCATGCAAAAATATTGTTTTAACTGGCGATATAAATATAAATATTATACATAAGACTATTGAACAAACTAATGAGCGTATAAATCGACTAAGCTACCTAAACATGCTGGCAATGCATGGCTTATTACCTGGACACTCACTACCAACTAGAGGTGAAAACTGTTTGGGCCATTTCATCTTGAAAATGGACCAAAACAAAAAAGCTGCCTAGAGGCACAATACACACAATACAACACAACAACAACACAACAACAATAGATTGTTGTTTTAGATACTTCGATAACGGATCACTTCATGATATTTTTGAAGTTATCAAGTATTGCAACAGCGCATAAATGCTCTAAAACAAAAGCAGTTATTGATTTTGGGAAAGCGATGGTTGCCGCTAAGGAAAGTACCATTTTCGAACTGAATTTAAGTGGTGATGCTGTTGCACTTACTGAACTTCTGATAGATAAACTCCGATATTGCCTTCTACAAAATTCTATAACAACCTTAATCCCGAGAAATAACCGCATTATTAAACCATGGATTAGTATAGGAGTATTGCGTTTTATTCAGAACAGGAACAATATGCAGAGAAAACTACGCTTAGATCCGAACAACGATATCTTAAAAATAACATACAGAAGGTATCGTAATCACTGCAACAACCTTATTAAAAAACTTAAAAGATAATACGATAGGGAGCAGATAGACAAAGCAAATAAAGACTCTAAAAAAATATGGAAAGCAGTAAATAATATCACACATCGCAAACAAACCAAAACGCATAATCTAAACTTATTAGAGGTAAAGGATACCCCTCACGAGTCAGTGAATCACGTTAATGACTACTTCTCTAACATTGGTAAGGCTTTGGCTGAGGAAATCATCTCTACCAGTCAATCGCAAAATCATGAGGCTAGTAACTCAACGGACACACGAACACAAGCCTCATTTTTTGTGCTTTTAGAAACTGATCCTGATGAGGTCTATGGCGTACTGATGAGTCTTAAAACAGAGAGTGCACCTGGGTGGGACAACATACCTACCATTTTTCTTAAGTCTGTCCATGACGTGGTAGTACCAATTATTACACATCTTGCGAACCTGTGCTTCACACAAGGTATTTTTCCACCCGTTCTGAAACAAGCCATTATTACACCTGTGCACAAGGGTGGCAACAAGGATGAAGTGAGCAATTACAGACCCATCTCGGTCTTATCTGCAATCTCAAAAATAATAGAAAAGCTAATTAACACTAGACTAATAAAATACATAAATAAATATAACATATTAATATCTGGCTCTCAATACGGATTTAGGCAAGGATTATCGACAGAAGAAGCAGTTTCAGGATTAACCTCACATATAGTTAAAAATGTGGATGCAGGAAAAAGGTGTCTCACTATTTTCCTGGACCTGAAGAAAGCCTTCGACACAGTTTCTGTTCCCGTCCTTGTGCGCAGTCTGGAAAACATAGGCATGAGAGGAGTCCCTCTGGCTCTGCTATCAGATTATCTCCAGGGTAGAAAGCAACGTGTAAAAATAGGGAACTACGTTAAGCGCCGCGCAACGCAAGGCGTTAGCGGAGGACGAAGTCAGCGAGCTGACTCGTCAGTTGCGGGAGCGGCGCTCAGCCCGGTTGGCTGCAGGAGGGGGCTTGTCGCCGGTGGCGTATTGCCACCAGGTTATGGACGGCATGGATGTGATCCTGAAGGTTGCCACAAAATCCGGCAACCTAAAGGGCACATTTACGCGCGCCCTTAAAGAGGTGGCTGAGATCATGAAGGAGTCAGCTGAGGTCCTCCTTAATGGTTCAGGCTCGGAGGAGACGGCGGAGTTATGGGAGGAGGAGAAACGCCGTCTTCGATCCGAATTGGAGGACCTCAAGCGGGAGGTTGCCGTCCTGCGGGCAGCCCCGCGCACCGGTACATATCCGGTCCCGTCGCTGGCTCCACGGTCGGCCCCCTCGTCGGCCCCTGCACTTGCGGATGCAGAGGTCGAGAAGATCGCTCGCATCTGCATGGTGCAATGCGGGCAGATGGTGGGGGCTCGGCTAGAGGCCATAGAGCCGAGGCTTCTCCCAGCCGAAACTCTCCGCCCACCGCTCGCTGCGGACAAGCGGAGGAAGGAGGCGGTGGCCATGACTGAGCCCAGATAGTCTGGGAAGGGGACCAAAAAGCCCGCAGTGGGGGCCGCAAGAAACAGAAGAAGGCGGCACCGCCAGCTCCCGCAAGAGCACCGGCGCCAGCCAGAAGGAAGACCCAGGGGCCGCCTAGGGCGACAGCCCCACGCTCCGCGGCTGTAGTAATCACTCTGCAGCCCGGAGCCATCGAGAGGGGCCTTTCGTATAAGGCGGTCCTGACGGAGGCGAAAGCCAAGGTCGCCTTCCCTGACCTCGGCACACCGTCCGGCTTCATACTGAGGCCGGCCATTACGGGGGCGCGGCTGCTGCAGGTTTCCGGTGCCGATAGCAGCAAAAAGGCGGACATTCTGGCCGCCAAACTCAAGGAGGTCCTCAACCCGGAGGACGTTCGGGTGTCCAGGCCCATGAAGACGAGCGAGTTGCGCGTCGACGGCCTGGACGACTCGACGACCCCGGCTGAGGTCGCGGCGGCCGTCGCCAGAGTCGGTGGATGTCCGCCTGATGATGTCCGCACAGGTGAGATCCGCGCCGACTCTTCCGGGCTCGGCGCGATCTGGGTGAAGTGCCCGGTGGCGGCGGCCAATAAGGTTGCCGACGCTGGGCGTCTGTTGGTGGGGTGGGTTGCAGCGAGGGTCAAGCTGCTGCAACCCAGGGCTTTGCGGTGTTTCCGTTGCCTGGACATGGGGCATGTCAGGGCACGGTGCACCGCAGAAATAGACCGCAGCGAGCAGTGTTATCGCTGCGGTCAGCCCGGCCACAAGGCCACCCAGTGCTCCGCCACGCCAAACTGCAGCCTTTGTGCTGCTGCAGGGAAGCCCGCTAGGCACAGAGCGGGTGGCAAAGCCTGTAGTGCGCCCACTAAAAAGGGCAAAAAGTGGAGGCGAAGAAGGGGTGCCAAGGCTGCCGGGGGCTCTTTACCCCCCCCTCAGCCTGGGTGCTCAACGGCCGACTCCCGGCCTAGGAATGGTGCTGTGGAGGGAATGGACTGCGTATAATGGCGCCTTACCATTTCCTCCAGGGCAATATCAACCACGCTGCCAGAGCTCAGGACCTCTTGCTCCAGAGCATGGCAGAGTGGTCGATCGACGTGGCTGTGGTCGCCGAGCCATACTTTGTCCCCCCCAGAGATAACTGGGTTGGAGACTTGGACGGTTCGGTGGCCATAATCGGCGGGGCTCTTGTCAACCCGTCCCGAGGTCACGGCTGGGTAGCCGCCCTCGCGGACGGCATTGGCACGGTTGGGGCGTATTTCTCGCCCAACAAGAGCCTCGCCGACTTCGAGAACTTCCTTGTCGAGTTGGGCGCCGTCGTAGGCCGACTCCACCCTCGCCCTGTGCTGTTACTAGGGGATCTCAACGCAAAGTCATCGGCGTGGGGATCTCCGGTGACCGACGCTAGGGGCGAGGCGCTGGAAGAGTGGGCGGTCACGACCGGCCTGGTTGTCCTAAACCGGGGCTCGGTCCACACGTGCGTGCGGCAGCGGGGCGGATCTATAGTGGACGTCTCGTTTGCAAGCCCTGCTGTCGCAAGCCGTGTCCACGACTGGCGTGTCGCTGTGGAGGTGGAGACGTTGTCGGATCACAGATATATCCGGTTCGACGTCTCCACCCAGACCACCGGCGACCGTCGTCCATCGGCCCCGCGAATGGACGGCCCGCGCTGGGCGCGTAAGCGCATCGACAGGGAACTTCTCGAGGAGGCTGCTATTGTCCAGGCTTGGAGCCGGGAGTCGGCAACGGACGGACCCTTTGACGTCGAAGAGGTGGCGCTGTGGTTCCGCGGGGCGATGACGCACATCTGCGACGCGTCCATGCCCCGCGTCCACACGCATTCAGCGAGGCGCCAGGTGTACTGGTGGTCTGCCGAGATCGCGCGGCTACGTGTCGCCTGCGTGTCGGTCAGACGCCAGTACACCCACTACCGCAGGAGACGTCGTCGGGTCCCTGACGAAGAAGCCGCGCTGTATGAGGTGTACCGCGCGGCGAAGGAGACTCTGTGGCTGGCCATCGGCGAAGCGAAGACGCGAGCTAGGGAGGAGATGTTGGAGACTCTCGACGGAGATCCGTGGGGGCGCCCCTATCGGGCGGTTCGTGGGAAACTTCGAGCCGCGGCGCCTCCACTCACGGAGAGTCTCCAACCAGAGCTGCTGGAGGAGATCGTCGCAGCCCTCTTCCCGGCAAGAGCGGAACACACTCCGCCGCCGATGGCTTTGCCCACAGCCGCAGAGCCTACAGAAGGGAACGCCATCAGCGTCCCAGAGGTGACACAAGGAGAGATGGGGGCGGCCGTGTTACGGCTCCGGGCCAAGAACGTGGCTCCGGGGCCCGACGGTATACACGGCTGCGCGTTGGCCCTCGCTCTGAAGGAGCTAGAGCCCCAACTGAGAGGACTCTTCACAGCGTGCCTTGAGCAGGGCCGGTTTCCCAGTTTGTGGAAATCAGGTCGTCTGGTCCTGCTCAAGAAGGCGGGGCGCCCAGCGGACTCACCGTCCGCGTACAGGTCCATAGTGTTGCTGGACGAGGTCGGGAAGCTCTTCGAGCGAATTATCGCTGCCCGCCTCGTCCACCACTTGTGCAGGGAGGGGCCTGACCTGGCCGAGAGCCAGTTTGGCTTTCGGCACGGGCGCTCCACCATCCACGCAATATCGCGTGTGAGAGTCCTGGCAGAGGAAGCAGTGTCCCAGGGTGGGGTGATGTTGGCGGTGTCCTTGGACATATCCAACGCCTTCAACACCCTGCCTTGGAGCTGCATTCGGGAGGCACTGCTGTACCATCGGGTGCCTCCCTACCTCTGCCACATCGTTGGGGCTTATCTCGAGGATAGGGGTGTCACCTACATGGGACGTGATGGCGGAAACCAGCGCCGCATGTCGTGCGGTGTTCCACAGGGCTCGGTCGTTGGCCCGCTCTTGTGGAACATCGGGTACGACTGGGTGCTGAGGGGCGAGCTCCCGCCGGGCGTGGAACTGACGTGTTATGCGGATGACACGCTGGTCACGGCCCGGGGGAGCTCGTGCAGGGATGCAGCGTTGCTGGCGACGGCTGCGGTCTCACTGGTGGTGAGCCGCATACGGCGCCTAGGCCTGGAGGTGGCCCTCAACAAGTCGGAGGCCATGGCCTTTCATGGCCCCCGGCGGGCGCCGCCGGCCGGATCACATATCGTGGTCGGGGGGTGTCGGATCGCTGTCGAGTCCACCATGAAATATCTGAGATTGGTGCTCGACAGCCGATGGGACTTCGGCCCCCACTTCCGACGGCTGGCGCCCAAGTTGATGGGCGCGGCTGGGGCGCTGTCAACGCTGCTTCCCAATCTGGGGGGCCCGAGCGCCGCCTGTAGGCGGCTCTACGTGGGGATCGTGCGATCCATGGCCCTGTATGGGGCCCCGATCTGGGCGGCTGACCTGACGGCCGGCAGCATCGCTGTTCTGCGAAGGCCGCAGCGAGCGATGGCCGTCAGAGTCATCAGGGGATATCGCACGATCTCCTACGAGGCGGCCTGTGTACTGGCTGGATCCCCACCGTGGGACCTCGAGGCGAAAGTACTCGCGTCACTGTATCGGTGGCGCGAGGAAGCGCGGGAGCGAGGCGAGCGACTGACGGAGCGACACATGGAGCTTCGTCGGTCGCAGCTCCGCGCAGCCCTGGTGGCGAGCTGGCAGGACAGGCTTTCACGCCCTACCGCCGGCTGTGCCACCGTCGAGGCGGTCCGGCCAGTACTCGGGCCCTGGCTCGGGAGGAGGCACGGCTCCCTGTCGTTTCGGGCGACGCAGGTGCTCTCGGGGCATGGTTGCTTCGGGAAGTACCTGTGTCGCATAAACAGGGAGCCGGACGCCCGGTGTCGCCACTGCGTCGACTGCCGGGAGGATACGGCGCGGCATACGCTGGCAGAATGTGCCGCTTGGGAGGAGCCGCGTCGTGTCCTCGTCTCAGAATTAGGCAGTGACCTATCGCTGCCGGCCGTGGTCGAGTCCATGGTTGGCAGCGAGGAGTCCTGGGACGCGGTGGTATCCTTCTGCGAATCAGTCATGTCGCAGAAGGAGGCTGCGGAAAGGGAGCGGGAGATATCTTCCGCTCACCCAGCCCGCAGCAGGCGCACTGGGCGTCGGCGGAGGGCGGACAATGCCCTCTTCCAGCCCCCCTAAATGGGTCCAGGGGCGACGGATCTGGGGACATCCGTCGCCCCCTATTGCTACGGACCCGAGATGGTGGCGCGTAGTGTTCCACGCGCGCCTCTCTGTGATGTATGGGGGGAGTTTAACACCTCACTCCCCCCAACGTGAGGAGGCCCGCAAAGGCGGGCCGGCACCAGTCAGGGATCGCGGAAGACATATTGGTTCCCGTGGTCCCCGACGTAGGTGTGTGACGGAACACCGGGGTGGTTTTAGTCAGTAAGAGTCTGACAGACCCCTCCGCCCACCCCAGGGCGGAGGACATCCATGAGGATTTCCACCTCGTGATCAAAAAAAAAAAAAAAGGTTGTCCAGGGAACAATTCTGCGTACATCCTACGCGCCCCGTTCAGATTATTACCCGCAATGGCGTAAAGCCGAACCATTTCGGTCCACTGTTCATTTGTGTAAGACATTGTAACACAATTTACGCGCGAGAAATGAGCGACGCTACGACGCGGCGCGGGCGTTACGTGCGCTCGCTACCGAGACTGACAGCTGACTGGGGTCGCGACGCGAACCGCGACCCGTGCGTCGACGTCGGGCAACGCGGGCGGCGTGGTTCCCGAAGTTTGTTGCCCTCGCGCCTAGGGTGAAATATTCTTGTGGAAAAATACAGATTTTCTTTAAAAAAAAAAGTTTTTTTTCATTGGTTTTACTTTCTATTAACGAAACCAAATCACTGGTTTCAAGGATAACGGTGTTTACCCTTACATCCTGTATACAAATAGCCTCTGCGAAATGAAGCTTGAAAATGGACGTGTTTTTCCTATGCAGATGACACAGCTATTGTTTTCACTGGAGATACCTGGGAATCTGCATATGAATATGCTGAAAAGGGTCTCATTAAGGTTGCTAAATGGTTAAATTCTTTCTTACTGACACTAAACACCTCTAAAACTAAATATATTACTTTCACAAACTACAACAATAGTCAACCCGGACCTAATCATAACCTTAGAATACATAGCTGTGATAATCCTATTAGCACAAATTGTTCTTGCAATAAAATAGCAAAAGTGACTACTATAAAATATTTAGGTATTATGGTAGACCAACGATTATCTTGGCATCTGCACACTGATATGATCATGTCTCGAACCAGAAAACTCATTTGGATTTTCAAGACTTTAAGACATGTTATCTCAAAGACTCTAATAAACCAAATATACTTATCACTGGCCCAGTCGGTTCTAGTGTATTGTATACCTGTATGGGGCGGGCCACTAAAATTAAATTCCTAGAACTGGAAAGAGCACAAAGGTCTCTCTTGAAAGTAATGTATTTTAAACCGTATAGATTCTCTACTGAAATCCTATACTCACTAAGCGGCTTTCTCTCAGTCAGGAAATTATACGTGCTACATGCTGCTTTAAAATTGCATAAAACCCTTTGTAATAATTCTAGCCTTAACGAAAAAGAAGAAAATATCTTGTTGCACCAGAAATCTCGGTTAAAACCTCATATGCGAAAAGACAGTTCACCAGACAATCCGCTTCCATGTTCAACAAATTAAACAAACTTATATCTACCCCATGACATATCGCGAATGTAAAAAATCATTAACAGACTGGCTAAAATGCAAGAGCTATGACGACATTGAAACACTTTTATTCAAAAACATGCGATAATTTGACATAAAGCGACACTCACTCACTCTCTCACATACACATACGCACACACTCACACGCACACACACATCTTCCTAGATATAAGTTGATTTCATTTTATGTACTTACACTCCTACATTATTGTTTCTAGTTTTAGAAGAGCGGGGTCTCCTAGCTCAGGTATTTATATACTTAAAAGGAGACCTCTATGTAAGATTAAATACTGTAGAAGAAAACTTCACACAGAGCGCTCGGCGCGACGGCTACCGTCGCGCCGAGTCGGAATACAACTCAGAGGCGGCGGGGCGTGAGCGCAGCATGTCGGAAGGACGCTTCTAGACTTTTCAGTCTACGTAACACTGCGCCCGCCTGAGATGAAGTTAGCGTGATGTTTCTAGACTTTTCGGTCTACGTAACATTGCATGCCCCTAAGATGGAGTTAGCGTGATGTTTCTAGACTTTTCGGTCTACGTAACATTGCATGCCCCTAAGATGGAGTTAGCGTGATGTTTCTAGACTTTACGATCTACGTAACAGTTCTACCCGGTACACAGTCAGTAACAAACAAAGATCTATGAAGAGTACGTACAGCAAGCAAAATGTACAAATACAAGTTCTAACGTGTTCGAAACCCCCGTGCACCCGCGCCACACCATCTCGCATGTTTTTCGGTACCGAAATCGTGTAAAGGTTAAATAAGTATTTAGTCCAACCTTTATTTATAAAGGTATCGGTATAGCTCAACCTTTATTTTAAAACGGTACCTGAATATTTTTGAGGTATCTTAACCTTTAACCGTAACCGCTTTCAGTCCCTGATGAACAATTTTATTGGCATCCGGGTATAAAATGTGACAACCCTGAAGAAAAAATTAATTAGTTTATATCTTCTGAATAACGTGGAATTAGAATGTGATTTTAATACAGTTGATAAGGGTTTGTTTAAGCTATTATATTACGTCGCTTCATTCTTCAGATACAAATAACCATGTAGTGCCTTTATTCTACAAGGCTCTATTCGCACGTTTAAAGAATCGACTTTTAGTCGATTGTCAATACTTTTTTTTTTTTTTTTGTCAACCGCCACTAGCGTGGTCCGTCCTATGAACGTCATTCCTTTTTCTTGCGAGGCATCGTTCGCACGTGCCTTATACTAGTCACTATTTCGTGCTCAACAATAATGCCGAAAAGAAGAAATCAAGACAGAATTGAACGTTATCAACGTAAAATTCAAAAACTGGAACAAAGAAAATACAAAAGAATTATTTATTCGTCATCGGAGGACTCCGATGAAAACTCAGGTTAGTAAATCGTTATTTATTAAGTGTTCAGTGCCAAATTTTTCTAGAGAAATATTATCTCGTTTACAATGCCTGGAGGTTGACCGTGTGTCATCACGAAGGCAACTTACTGTACCTAGAGGTTGACCGCGTGTTAGCACAAAGGTAATCCGTAATTGTTTAAAGGACGATTACGTAAAAACAAATAAAATACCTGGAGGTGGATCGTGTATCCTCACGACGGTTATTAATAGTAACGCTTTAGCGTTGTAATATTACCTGAGAGATTAACCGCGTGTTAATACAAGGTTCAAAATAAAAATTGCGTCTACCCACAATTTTTCAACTTTTATTTTTTATTGTTTTAGACAACACACGGCATAATGACGCCGATCCGAACCCCATAGGGTTAATAGATCAGACTGGCATGAACGATATATCACCCGATGAGGAAATCAAACCTGATGGCGAACAGGAATTAACCTCAGTACCGGAACTAGATCCTCATATTCTCTCCGCCTTAGGTGAGACCACGGAAGAGACGCCAAAATTTGGCCCTAAAATTCATGACAACCTATCGCGGCTTTGGCTACCTATTCTCCGAAAAGGGATGAATAAGGAGACAAAGGAGAGACTTCACAAAGAGTACCAAATTCCTGAGAATTGCTCACTATTACAAGCGCCTAAATTAAACCCAGAAATATCGGCCGCCGTAAATGAGGGTACACGTGTTCGTGACAAAAGAGTAGAAGGAGTACAGCAGCAATTAGGTCACGGAATAGCCGCTCTCAATAAAGGTTTAGATTTGCTTCTTGACGATGACAAAGACAGAGTTCAGGCCATAAAATTTTTAAGCGACAGCTGTCGCTTGTTGTGCGATCTGCACTTTGAAGAAACCGAGGCGAGAAAGAAGTTCGTCACTCCGGGCCTGGATAAATCGATTTTAAATATCATGCAAGATATTGATCGCGATGAATTGCTTTTTGGAAGCAAACTTTCGGACAAGATAAAAGCCACGAAAGTAATTGAAAAACATGGCTTGCAAATCAAGAAAGCCGCACCGAACCCCAAAACGCCCTCTTCCTCATATCACTCAACAACGAACCGGCCGCGCTCCCAGGGAAACTGGGGAGGCCCTCCTCGCTTCTCTTCGAACAGGGGGGGAGGGGAGGGCCAAGGAGGACTGCACCAGCACCTCGGAAGCTCCAGACAGGTGCAGCTCAACAGAAGACATCTGCCCACAGCAAACAGCGTGCGGCAGTTCAACAATAGAGGTACACGCTGGGAGAATCCAGCATTTTTATAATTGTTGGGTTAAAATTACTGGTAATCCAGTAATTCTTAAGTGGATATCTGAAGGATATTCAATTCCGTTTTCTAAAAAACCGAAGCAAGTATCAGCCTTATGTAATTCTGTATCTCCGAGCGACAAACCGCATATGTTAGAAGCCATATTACAGTTAGGAGCTATATCTCCATGTCCTAGATCCAAAACTGATTTCGTTTCCAAAATGTTCTTAACTCCAAAACCTAATGGAGGCAAAAGTTTTGTTTTAAATCTAAAATCTTTAAATAAGTTTGTTACCACTGCTCACTTTAAAATGGAGGACCATAGGACTGCAGCTAGACTTTTACCTAAAGATGGTTTCATGGCTAGTATTGACCTAAAGGAAGCATACCTTTTAGTCCCAATTTGCAAAGAGCATCGTAAATACTTACGTTTCGAGTTTGATCAAACATACGAGTTCAACGCAATGCCCTATGGTTTATCTGTTGCTCCTAGGGTTTTCACGAAGTTAATGAAGGAAGTTATTAACCATCTAAGACATAAGGGTTTTAGGTCAGTAATATATCTCGATGACATTTTTTGTATCGGTAGTAATTTTGATGAATGTTGTGACAATGTTAATGAAACACTATCATTGCTCAAATGCTTAGGTTTTGTCATTAATTATGAAAAAAGTTGTCTCGATCCTCGACAAATTTGTAAGATTTTAGGTTTTATATTTAATAGCGTCGATATGTCCCTAGGTCTCCCAGATGACAAACGCACAGGGATTATGAAATTGGTCGTTAGGTTCTCTTCTCTTCTTATGTGTTCCATTAGGGAACTATCACAGCTGATCGGAGTACTTACTGCAGCTTGCCCTGCAGTTAGATATGGTTGGTTATACACCAAAACTCTCGAACGTCAGAAATATTTAGCCCTGCAAAAGTACGGTGACTTTGATGCAAAAATAAGACTGTCGAAAGTCATCTTACCTGACCTAGAATGGTGGAGACGGAACATTAATTTAACATACAACGCGTTGAGAAGAGATGAACATTTCGATTTAGAAATCTACACGGACGCTTCTAGGACTGGCTGGGGGGCAGTCTGTAATAGTAATCGAGCAAACGGCGGCTGGAAAAACCAGGATTTATCTTTCCACATCAATTACCTCGAACTGCTAGCGGTTTTTCTAGGACTGAAGTCCTTTGCAAGCTTACATTCTAACTGTTCCGTATTACTTCGCGTGGATAATACAACTGCTATCAGCTATATTAACCGTATGGGTGGAGTTCGGTTCCCACATTTAAATGAACTTACCAAAACCATTTGGCAATGGTGCGAGACGCGAAATATATTCCTATTTGCGTCATATATTAATACACATGACAATACAGAAGCCGATGAAGAATCTCGGAAAATTAATGTAGACACAGAATGGGAACTATCTGATTGGGCCTTCCAAGCGATAGTTAAAACGTTAGGCGAACCAAAAATCGATCTATTCGCTTCCCGCACTAATGCCAAATGTAGCCAGTATATTTCATGGAAACCGGACCCTGATTCTATAACAGTTGACGCTTTTACAGTTAGTTGGCAATCAAGCTTTTTCTACGCTTTTCCACCGTTTGCTTTAATCCTAAAATGTTTGAGAAAAATCATTGACGATTCAGCCACCGGCATCTTAGTCTTTCCTTATTGGCCTGGCCAACCTTGGTTTCCATTGCTGAAAAGAATGCTTATGTCAGATATTGTTTTTTTGGATCCTAATGAGGACCTTTTGTATTCAAATTACAGATCTCGTCACCCGCTTTACAGCAGCCTTACACTGGGGGCCGCGACGCTCTCAGGACAGCATTTACGAGACTGAATACCCCAGACGTAGCACTAAATTTAATGCTAGGCTCCATCTCGGATAATACTATGAAACAATATTCCGTCACCTACAAATATTGGTGGCAATTTTGTCTCGAAAATAACCTTAATACTTTTGAAGGTTCCGTATCATCAGTCCTAACTTTTCTGGTGAATCTCTTTCATAAGGGAGCATCATACGGTGCTATCAATAGCCATCGATCTGCCCTTTCATTACTCCTCGGGAATAACATTGGAGCAGACGAGAGAATAAAACGTCTACTCAAGGGTATTTACAGGCAGAAGCCATCTCGCCCCAAATATAACAACACTTGGGACCCAAAAGTAATACTGGACTACGTATCCCAATGGTACCCCAATACCAATCTTGACCTAACAAAACTAACAAAAAAATTGTCAATTTTATTAGCGTTATGTACTTCTTACCGAGTACAAACCTTCTCCCTTATTAGAGTGGAAAATATCAATAGATCCCCTACTGGTATAAAGATAAACATAACTGACATGATAAAGACTTCTGCAGCAAATCGAGAACAACCTGTTTTATATTTACCGTATTTCTTAGAAAACCCAAGGATATGCCCTGCAAAGACTCTCGATGATTACCTCGAGGTAACATCTGTTTCACGACCCGAAGGCACCGATAGTCTTTTGCTTACTGTTAAAAGACCATATAAAAAAGCATCGTCACAAACCATCAGTAGGTGGATCAAGCAGACCCTCGCGGAGAGCGGCGTCGACGTCACAGTTTTCAGTGCACACAGCACGCGTCACGCCTCCACCTCGGCGGCGGCCTCCGCTGGAGTCTGTATAGATACCATTAGGAAGACGGCTGGCTGGGCTAGCTCGTCTCAGACATTTGCTCGGTTCTATAACCGACCATTAATTGATGATGGAATTTTTGCTCGATCTGTCTGCGCCATCAGTAATTTAGATCTAGAGTAATTAAGAAATAAATTACTATATATATGTACATTTAAAACTAATTAAATCAAAATACGTTTAGGCATTATTATTTTTTGTTTTGTTTTAAAATTGATTATTGATTTTATAATTAAGAACAAAGTTTTTTGTTATTATTAAAATAAAAGTTTTCTACTGATAAGTAAAGTTTAATTTACTAATTGGAGAACCTATCTCTAAACATCTACATGGTTATTTGTATCTGAAGAATGAAGCGACGTAATATAATATAAGATCAAACGAACTTCTTGAAGTGAAGTTCAATCATTATTATATGAGTCGCTTCATTCGAAGATACAAAGTCCTCACCCACCCAAACCCATCGTAGAAAACTGATCTCTAAACAAGAATGACGTTCATAGGACGGACCACGCTAGTGGCGGTTGACAAAAAAAAAAAAAGGTATTGACAATCGACTAAAAGTCGATTCTTTAAACGTGCGAATAGAGCCTTGTAGAATAAAGGCACTACATGGTTATTTGTATCTTCGAATGAAGCGACTCATATAATAATGATCGAACTTCACTTCAAGAAGTTCGTTTGATCTTATATCATTAAATATATGAATCTCTTTCTAATACGGCGTTAATGAGGAACAAAAAAATAAAAACTGAAAATGAGAAATTAATTCATATCTCCTAATGCACCATAAATGTACAAAAACTTGTCAAAAGGTATGGTTTTATATGTATAATGATTTTATGCAATCAAAATTAAAATAACAAGTTCAGTTAATTTTAAATGATTTTTTTTGTGTATTTCCTGACCCGGTTATAAGCAAACTTTGAATTTTTTTTTCTGAAGTTCTATAAGTTATTTTGATTTCGGAGTTTTACTCTTATGTTTGTTATGATAATAACTATAGAATTCTTCAATAAAACCAAGGTGAGACAAAATGAGGGTTTATAACACACTGTGCGACGCTCGCATCGAACTGCTAAGTCCCGCCCCATTTAAATAAATCATCTTGTTAAGCCATTTTAATCATTTTTTTTTTTTTATATACACATTGACATTGATAATTTTTATATACAGGGTTATTTGTAAAACACCGGCAACCTCTCAGGTCTATGTTACTAATATCATAATCAACAACTTTTGTTCTGTGACTTTTAAAAATTCATCATATTTTAATTCATCAGATTTTCAAACAAAAATAAAAATATTTACATTAAACGCTCTAAATGTTACGGAGTCTATGCGAAGCAAAAGAAAGCGATAGTATATTAGCAAGGGGAGCGGGGTTAGGGCGGCGGGGGCGCTTGAACTTGACCTATTTACAGGCAGCCGATTTTTGTATGAAAATCTGATGCACTAAAATATGATGAATTTTTAAAAGTCATAGAACAAAAGTTGTTGATTATGATGTTAGTAACATAGACCTGAGAGGTTGCCGGTGTTTTACAAATAACCCTGTATACAATGACATGAATATTTACTTTGTTAAGTATCATATTGTTTTAATTATTGTGAATGTGAAGTCTATGTGGGTCTTTTTTTATTTTGTTTTCTTTCTTTCTCAGTAATCATGATCTGGCAGTTTGAGTAATTTATGTGGCCTACCCGAATGTCCTTTCTTTGGTATTGTTCGTCACAGCGTTGGGCTCCTTATGTTCCGAGTTGAGCTAAACGATTAGTGACAAATGCTTGCACTGACTGGACAGGTCCACTCAATCTGTGTGGTTCTTTCCTCAAAAGACCATTTCAGTCACCAATCTACATGGTCTTCACATGTTGTGACCAACAAAATTATATCCGTTTCTTTTTTTTTTATATACACATTGACATTGATAATTTTTATATATACAATGACATGAATATTTACTTTGTAAAGTATCATATTGTTTTAATTATTGTGAATGAGAAGACTATGTGGGTCTTTTTTTTATTTTGCTTTCTTTCTTTCTCAGCAATCATGATCTGGCAGTTTGAGTATTTTATGTGGCCTACCCGAATGTCCTTTCTTTGGTATTGTTCGTCACAGCGTTGGGCTCCTTATGTTCCGAGTTGAGCTAAACGATTAGTGACAAATGCTTGCACTGACTGAACAGGTCCACTCAATCTGTGTGGTTCTTTCCTCAAAAGACCATTTCAGTCACCAGTCTACATGGTCTTCACATGTTGTGACCAATATTATGTCTGGACTTTTAAAAGAGACTGTGACCTCTGAGTTTGTTTCGGCCTTTCTTCTCAGAGTAGTCAGTTAGGAAACGCCGAACTCATCTAGTTTAAAAAAAAAAATATCATTGACATGTAAAAGTGTTTGTACAAACCTACTTACAGAAATAAAATCATTTATCATTATCTTGTTAGCGTTAAGATTGAATTGCGTATTAACAAGTAATATGTTTAGTGTTTAAACGGCTACTATCTAATGGTCGCTTATAATCAACAAGTTACTGTGGCTTAGCGGTTCAATGCTGGATTGACGATGAACGGTGTGTGAGTTCGTAATCACACTCCACCTGTTAACAATTTATTTTTTAAATTGTTTGTATTTATGATTTCTACCATATTACTTGCATTATTTTAGAACTGCTGATATAATTTTCGCCTAACGAACATATCTTGTAAACAAGTGGGTAAATAAAGAAACGAGAAGACATACAAACACGATACACACTTAGATACAAAACACGACTAAACATACCATCATCCCGCCTAAAATTACACTCATTAAGCCCTCTGGTTATGTCGATAAAAATATACAATAAGTTACCAGAATCCATAAGAACAGAGAAAAAAAGCCATCTATTCACTAGTAAATTAAAAAAGCTTTTATTAAGTAAATGCTACTATAGTGTCAACGAATATTTAAATAATAAATCCCTGCAACTAGTTTAGAAAACTCCAAAGCATGTATTTAATTTATTTTTAATTACTATTATAGGATAAGTTACATTATAAGATAATCAATAGGTCCTCATCTCTACCTACTGTATTTTCTTTTGCTGTGCCCGACAGGGTCCACGATTGTTACTAAATAAAATGTTTTACCACCTAAGCATATACATTGTGGAATGCAATAAAGTATTGAGTATTGAAGAAATCTTGTGTGTCCACAGAACTTTTAGTTACCAAGGTAGTAAAATATATTAACTTCGTGGGGTAGATGGAACTAAGTTGTTGTAAGTGACATAGGTCAGTCTACGGCTAATAGCAGTGACAAAGCAAAACATTTGTAAAACGTTTGACGTAAATCGTGAAAAGTAACATTAGACATGTTTTTATTGATTTTGTTGTAAGTAACCAATGCGTCATGTCGCAATTTACTGATTATACTGGACATAAAATAATAATTATGTTTACATGAGCAGAATGATGGAATCAAAGAGATTGTTAATATATCGGTAAGTGTTTTAATTTTTAATTTTACTCTTTAAAATTGACCTTAATATTTTCTTACAGCCTTGTATTTGGCTATTATTCCATTACACCCACGCCCTACAAGTTAACTGAACGATTCCAAAAAATTTTATAAGTTTTTTATTTTGTTTCACAGGAATACGGTCAGGTCAGGCCTCCGTCACTCCATGTACTTGCGCGCTATAATTACAATGCGGTTTTCGCAAGCGAAGCGCACGCCCGTTGTTCAATTTTAATCGTTCCATCCGTTTGTACGCTTGAGCATTTAGGCATAATTTAGCATGCAGCGGTTGCTGACGCGACAGAGTAGGCTATTATAGCAGTAGGTATTGGAAATTTTCTACTGAGTGAAGTATCTGTTACGTAGTAACTATTTAGTAATCTGTGGTCAGGTTATGGTTAAAACTTTATGGAAACACTGAAAAATCTTCAGCGAAATCGTCTAGGAGTAAATACCATGATGTATATCGTATAGTCACGAATCCAAATGCCACCAGACTACTTATTGTTGCAAGCCATGTTCAATGGATGATGCCTATTCGCTTAGCTGCAATTAAATACAATATTTCCTACTACCTTGTCGAACCATCGGTAGAATGACCCTGGGCTACTGCAGCAAATGAGAGGAAAAGATTTGTGCTGGAACATGGTGTACGGGTATACGTAGCCGCTTATAACAAGTTATTGGTGATGATTCGTTACGCCACTACTCACATATCTACATAAGTATTTTTAAACACATTGAGCAAGTAAATGTTCAATTCAATGAATGCTAAACCATTACAATGTTACAATTTCTGTAGTGATGTTATTGTTATAAATGGAAATCCATATTTAACCGACGAAAAAAAACGGAGGAGGTTATCAATTCGACGCGTATATATTTTTTTTTTTATGTATGACCACGCATAACTTTTTACATAGTAGTCCGATTGTGATAATTCTTTTTTTATTGGAAATGGTATACCTCTGTATAAAGTTATGCGTCATCATCATCATCATCATTTCAGCCGAAAGACGTCCACTGCTGGACATAGGCCTCCCCCAAGCACCGCCACTTCGACCTATTCTGTGCTTCTTGCATCCAACGTATTCCTGCGGCCTTCACCAGGTCATCGGTCCATCTTGTGGGAGGCCTTCCAACGCTCCGTCTTCCAGTACGCGGTCGCCACTCCAGAACCTTCTGACCCCATCGGCCATCCGTTCTGCGAGCAATGTGCCCTGCTCACTGCCACTTAAGTTTGGCAATTCTTCGGGCTATAGCCCACGGTTACCTTGGTTTTCCTACGGATCTCTTCATTTCTGATTCGATCGCGTAGGGAAACTCCAAGCATAGCCCTCTCCATTGCTCTTTGGGTGACTTTGAGCCTTCTTATGAGGCCCATTGTGAGCGACCACGTCTCAGTGCCATATGTCATCACTGGCAACACACACTGGTCAAAAACTTTTGTCTTGAGACACTGCGGTATTTGGGACGAGAAGATATTGCGTAGCTTCCCGAACGCTGCCCAGCCGAGTCGGATTCGACGATTGACCTCTTTCTCGAAGTTGGATCTACCTAACTGGACAGTCTGTCCTAGGTACACGTAATCGTCGACAACTTCGAGTGTAGCGCCTCCGATCTTCATTGGAGTGGGTATCACACGAGCATTGGACATGACCTTTGTCTTGTCCATGTTCATCCTAAGACCCACTCTTTCGGAAGCTCTACTGAGGTTATCGAGCATCGTACTGAGGTCCTCCATAGTCTCAGCCATGACTACTATATCGTCGGCAAATCGAAGGTGAGTGATGTACTCGCCATTGATGTTGATGCCAGCCCCTTTCCAGTCCAGAACCTTGAAGACATCCTCCAGTGCAGCGGTGAACAGTTTCGGAGAGATTACGTCTTCCTGTCTCACCCCTCGCTGCAGAAGGATAGGTTTCGAGGCTTTGTCCTGGAGCCGGACTGACATAGTGGCGTTTCCATACAAACACTTCAGCACCTCGATGTACCGATAGTCAATCTGGCACCGTTGAAGAGACTGCAGTACAGCCCAGGTCTCGATCGAATCGAAGGGTTTTTCGTAGTCCACAAACGCTAAGCAGAGAGGCAGGTTATACTCTTCGGTCTTCTGTATAACCTGCCGCAGCGTATGTATGTGGTCTACGGTGCTAAAGCCTTTACGGAATCCAGCTTGTTCGGGAGGCTGGAAGTCGTCAAACCTGCGCGCGAGACGATTCGTGATGACTCTTGAAAACAGCTTGTAGACATGGCTCAGAAGTGAGATGGGCCTATAATTCTTAAGCAGGGTATTTTCACCCTTCTTAAAGAAAAGTACCACCACACCTCTGTTCCATGCCTGTGGCGTTTTGCCCTCGAGTATGACGGAATCAAACAGCTTCTGAAGGGCCTTTAGAACGGGTTTTCCGCCGGCCTTCAGGAGTTCGGCTGTAATTCCGTCATCACCCGGCGCCTTGTTATTTTTGAGCTGCTTCAGAGCCATCCTAATCTCGTACAAGCTGACGTCCGGGATATCTTCAGTGTAGTGTCGAGTCAACCTAGCTCTCGGGTCGTTAGCTAGATTCATAACGGGGTTTCTGGTGGACGTGTATAACTGTCCGTAGAACCTCTCAATCTCCTTAAACAGCTCAGGTTTCATCATCGCTTCGCTTGCCCAGTTTCGCGTTGAAGTCCCCCATAACAACGGTGAAGTGAGTTTTGGAACCATGCATGGCTCTAGAAATATCCTCATACATGGTCTCCACCTCATCGTCGGGGTGTGTCGAGGTCGGGGCGTACACCTGTATGACCTTCAGCGAATACCTTGCGGATATTCTGAGTATAAGGAACGCCACCCTGGTCGACACACTCTCGATTTTCACAACGTTGCTCACAAGGGACTTATGGACGATGAACCCGACACCACCTTGGGACTGCTGGTCGCCCTCCCGGAAATAGAGCAGGTTTCCGGAATTCAGGATTATCGAGTCCTCCCCCTCTCTTCGGACTTCAGATAAGCCTACTATACTCCATCGTAACCTGCTCAATTCTTCCTCGAGCTCGGCAATCTTCTCGTCGGTCCGGAGTGTACGCGTGTTGAATGTTGCCAGGTCCAGTTGTCGGTAATTGTGGTAGCTGGATCTCTTCCGGGGATTCTCAGCACCCCTTGCCTCACCGTGACCTTGACCGCTACCATAGCCAAGGGTAGGTGGACCGCCGGGAACTAGGGGCCGTTTTTTGTTTGTGCTTGTCATTATTTGGGGGGGTTTACCATAATCGCCACGCTTGGCAGGCGGGTTGGCGATCGCAGTATGGTACTCTACAATGCATAGAGAACGCTGCTGCCCATTCTCTAGTATGTCCCTTAGTCGCCTCTTACGACACCCACGGGAAGAAATGGGGTGATGCTATTCTTTACGTCCGGCACCTACACGGAAGTTATGCTTGGTTAAACATAACAATCAGTGAGTGAACAATCAATCATCCCCTGTTTTCTGACCCTTAGGGTTTGATTTTGGTTTTCAAATTTATATGGGACCACCCTCGGAGTACACCCTTTCCCATAAAAAAAGAATTATCTCAATCGGAATACTATGTAAAAAGTTATGCGTGGTCATACATAAAAAAAATATATATATACGCGTCGAATTGATAACCTCCTCCGTTTTTTTTCGTCGGTTAAAAATTAGAAGTCAGCGCTGAAAAATCAATGAACAAAGATCACTCAAAGCGCCGACTCATAATTTTAAGGTTTATTATTTATTGCTTTTCAGTTTTTTCGGCGGTTTAATTTTTTGTTAAAAAGTTTTTCTGTTTAAATAACATGTTGATTCACCACATACTTATACCTATAAAACTGTAAAACATTTCACAAATTACTTAATCACAGTAAATGAACTGTTTGTTGTACAATAACTAGCTTACCGATGAGGCCTCATCATAACATACCTCGTTGTTAATAATATAGGTATGTAAGTGAAAAAAATGTTGTGGTTATTTCATTAATATTGTTTTATTTAACTTATTAAGTAAGTAGTTAGGTTCGAATGTGATACTATAAAATATATATTAATTTTGAACTATGAGCATTTACTTACTTTATTTACTAAGTATATTTTAATGAAATAATAAATATTTTCTTCAATAATGATGTTGTTTTGTTCCTAAAAAAACTGCCTATCTAAAAAAAACATTTGACGACTTCAATCAATAAAGAAAAGTAAAAAAAAAAACAGTAAAAAATAAAATATTGTGAACAAAAAGGAGTCTTTAGAGTATGCTAGTTCGAACCCAGACCACGATGCTTATCTACCTGCGTTAATGACCAAGAGACCAATTCACTTCTTATTAGATGTCTTCAAATTAAGTTTTACTTGTGGTGCTAGACGCAATATTCTCTAGAATTTGATCCATATAATATATACCATTAAGTTCATTATTGCAAAACCACAAGCAGCTATTAATATGTATCACGGAATTAAATATTAGGCGTTGACAGCTAACTGTGGTGTTATTATTATAATTTTACGTTAATCCACCCTCGACTGGATTATTTCTAGTAGTCGTATTGCATACTCATCAGCCTTTCAACCTTAACGACATCAATATGATAATTAAAATCGCTTATCAACATGATTTATCGAAATACCCAAAGAAGTATTTCAATAGGGTATTTTCCACTTTTTTGAAAACTATTTAATTTTGAAGACTGTGAAGGAATATTTAACAGAAAAATATTTTTTTTGTAATTAATCTCCATTTTCTGCATTAGAAGTGATTAAAATCTAATTTATTTTCAATGGTTTTAAATTTACCGCCAAAACGCTCCGTACGATAACGTGACGTCATCTTTGTGTAAACAAGTTGTAAACAGTATTTCGATCAAGTAATTTCGTATCTCAAATGGATAGAAAATGTTATTACTGGTGTGTGGTGCCTCTGTGTACAAATACTTTTAAAAATGCGCCACATAAACTATTTATACCTACTCCGTAGCACAAAAATCGGGGTTGTTTGCAAAGAAATTCCCAACTATAAAAACATATACTGTGGGCAGATTTGCACTATCGGCTTTTATAAAACCACCTTACATTGTATTTCCATTAATCCATTCCAAAAATCCTAAATATATCCTAAATCCACTCCGAGATTTACAGATCGAGCACAGATCACATACCTAAGTCAAAATTCAATACACACAAAAGTGACGTCACACGGTAAACGTCAGCGCACCGAGCGTTTTGGCGGTAAATTCAAAACCATTAAAACAAATTAGATTTTTTTCACTTCTAACGCGTAAAATGGACATTGATAAGATAAATTTTATTTTTCTGTTGAATATTTCTTCCCAGTCTTCAAAAAGAAACTGTTTTTAAAAAAACGGAAAATACCCTATTGGCGGTAAGGTTCAAATTCGCTATCATTTCCGGGGGGGGGGGGGGGAGGGTCAGATAATGTAGGGCACAGACTGTACTTTTTTTTTTTTTTGGGTGGGAAATCATCAAATGACTTCTCCCGCTCTGGGCGGAGCGGGAGGGCGTGTCAGACTTTTACTGACTAAAACCCACCCGTGTTCCTTCAGTTGCCCATGTGCCAGGGTCACGGTATCTCTTTTGAACAATCACGCGACCCCGGCAGGCATCGGTCCTAGCAGACCCCTTCAGTGTGGCTGACATCTCTTTGAGGCGCGCGTGGAACACTACGCGCCGTCGACCCGAGCTTGGTCCTTACCGGGCGGCGAGCTACCCATTGCTCGCCACCCGCAAGCTCGCGCCTACGGTGGCCGGGAGTCCGCAATCGACTCCCGGCGCCCGGGGCGTCTCCTCCTGCGGCGGCTAGGGACGTGAGGGCGTAGAGACTGCAACTCCCTCACGCGCCCCGCCTCCTCCTTCGCGAGCATTACTGCTTCGCAGGAGGAGGTGACGGCTTCCCATGCCCTCTCGCTCCGTACCATGGCTCGCACCAGGGCCGGACGCGAGAGATCGCCGCCGCCGATCGCCTCCACGAGGACACGGCGGTGCTCCGCCCAGGCAGGGCACACTTCCACCGTGTCCTCTAGACGATCCTCACAATGGAAACACCCGGGCGTTTCCTCCCGCTTTATCCTGAACAGGAACCCACCGAAGCACCCATGCCCGGTGAGAACCTGCGTCAGGCGGAAGGTGAGGACGCCGTGGCGCCTCTCTATCCACTCCTCAAAGAGGGGACTTACCGCCGCAATTGTGGCGTGCCCTGCGCTGGGTTGCGACAATCGTACCCGCCATGTCGCCATGAGATCCTGCCGGAGCTCTGTCCGCCGTGCCGCGATTTGTCGCGGCAGCGGAGTTTCGCCCCGGCGTTTCGCATCCTCGCGCCACTCCCACATGTGGGCGAGGACCTTTGCCTCCAGATCCCATGGCGGGCACAGACTGTACTTCCTGTACTGTTTCGACTTTTGATGAGAAATGTGTATCAAAATATAATATATATAAATGAGCCCTGGGAGTGAGCACTATGTCATCTGTTTTACATTAATGTCCGTTTGCGCGTCGTAGGCGAACTTCACGCCGCGCATCGACCCGAGCGCGGAGGACCGCTGGACGGCAGCGGAGGAGCCGCTGGCGTGGGCGCACTCGCGCATCGCGTCCTACAACCCGGCGCAGCGCCTGTTCAAGTGCGCCGACTGCGAGTGCGTGGGCTTCCTGGCGCGCCTGGCCGAGCACTGGCTGGGCACGCACTCGCAGGCGCGCGCCTTCCAGTGCCCGCTGGCGGGCTGCGGCTTCGCGTCGGGCTGGGCGCGCGGCGTGCGCAGCCATCTGGCCCGCGACCACCACTCCGACCCCGCCGCCGCCGACCACCTGCTGCGCGACAACCCCGCGCTCGACGACCTCACGCGCTACCTGCAGCGCCTTAAGAACAAGGTAACCTCAGTTCACTTCTAGCACCTAACCGAACGGCCATCAGAGTAACACTCTACGTAAACTCTCCTCTATACGTACGGAAGGGTTTAAAGAGTTCTTTTTTTTTTGTGATCAGGTGGAGGCAATGCGCAATGAACGTCGGCCGAGCACGGGTGAAGCGCCGGAGGGCGAGGCAGTGGAGGGCGTTTCGGCAGCGAGTGTGGGGGGCGCGGGTGACGGTGGCAAGCGCTACGTGTGCACGGCCTGCCCGTACGCCACCGACCGGCGCGACCTGTTCACGCGTCACGAGAACATCCACCGCGACGAGAAGCCCTTCCACTGCTACCTGTGTCAGAAGCAGTTCAACCGCGCCGACCACGTGAAGAAACACTTCCTGCGCATGCATCGCGATCAACCTTATGACTTGAATCGTATCCGGCGTTCGGCGTCCATTGTGAAGCCGAGTACGACGCCCCCGGCGTTGCACTACTACAGCAAGCCAGCGGGCGAGCCTCCACCCGCGGCGGCGCCAGCGCCGGCGCCGGCAGCGCCCCCGCCGGCGCCGGCTCCGCAGCCGGAGTACCGGGCGCCGCCCATCGTGAAGCTGGAGCGGCCGCCGCTGGGCAAGACGGAGCCGGCGCCCGCGGCCGTGCACCACAAGCCGGCCGCGCCCTCGCCCGCCGCCGCCGCCGCCGCCGCCATCAGACGCAAGGTAGTAGTACCTTGCAACACTCGTACTTACGTTCGATCCCATACTGGACATGTAACTGAATCACTATACGTTTATTTTTCTTTATTACTGGAGCAGAATCCGAGCAAAACAATCTACACTTCTATACTTAACCTTTACATAGTATTATAAAACAAAGTTGCTTCCCGCGTCTGTAAGCTTACATCTTTTAAACTACGAAGCGGAATTTAATGCGGTTTTCATCAATAAACAGAGTAATTCAAGGCGGACTATTGTGCCAGATGTTCAAATACAATCAAGTGTGCGAATTGCCGGTTTCAAGTTATTGAGTTTTAAAAGTGCAAACAACGAGTAGGGTCTTAACAGTTCGATGTCATGCATGACGCATCTTAATCAGTGTAATACATTGTTGTACTTCTAGCAGTCACTGCATAGCTACAAGCTATATACACACTGCACTACACTACACTGCGGCACTGTATAGCTACGAAGTTCAGTTTAGCATTCATAGCTACAAGTAGGTCGAGACCTACATAGGTACTTTTTTTTTTTGGATGGGAAATCTTCAAATGACTTCTCCCGCTCTGGGCGGAGCGGGAGAGCGTGTCAGACTTTTACTGACTAAAACCCACCCGTGTTCCTTCAGTTGCCCATGTGCCAGGGTCACGGTATCTCTTTCGAACAATCATGCGACCCCGGCAGGCATCGGTCCTAGCAGACCCCTTCAGTGTTGCTGACATAGATATCCAGAGATATGCCTTCATTGCGGAATAGTAAGGAATCCTAGTGTCGCCGCTTATCTCCCACCCAAAAAATTACAAATTAACAAATAGTGTACTGACGAAACACACTTAAAATTTAAACACGCACACCAAAAAGAAAGCAGCCACACTAAATCAATTTCTAATAGCACACATACATAGAATGGGCGGGGCATTCACTTGTAAACACTTGCTATTTGCGAACATCCAATGCACACGCATGGTTATATGGCATATCCGTGGTTGCTGACATCTCTTTGAGGCGCGCGTGGAACACTACGCGCCGTCGACCTGAGCTTGGTCCTTACCGGGCGGCGAGCTACCCATTGCTCGCCACCCGCAAGCTCGCGCCTACGGATACCTACATACTTTAATTTACTTTTTAGGGTTCCGTTGCCAAATGGCACAAAACGGAACCCTTATAGATTCGTCATGTCTGTCTGTCTGTCCGAGTATGTCACAGCCACTTTTTTCCGAAACTATAAGAGCTATGCTGTTGAAACTTGGTAAGTAGATGTATTCTGTGAACCGCATTAAGATTTTCACACAAAAATAGAAAAAAAAACAATAATATTATTTAGGGTTCCCCATACATAGAACTGAAACTCAAAAAAAAATTTTCATCAAACCCATACGTGTGGGGTATCCATGGATAGGTCTTCAAAAATTATATTGAGGTATCTAATATCATTTTTTTCTAAACTGAATAGTTTGCGCTAGAGACACTTCCAAAGTGGTAAAATGTGTGTCCCCTCCCCCCCGTAACTTCTAAAATAAGGGAATGATAAAACTAAAAAAAAATATGATGTACATTACCATGTAAACTTCCACCGAAAATTGGTTTGAACGAGATTTAGTAAGTAGTTTTTTTTTGTTCCGCCACTTCTTCTTCCCAGCTAAAGCACTAGGAAGTGTCGAAGGGCGGGCGTTTTGGGGGGACTGTCTCATGTAACTTTCACGTTCAAAAAGTGCTGACTCTCAGCCTAGTTTGAATAAATGACTTTTGATTTTGATTTTAATATGTCATAAATCGTAAACCACAATTTACCTTTCATTCAGTCAACTCAAATATAAAAATAAAAAAACATTTAATTTCTTAAACATAAACCTTATAAATAAACCGTGAATACCTGCAAGTTTGTACGGAACCCTCGGAGCGCGAGTCCGACTCGCACTTGGCCAGTTTTTAGGGTGCCGTTGCCTAATGGCAAAAAATGGAACCCTTATAGATTCGTCATGTCTGTCTGTCTGTCCGAGTATGTCATAGCCATTTTTTTCCGAAAATATAAGAGCTATGCTGTTGAAACTTGGTAAGTAGATGTATTCTGTGAACCGCATTACGATTTTCACACAAAAATAGAAAAGAAACTACAACATTTGGGGTTCCCCATACATAGAACCGAAACTCAAAAAAAATAATTCATCAAACCCATACGTATACCCGTACGGTATCTATGGATAGGTCTTCAAAAATGATATTGAGGTTTCTAATATTATTTTTGTCTAAACTGAATAGTTTGCGCGAGAGACACTTCTAAAGTGGTAAAATGTGTCCCCCCCCCCCTCCCCCGTAACTTCTAAAATAAGGGAATGATAAAACTAAAAAAATTATATGATGTACATTACTATGTAAACTTCCACCGAAAATTGGTTTGAACGAGATCTAGTAGGTAAGTAGTTTTTTTTTAATACGTCATAAATCGTAAACCACAATTTACCTTTCATTCAATCAACTCAAATATAAAAATTAAAAAAAAAAACATTTAATTTCATAAACATAAACCTTATGCATAAACCGTGAATACCTCAGGTTTGTACGGAACCCTCGGTGCGCGAGTCCGACTCGCACTTGGCCAGTTTTGGAACGCAGTTCCTTATCGCGCGTTGTGAAAGGGGGCTAGACGGAAAAAAATCTTACGAAAAGTTGTCATGACATGCTTTAACCGACTTCAAAAAAAGGACGAGGTTTCTCAATTCGAACGTATATATTTTGTATGTTGTTGTTTTTTTTGTTGTGAGTAGAGAGGGAGAGAGGGGGAGAGCGGGAGAGGGGGAGAGGGGGGAGGGGGAGGGGGAGAGAGAGGGAGAGAGGGAGAGAGCGAGGTAGAGAGAGATAGGGAGAGAGAGAGAATATTTTTGTGCATGCCTTTTTAAGGCTTGATAACTAACCCTAAAATATCAATGTCAAAGAACTGATTGTACAGTAATGAAATTTCTAGTAGAAAGATAAAGGCATGATTAGTAAAAAATACCTTAAATTATTTCCTGTACATTAGGAGGAACGTCATCCCCCTCGAACCACCGGAAGGAATAGCTGTTATTTTTCAACCGAATTCTTCTACATTCAAAGAATCGAATTCTTCATTGGCAGAATACAGTTCCCACGGTTTTCTTTTGAGAAAATAAATATAAACCGTGACCATTTTTTTTTGTTTATTTAAACAATTTTCATGAAGCTACATGCATGCCATTTCGCATTTCAGCTTAAAATAGTATCTACTAACAAAATAAAAAGCGGCATGCAGGAAGAAGTCACGGCAATTTTCAGTTTTTTTTTTTTTTTTTTTTCAATTGAGAAATTGATGTGTATTCAATTCTGTCACAATTTTTGTATGTTGGGCTATAGCTACATGCATGCCATTTACATTCATGACTTGAAATAATGTAAATAAATGAAATACAAAACGGCATGCCAAAAATAAGTCACCTAAATTTGCACAGTGTTTTTTGCAACTTTTATTATTATTTATAATACGATGGGCTTATTCAACACGCATGCCATTTGAATTAGATAACTCTTTTGTTATAAAATTAATATTCATTTTTATTAGGAGTAATTTGGAATCACGGAAAATCTGTGTTCAAATTTTACAGAGTTATCCGGAAATTTACCACCATTGGTCATACGAGGGGTGCATGCTAATTTTTCCAGAGTGTGTTTATTACAAAAACTTCCATTCTTTACATCGGCATGCAATTTCAAAACACGGAATTGCCCTTTAATTTTGTTCCGGTTTTCAGAATCCTATGGTCATCTTGGGCCGCTGCGGACTGCATGCCATCAATTATTACAGCTTTAATTTGTTAAAACTTCCGTATATTACAATGGCATGCAGTATACTATCACGAAAAAACACGAAAATCCGCTACACAAAGAAAAGCGCTTTTCCTTATGAAGAGGACGCGCGGGGGGGCTAAAACCCAGACTATCATTGATATTTTAGGGTTAGTTATCAAGCTTTAAAAAGGCATGCACGACAAAATCGTGGAACCGTCACCTGTCACCGGCTCCCGGTCTATTATCCCGCGACGGGTGGGCGTTTTGGGGGGACTGTCTTTTGTAATTTTAACGTTCGAAAAGTGCTGATCCTCAGCCTAATTTGAATAAATGACTTTTGATTTTTTGATTTTGATTAGTCACAGCGTCGATTGGAATCTGTCAGGTTACGTACGAAAATTAATCTTTCTAAGGAAAATGTTCGTGCAATAATTTTCTACAACTTTAGAAGAGGCCTGACACGGCTTCAGTATTTTGAAGAGCTAACATCTGTGTTCAGCGACGAAGCCCCATGTCTGCGGACTGTCCAACGCTGGGTTTTAGCATTCCAGCGTGGACATACTAGTGTTAGTGACAAATCTCGCGAAGGGCGCCCAAAATCCGCCTTCACTGAAGATAACATCATTGCTGTGAGACAACTAATTCTCGAAGATCGTCATGTGACGTATCGAGAGATAGAAGCTCTATTAGGCATCTCAGGGACAACCATTCAGAAGATCTTGCATGAAGCGCTTGGTGTGAGAAAGCTAGTTTGCCGTTGGATACCGCATCTGCTTTCCGACGATCACAAGGCGGCCCGCGTCAGATGGTAAAGAAAACTCTGCAATGGTGCAACCGTGGAGAGTCAAATCACGTCTACGACATCATCAGTGGTGACGAATCTTGGATCTATGCCTACGATCCTGATTCCAAACAACAATCTACAATCTGGGTCTTTCAAGACGAGCCAAAGCCGACTAAAGTTGTTCGTTCTCGAAGCACTTCAAAGAAGACGGTGGCCACGTTCGTTGGAAAAACCGGCCATGTTGCGACTATTGCACTTGAAGATCTTAGAACGGTTAACGCAGAGTGGTATACCACAGTTTGTTTACCACAAGTCATCGCCGAACTTCGAAAATCTAACTCAAAGCGACGCATCATCCTGCACCACGACAACGCAAGCTCACACAGCGCTCGTTGACGATTGAGTATTTGAAGCAGGAAAAAGTAGAAATTCTTGACCATCCTCCATGCAGTCCTGACCCAAGCCCTAAGGATTTCTTTACATTTCCTAAAATTAAGAAAAGTCTTCGTGGTCAAAGGTTCCAGTCCGATGAAGAAGCAGTCGACACTTTCAAGTCAGCCATTTTGAACACCCCCACTTTAGAGTGGAATAAATGTTATAATAACTGATTTGAGCGAATGGAAAAGTGTATTAAGCTACGTGGTGAATATTTTGAAAAACAATAAAAAGTACTATAAGGTTCTAGTTGTGTTTTTTTCTTCAAACGACAAAACTTAAAAGGCATGCCTATTACTAAGACCTCGCACGGACAGGCGATTAGACGCGACGGAGGGTCGAGGGAGTAAGAAATTGAACGCGGACGAAGTCCCGGGGGGAAGCTAGTGTTTCATAAATCCACTATTGACATCATATCGCGAGAATTTTGTTTATCTGGTATAATCCAAACACAAGTTATGCGAGTTCAAAAAAGCGACGGAGTGCTTCGAGAAAAGGTAGGTGGTGCTCTTGCACTTTGCTTGGCTCGTCTTGGCATGGTTACTACCGTGCCCTCAGATCCACGGGATGGTAAAAATAATATCACTGATACTACCTTTGTAAAACTTTTATACTTACAATATATTCACTTTCTTTGTTGAATGTAATTTCCAAAAAGGTGTTGATTCGCCCGTGGATTCTCATAGGATTGTATAGTTTGCGATACATTTTTCCAATCAGAAAAAATGGATATTTTGACAATGCGATTTGGTCTGCTCTGCGTAGAAAGCAGTATAATTTTCCAGTAGATAGATCGAGAATACCATGTGCCGCTCTCGTTTATGTTTCCGTAAAAACAGCGGAGAAAAATATTTTTAAATAGCTTCTGCCCGCGACTTCGTCTACATCAAATTTTTGCTCCCCGCACCCTTCCCGTCGCATCGAATTGCCTGCCAGTTGCCGTCAATTTTTCGTTGCTGCTCCGCTCCTTTTGATCGTAGTGTGTTATATAGCCTATAGCCGTCCTCAATAAATAGGCTACCCAACACAAAATATTTTTTTAATTCGGACCAGTAGTTCCTGAGATTACCGCCTTCAACCAAACAAACAAGCTCTTCAGCTTTATAATGTTAGTATAGACTAGCTTTTGCCCGCGGCATCGCCCGCGTGGATGTCGGAAATTAATGCAAGAAGACGTACTACCACGATAAGAATGTATTATTCCAGGTTATATAGGTAATATAGACTCTGTGTGCTATTTTCGATCCAGATCCATTAAGCCATTTTTGCGTGATTCAAAATCAAACACCCAATCGTACATATTTTCACATATATAATATTATTAGTAGAAGGATTATAACTCATATTACTTAGGATTCATAGTTTATGAGAACATCATGTGTGTTGGTGTTTTTAAAATAAAAGTAATAGTATTCAAAGTAACGTAGAAAGACTGTGACATAGGGCTTGGTTTAGTTGAATATAAGTCTTCCTGGTTTTTCTTAACGCTCCTATTTTACCTATCAGACACTCAATCATTTACCAGACACCGAACATAATTATAGGAATAGTACTTTTGCCAGCGGCTTGGCCCGTATAGCTGTCGGAAAATATCACCCGGGAACCTACTACCGGGATAAAGTAGGTATCCTATCTGTTACGTATCCATGATATAATATATCTTTGTGCCAAATTCGATCTAAATCCGTTTGGCCGTCTTTGCATCATTGAGAAAAAAACATCCAAAAATCTAAACATCTAAGCCATTTCGCGGTCTCTTACTTGGAATAATACTATTAGGTTTATTTTGAGTAGGTATAATGAACACACATGATATTCACAATTACTACGAAGCCAAAGTAATATGAATTACAATCCTACTTATCCTGTACTACCCGGCCGCTGCCAACGCGCTCTGCGCCCACTTTTTAAATCTCTAATATCTTCTAAGATATTCATTTAAATTACATGCTGTAAAGGGCCATATTGATCTATATTAAATGCACAATGCATTTAAGGTACTTAATTGGATAAGGATTATGCTGTATTGCTTAAAATCGCTTCGTAAATAAGCCCTTATTTCTCGTAAAAAGTAAAAGATAAAAAATGGTTATTGTGGGTTATCCCTAAGAGATAGACATATACCATTGAGGACATTTTTGTAGGCCTTTTTAAGGTGTACAATACTGTAGCACATTTTTTGATCTATTTCGTAGGATTCAGCCAGGGTTTTTCGAATTTTGAGACGTATGTCAGCGTAGTTTTCGAAGATAGTTATTTTTTTCTAAAATAAAAGAATCTTTCTAAAATAAAAATAGCCTAAGTTACTCCTTGTTACATCAGCTATCTGCCAGTGAAAGTCCCGTCAAAATCGGTCCAGCCATTTCAGAGATTAGCGGGAACAAACAGACAGACAGACAAAAATTGTAAAAAATGTTGTTTTGGTATATGTATCGTGTATACATCCATATACACTTAGTAAAAAGTGGTTATCTTAATATTAAAAACAGACACTCCAATTTTATTTATTTGTATAGATTATCTTTTATTGTGAGCTTGAAGCAGAAAATCACACTCAGAAGTGTTGACATTCGTTATGATGTAGGTACTCGTATTTCCTCGGTTTCACATTCAACACGCACCTACACTTTCTGCTTGCTGTGACTCACGTGACGCGCTTGAACACTGCGCAACGGACGAATGACGCCGCTGTCGACTTGCATTGCGTGTGTGCTACACAAGCTAGCTTCCCCTTGTACCCCGAGACTCATGTTGCCCTGCATTACCTTTTACCTCTGTAGCAGAAATGTAGTCGTACAATTCATCAAAAATCATATACCTTATTTCCGTACCTGGCGTGAATAAGTTGATATGTCATTTATGCATACTTTTCAGGGCAGCCAATTTAAAGTTTACGATCTTCTGGTAAATCGAAAATAATGATGATTACTTTTTTAATAGTTGAATTTAGGTTCTTTAAGGAGCTGTTTTAAGTCCACGTTACAAAATAAATGTAATATTTGTTAATGCATTTAAAAACATACTTATCCAATTGTTCACCGACGACTTATCAACTTATTCCCTGAAGGAATATAAAAATTCTAACTGTCATAATTGAATTTAAATAAAAACCAAATGAAGTAATAACAAAGTTTAATCGCAGAAACAAATTAAGATCCTTTATTCTTTTTTAAATTTATGAAATTTAACCAAATGACAAGAAAAAACACTTTAAATTACTTATTCTTCTGTGTTTTCTTCTTTATCAGGATCTTCTTCGTCAAGATCGGGGTCGATATTTTCTGTATCATTATCCGTTTTTATATTTCTATAAAATTCATGAAATACTGGATCTATTAGAGGCACATTGAATAGCAATTAAGACCGTCACTCCAGAAAACCGGAAACACTGCACCCTCTAAAATAAATTACAAACCGAATATTTTGAACAAAAACACGAAACCCACATATCCTCCGCCAGAACGGCTCGTCACCGCGGGGGTTGTAGACGACCACCCTCCAAACCTAAAAAAAATACTATACAGGGTTATTTGTAAAACACCGGCAACCTCTCAGGACTCTATTACTAACATCATAATCAACAACTTTTCTTCTGTGACTTTTAAAAATTCATCATATTTCAGTGCATCAGATTTTCAAACAAAAATAAAAATATTTAAATTGAACGCTCTAAACGTTACGGAGTCTATGCGAAGCAAAAGAAAGCGATAGTATATTAGCAAGGGGAGCGGGGTTAGGGCGGTGGGGGCGCTTGAACTTGACCTATTTACAGGCAGCCGATTTTTGTATGAAAATCTGATGCACTAAAATATGATGAATTTTTAAAAGTCATAGAACAAAAGTTGTTGATTATGATGTTAGTAACATAGACCTGAGAGGTTGCCGGTGTTTTACAAATAACCCTGTATATCTACATTCAATCTCAGATCATTAGCAAGTGAAGCAAGAGTAGTCGAATTGGAATACGCGATATCGCAAATCAACTGGGATATTATCGGTATAGCTGAAGTGAGAAGACTAGGTTATAAAATTGAAGACAGGGGAAGATATATTCTATACTACTATGGGGAAACAAAAGGAGAAAAAGGTGTTGGATTCCTAGTAAGAAAACAATACAATACAGAAGAACATGATTTCATCGCAGTATCCGAGAGAGCTGCCGTATTACAAGTAGGCATAAATGGAAAGAAATTCTCTATTATCCAAGCCTATGCGCCTACTAAAAGAGCCAGTGAAGAAGAAATGGAAAACTTCTACGCCGATCTTGACAGAGCTGTGAACAAATGTACAAGAAATATAATCTTCCTAGGAGACATGAACGCAAAAATAGGAAACCCAAAAGAAAATGAAGAATTAGTAATGGGTAGGTATGGCTACGGAAAAAGGAACGATAGAGGAGAAACGTTCATAAAATTCTGTCTTCAATACAACCTTAAAATTTCTAATACACTTTTCAATAAATCTAACAAGCTACGGTGGACCTGGAAAACACCTGATGAAAAATCGAAAAACGAAATCGACTTCATAGCTACAAATATCACAAAAATGATACAAAACGTAAATGTGATGAGTAAATTGCAACACCCTAGTGACCACAGAATGCTAAGAATTACTCTGTGTATGGAAGAAAGCAAAAAATCTCGGGCGCATTATCGAGGAAAAGTACATACCAATATAGAAACCGATGAAGATCTATTATCCTTGTCCGACTGTGAAAATGACACCGTGTACCAACTCAACAAGAAAATAGAGACATATTTACTACAAGGCTACAAAAAACAAACTAAAGAAAACACTGAAAAAAGAAAGAATGAAATTATAACAGAAGAAATAGAAACATTGAAAAACGAAAAACACTTATTAAAAAACCAGAAAAACAAAACAAGGCAAGAAAAGAAAAAACTGAGTAAACTATACAGGACAATACACAAAAAAATAACACAAAACATTAAAAACAGAAGACTCAATATAATTAGCAAATTCATAGAAGAAACAGGCGGAATAAAAAAGGCTTATAAAAAGTTAGACACTACCAAACATGTCATGACACAACTTCAAAATGCCTCAGGAAACACAATCACACACAGAAAAGACCTAATGGCGATAGCTACACAGTTTTACAAAAACCTCTACACATGCGCATATAAAAAGTCAAGAGAAACCACTGGCAAAAAATTACAAACCAGCCCAGGAAACAGTACCACCTTTTTTAGAAAGCGAGATAGAGATATCTATAATAAAACTAAAAGCAGGAAAGAGCCCAGGACCTGACGGAGTGTCAAACGAAATGATAAAAGCTGCGAAAGAAGAGTTAATAAAACCACTCACTAACCTCTTTAACCGTGTCCTATCAATAAAGGAACTACCAGACACATGGACATGCTCGGAAATAGCTCTACTGTATAAAAAAGGAGACCCCAAACTGATATCCAACTACAGACCTATCAGTCTTATATCCTGCCTGTATAAATTATTTGCATCAACCTTACTACGACGTGTAACAACGAAAATTGACGAGAATCAGCCTGTAGAGCAAGCGGGATTCATGAAAAATTTCTCTACTAGTGACCATATACACACACTGAAAGTTATCATCGAACGGTATATGGAATACGACCTCCCCTTATACGTGGCTTTTATAGATTACTCGAAAGCTTTTGACTCAATTTCACATGACTCCATATGGCGAGCTTTACACCAGCAAGGGCTAGACCATGACTACATAGAACTGATCAAAGCGATTTACTCGAGAAGTACAACAAGAGTACGTCTAGACACAAGAGGACCAACTTTTCAAGTCGAGAGGGGGGTAAAGCAAGGCGATCCACTCTCCCCAAAGCTTTTCATCGCAGTCCTAGAATCCATATTCCAAAATATCGATTGGAGTGATATAGGAATAAACGTCAATGGCAAATACCTCTCCCACCTTAGGTTTGCGGATGACATAGTACTGCTGGCGGAAAATCCCCGAACACTGAACCATATGATAGAGTCCCTTAGTCGTCACAGCGAGACTGTAGGGCTACATATTAACTGGGATAAAACCAAAATTATGACTAATCGTGAAGAAATACCTATATCCATACAGTCTAAACCCATTGAATATGTCACTGAATATATCTACCTTGGACATCTAATCGCAACAAAATCTTGTACAGAAAAGGAAATCGATCGTAGAGTGAAGAATACGTGGAACAAGTACTGGGCTATGAAGGAAATTTTCAAAGGTAGCATACCCACAAAACTGAAAACGAAAGCGATGAACATCTGCCTAACACCGGTTCTTACCTACGCATGCCAGACATGGTCGCTCAAAAAATCACTTTTACATAAAATCAGAAGCTGTCAAAGAGGAATAGAACGGAGCTACATGAACATCAAACTGAAAGACAAGGTCAAAAGTTCGCTCATAAGAAAAAGAACAAACGCGAGAGATGCGGTCAAACAGGTTCTGACATTAAAATGGAAATGGTCAGGCCATATTCAGAGAGCCATGGATGAAAGATGGTCACAAATAATTTCAACCTGGTACCCCAGAGATAAAAAAAGAAGGAAGGGTAGACCATCAAAAAGATGGAGTGACGACATCGTACAGATAGCAGGAAACTTATGGCCCAGACAGGCAAAAGACAGACACATCTGGAATGATTTGGAGGAGGCTTTCACCGCAATAGGCGGCCCTTACACCTAATAATACTAACCTTATTTAAGTACAAAACTAACATTACTAACAAATAAATAAATAAGTACGCATCATAAAATCATGTAAGGGATAAAAGTAAAGCTAATAAATAAATAAATATGTTTACAATTGAGTTCAAATTACCTTGCGCTTAAAGTTTTCCTAAAAGTTGATTTTGAGTCAAATTCGGTCATCAAACTCTTAAAACGATGAAATGATTTTATTTTTATAAAAGTTAAATTATATGCGTATTTTAAGTATTCTCAAAGTAAGTAAACGTAACAATTCACGCTTTGTTATTATAAACAATATAATGTCCATTTTAAAGAGTTTCATAAATGACTCGTGTGATTTTATAATGATAAAACTAGACAATTCGAAATGTTCTAAAATATCACAACTTTTGATAGCGTGCATAACTAGACGATTCGAAATGTTCTTAAATATCACAACTTTAGATAGCATGCATAACTAGACAACTCGACATATATGTGCGTGTTTCGTACTCAAAGACGTTCATAACTTGATAACTGATTTTGTCATATTACACTCGCAAATCCACAAACGTATATGTTGATATATTAACTAATGCATGTTCTGACTTATGTTGATAAATCGAAATGCAATAATATAAACGCTGTCAGATAAGTATTATTAATTTGACATGCCGTTTTATCAAATATTTATTGCCATAATTGTAAATACTCACTTATGTACGAAAGCAATAATTTGATTTTGTTTGAGTATTTCGAGTTGAGTTTTTAATACCGGTAGGGTATAAGGTCACAGAAGCGTTTAAGCTAAAAATAAAAAAAAACGACATCTCGAGTTGTCAACGTATTCACGCGTGGTACGGATTTCATTTAAGGGTATGTAGACCCTTAAATGAAATAAGGTAGGTATATGATTCTTTGTGTACATATCATAATGATTATGTTTATAAATTCCTGTTAAAAAAAAAAATGTATTTTAACACTAATTTTGTTAGTGGTTTTAAGGTAATTCATTGAGCTTTATTTCTGTCCTGGGAATGTCGACATATGATTGCAATGCTCATAGCATATACTGTTGATGAGGTTATAGCTAATATAACAAAGAGTAGTATTAGTGATGAATCTGTGTTGTCTATTTATGCTAACAACATAGAGATCAATTATGGTTCATTATATTATACGAAGACCAACAAGACCAACATCCTTGGAAGCCAATACCAGTCAGATAGAGTAGGTATTCTCTTCCTGCTGGAACTCAGACGGGCATTCTTGTGGAGGTCACTCCGGATAACTCGTTAAACTAGTTTCTAAGAGGAACAGAAGTTACTCCTTCAAATAACCAAATGTTGTTAGAAAATAATATAAAGGTACCTATCGTCTGGCAAAATTACTCGCTTAAACTCGCGGCTAGCGCCCGCTACATACTTTAAAATTGTTTAATCAAAATATCCGAGGTTGCTCTTCCAAATTACTTAAAATATAATTATTTTTGCAAAATACCAAGTATGATGTCATTTGCTTGACAGAACATACGTTAAAAGATCATCAAGTAATGTCAATCAATTATGAAATTTTACAGCCGAAAACGCATGATAGGTACATAGCGGTTCATTAATATTAGTTAAAAATTCTCGAGACATCATCGGGCTGTTTATTGAACACACTGTTAAGCTGTCTTGTGTTGAGCTCGATAATACAATACAATCCTTTATTTCAGGCTACTAAGGCCCATAAAAAACAATACATCAATAATATAAAAACAATAACTATAAAATAATATATATTCTATAAAACTAAACTAAACTAAAACTGTCACTAAACACGTAATGATGAGGGCGTCGTGTTCCGCTGCGTGGTGTCACGTAACCCTCCTCGGAAACGACGATATACGACACCTTTCGGCCAATATTGTATTATATAATATATTATTATATATACCAACAAAAGAGATTTTCCAAATAAATGAGGCAGCTGAATCCATGTTATGGAGCGACAGCAATTTGGTCATTTGCAATCGAAATAGCTGTAAAGGCATGCGAACCTTTGAATACATACCCCAAAACATCATCAAATCAATCAACTCAGCCTATCGCAGTCCACTGCTGGACATAGGCCTCTCCCATATTGCGCCACAACACCCTGTCCTCCGCCTTCCGCATCCAGTTCGCCCCAGCCACTTTCTTTAAGTCGTCGGTCCACCTAGCTGGCGGGCGTCCCACGCTACGCTTGCCGATACGCGGTCTCCACTCCAGGACTCGTCTGCTCCATCGGCCATCGGTCCTTCGACAGACATGGCCAGCCCACTGCCACTTCAGTTTGCGTACTCTGCGAGCTATGTCGGTAACTCCAGTTCTTTTCCGATTAATTTCATTTCTGATTTTATCCTTCAAAGAAACTCCGAGCATAGCCCGCTCCATAGCGCGCTGAGCGACCTTGAATTTGTGAACCAGCCCAACTGTCAGAGTCCATGTTTCGGCACCGTATGTCATTACGGGCAGGACGCACTGGTTGAAGACCTTAGTCTTCACACATTGCGGGATTGGCGACGAGAAGACTTGACGAAGTTTCCCAAACGCTGCCCAACCCAACTGGATCCTCCTGTCGGCTTCCTTCTCAAAGCTGTGTCTACTGACCTGGATGACTTGCCCTAAGTAGACATACTCCGTCACAACTTCGAGAAGCGAACCCTCGATGTGGATTGGACTCGGCAAGACGTGCGAGTTGAACATGACTTTCGTCTTATCCAAACTCATGCCGAGGCCATCCCGCCGGGAGGCTCCATTCAGGCTGTGCAGCATCTGGTCCAACTGTTCCAGCGTCTCTGCCATTACGACGATGTCATCGGCAAAGCGAAGATGTGAGATGTACTCGCCATTCACATTGATACCCTGTCCAGTCCAGTCCAGCGTCTTGAGTACGTCCTCCAACGCGACAAAACATCATACTTTCTGACTATAGTCAATCGGGTACATATTCAAGCACTCCTATAATATAGTAAGTATTATTAGAGTTGAGTGTTATTTCTAACGGAATATTGTCAATACAGACAAATGCCGATTGACTATATTCAAAAAGTATGATGTTTTGGGGTATGTATTTAAAGGTTCGCATGCCTTTCTGCGAAGCAGTAATGCTCGTGAAGGAGGAGGCGGAGCGCGTGAGGGAGTGGCAGTCTCTGCGCACTCACGTCCCTAGCCGCCGCAGGAGGAGACGCCCCGGGCGTCGGGAGTCGATTGCGGACTCCCGGCCACCATAGGCGCGAGCTTGCGGGCGGCGAGCAATGGGTAGCTCGCCGCCCGGTAAGGCCCAAGCTCGGGACGACGGCGCGTAGGCGCGCCTCAAAGAGATGTCAGCAGCAGTGAAGGGGTCTGCTAGGACCGGTGCCTGCCGGGGTCGCGTGATTGTTCGAAAGAGATACCGTGGCCCCGGCACATGGGCAACTGAAGGAACACGGGTGGGTTTTAGTCAGTAAAAGTCTGACACGCCCTCCCGCTCCGCCCAGAGCGGGAGAAGTCATTTGATGATTTCCCTACCAAAAAAAAAAAAAAAAAAAGGTTCGCATGCCTTTACAGCCATTTCGATTGCAAATGACCAAATTACTGTCGCCCCATAACATGGATTCAGCTGCCTCATTTATTTGGAAAATCTCTTTTGTTGGGTCAATTGAAAGAAATGTCATTTTTCTTCGAACATTGTTGGTCACACAAGTCTCATTTGTACAGGTTTCTATCCTCTCGGCACTCCAGATAATATCAGTAAAGAGCCTTTCAAAAACGTATGTCACGCTACATTCACAATGTATTGTCCTTGTTTCTCCTAATAAATTTGTTCTAATATAATTCTTTACAACTTGAGCACGAAAATTGTAAAGATCGTCGACAGAATTACTTTCATCAAAACATACTTTTTATAAATAGACAAATCTCATTTTTACTATGGAGCACTTTGTTATTAAACGCAAATCCTTCAGCGCAAGCTTTTGCAATCAAGTAACAAGCGGAATCAAATGCGCATGTGTTTGTTACATTAATAATACAATACCAGAGCTTGTATAACATTTAAGAAGGTTTTAAATAGTGTTCCTATATGAGCAATTGATGTAGGGAGACCGAGGTGAGTTGTAACAGAGGAGAGTTGTGACAAAGTCGATTTCTCGGAACCTATGACCGTTAGCGAGCTGGCAACAGCGCACGATTGTTTCTATAGGGTCAGGCTACTTGACGCAGTACGCGCCAGGGACGCACGAGAAGCGGTTGCGTGAGTACGACATCTGCATGGACAAAAACACGAATAGTAAGTTTTTTACCAAAATTTGATTGTATTTATATCGTATATATATATATATATATCCGCAAAATTTCTAGTATTAGTTTACCAGCTTTTATATCCTCGATCCACGGTACTGAGAAATTAATCAGGAAAATTCTAGCCTCAACACTGATTAATTTTGATGTGCCGTGCTTCACCGAGGCTATAGACGCCTGGAAACTCGCTTGCCCGAACACTGAGCTACCCGATAATCCATTTTCCCAGAGACGATGGGATGAGCCGCTCTGCAGAGTAGTACAAGACAATTTGCTCAACACGTCTGCTACTACTGCGGAGCGTGCGCGCCTGCTGGCTGTGGGTAAGTGGGAATCGGGTTTATGGCTTCATGCACTACCGTCGTCGAATATAGGCACCTTGTTCGACGACACTACTTTCCGCCTCGCTGTTTCCCTACGTTTGGGAGCTCCGTGTTGTTCTCCTCATCGCTGTCACTGTGGTGAAGTTGTCACCAGTCTAGGACACCACGGCCTGTCTTGCAGCAGAAGTGCGGGTCGATTAGCACGGCACGCAAACATTAATGACATAATCCGACGAGCTCTTGTCACCGTCGGCGTCCCAGCTGTATTAGAACCCAATGGCTTGGCACGCGACGATGGCAAGAGACCGGACGGTATGTCTTTATTTCCATGGAAGGTGGGTAGGCCTTTAGTGTGGGATGCGACGTGCGTCGATACTCTTGCGCCATCCCATCTTCCTGGCACGGCGTGCTGTGCTGGTGCCGCTGCTGCGGCTGCAGAAAACCTCAAGCGGCGTAAGTATAGTAACCTTATTGGTCATTATATTTTTGAGCCGTTTGGGGTTGAAACGCTCGGGCCGTGGGGTCCGAGTGCTCTTATCCTATTTAAGGAAATTTCTAAACGGCTGGTGGACACTTCCCGTGACCCAAGAGCTGGTTTTTACCTTGGCCAGAGGCTAAGCATTGCCATACAACGTGGTAATGCCGCCAGTCTCTTGGGTACACTACCAGTCGACAGCGATGCGGATGATTTTTAGACGCTATGTTTTTAATTTGTAAATAGTTTTAGTTAATTTAGGTTATAATTTTTTTTTTTCTTTATTAATTTAAATCTGTAATCCAAATAAAAACAACAATCCATTTATATCGTGACATATTACATTCACGTTCATTCTATTTTTGCTTATATTGTGTGGTTTTTGAAGTTTCAAAGTGTGGCATTGTCTTGCTGTGTTTGCATTTTGTTTTGAAATTACGAATTATTATTTTGACAAGGTCGTGATTTTTGGTACCTAGGAGAGTTGTGACACGCTGTCACAACTCATCTATTTGAGTTCATTTTCTAGTTCGCTTATTTTACTTGCTTTTTGCAATGTTCTTTTTTCTGTTTACATGTATGTTCGTTTATTTTAGTCAATACTTGCAACCTAAGTTTGAAATAAAAAGTATTCGGCAATCAAAGTCTATCTAAAAATGGCATTTTTGTCAGGATTTTTTTTGGGCATGTGGTTTCGTATTGCATGCTGAATTTTCTATTTTTTGTTTCAGTATGCCTAACAATTATTATACACGAAAGACTGATAGGGGCATGGCTAGTACTGATATTTATGAACTGGCCTTTGAAGAAGTTACGTTAAGACGTCAAAGTCTTCGAAATGCCGCATCCTCTTACAATCTGAATTACATGTATTTGCATAGATATATTAAGAAGAAACAGGCTTTTCAAGATAATGCAACTGATGTGCCAAGTGTCCATCTATGGGTTATGCCAGTCAGATGATATTTACAGAAGAGGAAGAAAATATATTATGCGAATATTTGCTGACATGTGCCGCATCCAATTATGGGCTGACAACAAAAGAAACAAGAAGAATTACCTTTATGTTAGCAAAAAAAAAAATAACTTATATATAATAATATATATAAGTGTTTTCGCCAGAATCAGTAAGGCCGTTGCCGAAAGCTCCACCACGAAAAAGGAACCAACCCAATAGATGTAAAATAAAATCAGTTGTGCTTACTGATACACCCACCAAAGACGAAATAGTTGCTATAGAAGCCAACAGAATATTAAAAATAAAATCAGTTGTGCTTACTGATACACCCACCAAAGACGAAATAGCCGCTATAGAAGCCAACAGAATATTAAAAATAAAATCAGTTGTGCTTACTGATACACCCACCAAAGACGAAATAGCTGCTATAGAAGCCAACAGAATATTAAAAAGTGTGAAAAAGCGAGTTTCAAGCGAAGATAATAATAAACCTAAAAAAAAAAACAAGCAGAAAACCTGCAAGAAAACTGCAGGTGACGCCGAAGAAGATACAGAAAATGATTGGTTTTGCTTGTTTTGCCTTGAATCCTATGGCAGTAGCAGATCAAATGAGAAGTGGGTTCAGTGCCTAGAATGCAAAGGCTGGTCTCACGAAGATTGCACTGGGGGCTAGCTGCAATACGTCTGTCATATTGATTTTCAGATTAGATTGAGATTTTTGATTAGCTTTCAAACGACTGATTTCATAATGATGCCATAATTACTTACAAAATATTTTATAGGTTCTTGTTATGTTAATGTTTCATGTTACTGTAATTCCTACAATTATGCCAAATGATATGTACTTTTATGCAAAAAAATAGTGTTTTTCGTTTATAATTCCTATAAAATTATTGTATCTTTCAAATATAGTCTAGATTTACAGCTGTCAAAACTTACCTTGGTACCTGTCACAACTTACCTCGGTGTTACGAGATTTGTGACAAAGGGAGTAGTTTAAGATTTTGTGGATTTTCTCAGAAACCTTATAACTTTTATTGATTCTGATGACTGTTTTCAAAAGAGTAAGAATTGAGCTACATTGAAGCAAAGTTCATCATCGTGGTATATTTTTTTATTAAGATATGTTCTTTTAAGTAAAAATTGTCATAACCTTCCTCGGTCTCCCCTACATTTAATTCCTATTGTCAAATTTGAAAAAAGTTAATTGAATTAAAATGAGAAGAATTGCCAAACTTAAGTGGCAGTGGGCAGGGTACATTGCTCGCAGAACGGATGGCCGTTGGGGTCGGAAGGTTCTGTAGTGGCGACCGCGTACTGGAAGACGGAGCGTTGGAAGGCCTCCCACAAGATGGACCGATGACCTGGTGAAGGCCGCAGGAATACGTTGGATGTGAGAAGCACAGAATAGGACGGAGTGGCGGTGCTTGTGGGAGGCCTATGTCCAGCAGTGGACGTCTTTCGGCTGAAATGATGAATTAAAATGCACCCGCCAACCTGACATCAGGGTGACGGATTACTTTAAAATGATGTTTGCTACGCATACAGACACGTACATTTATACTTATTTTAGTACAAAAACGTACATTTTACGTACATTTATATAGTTTATTTTTGATTTTTTTGGAAGTCATACACCCGCCATTCTGACGGATAATGGTATAGGACTACAGATGCCTACCTCGATTACTACGTATTTAACAAATTAGGCAAAGCAATTCTACAACGGTAAGGAAATTGAACCATAATATGGATTAACTCAGAACAACGTACATACTACTAACTACTATTTAATAACTAATAATACACGACATACAATGTCTTTTTACGCGTCTGTGAAGTTTAAATAAGTCTAGCCACAGGAGAAGGTAGATTTTAAATGGATGTGACAGTTTGGTGTGTCTGTGTATGTTAAACTCTGACAAATTCATTTCATACTGTAACCTATATATTTAAGGTAATTAACTCCGAAATGATCAAAAATTGGCAAAAGCCGTGTTGGTAGTAAAACTATACCATGAAGAGCTTGTCGCAGATGACATTAAAGGTCCGCGCGCTGTGCGCGCGGGCATACAAATGAGATTTCGTTTTTTTTTAGGACATCTCGTTGTTAACCTAAATAAAGTTATTACCACTTAAACGGACTTTTTCCCGGCGATTACTTAAAAATTAATTTAAGGACTCCAGCCAGGATACTACTTAAAAACTAAAGCGACTAAGACCTAAGGGCAACCCCAGGTGGGGTACGGATAGACGGCACGGGTACGGCCTCGGCTTAGGCAGTCACTGGTAGAGGGGGCAGCAAGGGACAAGCTGGATCGGGGTTCTGGATTGATTGTGATTTGATTTATTGTAATTTTTGTATATGGGTACAATGCCTGAAATAAAACACTATTTTATTTATTATTTAGGTTTTTTTTTAATTATTTAGGGACTAATTTAAGACTACAGAATAGAATAGAATAGAATTTTATTTTGCAAATATGGATAATACACAAGTTATTATGTTATGATACATTAAAGCTCAGCCATATTTTACCATGCGGCATGCAAACATTTACATTATTTATATAATTTTTCCTTACATTTTGAGAAACAGATCAATTGAAAAATATAACTATCATTCAATAGATCAGTTATAAATTATCATTAACAATACAAAAAAAAAATCATTACAAATACAATTATTAAAATTATAAATACAATTATTTTCATTATAAATACAATTATTATCAATAGAATTATTATCATCAATGCAATTATTATCATTATCAATACAATTATCCCCTTACAATTATCATTCAATAGATCAATTATTACGCACATATATTTTTCTCTGTTAGAAACTCAGTTACACTGTAGTAAGTTTTGTCTACCAAAAAATGTACGTACTCTTAAACAGTACTGTATTTAAATCTTTCCAACCACTTGGTAATTTATTGTAAATAATTGGGGCCATGCAATAAATACTGTTGCGCATCAGAGTTGTTTGACATGAGACTTGACATAGTTTGCTATTGTCACGCCTATTCCTTGGGAATACATCAGCTAGGCGTTCAAAACGACGTGGATTTTGTTTTACAAACAGAGCCACTTCGAAAATATAAATACAGGGGAGTGTCAAGATATTGTATTGTTTAAAATACGGTTTGCAACTGTCTGTAGTTTTAAGTTTAAACAATGATCGGAGACATCCTTTTTGGGCCTTAAATGCAGTGTCTTTATCAGTTGAGTTCCCCCAGAAAATGATGCCGTAGCGTACGTGAGATTCAACAATGCCGTAGTAGGCCGTAAGAAGGGTTTTGGTATCTACTATGGAGGATAATCTATATAAAACATACGCAGAAGAACTCAGTTTTTTACACATAATACCTATATGCGCTTTCCAATTTAAGTTGTAATCAATCTGTAATCCTAAAAATTCGGTATCTACTACTTCATTAATATTGTCACTTTTGTAATGTATGTGAAGATTAGTTACGCCAGGAGTACGCTGTCTAAATTGCATTATTTTAGTCTTACTGATATTTATATTTAAATTATTCATGTCCAGCCATTTAATTAGTGAGTCAAGAGAATTATTAATGTCATTTTCATATGTAATTGCGTTCTTACAAGGGATCGTTATCGTGCTGTCGTCTGCAAACATAGTTAAAGGTTGTTCAAGGGACATGGGCATGTCATTGACATATAATATGAAAAAAAACGGGCCCACAACAGTTCCTTGCACCGTATGAGATTTTACGTTCTCGTGATCTTATTATCTCTTCATGTTTATTAACTATATTAATACGGCTAACTTCGGTTATTTGTGTTCTATTTTCTAAATAAGATTTTATAAGCTCGAGCACGTTACCTCTAATGCCGTACGCTTCTAATTTAATAAGTAATGTATTATAATGGACATAATCAAACGCTTGTGTCATATCGCAGAATATTGCACATATGGGGGAACGTTTAACCATATTTCTAATAATAGTGTACAAAAACTCATAAATTGCCATATTAATGGTTCTGTGCTGTCTGAATCCTTTTTGTTCATCACAAAGAATATTTTTTTTTTCCACGTAATTATATAATTCTTTGTAGATGTATTTCTCAAATATCTTCGAAACAACCGGTATGAGTGAAATTGGTCTATAATTTTCCATTAACTCCTTACCTTCTTTCTTAAATAAAGGTTTAATTATGGATGTTTTCAAAGCGTCTGGATATATGCCCGCACAAATAATGAGGTTGAGTATGTGACTTAGATGCCCACATATTTCGGTTGACACTGCCTTCAGTACCTTAGTGGCGATTCCATCAAAACCTACACTGGCAGTATTTTTTAGAGACATTATTATTTTATACAAATCAAATCAAATTATTTTTATTTCATATAAAGCTACATGGGCACTTATGAAACGTCAGAAGCTAGGTGCACGGTTCCAAATAGTTGGTTCCTAGGTTCCTATGGAGAAGAGCCGGTAAGAAACTCTACGGTTACTCTTTTAAAAATAATTCGTTTTAACAATTGTTTTAAATTACAGTGTTAATAGGTATGGAAAGACGGTGTAGGCCTGTCAACAAGTACCAGGTACTGAACAAGAACATTCACAAAGTATAAAAGTATAAAATAATCTACATAAATAATATTATTTCATAAATAAGACATATTACATTATTTAAACCAAATGTCATTATTGCCATGATAACCAATATTAAAGAGTACATTAGAGAGACAACCAATATTAAATCGTTTGGTATGCTAGGTGGCATAAACATCGAATTATGTTTCATGGATGCCATGCATGTTTTCAGCTTACATTCAGCGTTAATTTTTGGATGTATTTTGTCAACGAAAAAATCATTAAAAGCACCAGCGATATCCGATGGTTTGTATAGAATTCGATTGCCAACTTTAAGTTTCTCAAGTCTTTGTTTAGGGATATTGTATTTTGTTTGATTAATTACTTGCCATGTAGTCTTAAATTTATTTTTTGATTGCTGTATTTTGTAATTATTTTGAGCTCTTTGTGTTAAATTCATAATTTTATTGTATAGTTTAGAATAAGTAGTGAATTTCTTTTTGTTTTCGTGACTAGGATTCAACCTGGATTGCCACAACAGTTCCTTTTTTTTCTACTGCTTAATTTAACGCCACGTGATAGCCATTTTGGTTTATTTATTATATTGATTTTTATTGCTTTATATGGAAAGCATAATTCTTAAAATAATTTAAATGTATTGATAAATTCGTTGTAAGCTACGTTGGGATCATCAGTAAGATAAATCTCCGAAAATTTGAGACTGTTTATACTATTTTTAAATTTTACTATGTTCTCGTTACTGTAATCCCTTCTAGTAATATACCAGGATTTTATACTGCATACATTGAGAACTGGGCATTGAAGCAGCTGTGCTGTATAATCTGATAACACAAACTCTAATACATCCGTTTTACAAGTCTTCTTAAAATTATGCGCAAAATTATCGATGCATGTCTTGCTGGCCATCCGAGTTGGTTGTTTAATAGCAAGTTTTAACTTGAAACTTAGTAGCAGATATTCTAGTGTATTTGAATTATTATTCTGTTTTAAAATATCTATCTTAAAATCACCCGTAATTACAATATTCTTGAAACGCCTGTTAGATATATCTTTGAGTAAATTTTCCAGTTTATTAAAACAATCATTTAAATTTCTAGCATTTGGTACGCTATAGATACATATGACTATTAATTTATAATTAATAAGCTCAACAGCGCAGCACTCAAAAACCCCTGGTGATGACAATTTTGATATTTGAGGTATTTCCCTGCATTGGTGACAATTATTTACAATAATACATGCTCCTCCTCTCTTCTTATCCTGTCTACTATAACATGCAGAAAAACTGTAATTTGGTAAACATAGTAGTTTTTCGTCACCTTTCACGCTGAAATGTTCGGTAATACATATTATATCCACATTTATATTAATATCTGATAGTTCATTTAAACACACTGTAAGAGCATTTGATTTATTTATTAAACCTGCAATATTTTGGTGTAAAATAATAATATAATTATTGGTGGAAAAACTGTTCCTTTAGTTCATATGTTGCGTCGAACGTATTGTTTTCTAAGATTTCCAGTTGAAGGTTGAATAGGTCCTCAAAAATAATTCCCATGGTGTAGTTTTTTAAGGCCCCCCACCTTGTGTAGGTAGAATGGTGAAAGCTTAAGTTCAAATTAGAGTCCATAACATTTTTTTTTTTTTTTTTTTTGTACTTTATTAGTAAGAACAGAATTCTTAGTAATTAATTACGATCTAGCCAAAAAGGCTAATAAGCAATTTAACTCTTACTTAATATGTTACGTAATAGATTATGTTAAAACTAAGAATAGTGTCCATTTGCACATTTATACAAGTCCGTAGCACTTTCTTAGAGTCTAATACAATTTTTAAGCACTATGTTCATGTGTTATATGTATAGCACAATATTGTTACTATTATTAACTCACTTTTTACACTACACTAATTCAAAAGGTTTAGTTTTTTTAGCCTTCGCACTAAGTCTGTGTTGTCTAGCAGCTGGATTGCTTCAACATTCACGTGTCGGTGAAGTCTGTGTTCGTGGGCTTCAGCAAATTTTTGGATAATGGTGGTAAAGAATTCCATTTTCAGGTCACGGTGAAGGTCGTCATTTCTTATGTACCAGGGTGCATTGACAGCATCCCTGAGTACTTTATTTTGGAATTGTTGGATTATTTTGACGTTGCTTTGTTTAGTACAGCCCCAAAGTTGGATACCATACGTCCATATTGGCATCAGAATATGCTTGTATAGGGTTATTTTATTATGTAATGATAGACAGGATTTCCTTCCGAGTAACATACATAACAGAGTGACATACTTTTATAACGTATATCGAGCTCCTGTCTTTTCTTTTTGCCATGAGCTTTCCAACGCAGTTTGGCGTCGAGAGTAATGCCAAGGTATTTGGCTGTATTAGCATAAGGCACTTGCTTGCCATTTATGTAGATTGGATGATAGTCCAAGTGTTTGTTTGTGAAGTCAATGTGAATTGATTTTGACTCATTCAGTTTGATCTTCCATTTTTGTGCCCAGTCATAAACTTTGTTCACAGCTAGTTGAACTTTTTCTACTGCTTCTCTGTGGCTTGATCCAGTAGCCATAATTGCAGTATCATCTGCAAAAGTCGCAATGGTGTTGTTTTCCAGTTCTGGGATGTCACATGTATATAACACGTACAAAATTGGGCCTAGGACACTTCCTTGAGGCACACCAGCTTTTATAGCTTTTAGCTCGGAATAAGCATTCTGCCGTATTCTAAACTTTCTGTTAGTTATATATGACTCTAGGATATCTGCAAATTCCGGCAGCATGCGTCTGAGCTTGAATGTTAGACCCTTATGCCAAACTTTGTCAAAAGCTTGCGCGACATCTAACAATACGGTGGCGCAAACGTCCTTATTTTCAAGCGTTTTTTCAATGATGTTAGTTAAATCAAAATCAAAATCAAAAGTCATTTATTCAAACTAGGCTGAGAGTCAGCACTTTTTGAACGTCAAAGTTACATAAGACAGCCCCCCCAAAACGCCCGCCCTTCGACACTTCCTAGTGCTTTAGCTGGGAAGAAGAAGTGGCGGAACAAACTCCCCAGCAGCACTGCTGTCCGTTAAGTTAGAAGAACTTGATTCTACACAATATTGTAGGTATAAGTTATTAATATAATAAAACAAAACATACATTATTCGCCATATATCAGCTAGCACACGCCATTATACCAACAAAACATTGAAAACTAAACTCAAGCTGAAATAAATAATTAAACAAAATCGTAAACAGAACTTAAAAACTTACTAAAGCCTCCAGGCATAAAGGGCGTGCCCGCTTACATATACAACGATGCAAATGATACATACACACAATAAATGAAATTAAAAGAAAATAAAAATAAATTAACAAAAGCAGTTAAATAAAAAAAATAAAAAAACAATTATATGAACTACCCATATAAACTGTCAGTGTGTGAGTTACAGTAATTACAGAATGTAAAACAGTGTCATAGAACAAAAAATAAATATTATCTACACAATTAAGTTAGCAACTAGTTTGATAAACTCTAAGACTGTCCTATGGAGCGAGACCAGCATGTTTCCAAGCGTTCTTATCTTGGATGTAGTCCTCTAATTTGTAATAAGCTCGTTTACAAAGTGTACTTATAATATGACTTTTAAACCTCCTTTCATTTAATTGCAATATATCAGAAGGTATTTAACACACATTTAACACAGTACCCCATAAAAGATGTATGTACTTTTGCTAATCTGAAAAATGGTTGATCTATCTTGTCTTTATTTCTAGTATTAAAATTATGTCTAGCGCTTATTTTATTAAAAAGATTTTTATTACATACATAATATTTTCGTAAATGAATTGGCAAGGTACCGTCAAAATATTAATCCTTTTAAATAGTTCCCTGAGGGATTCGCCGCGACATAGATTATAAATGGTTCTGATAGCTCGCTTTTGCAAAATAAAAATGGATTCAATGTCAGCAGCCCTACCCCACAGTAAAATGCCATACGACATAATGCTGTGGAAGTAGCTAAAATAGACCAAACGCGCGGTTTCTACATCTGTTAACTGTCTTATCTTTCTAACAGCATAAGCGGCCGAGCTTAACCGCCCCGCAAGAGATGTTATATGAGGTCCCCATTGTAATTTCTCGTCTAGCGTGATTCCTAGGAAAACCGTTTGATCAATAAATTCCAGTTTTTCCCCATTCAATAAGATGTCACATTCGCTACCTCTGACATTAGGCAATTGAAATCTAATGCACTTGGTTTTTTTTTATTAAGTACCAAATTATTAACCGTAAACCAGTCTTGGACCTGAAGAATGGAGTTATTGACGTCGTCAAGATTTTGAGACCGTCTGTCGATTTTAAATATCAATGATGTGTCATCTGCAAATAACACCATCTTCGGTTGGTTTGGAAGTAGATGGGGTAGATCATTAATGTATACTAAAAAGAGGAATGGACCCAATATCGAGCCTTGAGGAACGCCCATTGCCATTTCAGATCCCAATGAGTTTACGCCGTTTACTTGGACTTTGACCGTTCTATCCTTCAGGTATGATCTTATTAAGTCAAGAGCTGTATTTCTAATTCCATAGTGCTCTAGTTTCAGCAAAAGTGTCTCATGGTTTACGCAATCGAACGCCTTGGAAAGGTCACAAAAGATTCCAATGGCATCTTGTGCTTCTTCCCAGGCGTTAAAAATGTTCTTTATTAGGGTAACACCAGCGTCGGTGGTACAACGCCCTTTGGTGAAACCGAACTGGTGTTCATGAAAGATGGAGTTTTTATTAAAGTGACGTAACATTTGATTGAGCATTAACTTTTCAAACACCTTACTGAGAACTGGCAGAACTGACACTGGCCTATATGTATATATGGTTATTCTATGTACCTGGTCAATAGTTGAGTGTTTTTCCCTGAAGCCAAATTGATGATTTGGTATAAGGTCTTTATCTTCTATTAATGGTTTTAACCGTGTCAATAACAGTTTTTCGAATAGTTTTGATAACACCGGCAACAGAGAAATAGGTCTATATGATGATGCTTCATGGGGTGGTTTCCCAGGCTTCGCAATCATGATGACTTCAGCAACCTTCCATGACTCAGGTACATGTTTTAAAATAAATGCAGCATTGATAAGCTTGGTCAGCTTTACTATGGCTTTGCGCGGGAGGTGTTTTTGAATTTCACCTGTAATGAGGTCGTAACCCGGAGATTTTTTCGAGCTAATGTTATTTTGAATTTCTCTCATTACTTCGTTAGGAGTCACAAGCTTAATTCTTTTATTTTGTGCTAAATTTTCACTCTCAATTATTTCTGTGGAGCTTTCATTGGGTTGAAAAGTCTCTTCCATGTGTTGAGCAAATCTTAACGCTTTTTGGTCATTGCTTATGGCCCATTTTCCGTCGCTATCTCTGATGGGTGGTATTTGTATAATCGGCCTTTTTAGATTCCTTGTTGCTTTCCATTGGGAGTAATCCGTTGATTTGTCATTGGTTAGCTGCAGAAGGTTGGTATTCAGAGATTCATCCTCAAATTGTAGAATTTTCCTCTTTAATCGTTTAGTTAGGTTAATTAGTGTTGTTTTATCTCGCGGGCACCTTGTTTGCTGCCACTGTTTTCTTTGTTTCCTTTTCTCAGATACTAAATCCACAATTTCTCTAGGATAGATAAATCCCTTATTTTTACGTTTTAATTACGGTGTGTTGTTCCACGCACATTGTTGGATGTTAACAATAAATTTGTTTACTTCTGAGTCAAGCTGATCTTGCTTTTTATCGGAATTTTAAGGTCGATAATATTATATAGATCAAGGGCAAAACTTTCCCAATCTGTGAACTTATTAACCAGCGTTAAATGGCTTTCTTTGAGTAAGATTTTTTGACTAAGCATTAGTATAATTTGAGGAGTGGTCCGAGTTCATATGAAAACCTTCCTCCAGACTGACATAATTGGCAGATATTTTTTTGCATATGAAAAAATCTATAAGATCCGGTATTTTCTGTTGGTCCGTGGGCCAGTACGTTGGTTTACCTGTGCTCATGACTTCGGAATGTGTATCTTTAACTGCACTTAAGAGCTGAACCAGAACATATGAGTATTGATGCGTAATATTGTCCATATAAAGCATGTTGTTGAACATTTCCAAGTCTTGAGTTATATAAAATATTACATTTATTATTACATTTCTAGGTTGGCAAAGTAATAATAATGTTTGAGTTTTTAATGCCTTGTAATGCGTTTTTTTTTTGTTGTTTTAAAATCTTCCTCGCCTATCATTATTACACAGAAATCGTTCTTTGTGTAATTTCTGAGTTTTGTCTGTATTTCCCGTAGAAGGTGCATAATACCAACATTTGGTGTTAAGTAGTGACATATTTGATAATTGTCTAGAAAATAATTTTCTGCCAAAGTTAATATATTCTTGTTTGTTTTATTAGTACTTAATATACATAGGTTTTTTTTTTTGGATGGTAAATCATCAAATGACTTCTCCCGCTCTGCGCGAAGCGAGAGGGCATGTCAGACTTTTACTGACTAAAACCCACCCGTGTTCCTTCAGTTGCCCATGTGCCAGGGTCAGGGTCACGGGTTTTATTAGTACTTAATATACATAGGTTATTTTTCAATTTATTTTTGTTTACAATTTTATTTTGCGTTATCACTTGCTCATTTGTAGGTTGTGGCGCCATCTGTGGATTGGAATCTGTAATGATGGTTTTTTGTTCTTCATAGGTTTTGGTTACTTTTTCTTTGGCTGGTGATTCAGAATCAGTCTGTGTTTGTTTATTTATACGTCCTACTGGTCTTGGGTATTTATTCCCCTTTTTTTGGTGTGATGGTAGGAGATTGGATAGGACTAGTAACAATTTGTTTGTATAGTGAGTTTTTTCGAATTAGATTTTCATTCTCTTTCTTAAGGTTTTCAATTGCAAGGCTTAATGAGTCAAATTCCCCATTTGCGCTACTGAGTTGAATGGTGAGGTCGATATTTTTCTTTAATTGAGTGATTAAATCAATGTCATCGTCATCTGATATGTCTGGCATACTACATACAGTGCCATCTAGTGTGCGATTGACGAGGCTGTCATTAATGTTGATGTCGGAGTTTGAGTGCGTTCGTGCGCGTCTGACGGTTACCTACGTTATTGATTTCGTTCATAGTTGTGTATGTGGTACTGATCTATATCACTAGATGTCTATTACACCGTATGAAATGTTTTGACAGTAGATGACACCTTTGATGAATCAGACAACGAATTCAATCAAAATCAAAATCAAAAGTCATTTATTCAAACTAGGCTGAGAGTCAGCACTTTTTGAACGTCAAAGTTACATGAGACAGTCCCCCCAAAACGCCCGCCCTTCGACACTTCCTAGTGCTTTAGCTGGGAAGAAGAAGTGGCGCAAGAAGCTGTCTGTTAAGTTAGAAGAACTTGATTCTATACAGTATTGTGTAAGTTATTAATATTATAAAACAAAACATATATTATTCGCCATATGTCAGCTAGCACACGCCAATATACCAACAAAACATTGAAAACTAAACTCAAGCTGAAATAAATAATAAAACAAAATCGAAAACAGAACTTAAAACCTTAATAAAGCCTCCAGGCATAAAGGGCGTGCCCGCTTACATATACGATGCAAATGATACATATACACAATAAATGAAATGAAAAGAAAATAAAAATAAACTAACAAAAGCAGTTAAATAAAAACAAAAAAAAAAAAAAACAATTATATGAACTACCCATATAAACTTTTAGTAGGAAGACTAATTCTGGATTGAAAGAACATAAACATTGTCTTGAGTTGATCACAGCGACCAACTATTCTTATCGTTTAAGTAGTCGTTGATAGAATAGTATGCCTTTGAACAAAGGTTGGATTTTACTTTAGCTTTAAACTCATTAAACTGCAAATCTAGCAAAGTAGAGGGAAGCTTGTTATAAAAGGTAATACCAAGACCAACAAAAGAATTATGAACCTTATGAAGCCGGTGAAAGGGAGCACGTAGTTTATCCCTACTTCTAGTATTAATATTATGAATATCACTGTTTTTAGTGTACAGGTGTATATTTTGCCTAATATATAAGATGTTGGCGAAGATGAATTGTGATGCCACCGTAAGAATACCAATATCTTTAAAGAAATCTCTCAGAGAAACTCTCGCACCTAGTTGGTAAATCATCAATCAATATATTGCTAAGTAACGATTTTTACTTCAGTGAGCTTTTATTATTAGGTACTTGTTTTTACCTGTAGTTTTTGGTGTTATTTCTTCATGAACTCAGTTTTAACACGTTTCTTACGCCAGTGTCACTGATTTATTTGAGTTTTATACACTGCACATACCTACGTTGTTTATATTAGCAATTTACACTTAAGTTTTGCGGAACCAACGCTAATTAGCGTCAATAGTCACTTTTTGCACGCAATTACACTGGTTGTTCATTAATTAATGCACAATTACTATTTATTTACATTTTTCAAATACGGAAGAAAAAAAAAATACGTTTGACAATTTATAAGTACCCCCACCATCTCCGTACAGGCGCAGCATCGCGGGCTGGCTCTTGCAAGGGTCGGGAGGGACTATTTAGTCGGGGTCGCGACGACGGACCTCGGCCCGTTTAAGTTGTAAACATCTTATTTCAGATTAACAACGAGATGTCTAACAAAAAAAAAAAAACGGACCTCGGCGGCGAGGTCGGTATGACGATTTGTATGTGTGTGTTTTTCGAACTGTACTGGTTACCTTTCTGCTCTTTTGGAGGAGGGAAGTAGGGTCGTCAGGATCGGAGAGTACGTGCCGCGGATGGCGGACTTTACTAATGTTGAAGGGGATGTATCTAGCTGCCGCGACAACCAGAGGGTTGCGGTGGGTTGCGGCTCTCTCGAAGAAACGCTTCGAACTGCGTTTCATGAACTGGTGGATAGTCGGGATTTTTAGATCTAAATGGAGGTTAATTTTCCGAACGTATCAAGGCGAAAAACGACAAATCTTGAGATTTATCATATTTAATGTTTATTTCCCGCAAGAAATCAGGTCCTTGAAACCACAATGAATGCTGGCTTAGTTCTGCAGGGAGCATGCCCCTAGATGCGCAGTCAGCGGGGTTTTGTTTTGTAGGAACGTGCGACCATTGCCATGGATCCAACGAGGTAAGTATCTCTGACACCCGATTCGCGACAAATACCTTCCATTTATTCGGCCATTATTATTAAGCCAAGCCAGCACAATGCTGGAATCAGTCCAAGCTCGCACGTTCTGTTTTTCTATATGTAATACCTTTGCTACTTCTAACAAGTCTTTTCAACAATACTGCTCCGCATAACTCTAGTCGCGGAATCGACACTTGTTTTATCGGTGCGACCTTGGTTTTGGCAGTAACTAACGAAATCTGAATGTTGCCCGTCGAATCAATCACTCGGAGATAAATGACCGCAGCATATGCCGATTTTGAGGCATCGCAGAAGCCGTGCAATTCTACTCTGACGTTGCTAGAGTTAGTACATACCCACCTGGGTATCGCAATCTTTTTCAACTCACCTAGACTACTGCGGTAAGTATACCATTCATTTTTTATTTCCGATGGGATTTCCTCATCCCATGGGATCCCAGAAATCCATAATTTTTGAATTTGCATTTTGGCTATTACAATCACAGGAGCTACCCATCCTAAAGGGTCAAATAATCTTGCGATTTCCGATAATACCTTTCTTTTTGTTACAGGTTCCTGCAATGGCGACAACTTGACGGAGTACTGGAAGGCGTCCCTGCTTCTGTTCCAGGTAAGTCCCAGTGTTTTTATTATCGCATCCTGCTTAATGTCGATCTCTTTACCTACCCTTTCTGGTCCTTTACACTTTTCACCAATTATTTGTTCCAGTAATTCATCGCTGTTGCTCGACCACTTCTGTAAACTGAATCCTGCTTTAGCCAGTAACTCTTCCATTTGACTGTAAATTTGTATGCCTTCTTCAATAGTGTCACAACCGGTCAGCAGATCATCCATATAATAATCGTTGAGGACTCTTTCAGCCGCCAGTGGGTACTTTGCTCCTTCATCATAAGCCACCTGCTGCATCGGTCGAACCGCTAAGAACGGCGCAGAAGACGTCCCGAAGGTAACGGTAAGTAGCTTATAATCTTTAATATCCGAGTCCTGGTGGTCTCTCCACACAATGCGTTGAAAGTCAGTGTGTTCATCAGCCACGCGCACCATTCGATACATTTTAATTATGTCCGATATTAGGCAAATACGGTGAGTTCGCCACCGAATTAATAGATGACGCATATCGGGTTGCAGCCCAGGGCCGATCATTAAATCATCGTTAAGAGAAACCCCATTACTTCCCTTGCAGGAAGCGTCAAAGACGACTCGGACCTTTGTGGTGTCCTTGTCGTCTCTAACAACCGCGTGATGAGGTAAGTAGACCGCATGTTTATTTTCTATATCCGCTTCGGCTAGTGGCTTCATGTGACCTAGTAGTAAATATTCTTGCATTACCTCGGCGTATTTTGCTTTAAGCTCGACATTTTTATCAAGTTTAGCTTCCAGGGCGTGAAACCGCTTTAAAGCTATGGATCTTGAACCGCCATATTTGCAGCCTGGATCTTCGCTACGGAATGGTAAGTTTACTATGTAACGGCCCTTTACATCTCTGACCGTCGTAGCTTTAAACAGCTCTTCGCATTTTATTTCTTCATTTGTCATTTTCTGTTGACTAGATAGCTCTTGATCTGTTTCCAGTTCCCAAAATTGTTTTCAAATCAAATCAAATCAAAATATTTTTATTTCATATAAACCTACATGGGCACTTATGAAACGTCAGAAGCTAGGTGCACGGTTCCAAATAGTTGGTTCCTATGGAGAAGAGCCGGCAAGAAACTCCACGGTTACTCTTTCAAAAATAATTCGTTTTTACAATTGTTTCAAATTACAGTGTTAATAGTATGGGAGGACGGTGTAGGCCTATCAACAAGTACCAGGTACTGAATAAGATAGAAAATTGTCTACAGTCTACAAGGCCTACAACGTTCTCACATTCACAAAGTATAAAATAATCTACATAAATAATATTATTTCATAAATAAGACATATTACACTATTTAAACCAAATGTCATTATTGCCATGACAACTAATATTAAAGAGTACAATGTACAATTGTAGGTATACAATTTCAAAAATGAGTAAATGTGAAAGAATGTAAAAACTGAAAAACTTGAATACAAAATGTACATCGTCACTCGGGAGCAGTTAATAGACACAGGTCATCCTGTAATGAAGTTTTAGTAAGTCCTCTTCTTTTTGCACTTGACAATGTAATGACAGTACACCTTCCGTTTGAGAAACGGACGAATCTACAACTCCAGATAAAATCCAACCTAAAGCTGTAGACTGAGCAATAAGCGAACCTGTAGGACTATGCATCAATCCTTCATTCATAATCTGACTATACATCTCAGCTCCTAATAAAAGGTCTATTTTATTAAGTTGATGATACGTCGGGTCTGCGAGATCAATCCCTCCTAATTCTGACCATTCCAATACATCAAATTTCCTCGTTGGAAGAAGAGTAGTGATTGAGGACAGAACATGAGCCTTAAAGGTGAATGTGCAATGCGGATTGACTCTAGATCGAATTTTCATGTATACTATTGATTTAGAAAGTAATTCTTGATCTCCCCCTAGACCAGAAATCTTACTTCCCAACGAAATCTTTTTTAATTTCAGGTCCTGAACCGTGCTTTCTGTGACAAAGTTTGCCTGCGAGCCTTGGTCCAGTAACGCTCTTAAAACGTGAAGATTACCAAATTTCGACTCTGCTTTGACTAGCGCCGTCGCGTCGCTAGCAAAACCTGCTTACAAATTTTCCCTGTCGAAAAACAGCTAACTACCGACGTTTGGTTTTCGGTTTTTTCAGCAGAACCCCCTGCCTTAGGAGACTCCGGCTCCTGCTGCGGAGCGCTCTTGCCTGCTTCCCTGTTTGATTTGACATCAGTGGTCTCAGGCGTATCTGAGTTCTTTGGGTGTAATAGTGTGTGGTGACGACGATGGCATAATTTACATTTGGTACTATTGCGCCAAACCCTCGCTGTATGATTATTGCCCAAGCAGTTGAAGCATAGATTTTTTGTAGTGACGAAATCGCGACGTTTGTCCACTAATTCACGAGAAAATTTCTTACAGCCACTTAACCTATGCGTATCTTCAGAACAAAACGAACAGACAACTTCTGATACATACAATGTAATGATTTTAATTTGGAATTATTATTGCCGTTAGTTCTGTTTGCTGAAGGTTTATTATCAATAAATTCTAGGGCCCTGTATCTATTTGTTAGGAAATCTTTGAATTGCTGGTAAGTTGGCAAGTCATCGGAACTGTTGCTATTACTAAATTCGAACTCCCATTGCTTTCTCGATTCTAAGTCCAATTTTAAAGTTAAAATATGAATAATCATTATATCCCAATTTGCTACATCTATTCCGAGGTTTGCCAACCCACTTAAGCAGTCATTGGTAGTGTCCACTAATTCCTTTAAATGATATGCTGATTCCGCAGTAATATTTTTCTGACTAAGAAGTCGCCTTATTATGTTGTGAGATAGATACCGTTTATTATTATACCTACCTTTTAATAACGACCAACACCTTTCATAGTTGTCGTCTGCTATAGGTATTTGCCTAATTAATTGTTCGGCTTCACCGGTCAAGTAACTCTTCAAATAATGAATTTTTTGTACATTACTCAATTGTGAATTACTATGCACTAATGACATAAACAAATCTCGGAAACAAACCCATTCTTCATACTTTCCAGAGAATCTAGGGATAGCTATTTTTGGTAGTTGAACAGTCTGACATTTTGTTTCGTCTTTCGGAGACTCGGCGCATACATTTTCATCTTTAGAATCTTTACAAAATAACAACAAAACAGATTTCAATTCTGTTTTATATTCTAAATAACATTCTTCAGCTTCGTCATACATATCGTCTTTTAAATATTCATGACCAATTCATTGAGAACCAAATTTTTCGATTAAAGTTTTGTGGGTACTTGTAAATACATCCCATAATTTTTCTAATGCTTCTAATCTCACTTTAACGTAAACATCCGTGATCCTTTCGTTAGGAGACTTTTTAAAGTTACGTCTAGCCTTTACAATATTATTCAAATTGTCACTTTGAAGTAACAGTTTGGACTCCATCTTAAAATAACTAACAATAAGGCGAGAGAAAAAAAAACGAGGTATTCCTCGAAGCGCTACCATTTTGAGGCGCACATAATGAGGCGCTCCTTTTATATTCCTCGGAGCGCACCTTTTAGTAGCACTCCCGATAGCAATTCTAAATATTAAAATTTTATTCCTTGAAGCGCACCTATGATTAACTTTCGAATAGAGATAGGACTAACTGAAACTATCGATAATAAGTGAAACACGTTATTTTATACAATTTGCAAAAACTCTATACTCCTTGACCATAGATTGGTTAAAAAAAAAGTGACCCTGGTTAGTATGGACAAAGACAACTGTATCAGTCAGTACGTACTTTAATCTCTGGCGATGCGGCGCGCGCGGCGCGGGAGCACTGCACACATAAGCCGCAGCCTCGCCTCCCCATTGTATCCTAGATAGTCGCGTTCACAGAGTTCACACGAATCCAGCCGAGCATTTCCGGAACTTGTTTACTTAAAATTGTATAGTTTTGTTTTGTTGTGTTTAACTCAAAAGTTGCGCGAATGTGTCATGTAATTTCAAGTGAAGCTATGAACTGAAGAAAGTTTATTTAAGAAAGTTTGTGCAAAAAAGCAGAAGCGCCAAGAAATAAAACTTTCTTGCCGCTTCTGCTTTGTACATATTTAATTAGCGCGTTTCTATTACTTGGTCCAGCAATTGGTTTATTGGTTTTTAGTTTTAAGTAAACAAGTTCCGGAAATGCTCGGCTGGATTCGTGTGAAATCGGTGAACGCGACTGTCTAGGATACAATGGGGAGGCGGGGGCTGCGGCTTATGTGTGCAGTGCACCCGCGCCGCATCGCCAGAGATTACAGTACGTACTGACTGATACAGTTGTCTTCGTCCATACTAACCAGGATCACTTTTTTTTTAAAACCAATTTATGGTCAAGGACTATAGAGTTTTTGCAAATTGTATAAAATAATGTGTTTCACTTATTATCGATAGTTTCAGTTAGTATCCTATCTCTATTCGAAAGTTAATTATAGGTGCGCTTCAAGGAATAAAATTTTAATATTTTGAATTGCTATCGGGAGCGCTACTAAAAGGTGCGCTCCGAGGAATAAAAAAGGAGCGCCTCATTAGTTGCGCCTCAAAATGGTAGCGCTTCGAGGAATACCTCAAAAAAACAATACGAAATGAAAAAACAAGTACAAGATTAATGATCGATGTTTAACTGTTAAGTAAACTGGCTAATTTATGTAAAGAAACACAAATGACTTTGTCCAAACCCAATAAACAACGTAAATTAAACACAATATTTTTGTTAATTATATAAAAGTTAAAGTTTCTGGAATCGTTTCTTAAAGTTTGCAGATTATGACGCCGATGACAATTAACGTTGCAGTGTCACTGTCACTTTGAAAGACAGGCTGTGTCACTGTCAACGTCACAATGAGCGAAAGTCCGTGTCACTTTTGGAAATGACAGCTATCACTATTTGACAGTGACAGTAAATGTCACCTTGACAGTCACTAATAAAATAGTTCAGTACTCACGGTTCTTTCACTTCACTTTGGTTCACTCACTCACTCACGATTGCACCAACCTCGTGACGTCACTCCACGTGGTCACCCTCGATTCTTCAGGTGGCTTCCGGGTCCAGGTCCTGACAGCGCCAGCGGCTGTCTCGAAGTCCAAGGCAGGATTCACCACCAAACCCTGGCTCCTAATTGATGCTGCAGCAGCTCCTCACGAGCTGGTCTGCTTCCACGGAAGATTTGAAAGCAATATTATTATTTGGAACGGCGATATAAAATCGCCACGGCGGCGGCGGCGCTGGCGCGGCGGTGGCACCTTTCTCTAGTGTATCAAATGGAGCAAGCCATTTACTAGATATGTACACTTACCGTAAGCAGCTTTATTTGTGGGAAATTAAAAACAAGAAAGTGTTAAGTATTTATCTTTAAAGCTTTTAATTGAAAAAGTATTTCCGTATGTATAAGTGTTATTATTGATAAAAGTGGGTGTCATAGATCTTTCACTTAAAGCTATGCACAGTTTTATTTAAGAGGCTGGTAGAGATCTCTTCGCTCATTCAAACCATGCAACCATTCCCTAAATCATTCGTTTTCTGTGTTATGATTAAAATATATACATTTCTATAGGTAGTTATGTTCTAACATTTGACTGAAAGCTAAAGCTCAATATATTATGACTTACATACTGTGCGTGTGTACGTACGTGTTTTACAAACCAATAAATAATTTTATGTAACACTTTTGTGTGCGACTGTTTCAAAAAACTAAATTTTGTACTACAAATTTAAGAAGGTTGGCACAAAGTACTGTGCGACCGCTTTTGAGTCATTCGTATTTTTTCGGTTAATCGTGAAATTTCTTTTGCTATGGTTTTCTTCGTATATTCGTGTAGTTTCAGGAATTTTACAGCAGAAACTTTAAGGATAAGCAATTGAATAAAGTTACTAATTATTTGTCGAATCATAATTACCGTCACTTAATAATAACTCATGTATTGGAATATTACATTTTAGCGTAGCCAGATTTTAATTAAAATGGAATAGCTCTCTGAGGAGTTGGAATAGAAACATCTTATTTCGCATGATGCTTTGAATTCAGAAAAGGTACAAACCACCATACTTGGTAAGTTTCTAGGGTTTCTCATTAAAGCGCAAGGATCGATATTAGGATTTTCGAAAATCAATTTCTTATTTTCCATCGGTGTCGATTATAGAAAAAATAAAATTGCACAGCATAAGCACAAATTAAGACCCACCATAGTAAAAAAAATCGTAGTTGTATGTTTATCGTAGTCGTATTTTTTGGGCACAATTAGGCACAAATGTGATCTATCAAAGCAGCTAGTTTGTACTCAGCTGCAACCATCGGTTAAAAAACATGCCACTGGGGTAACGTTACTCCAGCGGAATCTGTTTTTCGTGAGTATCTTTGGATCGGCTGGACGCACTAATTCTAAATTTCGGGCACATTTACACGAGATGGGGTACTAATTATCTGTCAAACCGAAATCCTGAAAAGCGACAACATTCCGCTGGCGTAACGCACACGCTTTCTTCACTTTTGGGCTCATTAAAGCCGCATCTGATGCATCTAATTGAAATATGGGGTAACGCGCCCAAAACGAACCTCACGGACCTACAGATCGCACAAAATAAAATTATTATTCCTCTACGATTACCTTACTACACCTTCAATTAAAATTTACAGAGAACCGAAACTCATGAACATTATACAACTCCTTGCACATTCTACCAGCATACTTATAAGAAAATTCTACACCAAGTTTATTCACATACAAATACACTTCACAAAAATACATTAGGTATGTACTCTAAAACCATGAACGACTATGTGTCTGACTTTTCCAATAGAACTCACATGATCGCTGCAATGCTCCATGAATGTTCGTTAAAGTTTAGTGAACTTCTGGAGACGTGACTTTGGTTTAATATTTGTTGGCGCGTGCAGGGCGAGCGACGCTACGCGTGCTGCTACTGCGCGTGGTCAGGCGTGGACAACTGGTGCCTCAAGCGCCACCTCAACACGCACCTGAAGCCGTTCGCGTGCGCGCTGTGCGAGTACAAGGCGGCGCGCGCCGAGCGCCTCGCCACGCACGTGCACAAGGTGCACAACAAGAAGGCGTGCGCCAAGTGCCCCTTCCTCGCCGACGACCAGCACCAGCTGGCGCACCATCTGCGCGACGCACAGTCAGTACCTCCCCGCCCTATGACTCACCGCGCGACGCAGGTCAGAGCCGGCACGATCTAACACAAAATCCGATTCCCCGCAGCCACATCGAAAGCCGCAACCTGAAGGTGCCCGCGGGCGTAGCACGCGCGGGCGGTGTTGGCGGCTCGTTCGGGCAGAGCGCTGCGCCCGCGCCGGACACGCTGCCGGCCGGCGCGGCGCCGGGCAGTGCGGGGCGGCGGCGGGAGGTGCGCGCGGCTGGCGCGGCGCGGCTCTTTGGCTACCTGGAGGCGTCGGACGGCTCGGGCGACGAGTACGAGCCGCCGGCCATGGCGGCCGAGTTCGCGCCGACCGCGGCGTCCGGCGCGCCGCACTATGCGCGCGACAAGGAGAACGCGGCCCCGCTGCACCACGGCATGCACCATGACCACTGCCTGCGCTACTAGCCCGCGCCGGCGCTGCACGCGGCTGCCGGCGCCTCCACACGGCCGCCCACTGCTAGTCGAGACGGCGCCGGTGCGGACGACGAGTCTTGGCTCAGACGATTACTTACAGCCTAATTATAAAGACTTCCCATTACATTAAAGGTGATTAGGACCCTCACAGAAAAACATATATGTCGCGCTTACTTTCACATTTAGTTTGTTGACTGCCATAGTCAACAGGCTAAACATGGATAAGCATAAAATATTATTGCCATTTACATTGTCTTAACAAAATTCACAGTAATGGTCATCATCATCATCATCATTATTACAGCCGACGTCCACTGCTGGACATAGGCCTCCCCCAAGCTCCGCCACTTTGACCGATTTTGTGCTTCCCGCATCCAGCGGATTCCTGCAGCCTTCACAAGGTCATCGGTCCACCTTTTTGGAGGCCGTCCAACTCTACATCTTCCGGTACGCGATCGCCACTCCAGAACCTTTCGGCCCCATCAGCCATCTGTTCTGCGAGCAATGTGCCCTGCCCACTGCCACTTCAGTTTAGCAATTCTTCGGGCTATGTCGGTTACCTTGGTTCTCCTACGGATCTCTTGATTTCTAATTCGATCGCGTAGGGAAATTCCAAGCATAGCCCTCTCCATCGCCCTTTGGGTGACTTTCAGCTTTCTAATAAGGCCCATTGTGAGCAACCACGTTTCAGTTCCATAGGTCATCACTGGCAACACACACTGGTCAAAGACTTTTGTCTTGAGACACTGCGGTAAGTGGGGCAAGAAGATATTGCGTAGCTTCCCGAACGCTGCCCAGCCGAGTCGGATTCGACGATTGACCTCTTTCTCGAAATTGGACCTACCTAACTGGACAGTCTGTCCTAGTTACACATATTCGTCCACAACTTCGAGTGAAGCGCCTCCGATCTTCATTGGAGTGGGTATCACATGAGCATTGGACATGACCTTTGTCCTGTTCATGTTCATCTTGAGACCCACTCTTTCAGAAGCTCTACTGAGGTCATCGAGCAATGAACAATAATGATCACTACGCACAATTTTATTAGGCATAAATGTTTTGCCATAAATACTGTTGGCATAATAAATTAAATAAAATTTAGTAAAGCACTAGCTATTGCACGCGACTTCGTCCGTGTTAAATTTCTTGCTCCGCCGACCCACCCCATCGCATCGAAACGCCTGCCCGTGCGAGATCTTCGTATGTTTTTCTTTTTGGTCGGCTCCTATGGGTCTTAGCGTGATGTTATATGTATGGTATATGCCCTTCCTCGATAAATGGGCTATCCAACACTAAACGTTGTTCCTGAGATTAGTACGATCAACCGAACCAACCCTTCAGCTTTATAAAATTAGTAAAGATAATGTTATAAACGCATAATGATAATTTTATTATAATTATAAAAACTTTTTACAAAAAAATAACAACCGACTTCCTTAAAAAAACACTACAAAGTCCAACATAACTACATTGAATTCGGTGTCTTATGATCTGTATTTAAGGTTTTTTTTCCACCGATTTCCGAAATGAAAGTTATTTTTGACTTTGTAGTGATTTTTTTTTTAAGAAAGTCGGTTGTTATTTTTTTGTAAATGTTTTTATTTTTAACTTTTTAGTCATGGTAGATCCCCCGCACTAATCTAATCGCGTCATTCGTTCATTTGTCGCGCAAATACTTAATGCAAATTTAAGACTTATATGGTTTTCACATGGATCCCATTGTTCGAATGGAACCAACACAAAGTGAAAAATAACTTTAATTTCTGCAGTCGGTGTCTTAGGATTTGTATTTAAGGTTTTTGCCACCGACTTCCGAATTTTTACTTTTTTAGTTATGGTAGATACCCCGCACTAATCTAATCGCGTTATTCGTTCATTTGTCGCACAAATACTTAATGCAATTTTAAGACTTAAATGGTTTTCACATGGATCCCATTGTTCGAATGGAACCAATACAAAGTGAAAAATAACTTTAATTTCTGCAGTCGGTGTCTTAGGATTTGTATTTAAGGTTTTTGCCACCGACTTCCGAAATTAAAGTTATTTTTCTCTTTGTAGTGAGTTTAAGTTTTTATTTTTAAATTTTTAGTTTGGGTATCTACCCCGCACTAATTCCAAGCAAACAATGCGTATTTATGCGATAGCAGAAATCGTGGTTGATTTGCTGTCATTTTTTAAAGAGTTCCGATGTCTGTCTCTGGAACTCATCATCAGATCTATATGAAATTTATATGGGACCATTTTGCAATAAACCCCTTTTGAACAAAAAAAGAATTTTGCAAATCCGTCTATATATGACGGAGTTATGGCCGAACATACGTTTAAAAAAAATTATAAACATCCGAATTGAGAACCTCCTTCTTTTTGAAGTCGGTTAAAAATAAACTAAATGCTAACAAATCAATTTATGGGTTGTGAAAATTGGTCGCATTTTTCGCGCAAGACACGCTTCTGATTGTGTACCTCACACAGGTGCGAGCCCGCAGCGCCGCGCCGCTCCGGCACCGCCTCGCGCCGCGTGCTGCCGCTACGTCAACACTTGTTTGCCATAGAGAAGAAATTGGCGTTTTTGATCAAATTATTAGCTAACTGTTAAATGTAAATTTATGCTTGTTCGATGATAATATGTACAAAATATTAATAAACTTACGAATCCCACCGGATACATGATTTTGTGTTTGAGCCACCGCGCACCGGTACAATCTCACTGCGACAACGGAGGTGAAGTGAGCTGTCATTTCACCTGGTAACGATTTTACAAAAGATATCAAAATCAAATCAAACTTTCCACAGATCTCCTCCAAAGATCTTGCAGGAACATCACGTCACGACAGCGGGACGTGTCAAACGTGATAGGCCGGAGTGCGGTCTGAGGAATCTGTCGCTAATTTATCCATACCATGCCGCGAGTGTGTTCGTTACAGGCGGAACTGGAATTATGGTACACCGGGTAGTTATCCTCAAAACAATTATCTTTATAATAGTCTCATTGGCCTGATGAGTCCACGCATAAATGTCGACAATGTCTTTGTTAAAGTATCAAAATAAATAATTTAAAAAAATATTCAATTGACTAATGCACAATCACACACCTTCCTCATTCCAAACCATTCCTCCAATTCCATTCATTAATTTGCTTTCGGGTTCAGTCAATCCCGACACAACTCACTCAAGTACTCAAGGAGCAAATGCGCGTGCGATCCTCTGCCGGCTATAAAACATAAATTAACCATGTTCTAACAAAACCTACCTACAAAGGCTTTCAACAATTCTGTGTGAGTGTTAAGTGTCAAATCAGGGACGTCCCTGGACTGTGTATTGGAGTGGTGCCACCGAAAAGCCGTCGACTGTGAAGACCAGTGAGTACCTTTCCTTCAATCCCAGTTTTCCAAGTGATTGTGCATGACTAAAGGCTCGCCTATGGCCACAGTTCCATCGAAGGGTTTTTTTATTCATCATTAACCATAACAGTCTTCAAAATACAAATAAATCTGGTAAGGCAGTAGGGACCAACCTACAACAGTCCTTTCACACTTGCTCTAAATCATTTTGCACCGCTGTCAAATACACAGTGGTCTTTATTCTTTTTGCAATACGTTTGTCGGTGGAGCGTGCTTGGGTTGCTATACCTTACTGCTCAGATATCCACCCGGTATCGTGAGCCGCACCATAATACTAAGAACCCATACCTCATACGGGTTTCTAGTTCAAAGCAAGACAAGATAGAGAAACCTACCACGGTCATATTGTTTCCGTGTAGCGCTTAGCCTTCTCAATGGCGGTCGGCTTCTGTTAAGTGTTCCGTTCCGTATGTACCTACTCACTGGCGAATTGGCAGTCTTAGGAGCTAAGCTAAGTTAGTTTAGCTTAGCTCGCATAGCTGACGCAGTTTTCCATACATATCGCATAGTTTGCGGTCTGCACACAAGTATGGAAAACTGCGTCAGCTATGCGAGCTAAGCTAAATTAACTTAGCTTAGCTCTCGGTCTGCAACCCACCTTAGGCCCGGGCGGCGGCGCCCACTATCGGTGGGCATTTTTTTTTTTTTTTTTGGATGGGAAATCATCAAATGACTTCTCCCGCTCTGGGCGGAGTGGGAGGGCGTGTCAGACTTTTACTGACTAAAACCCACCCGTGTTCCTTCAGTTGCCCATGTGCCAGAGTCACGGTATCTCTTTCGAACAATCTCGTGACCCTGGCAGATCGGTGGGCATCGGTGCGGCTCGGTAAAACTCGGGCGCCTTACGGCGGCTTCGGGCGGCTTGTGGCGCCTCAGAGCTGCGTCGGCGTCGGGCGACTTCGGGCTGCCTCGGCAGCCGTAAGCATGGCTAAGGACGTCGAGGCTGTCTTCGGGTAGCTCGGGTGGCATTTTCGAGACAGACGTCGCAGAACAGTCATTTCGATCACCGCACGCGCCTTCATTATCGTATCGTATCAGTTTGTTTTGAAACGATTCTGAGGCTACCCAAAATCAGCTACGGCGTCCGTAGCCATGCTTACAGCTGCCGAGGCAGCCCGAAGTCACCCGACGCAGCTCTGAGGCGCCCGAAGCCGCCCGAGCTGTACCGAGCCGCACCGATGCCCACCGATAGTGGGCGCCGGGCCTTAGCCGATAAACGCCGTGTAGTACCAGCTGCCCCTTTCTCAGCTTCCGTAATTTAGGTACATTTATGAATGCTTTCTGGTCAACTTTTATGGAAGAGATTTTAGATACAGAAATTTAGTTATGTCGTGAAAAAAAAAACAGGTCTTTATGTGACTAGTCATTATTGCTAACTTTGTCGGTTTATACATTTTCGGTATTGGTACTACAGACAATAGGATTGCATCTGACGCCTCTAATCCCCGCGACCGCTCGAATAGCTAGCGAATGATCGAGCGATTTCAGCCATCCATAACCAGTCTGTAATTTTAGCCATCCATAACCAGCCAGTAATTTTAGCCATCCATAACCAGCGAGTAATTTTAGCCATCCATAACCAGCGAGTAATTTTAGCCATCCATAACCAGCGAGTAATTTTAGCCATCCATAACCAGCGAGTAATTTTAGCCATCCATAACCAGCGAGTAATTTTAGCCATCCATAACCAGCGAGTAATTTTAGCCATCCATAACCAGCGAGTAATTTTAGCCATCCATAACCAGCGAGTAATTTTAGCCATCCATAACCAGCGAGTAATTTTAGCCATCCATAACCAGCGAGTAATTTTAGCCATCCATAACCAGCGAGTAATTTTAGCCATCCATAACCAGCGAGTAATTTTAGCCATCCATAACCAGCGAGTAATTTTAGCCATCCATAACCAGCGAGTAATTTTGCCACTGCTAGGACAGGCCTCCTCTGGGATATAATCTACCATGCGGGCCCAGTGCGCGTTGGTCGAATTTTTGTTCTACGACATGCCGGTTTTATCACGGTGTTTTTCTTCACGGTGTTGAGAGCAATGGTGATAAAATCATGTACACAGTGTAAAGTGTTCCACCGAGACGACCTGCAAATCGTTGTTATTTTGTGTGTTGTGTTTTGGGTCGTTTCTTATCAGTGATCAGTGTATTTTTTGCCACGATTGGCTACCCCTTATATCTACCTACCCTACTGGGTATTAGAGCCAATCCGCCACTGGGTACACTCGCGTCATTTAATATGGACAGGACATCCTGTCACTGTTATTTACGTAGTGTTTAATACCAGATGGGTATTTGAGGAAGGTTGACCTGAAGGTACACTAGCGAGAATTGTAAATAAAACCACTGTGTACTGATCTGATTTGGTACCCTTAACCCTGGTAGCTGATTTAATAAAAAAAAACATTTAGCTTATACATATACTAATCGCGGTAACGAAACCATAGCGAGTTTTAAATCGACTACAACGCCATCTATCGAGCAAGCAGGAAGCTTTATAAATAATTGAGTCGTAAACATACCGCCCACCAAGGATGTTACAGACGGAACGTCCTTCTAAACTTAAATAAGGTGGCACTACGGAAGTAAGTTGAACCAAACATATGTATTACATGAGAAAATAATTTGAACTAAAATCGACAAGCTATGGTTCATATATGTATATAATTGTAACTATAATACTCAATTTTAATGGCTAACAAAAATGTTACAATAACTTAGAGCTAAACATTAATTATTCTAGGTTGTAAAAAGATGTACTTCAAACTATAAAATTGTAAAAAGTGTAAAGAAACTTAAAACATGTGTATTAATTGATTTTTCACAGTTGATTTAAAGTTTAAAAGCATAAAAAGGGTTGTATAAATTGATTCTAACAGAATAAAGGTGTAAATTCGTTGTAAAAATCATGATTTAAATAAAATATTTAAACAATAAATACAATACACTTTCTTATTTGACTACTGGTAAAATACATATTTTTGATGTTAGCCTTTTGATTGTTGAGGATTTGGTGCGTAACGTGACGACACGGGTGATGTTATCATCACCAGGGTGTTTTTGTACAATCCTACCCATCCACCAACGACTTGGCGGCAAGTCGTCTTCCTTGACTAACACAATGTCTCCAATTTTTGGCTCATCAACTTGGGAAGACCATTTATAGCGATTCATCAAAGTAACGAGATACTCATGAGACCAACGTCTCCAAAGCGACTGAAGCATTCGTTGAACGAATTGCCAGCGGGATAAATAATTAATATTTGAATCTTCGTACTTGTTATCTAGTACATTCAATAAGGACTAACCAATTAGAAAATGTCCAGGTGTTAATGGTAACGGTTCACCAGGATCATCAACCTTAACTGTGCTCATAGGTCGCGAGTTCAAGCACGCTTCTACCTGACTGAGGAGTGTCGTCAATTCTTCAAATGTGAGAGTCGCTTCCCCGATCACTCGTTTCAAATGGAACTTTGTGGACTTCACTCCTGCCTCCCAAAGTCCGCCAAAGTTAGGACTGTGAGGAGGAATGAAGTGCCACTCCGTACCATTCGCTTCGAGATGCTCGGCTATGGATGACTGGATGGCTGTCAACTGTTGCAACTCCCTGCAGGCACCTACAAACGTGGTGCCATTGCCACTCCACAGTTTGGCACAATGACCTCGTCTCGAGACAAAACGTCTAAACGCCGCTAAAAATGCTGGAGTGCTCATATCACTCACTGCTTCTAAATGCAGTGCACGAGTGACCATGCATACAAACAGGCATATATAGCCTTTATATGAACGGTGGCCACGACCTATCGATGTCCTCACATTGATTGGACCAGCATAGTCAACCCCACTATGTAAAAATGGTTGAGCTGGGGTGCACCGAACAGCTGGTAGTGAACCCATAAATTGATTTTCAATATTGGCTCTTTGCCTGGCACATGTCACACACTTGATGACATGGTGTTTGACCGCATTTCTGACCCCTAAAATCCAGTAAGCTGTCCTCAAGTAATTTATCATGAGCTGAGGGCCGCCGTGTAGGGTTTTATTGTGTGCGTCAGCTATGATTAGCCGAGTTAGATGACTAGAGTGAGGCAGGACTATCGGGTGTTGTGTCTGTTCGCTTAGCTCTGATTTCTCCAGTCTACCTCTAACTCTCATAATGTCCTTATCATCTAAGTAGGGGCAGAGTGACCTTAATGAACTGGTTTTAGATTTTAGATAGCCTTTGTCCTTTAGTTCCTTATATTCTGTTGTAAATAGTTTCTTCTGTGTTTTCCTAATACACCATTCGAGTGCAGCATCTATTTCTGTTTTTTGTAAGTATCCTTTTCTGTATACTTTGTTCTCCTTTAAAAATCTTCGGCAGTATGCGACAATCCTAACCAATCTTCGTAACTGAGAAAATTGATCGAAAAACGGATCGTTTGGAATGATCGCTACATGTGCCTTTGCTGACTCTTCTAAATCTGTACTGCAATAATTATTTGCCCTATTATAATATATATTTTTATTTTATTTTATTTTATTATGTTAGGGTGGCTTACAGCTAACAATACAGAATTAGTAGTGATGTAATCCACGATAAGCCATTTACAAGCCTCCACGTTTATATATATCGTTTATTTATAAAAAGGGGCACATTTACAAAGTAACTTAAAAATTAAAATAGGGCACAGTTGCTCATTTGCCTGAACTAGGTTGAACCTGTGCTTCAGGCTGGTAATTGCATAAATACTTAATTTAATAAATTAACAATGAGTATAAAGTAAAAACTAAATTAAAATTAAGAAAGTAATAGTAAAATAGCATATAATATTACTCGTTCTATTTGCAGACAACAAGTAGATCTTCTGTCTGTGCATAATCGATGGTTAGTAAATATTTAAGTAAAATTTGTTTACAGCTAAACTTATTTAATTTAAAGATACTTAGTTTTCTATTTAACCTATTGTACAGGAAAGGGCCTAAGAATGTAAAATATCTTTCTACAAAAACATGTTTTGAGTTTGCATTAGATGTGCATACTATATCATTCCGCCTTTTGTTAGTATTGTCAGCAGTGTAGGTAAGCGTGGTGTGCTGTTTTAATACTAAGTGCATTATGAAAAGTTGGCGCACAGTCAGCACGTTGCAGGATTTATATAGCAAATCTGTGGGCAAGAAAAATGGATGGAAGTTTGCTACCTTTAAAATTGCTCTCTGAGCTCTTTCAAGAGGAAGCAGATTAGTTTTTGGTGCGCCACCCCATGATGTGATGCAGTACTGAATTATTGATTGACATAGGGCCAGATAAACTTGTGTGATTAGTTTTGAATCGGCGAATGTACGTAATTTTTTTAAAACATATTAGGTTGGGGAAAAAGTCTTTTCGCATTATAGTATGTATGAACTTGTAATAAAATCTCTTTGGCTATACTATTTGTATCTGGCTGGTTTTGGTATCATTGAAAGTTTAAATTTTAAAGAACATAATTCCAAATTCAAATTAGGAAAATGTGTGATTTTCATTTGTATTTCGTACCGTCAAGATGAGTGAATCTAATGAAGAAATTCTATGCATTTTAAAATTTTACTACAAAAAAGGTAAAAATGCAACGCAGCCGCGAAAAAAAATTGCGATGTTTATGGACCTAGTGTAGTGTCTGTGAGAGTAGCACAAATTTGGTTTAAGCGTTTTCAATCCGGAAATTTTGATGTCAAAGATGCACGTCGCTCTGGTCGCCCTATTACGGATAAAATGGATGCCATTTTTGAAAAAGTGGAGCAAGATCTGCATACCAGTAGTTACGACGTAGCTGAAGAACTGGAAATTGACCACAAAACAGTTTTGGCGCATTTGAAAAAAACTGGGTACACAAAAAAGCTCACTGAAGAACCGTGTACTCATTTGTGATTCTTTATTACGACGTAATGAAACCGAACCATTTTTGAAGAAGCTGATAACTGGTGATGAAAAGTGGATCACGTATGACAAGAACGTGCGAAAAAGGTCGTGGTCAAAGGCCGGTCAGGCTTCACAGACTGTGGTGAAACCCGGGGTAACTCGCAACAAGGTGATGCTGTGTGTGCGGTGGGGTTCATCATCATCATCATTTCGGCCGTAATACGTCCACTGCTGGACTTAGGCCTCCCCCGCTTGGCAGGCGGGTTGGCGATCGCAGTATGGTGGTAAAATGCATAGATAACGCTGCTCCCCATTCTCTAGTAAGTCCCTTAGTCGCCTTTTACGACACCCACAGGAAGAAATGGGGTGGTGTTATTCTTTACGTCCGGCACCACACGTGCGTGGGGCACGTGGGGTTGGAAGGGCATTATTCATTATGAGCTGTTATCACCAGGCACGACCATCGATTCTGAACTCTACTGCGAACAACTGATGAGATTAAAGCAAGAAGTTGAGAGAAAGCGGCCGGAATTAATCAACAGAAGGGGTGTGGTTTTTCATCATGATAACGCTAGACCTCACACATCTTTAGCCACCCAACAAAAATTAAGAGAGTTTGGTTGGTTGATTAAGGTGTTAATGCATCCGCCGTATAGTCCTGACCTTGCACCTTCAGATTTCCACCTGTTTCGGTCTCTTCAGAATTCTTTAGGCAGTGTCAGGTTAACATCACGAGAGGACTGCCAAAACCACTTGTCGCGGTATTTTGACCAAAAGTCCCAAAATTTCTATAGCAATGGGATCATGTCCCTACCTACAAGATGGCAAAAAGTTATCGAACAAAATGGTACCTACATACTTTAGTTAAATGTAAATAAACTTTACTAAAAAATGTTTTGAATTTTCTTAAAAAATGCGAAGAAACTTTTTCCCCAACCTATTATATTAATTTGCGCACTCTTTTAACTAGACTTTCGATATGTATTCTAAAAGACAGAGTGTCGTCTATTATTACGCCAAGGTATTTTATGTTGCTCGTTTTGAGGATAAAAGGACAGTTACATTTGTTGACTGAACGGTTACCACATTGATGGGCATATAGAAGCGGGTTAGCAAACTTAAGTTGGGGCTTGCGCATGGAGAAGTGAATATATTTTGTTTTCTCAGCATTTAATGTTAGTAAATTTCTTTGAAGCCATTTAGTCACAGTATTAAAACCTAGTTGTGCTTATGCTCTTTTCATCCTGGCAAAGAAAGTTAATTTACAGACAGTACTTATAGCATACCATGGCATTGTTTTCTCAGTATTGAGTTTTGGCATAATATTTTGGGGCAACTGTTCTGAAAGAGAAACTATATTTAGAACTCAAAAAAGATGTATAATATGTATGGTAGGCCTAAACACTACTGATAGCTGTAACCCTGTCTTTAAATCATTAAAAATCTTGACTTTCCCGTGCCTATATATACTTGAAGTAGCAGTGTTTGTCAAACTTAATTTGAAATTGTTTCCTGCGATAGTAGACACGAGAAAACGAACCGCTCAACTTAGATCCCAATACAAAACCATGTTGCGTACAAGTAAATACAAAACAGCACTAGCAAGGAGAAGTATTTTAGGCATGGGTCCGGTTATATACAATAAAATTCCTGATAGCATTAAGAATGAAAATTTGCAGAACTTTAAAAGAAAATTAAAGATTTTTTTAATAGAAAAATGCTACTATTCAATCACTGAATATTTGAATGACACGCTGTTATAAAATTTCTGACATTTCTTATTTTACAATTATTATATTATCTTCCATATTGACATTTTAATTTATAACATCGTTCAAATCCCTTGACATTTTTTAGAAAAGTGCGGACATTTATTTTTTATTTTCATTATTTTAATTTTTTTTCTCATTACACATAATTTATGTAATTGACATTGTTCAGTGTGATTGAAAATTCTTAATGCGATCTTATTAATGTACTTGTTTAATTGTAGTTCATGTGTCTAAATTAATTTCATGTTTAATTATATTGCATGTATGACTACTTTTGTACGCCCTAGAGGCAAAACATAGCGCCCTCAATGTTTACCAAATAATAACTAATAATGTACCTATGTTTTACAATAAATAAATGAATTGAATTGATTTGAATTGCGATTTCGAAGAGTTCGGTACTGGTTTTAGCGCTAAAAATTAACGCCGTGTCGTCTGCATATGATATAATTTTGCCGTCTCTAATATTAAGGTTACACAGGTCATTAATATAAATCAGGAAGAGTGTTGAGGCCAGGATACTTCCCTGAAGAACACCGAAACCCGTACATTTCTGCTCATCGCTCAAGGTTGTATCTATTGTAACGCATTGGTATCGGTCATGTAAATAGTCAGCGAATAGTTTTAGTGGCGTTCCCCTTAATCCTATATTATGTAATTTAACCAGAAGAACAGAAACAGACACTGTGTCAAAGGCCTTGGCTAAATCAAGGAAGACACCCAGGGTCTGGTTCCCTTTGTCAAGTTCTTTTGAAATGTAATCGGTCAAACTATGTACCGCATCGGCTGTAGATAATTTAGCTCTAAAACCAAATTGCGCAGGGGATAAGAAGTTATTGTGTTCGAGATAGTTCACAAGTCTACTGTTTATAATTTTCTCTAATATTTTTGATATTGAAGGGAGTAATGATATTGGCCTGTAATTATTAACTACATCCTTATTTCCAGATTTAAACACAGGGATTACAACTGCCTTCTTTAGACATCTAGGGAAAATTCCATTGGAAAGACAGATTCGAAATATGTGCGTTAGTGGAGGTACCAAAATATGCTTATAAAGTTTTAGAATCTTGTTGCTTATATTATCCCATCCAACAGCACAGTCTTCTTTTAGGTCAGAAATAATTCGGGTTATCTCATCTTCGTCGGTGTCGAGCATAGCAAAAGATTTCAGGCTACATATTTTGCTTAATTTTTGGAAAGGTTGGGCACAACAAACGAACTAAAATTATTAACAAACACAAACTCATTTAAACACCAATTATATAAATGGCTGAATGGACACAACTTTTATGATATTAAAGATTTTTTTAACTTCAAAATATAATTATGTTGTACATGTATTAATAAAAATGTAAATAACTATTATTGTATTAGGTAATCTGCGACATTGTTTAATTCATATTTAAATCGTGAATGTGTAATTATTTTGCATGCAGTTAATACCTACAATTTTTGTATCGCTAAACATGTGGACATTATATAAAAACCAAACTGTAACAACTTTATACCATGTTTAAAGCAAATAAAGACTTATCTTATCTTATCTTATCTTATCACAATAATGTTTAGGAATCTGTTCGGCAAGAGTTTTCCCAACATTGACAAAAAAGTTATTAACGTTGTTAGCTGACAAGAGTTGCGAACGATTAGTAAGCAGTAAACTCGAATTTGATTCATACCGCTTTGACATATTGGTGACGTTTTTAATATGTTTCCAAAGTTGCTTGCTATTGTTACCTGCTTTGCTCAATTCATTTTTATCGTAATTATTTTTTAAATTCTTAAGCAGATTGTTGCAGAAATTCCTGTATCTTTTATAGGTGGTTTGAATTATAAGATTATCAGGATATCTTTTTGTTCTCTGATGGAGTTTATCTCTGTGTCTTATACACGAATTAGTCCAGGCGTAATCCAGTGGTGTTACGTAAAATTGCTTGTTGGACATGTTTTATTAAGTACGATAAAGCCAAATTAGCGTCAGCAGTATTGTAAACTAAGCAAAAATCGAGGTTGGATAAGTCATATTCAAGTTTATTTGTGTTTAATTTGCTTTTGGTCAGGGGACGATTTAGCTTAGGCAGCGTTAAATTTATCGAAAGTAGGACAGCGTGATGGTCAGTAATTGTTGCGTTAGTAACAAGCGTAATATATGATAAGCTGGATTTGATCATCATATGATCGAGACAGGAACCGCTTTAATGAGTAGGCAATGTGTGAGCAGGGAGAAAACCATGGTATGAGCAGATATTAAGGTAATTTTGGGTCCCTGCATCGCAGTTTTCGGCGCCAATATTTATATTTAAATCACCTGTTAATATCACATTCCTAAAGGAGCTTAGCGTTTTAAAAATCTGGTTTAAGGAGTTGAGAAAGATATCCATATTTCTAGCGGAAGGAGACCTATACATAGCGATTATCGCTGTAGTTGCACCGATTTTGATGAGCAAGTAATTACTTATACAGTCCGGTAGAGTAGGTTCCTCGACTGTGACCTTTAAACATTCTTTAGCAAAAACGACTACACCATAATTTTGATTGCGGTTTATTGTGGTATGCCAACGATCTCTAATAAAGAACTAGATACACAATCAGCGGCAAAAAATGGCCTCACCAAATGAGCACCCACTTGAACATTTGGGTGCGCTTTTGATTTAGTAGCATTCGAACGCTACGACGGTAAACATGTCTCCGTGCTCGAAGAAAATTGTAAAAATCACACATCTAGGACGCTAAAACAGGATGGGAGTTTAATTTTTTCGATAAGTATTAATATTATCATTATATAATTGTTATCACTGTATTAAAAATACTGATATTTTGTCAAGAAAGCATCGAAAAAACATTTTTTTAAATTAAGTCGTAATAAACAGCAAGAGATATAAACCATCTCACTTGTAAAGACTCTCACTAAACCTATTAGTCCTACTATCGCATGCCCACTTAAATTGTTCGAGTTACGTGCGTTGACTCTGTTCCGTTTGTAGAGACGCTATTGTTTTAAAAGAAAATATTAAATAATATTGTTTTTTATTTAATGCGAGAGTTTTGCTGTATCTTTCAATACTAAAGCAACATTTTTATAGATTTAATTTAGATCAAGTGTATGTAATAAAATTGAAGACGTGAGTTTTATTAGCTTTCTTCGAGATCTTTTGAGGTGTGGAGAATGGATATCAGTTATAGCACGTCAAAGATCCGAAGAATTTTCCAAGCCGACCCAAGGAAGCGTTGTATGTTTGAAGCATTGCAACTACGAATGGTATCAGAAGGTATCATTTTATTTCAAGGAAATTAAGAGCGTTTATTAAGAAAGTGGACAACATCGGAAATAGCTGTCAAATATTTCGCTGTTTTGATTAATTCGGCAATATTATTGTATGGAAATAAGAAATATGGCTAACTAGTGACCTAAAATATGAAACATAAAATTCAATAATAATATCGTAACACGGAATTTTTATTTTTAAATGTAAAAAAAGTATTTGGAAACTTTCCAAATTCCTTATTACACCTAAAACGGTTACAACATCAAATTCAGTGTTATAAAAATTGCAATTCATTATTAATATTTTAATTACTAGTTGGCAAAATTTCATATTTCCATACACTATTGCCTAATTAATCAAAACAGATAAATATTTGACCGCTAATTGCAACGTTACTTGTAAGTTTAATAGTTTATAATAACAAAAAAAAAGGAAAATGAAGAATAAATAAATGTGGTGCCCTATCCAAAAAAAATAATTATAATCATTACACATATATACTACAGAATATAATAAAAACATGCTTTAATATGTACACTTTTTTTTTAAATACATTAAATTATAAAAGGCCATTTATTATTGCAGTTTAAAGAAAAAATATTGGACACTCCACTCATTCCTTGTCCTAGCGGACAGCCTGGATCGTATGACTGTATTGTTATTAATTGGCACTTTTTAATTCGAACTTTAAGACGTCTAAGGTTAAATTTCTTTTGTTGTATGTTGACCAGTGAGTATCGGTCGTAAAAATTTATTGCTTTTTGTACATAACTTTGTGAAATAAACTTTAAACATTGCGAATAAGGTTGAATTTACATGAATATATATTTATTTCAACTAGCATTACAATAACACAATTCGATGACAGTTTTGAGAGAACTTTTGCTTGGGACTGTGTATCTAGTTCTTTATTAGTGATCGATGTGGTATGCAATAAGTTATACCCAGGTATTGCTGGGAGGTTATCTAAGCGGTTAGCTAGCCAACACTCAGTTAGTACAATTATATCACAATCAAAATTAAGTCTATGCAGGAAAATTTTAAAGCTATCTATGTTCTTAAAAATACTACGAATGTTTTGGGTTAGTATAGTTAGTGACTTTTGATGATCGGAGAGATATTGTCTGCAATCCTCCACGTCACATGTTTTTGAAACTGTTACAAATGAGTTATCTATATCGGTAAATAAGTTATTATCCATACTAAAACTAAAGGAAATAACAATGAAAATTACGTCTAAAATATAAAGAAGGGTGTGGCGCTCTTAGGCCTCATTTACGGAGACGCGGGGCGTTGCGCGGCACGTGCGGCGTGGCGTCGCGCGGTGCGTCGGGCGTTTTTGCTGTTTACGGAGAGGCGGTACGCGAAGCGGCACGCGTCATTGCACGCGTAAACACAAACATATGGCAATATACGATGTTGTTCATAGAGACGCGAGGCGGGCAGAGTGGCGGTGCCCGCCGCGTCGCCCGCCACGTTGCCCGCCGCGTCGCCCGCGGCGACTTTTTAAGCGTGTAGCGGCGCACGCGGTGGGCATCGCTGCGGCGTACGCGCGGTACTCAATAAAACAAACTATTTCGATATTGTTTACTATATAATCAAAAGTTGTAGTAGACATCCGTGTATAGCCATGAAAAACATCATAACCACTTTCTCTTATTGACCTATAAAGAATTGCATATTCCCCAAACTTCTCGTGTTCCGTTACTGTAAACTGGGCTAATTCTTATTCGTTTAACATAAAATTTTCTGCTAAAAAAAGTCGATGATAATGTACTCCATTGTGACGGTAAATGCGTCTGCGTTGTGCGATTTCCAAAAAAAGACAGGCAGAAGGTTCCGCCGCGGGTACCGCTTCATCGAGAATTGCAGATGCGGGCGCCGCCGCGATGAACGCCGCTTGCAACGCGGCGTTGCCCGCCGCGGACGACGCCGCAAAAAACGCGTAATTTCAAACAAACGCGTGTAAAATCGCCTCTCCATAAACGCACTCGTACAACGCTATGTTTGAATTCAGTGCGGGCCGCGCCGCCCATCGCCACGCGCGACGCGCCGCGTCTCCGTAAATGAGGCCTAACGCTACGTCCTGCGTGAGCGAACTACGCTACGTCCTACGTAGGCGGTTCAAAGCGAACGCGATTATGAAGCGGTGACACGCGAATTCAACGCGATGCGGTGCGACGCGGCGGCTATGTCCTACGTGCACGCGAATCGTCTCGCACAGCCGCCACTGACGCCGCCGTTCAGTGGGCACTGTGCATTTGTCATAGACGGATGGAAACAAATATTATTGGACAATTCATATGTTAAATATCAAATACTCAAGAAGTATGAACGGCAAAGAAGTGGGACTAATATTGTATACTTAGGTCCCAGTTAATTTGGCCCAATCCTCCCATTCGCGGTATGATAATAATCGGTTGTGATATTTTTTATTCCTTTTATCCTATAATATAGGACGTTCTTGGATAGCATTAATTAAAATTTCTATAAATCCGAAATTATAACCAAAAAAAAAATACGACGGCACCGCATCCAGTTCGCGCGGAAATATCAAGCCAACTGATCGCGTTCGCTTCGTTTCGCGCCGCTCCGCACCGCACGCATGTGCGTAGGACACTTCAATAGGTTTCGACTGTTTGTTGTTTTCGCGCCGCGCCGCGCCGCTTCGCGTTCGCGTCTAGATCGCTCACGCAGGACGTCGCGCTAGACGCGAACGTTAAGCGGCGCGGCGCGACGCGAAAACAACAAACAGTCGAAACCTATTGAAGTGTCCTACGTGACCAAACGCACATGCGTGCGGTGCGGAGCGGCGCGAAACGAAGCGAACGCGATCAGTTGGCTTGATATTTTCGCGCGAACTGGATGCGGTGCCGTCGTATTTTTTTTTGGTTATAATTTCGGATTTATACAAATTTTAATTAATGCTATCCAAGAACGTCCTATATTATAGGATAAAAGGAATAAAAAATATCACAACCGGTTATTATCATACCGCGAATGGGAGGAATGCGCCAAATTAACTGGGACCTAAGTATACAATATTAGTCGCACTTCTTCGCCGTTCATACTTCTTGAGTATTTGATATTTAAGATATAAATTTTCCAATAATATTTGTTTCCATCCGTCCATGACAAATCCACAGTGCCCACTGAACGGCGGCGTCAGTGGCGGCTGTGTGAGACGATTCGCGTGCACGTAGGACATAGCCGCCGCGTCGCACCGCATCGCGTTGAATTTGCGTGTCACCGCTTCATAATCGCGTTCGCTTTGAACCGCCTACGTAGGACGTAGCGTTAGTGTACGGCCTGAGTGCACGCTCGACTCGGGCGTCCAGCGGGGCGGGGCGTGCAGCGTTCAAGTTAAACACATGCAAACACTCGCGAGTGTCCTGAGTGCGGCCGAGCGGCGCGGGCGGGGGAGCGTTTTTGTTTGCGGTGAGTGGAGCGTCGAGCGTGGCGGCGCGTGCAACTTCAAACCAGTTTGTGTTTGTAGCGGTGGCGGGAGCGTGCGCGCCATGTCGTTCGAAGACATTATAATCGAAATTCAACTTAAACCAGAATTATGGTCAACATCACATGCCCTTTATAAAAATAGAACAATTAAACAAAAAGGGTGGAAGGCATTAGCAGTAAAACTAGAAATTGAAGTATTTTAACCACACATTTTCTTCTCAATACTTATAAATAATATCGTACGACCCCAACGCCATGATGAAAAATGTGACCGGCTTACACGAACGCTGAGCGTGGACTGGCGTGCACTGAGGCCACTCAGTGGACGCTCTTTCGCCGCTTGCACGCAACGCTGAACGCCCCGCTCGACGCTTTTTCACTCGGGCCGTACACTTAGAGTGTGATGCTGTTCCCCATAGCTGGATGCCATAGGTCAGGTACGCTAAATAGTGCAAAATATGTGGTAGAAATTCTTAGTGAGCATGTCAGCCCATAATTAATTAATATGTGTGAAAATTCAATATGCTTCATGACAACGACAGGCCACATACAGTCAATGAGTATTTTCAGGTCGTTGGCATCAATCGCATAGACTGTCTAGAGTATAGTTTCATTTATACCGCTAGCTCCATTTAGAGAAGAGTAATTTTAGTTATTTTATTTATTCACTAGCTTTTGCCCGCGGCTTCGCCCGCGTGGATGTCGGAAATTAATGCAAGAGGACGTACTACCGCGATAAGAATGTGTTATTCCAGGTTATATAGGTAATATAGACTCTGTGTGCTATTTTCGATTCAGATCCATTCAGCCATTTTTGCTTGATTGAGAAACAAACACCTAATCATACATTTTTTCACATTTATAATATTATTAGTAGTAGTAGGATTATAATTCATATTACTTAGGATTCATAGTTTATGAGAACATCATGTGTGTTGGTGTTTTTAAAATAAGAGTACCTAATAGTATTCAGAGTAAGAAGACTGCGACATAGGGCTTGGTTTAGTTGAGTATAAGTCTTCCTGGTTTTCCTTTACGCTCCTATTTTACCTATACAGACACTCAATCATTTACCAGACACCGAACATAATTATAGGAATAGTACTTTTGCCAGTGGCTTAGCCCGTAGGTATAGCTGTCGGAAAATATCAACCGGGAACCTACTACCGGGATAAAGTAGGTATCCTATCTGTTACGTATCCATGATATATCTTTGTGCCAAATTCGATCTAAATCCGTTTGGCCGTCTTTGCATCATTGAGAAACAAACATCCAAAAATCTAAACATCTAAGCCATTTCGCGGTCTCTTACGTGGAATAATACTATTAGGTTTATTTTGAGTATAATGAACTCACATGATATTCGCAATTACTATGAAGCCAAAGTAATATGAATTACAATCCTACTTATCCTGTACGACCGGCCAGCTGCTCTGCGCCCGCTTTTTAAATCTGTAATATCTTCTAAGAAATTCACTTAAATTACATACTGTAAAGGGCCATATTGATCTATATTAAATGCACAATGTATTTAAGGTACTTAATTGGATAAGGATTAATGCTGTATTGCTTAAAATCGCTTCGTAAGTAAGCCCTTATTTCTCGTAAAAAGTAAAAGATGAAAAATGGTTATTGTGGGTTATCCCTAAGAGAAAGACATATACCATTGCGAGATTTTTGTAGGCCTTTTTAAGGTGTATAATACTGTAGTACATTATTTTGATCTATTTCGTAGGATACAGCCAGGGTTTTTCGAATTTTGAGACGTATGTCAGCGTAGTTTTCGAAGACAGTTATTTTTTTCTAAAATAAACGAATCTTTCTAAAATAAAAGTAGCCTAAGTTACTCCTTGTTACATCAGCTATCTGCCAGTGAAAGTCCCGTCAAAATCGGTCCAGCCATTTCAGAGATTAGCCGGAACAAACAGACAGACAGACAGACAAAAATTGTAAAAAATGTTGTTTTGGTATATGTACCGTGTATACATGCATATATACACTTAGTAAAAAGTGGTTATCTTAATATTAAAAACAGACACTCCAATTTTATTTATTTGTATAGATTGTATAGATGTATATAGATTAAAATTGTATGCACAAGGAAAAAAATAGGCGAACTTAATACCTCAAGCGTTTTTTCCCAATCAACTTTCCAGGAAAAAAAAATCTACATTCACGGAGTGTATGGGACACTCCGTGAATGTAGATTTTTTTTTCTGCTTTTCTCGGACGACGGTTCGATCGCCACCACAACGACACTACATTTTAAGGTTAGTAAAGAACACGTTTAGTGTGTAATACTGGTTTATTGAGTACGAGGTTATCATAAGGTATAGTTACAAAACATTCGACAGAGTACAATATAATGGGCCGCGGATGAACGTCGCAGCAGCCGTCACCGAGTCTGACACAGTGACGTCTCCGCCGTCACAACTGTTACTTATCTACTTGAGAAGATATCACTCACAGCGGTTGTGATATATATGTCCTGTTTCAAGGACGGAACAAAGCACAATAAGTGCTCCGAACGAGTTAAATACTCGAAATGATAGCATGACGCCGCGCGAGGACTCGACACTACATGCACCTACAATAATTAGCCTCATTCGACGGCATAAAATTACTCAAAAAATACGTACCTACTTACTAGCTAAATCTACAGCACGTCCATAAGCTAGGTGAAAGCACTGACGGCCACAACCGAGTTCTTCCGCGGCACGTATAAAAAATAATGACATAGTTTAAGATTATATTCTTACAAAAGTATCGCGCACTCGCTCAGCCCCACACGCGCGGGCCTCTAGCATACATCGTGTGTTCCGTCACTCTGCAGACCAGCACGGCCAGCGGGTGGAACCAATCTCATCTTGCAGCAAGCATGACGACTTAACATCCTTGAAACGAGATTCATCAGAGAAATTCTCCTGCCAGGGCGTCAACACAACGAACCGAACTGAACAGGGACTTCGGAGCGAGCCGCACGGCGACTAGCAAGCGGGGTCGGGGTCGGGCGGCCCAGCGGCGTCGGGCGGCGCGGCCGGGCCGGGCGCGCGCGCGTGCTGCGGGTGCGGCGTAGGCCGGCGCAGCAGCGCGGGCTTGGCGGCCAGCGCCGGCTTCAGCGAGCCGCCCGTCAGCGTCAGCTCCGCGAACTTGGCGGCCACGCGGGCTGTGTTGCGCGCCGGTACCGGGCTGCCGTGCGCCGGCGCCGGGCTACCGGGCGCTGGCACCGGGCTGCCGGTCGGGCTGCCGGTCGGGCTGCCGGTGGGGCTGACGGTGCGGCTGCCGGGCGCGGGCGCCGGCGCCGGCTCGGGCGGCTCGTCGGGCCGGCGCGGCCGCTTGCGCAGCGTGTCGCGGTTGTGCACGAAGGTGTCGGCGGCGTCGGCGGGCGCTCGCGCGGGCAGGTCCAGCACCAGGTCGGGCGTGCTGTCGGCCAGGCGCCTGCAAGGGGGACGCGGTGAGTGGCCCGGCGCGTGCTACCTGCAGGACGCGTGCTACCTGCAGGACGCGTGCTACCTGCAGGACGCGTGCTACCTGCAGGACGCGTGCTACCTGCAGGACGCGTGCTACCTGCAGGACGCGTGCTACCTGCAGGACGCGTGCTACCTGCAGGACGCGTGCTACCTGCAGGACGCGTGCTACCTGCAGGACGCGTGCTACCTGCAGGACGCGTGCTACCTGCAGGACGCGTGCTACCTGCAGGACGCGTGCTACCTGCAGGACGCGTGCTACCTGCAGGACGCGTGCTACCTGCAGGACGCGTGCTACCTGCAGGACGCGTGCTACCTGCAGGACGCGTGCTACCTGCAGGACGCGTGCTACCTGCAGGACGCGTGCTACCTGCAGGACGCGTGTTTCTTACCTGCAGGGCGCGGACGTAGAGGGTGCGGCGTCTCCCGCCTGTTCCGTCGCAGGGATCTCCACCTGCACATCGACATCTTCAATCTCTTCGTTACATAGTATTTCGTAACTTTAGTGTTTAGAGAATAATTTCAATCTACATTATTCCAGCAGGCTTAGCATGACGTTTTCTATTTCTACGAAGAATAGACACAGATAAAAAACAGTCCTTAATGCCTATCGTGGGTATGTTTCATCAGTACTTCGTTACGGCCTAGTGATATGGGGTAATTCAGTGGATGTGGAAAGGGCATTCATAGTACAAAAAAAATGTATTAGAGCCATGAGTGGAGCAGAATATCTTGACCATTGCAGGCCATTATGTAGGGATTTAAAAATGTCCCACTTCCATGTTTGTATATTTTTGAAGTTTGTATTTGTAAAAAAATACTCTCATTTATTTCAATTAAATGAACAATTCTCCGAAAGGCTGAACAAAAAAAAATGCCGGGAAATTTGTCGTCCCTGCTCAGAGATTAGTAGAAATGCTAGTTGCATGACAATTAAAATTTATAATAAATTACCACCCGCCCTGAGAATGTTACCAATTAATAAGTTTAAATTTAAAATGTTTGATTTTCTCTTAGACATTTGTTTTTATTCCGTAAATGAATTTTTAAATTATACTTTTTAATATATCGTTATTAATGACATTAGTACCTTTACATTATTATGAATTTTTGGAGATTGTAGTTTTAATTTTGACATTATGATTTATATTTTCGACAATACTTTGACATTATAAATAATGCATGTACCTATTTTATTATTTAACTAGCTGATCCAGCGAACTTCGTATCGCCTCAGGTTCAATAAACGTTGAAATAAACCTACCAAGTTTGACAACCTGGTACGTGGTGGTGATCTGGTAAGAGTTTTCTAGCTGACACTCATATGTTTGGTTAGCTCCTACCAAGTTATGATAACCTGGTACTTCAACGGCATAAAGCGTTATCTAGCTGACACTCCTTTGTTTGGTAAGCTCCTGCAAAGTTATGGTAACCTGGTACGTCGTCGGCATAAAGCGTTTTCTACCTGACACATACTCAGAGGGTACGTAATACACTATCAGTAGAAATCCTTTTAATTTTGGCAGTTCCACAAAATTCATGACATCGTTTGCGTTGCTAAGGACAGGCAATTATTTCGACCATGTGAAAGAAAAGTAAGATTTTAATCTGCCGAAAAATTGTGAACGGTTCGATTATAATCTCGCTAGTCAGATCGAAATCTAACGGTATTTACAATTAGACGGTGACATATATAAATATAGTTATCTACAAAATTATGATGAGAAGAACAAGCTATCTTCTCCTATTTTACATAATGCTTCTGGGACTCAACTATGATGACACCGAAAAACGATTTCACACTATGACTTAACGTATACCAAATGCTATCAAATAAATTATCACTCACACTCACACACGCACCCCCACAATCGCAGACATACGCACACGATACACACCTACCTACACATTCTCACTACAAATGTTTACTAACAATACTAACATTATACCAAACCAAAGGATTTTAGTTTCTTTTGCCGTTCTGTCTGGGTGTAATTTATCTATAATACGTATATATTTAGAAATATATAAGTATATTTATCAGTTGTCTGGTTACCATAGTACAGGCTCTGCCTGGTTTGGGATCAGATAAGTGTGTTGGTTGTCCTAAGATAGATATTATTAGTTGTTTTTTTTTCTTTATCTCATTTTTCATTTATGTGGAGCTACATACTACCTTCTACACATGTATTTAACTACTAGAGGGTGGAGACCTGGTGACCTGAAACACAGGCTCTTAAAGCCTAGCTTAGGCAACAGTCTCCCACAGTAAACGAAATCATATCGTAACGCATGTGTAACAACAACCTCTGTAATGTTTATTGTGGTGAAAAAAATAAATAAAAAAATAAAATAAAAAATTATTTAGTCAATAGGGCATGGTTAAGGCCAATATTACTGTAATATTTTTTGTTCCAAAATACGGTACTTCGACACTTTGAGAAAAAATGCTGTAGTTGTCTTTACTGTAGTTGTCTTACGTAACTTAATATAAGTAAAAATTGAGAATCAAATATAAAAAAAACCTATAACAAAACAAGAATTCTGAGTCGAATAGAATAGAGAAATGTAATGTATAAAATACCGCGTCGCTGTTGTTAAGGGTAGAGTAGCGCGCGAGTAGTAACGGCATCTAAAAAAAACTTTTTACAAAAAAAAAAACAACCGACTTCCTTAAAAAAAAACACTACAGAGTCAAAAATAACTTTAATTTCGGAATTCGGTGTCTTAGGATCTGTATTTAAGGTTTAACACAGCAAAGTAGTTCCTTTGTTTAAATCCGGTGATACCAAACAATTATAGGCCCGTGTCAGTTCTGCCAGTTCTCAGTAAGGTGTTTGAATGCTCAATCAAATGTTACGTCACTTTAATAAAAACTCCATCTTTCATGAACACCAGTTCGGTTTCACCAAACGGCGTTGTACCACCGACGCTGGTGTTACCCTAATAAAGAACATTTTTAACGCCTGGGAAGAAGCACAAGATGCTATTGGAATCTTTTGTGACCTTTCCAAGGCGTTCGATTGCGTAAACCATGAGACACTTTGCTGAAACTATAGCACTATGGAATTAGAAATACAGCTCTTGAATTAATAAGATCATACCTGAAGGATAGAACGGTCAAAGTCCAAGTAAACGGCGTAAACTCATTGGGGTCTGAAATGGCAATGGGCGTTCCACAAGGCTCGATATTGGGTCCATTCCTCTTTTTACACGCTTTATATTAGCTTCACTTGTATGTTTGTATGTTTGTATATTTGTATGTTTGTTTGTAACCGACTCCTTATAGCGCGATTTTGACCCACTTTAAACGACCAGATTTCATTCAAACTTTGCACACCTATCAAGGACCGATGACAATGCAATAATTTCATAAATTTGTGCCATTATCCTTGCCAGGGTTACCAGAACAGCAAAAAAACTGTTACAAACTACGCTGACATACGTCTCAAAATTCGAAACACCCTAAAAAATAGAAAATAAATAATAGTTAGGTGCTTTTTAAGGTATTTTTTAAATGATATCAGGCACCCCACGCTTTTTTTCCATTATTTTGTACTTTTTAGTTTGGTTTTCAATGGAAGCGTGTTTTTTAGTTTTTTTAAACTATTATTTATTAGTATACATTAATGATCTACCCATCTACTTCCAAACCAACCGAAGATGGTGTTATTTGCAGATGACACATCATTGATATTTAAAATCGACAGACGGTCTCAAAATCTTGACGACGTCAATACCTCCATTCTTCAGGTCCAAGACTGGTTTACGGTTAATAATTTGGTACTTAATAAAAAAAAAACCAAGTGCATTAGATTTCAATTGCCTAATGTCAAAGGTAGCGAATGTGACATCTTATTGAATGGGGAAAAACTGGAATTTATTGATCAAACGGTTTTCCTAGGAATCACGCTAGACGAGAAATTACAATGGGGACCTCATATAACATCTCTTGCGGGGCGGTTAAGCTCGGCCGCTTATGCTGTTAGAAAGATAAGACAGTTAACAGATGTAGAAACCGCGCGTTTGGTCTATTTTAGCTACTTCCACAGCACAGGGTAGGGCTGCTGACATTGAATCCATTTTTATTTTGCAAAAGCGAGCTGTCAGAGCCATTTATAATCTATGTCGCGGCGAATCCCTCAGGGAACTATTTAAAAGGATTAATATTATGACGGTACCTTGCCAATTCATTAACGAAAATATTATGTATGTAAGAAAAAATCTACATCTTTTTAATAAAATAAGCGATAGACATAATTTTAATACTAGAAATAAAGACAAGATAGATCAACCATTTTTCAGATTAGCAAAAGTACATACATCTTTTATGGGGTACTGTGTTAAATGTTACAACAAAATACCTTCTGATATATTGCAATTAAATGAAAGGAGGTTTAAAAGTCATATTAAAAGTACACTTTGTAAACGAGCTTATTACAAATTAGAGGACTACATCCAAGATAAGAACGCTTGGAAACATGCTGGTCTCGCTCCATAGGACAGTCTTAGAGTTTATCAAACTAGTTGCTAACTTAATTGTGTAGATAATATTTATTTTTTGTTCTATGACACTGTTTTACATTCTGTAATTACTGTAACTCACACACTGACAGTTTATATGGGTAGTTCATATAATTGTTTTTTTATTTTTTTTATTTAACTGCTTTTGTTAATTTATTTTTATTTTCTTTTAATTTCATTTATTGTGTGTATGTATCATTTGCATCGTTGTATATGTAAGCGGGCACGCCCTTTATGCCTGGAGGCTTTAGTAAGGTTTTAAGTTCTGTTTACGATTTTGTTTAATTATTTATTTCAGCTTGAGTTTAGTTTTCAATGTTTTGTTGGTATAATGGCGTGTGCTAGCTGACATATGGCGAATAATATTGTATGTTTTGTTTTATTATATTAATAACTTATACTATATTGTATAGAATCAAGTTCTTCTAACTTAACAGACAGCAGTGCTGCTGGGGAGTTTGTTCCGCCACTTCTTCTTCCCAGCTAAAACACTAGGAAGTGTCGAAGGGCGGGCGTTTTGTGGGGACTGTCTTATGTAACTTTGACGTTCAAAAAGTGCTGACTCTCAGCTTAGTTTGAATAAATGACTTTTGATTTTGATTTTGATATGAGTCACCCTTTTTTTTTTTGGATGGGAAATCATCACATGACTTCTCCCGCTCTGGGCGGAGCGGGAAGGCGTGTCAGACTTGTACTGACTAAAACCCACCCGTGTTCCTTCAGTTGCCCATATGCCAGGGCCACGGTATCTCGTTTGAACAATCTCGCGACCCTGGCAGGCATCGGTCCTAGCAGACCCCTTCAGTAATGCTGACATCTCTTTGAGGCGCGCGTGGAACACTACGCGCCGTTGACACGGGTCTAGTCCTTACCGGGCGGTGAACTACCCATTGCTTGCCGCCCGCAAGCCCGCGCCTACGGTGGCCGGGAGTCCGCGATTGACTCCCGACGCCCGGGGCGTCTCCTCCTGCGGCGGCTAAGGACGTGAGGGCGCAGAGACTGCCACTCCCTCAGGCGCCCCGCCTCCTCCTTCGCGAGCATTACTGCTTCGCAGAAGGAGGTGACGGCCTCCCATGCCCTCTCACTCTGCACCATGGCTCGCACCAGGGCCGGACGCGAGAGGTCGCCGCCGCCGATTGCCTCCACGAGGACACGGCGGTGCTCCGCCCAGGCAGGGCACACCTCCACCGTCTGCTCTACCGTGTCCTCCAGACGATCCTCGCAATGGAAACACCCGGGCGTTTCCTCCCGCTTTATCCTGAACAGGAACCCTCCGAAGCACCCATGCCCGGTGAGAACCTGCGTCAGGTGGAAGGTAAGGACGCCGTGGCGCCTCTCTATCCACTCCTTAAAGAGGGACTTACCACCGCAATTGTGGCGTGCCCAGCGCTGGGTTGCGACAATCATACCCGCCATGCCGCCATGAGATCCTACCGGAGCTCTGTCCGTCGTGTGTTTTTATGTACCTATGTATGTAAAACATTCATACGCAACGCAAACGCAACGATCATCGATAAATTCGTAGGTAATCAATCCCATCCCAACCAACCACGGCGCGGGCACTCTCCCGCGCACGCGCCTTGCCACGCACCCGCGGGCGGCCCCCCGCCCCCGAACCAAAACAGTGTGTTTGATGTCGCCGCTGCGTGCGTGCGCTTTGCGAATTCCACTACACGTAGGTGCATTGTTGAGATGTCCTTCGATACAAAGTGCAAGATGACGTACAATTACTCTAATATCGAGTTGGTGGAGATGGTCCGCCTGTATGCCATCAGTGGAGACAGCCTACGTGGAGTCATCCGGATGTTCACGAAAATGTTTCCCGATCGAGAACCCCCATCACAGAGCGTCATGCTGGCTGCAACACAGAGACTGCGGGATTATCGGCAGTTTGACGTTCCCGGCATGCTCAAGCTCGCGGCAGCGTAGGCCTGCCTGTCGCCTTGCAGGAAGACAGCCTGGAATACTTCCAGCAAGAACCACGGGCAAGCACGCGGGAGGCTGGTCGACGCTTTGGAGTGCACCACACCACAGTGTGGCGCCTACTGAAGCGTGAACTGCAGCACCCGTTCCACTACCGCAAAGCACAAGACATTCACCCAGCTGATAATGCCGTACGGATTACATTTTGTCGCTGGTTGCTGGAACACCAAGACGCCAACATCCTGTGGACGGACGAGTGTTTATTTACTCGAGTTGGCGTCTACAATGTTCATAACGAACATTGGTGGGCTCACCGCGACCATAACCCGCACGTAACTAAACGGCATGCGTTCCAAGTGCGGTTTGGACTGAATGTGTGGGCTGGCATAATAGGGGAACACGTGCTTGGACCCTACTTCATCGATGGGCACCTCAAGAGTGCAACATATCTGGAGCTGTTGCGTCACGTTGTCGAGGAGATATTGGAAGATATTCCTCTGGCACTACATCGCAACATCTTCGAAATTCGAACTGACGAAAAAGTTCTCACATATCAAACTGTTGGCGAAAATACTGTTCAAAAATAGGCTCTTTATTTTGCAATAAGTGTAGATTATTAGTTCATAAATAGAAACAAGATGAATTAAACGTAGTGATGGTGATCCTATATAGTTTTTACGTACAGGAAAAAAAATTGCCTTAAAAAAAACTTATGGTGTATTTTAAAAGTTTTTCTTCACATAAAGAATATTAATTAAAAAAATATCATAGAATTTCTTTCCCCTTCTATTACAGTTAATTCATCTTCTAAGTTTGTCAGTGTTGTCTGCCGTTCTGAAGGTTTCAACCATATAAAAATGTTTGAATCATACACAAACAAATGAAAACTATTTTCTGTTAGACACAACAGGATATTCGAAAGTTAATTAACGCACAATACCATTTTTTTTTTTCAAAGAAAACGCAATGGCGTAACCATTGCGTTTTCTTTGAATAAATTGAACTTGACATAATAATGTTTGGAAGAAGTGTAACACAATACTTCAACTGATACAAATAACGCAATTGTGTTAACTTTTCGATAGCGCAGTTTATAACTTACAGTTTATATTATAATTCCTATGATTACAGTACGCACGGCCACACATTACCAGTATAAGCTGACATCTCATTGTAGGAAACCCCTATCCAATGCGAGGTCAGCTAAAACTGGAAATGTACAGCTTGACCTGTAGCCGTGTGTACCTATCTATTGAAAACTTTTATTGTTTTGAATATGTTCCACCCATGACACATCTATGTAATTGTTATATATTATAGTTGGATACATACGTAATTTATGTAATTTATTTGGTCGGTGTACCTCGAAAAATGGCCACGAAAAACCACCCTTAATTTTTAAAACACATTTGTTTCTGCCCTATAGGTGGTTAAAAAATTATGAAAAAAATGTGAAATGTAAATCTATTAAGTAGCTTTCATGTCGCGTTGGTTTCATTTTAAAATCTATTGTAGTTTCGTAGAAAAAAAACATTCAAGTTTGAGGTTGCAACCCTTATTTTTCAAAAACTAAAGAAGCTAGGGGTTTGATAATTGGCCCAAAATTTTTTTCAACAACTAGCAACATAATTAAGGCACCAATGTCAAACGCCAGTGCAGATTTCATATGGAAACCCGGTGAGACCCTTTTATTAATCATCTGATAGCAGGTCAGTGAACTTTTCATGGCGTCTGGTATTACTGTCATTATATAGTAAGATTCCGTATTATACTGATGCTTAAAATGAGTTAATTATCAAACGAAAGGAGATGTTTCATTTTCGGCCATCAGATGTACATTTATCAAAAAAGAGGAAAAAATACCACAAATTAGGAAAAAATATTCTCCGGTTAATTTGCGGCTGATTTGTTGTGTACAAAAAATAATAGTTTTTCAATTATTGCCATGTTTTATTCAACATGGCGTCTCGTTTGCTTGCAGACTTCGTTCGTTCTGAAATCATGTCTCATCAAATCAATGTTAAGTAGAACATAATAAAAAAATGTGTGTATTCTTGTAGTGTTAAAAATAAATTACTATTATTCTTTTATAAATATTTTTGAGTAAACATAATTAAGTGTGACCATTTCATCGTTACAAAAATCTTTAGTCTCCATTCTTGAAGTGTGTTTCTAAACGAATTCAAAATAACCACTTGCTAACTCTTAGGACAAACGTCAAACATTTTTAATTTTTATTTTGTACATAAAAACCATTTGATATTATGAAAAAAATGTTACTTTATTCTATTCATGAGTAATTTACCCAGCTTCGCTAAACGGTACACGTTATGGCCGGAGCCCCATACAAAAATGAAACATCTCCTTTATGACAATAATGTAGGTGATTTTCGAAATAAAATTAGGTAAAATTATTGCTACCGGTCGCTAAGGTCATTTCTCGGTCGCGCACGAGTAAAACGTCGAAATTCACGCACACAGCTCCTTGTTGCTGTGTGCGTAGACTGCGTAGTCGGGTGATTCTCTTTCATTTGTATTGAAAAAAAACAGCGCTTATTATTTATTGCCCGGTACTGTACTTTAAATTGATTATTTATGTCTTTTATGACAACCACCTGAAATTTGACGAGGATGCAAAACAACATATTGTATAAATAAATAAATTTTATAAAAAAAAAAAAATTGAAATAAAACTAATTTCAGTACTGCTGTTTTAATTCAATCATTATTTTTAGATGTAAAATATGTGACGTCACACTAGGGACAGGGGTGTCATAAATGTGACCAGCTGTGACAGGGGGGGGGGGGGAATCAAAAATCATGAAATTCATGTGACGTAACTCATGGATGGCCCCTAAGGCAAGTCGTTAATATAAATAAGAAACAAAAAAGGACCAAGAATTGAGCCCTGTGGGACGCCCATTGTTACGATAGATCCGGGAGACCTTTTTCCATTGACATCGAAACTCTGAATCCTATTACTCAAATATGAAGTAAGAAGATCCAGAGCGCTGTTCCAGATCCCGTAGTGGCGGAGTTTCCTGATTAAAGTTACTTTTAAAGTACATATTGTTTTAATTACATATTGTAATTATAAATGTGAAGACTAAGTGGGTGTTTTTTTTTTTTTTGTTTACTTTTCTTCTCATTTAATTTTTATCAGGGTCTAGCAGTTTGAGTAATTTATGCGACCTACACAACTGTCCTTTCTTTGGTATTGTTCGTCGAATCATTGACCTCCTTAAGTTCCGAGTTGAGCTGCATCATTACTGACAAATGCGTGCACTGATTGGACAGGTCCACTCAATCTGTGTGGTTATTTCCTTACAAGACCACTTCAGAAATCCACATGGTCTTCACAGGATCTGACCAAGATTATGTATGGACTTTAAAAGAAACTGTGACCTCTGACTTTGTTCCGGGCTTTCTTCTCAGAGTCGTCAGAAATGAAACGCCGACCTCATCTAGTTTAAAAAAATATGATTGACGTGTAAAAGTGTTTGCACAAACCTACTTGCAAAAATTAAGTCATGTATCAAATGACGACAAGGTCGTGAAAACTAAGAAAGAGAAACAGATTAAATATCTCGACTTAGCACACGAGGTTGTTGACATGTGGAATGTTGACTCGGCTGTCATTGTGCCGATTGTCGTATCAGCCAACAAGCTGATGGCCGAAACCCTCGATCAACATCTATCAAAGCTCTAGAAGTCTAGATAGACGGGTGGGTCAAGGGCCTAATTCAGAAGGCAGCACTCCTTGATACGGCTCGCTTCGTGAGAAGGTTCTTATCTCTGGAGCCCTAACCACCGGTAGCTAGGGCCCTGTTCCCAATACCGGTGGTCCACTATTTTCTTTATTTTTAATGTTTTTTGTAAGTTTCTTTTCTAAAAATGTTATTAATTAAAAGAATATGTATATAATTATATAAACAAAATAAAGTGAATGTAGTAAAATGTAGAGGCCTATGTCCAGCGGTGGACTGCGATAGGCTGAGTTGATTGATTGATAGTAAAAAAGTGCAGTTGACTGTTTCTACTTTGCTGCCGTCATTCTTGTCTACTCATCCGTCGACAAAACGGTGCTAGTGCTAAGCTGCAGTAAAGTAAGAATTCTAGTAACTTTTTTTAAGTCGGTTAAAAAGAAAATCTATGAAAAAAATATAGATAACATAACGTTATCCACTACGACACATAAAAGCACATTATTTTCAAAAGCAAAAAGCTAGTGGGCAATTTCAATCATTTATAAAAAATAAAAAAAGATTGAATGTGTAGTCAAACGTTTGCGCATGGTCTGTAGTTAGTGTAGTAGACGACTACTCACAACAGGAAACATGCGAATTTGACAGTAGCATTTGTTAAACAGGTTTACTGGGGAACATCCCACTAAATACTGCGGCGGCGCCACTGTCGCTTCCAACCAAATCAAACACACACATGCAAGTGGAAAACTTTATTTATTTACATATACAGGCACCGCCCACCGCATAGCATACTACATACACTTACATAAAACTAATAATAAATAGTATACAAATTGATAAGTCCGCAACTGTAAAGGGCAGAATCAGACTTATAACACACCACGTCACGGGACATACATGAAGCCGTCTCACTGGGCACATTTCATCTCGTGGCTTTCAGCTACATATTAGCGTCATTTGGCGAATAAGCACGCGTGGGATGACGTCGGGTGTTACGAGTGTGCTGCGGCCTTATGGCACTTGCACAGCATGCCTCCTTTACTACTACGTTCAGTCTTTAAAACAGTGGTAACAAATTGTGTGGCCCCAAGTTTGTGCACGACTTGTCCGAAAAGTCACGAATAACAATAAACGTTGCTGTCATTATCACATACGACGACCGTGACTTTTATAATGGTTATGGCACACGACATTTCATTAGAGCAATACTACTAGAACCACAAAACATTTCTCAAAGGGATCTTCTTAAAAACAACTTTTACGATAAAAATGGTTGTCTGATTTGGAGACCTCATTCTATAGAATATCAATAAACAGTGTATTTCACTTGAACATAAAACGGTCAGAGGACACTTGATTTCAATAAGCAAATACATCAGTATCCAACGTCCAAGTATGCAACAATAAAAGGCACACGCGTGCCGACGTGCTGCCGGTGGAACGGACAGTACACATACTTCTAATAGATAACATAAACATAAGACAAAGCGTCATGCAATCACACTAATGCGGAAATATATTATTCTGTTGAATCAAGATCCGGCCTGGCGCGCGCTCGTACAGAGAGAGCTAGCGAGCGTGCCGCGCCAGGCGCCGTCTCTCTCTAGCACAGCGAGAGCTCCGCAAGCGTGGGCCCGCACACCACATAAACACATCAATAATGAACTACCTAAGGACGGTGACATACTCCTGCATGCAACTAAAGTTTCGTTTATTTCTATTTGGGATTTCTATATGCGATTACGTAAACATAACAAATATGACCTCGACCACGCCTGTCTGCATGTTCAAACGTATTCGTAATTTATAGATGCTTTAATAGGTTTTCAACAGAAAATACTGAAAGGAATCTGAATTATCACATCGCTAAACTGATGCGCTGTCAGTATCAAGCATCACATTCAATATCGAGTGTCCACGAACAACAGACAGTCGCGAGCCTGGGCGCGGCGGCCGGCGTGACGTCACACGCGCGGCGTGACGTCACCCGCGCGTGTGCAGCGGTACCTGCGCGGGCGCGGCGGGCCGCTCGGCGCTGCCCGACCTGCAACAACACGCACGCGTTACTCGCGAACCACTCGCCACTGCCCTGCTGCCCTGCTGCCCTGCTGCACAGCTGCCTTGCGGCACAGCTGCACAGCTGCACGACTGCACGGGTGCAACAAAGTGCTCACCTGCGGTATTCCCCAGAGTCGCGCTCACCCCAGTCCCCACTCCCACCGTCATCGTCGCTGATGTCGTCTGAATAAGAAACACACTCATTAATAGGTACAATACGAAATTGAAGATGTGAGTGAGGTAAAGCGACGCACGCTGCATATTATTCTGTTTACAGCGTTAAAAGGAATATAAAATTTTGCTACCGGTATCATCGTCGTCGATGTCGTAGAGCGACAGATCGTCTACCGCGTCCCGCTCGTCCTGGCCAGGCCCGGCCGCGCTGTCGGCGCTGGCCGCGCTGGCCCCGTTGGCCCCGCTGGCCGCACTGGCCGCGCTGCCGGCGCTGCCGGCGCTGCCTTCGTCTCCCTCAGCACCGCCGTCTACGTCGCGGTCGTCGTCATCGTCGCCCTCGTCCTCACTGTCGTCACACAATAAATTCAAACCCAGTACGACACCGATAAAGTTAGCCACACTGAGTGCCGACCGCAGAGTGTTCTGGACAGTTTGCCGCGCAAGTTTTCTCCCCAGTTAAAATACTAGACAGGTGAGGTGATTGGTGGGTGTAGCTGCTACGGGTGGTTAGTATGAAGGTTTTTTCAAATTAGAGACAGAGGTTAATTAGCCCTGATGGAAGGATATGAGGCAACATTTGTGTTGATGTTATAAGGTTCACTTTGCTTTGCTTAGAAAGGTGTAGGGTTTAATAATAAAAGACTTGTCTTCTACTACAAATGCTTCAACTTCCACTTGGCAGAGTATCGTCAACTTTTCATATGTCATGTCAGTTGTTATAATTTTTTTTTAAAGGGATTTAATAGATTTAACACTGGCCTCCCATAATACACCGAAAAAGGGACTATAAGCGGGATACTACATTGCCCTTTGAGTAAAGAGGGAAATTACAGAACCACGAGCCAAAGGGGGCTGTGGCTTGTTTCTGTAATTTCTTAAGTTAACTGTAAGCAGGCTTCATTACAGGCATCTCGGAGATCTTTGTTAGCTTCCACAATGCCTATCTACTGCGGATCCCGACTCGTTAGAGGTTACCACCGCTGTCGACGATGCTGCAGAAGTTACAGGCGGACTACTACCCAGGTCCTTTACGGGTGTGGCACGCCGAGTTGCTACACGTAGCGCACCCTTTTGCCGAAAGGAACCTGCCGCAGGCTGCAAGCTTCACCACAGTACGGCAAGGGCTACTTCATACTCATTCTAAATGAAAGGCTTGTGGCTAAGTAATAACAGCCGCACGGGTGGATCGTTCAGGTTAAGATACGCTTGTCGCGGTTGGTCTGTGGATGGGTGACCATCTTTACATACCAAGACCCATCCGTGCCTCGGAAAGCACGTTAAGCCGTTGGTCCCGGTTGTCTTTCGCAGATCTTAGACAGTCGTTATGGGTCGTCAGAAGCCCGAAAGTCTGACAACCAGTCTTACCAAGGTCTTACCAACCTTATCGTATTACCCAGTAACTGGATTGTGGAGGCCAGATAGGCAGTCGCTCCATGTAAAATACTAGTACTCGGCTGCATCCGGTTAAACTGGAAGTCGACCCCGAAAAGGCTAGGCAGATTATACTCATTCTAAATTTATCACATTAAGTATGTTTGCACTTACGAGCCTGAAGCACAGGCATCGCCGTGTTTTTTTTTTCATCTCAAAGTTTTATAAATGGTGGCCCGGTCTAGTCTGAGAGCCAAACGTCGTAAATGCTCCACGAAGTTCCATCGGCTGTCGAGGACAAGTCCCAAGTACTTCATCGTCGACTCGACGCCGATGTGAACCCCTCCTACCGTTAGTTGGAAACCCGACGCTGGCGCGTTCCGAGGACCATGAAAACACATGGTCTCGGACTTGTGCAGGGCGACCTCGCTTCCCAATTGCCAGATCTTTTCGACGATTGTCACAACCCCGCGTGTCATTAGTTCGGCCACCGCCTGGTACGACATCCCCTGTGCCAGAACCAGCGTATTGTCAGCGTAGCAAACCACGCTGACGCCGCTAGAGAGGTCGTATTAAAAACAGACACTCCAATTTTATTTATTTGTATAGATGTATAGATTTGTATCTGTATCTGTACTAACACTAGACGTTAAGAAAAATTGTTACTAACCCTATGGACTCCGGTCTGAAATAAAAATGTTCTATTCTAATACTCACGAAACTTCTAAAGTAGCTCATTCTTTAGATAATGTTACGAACTGGGGTTCGGGATAAATTAATTGAAACCAATATTACCGAAACACACAAAAAAAACTGTTTAATTGGATAAACACAAATATCGCAATAATCAAAACGTCAAACAGAATCACTTGTTTCGCTTGTACTGTATCGCTTGAATCGTATTCGATCGCTTTCGTAATCGAACTGCCCGACAGTCCGACAATCCGCTATTTATATCCCGAGCAGAACATTCGCGAACATTCGACACTGTGCCACAGTTCTAGGTAGCGTAGAAGCTTCGTCCTTATGAGAGCCAACTGTTTACTGTTTAATCCCGCTATTCGACAATAAATAGCGATGGCGTCTACGTACAATTGTTCGTAGTACTTGCTACTTGATAAAAGATGGCGTTAGCGGGTCGTTTCTAGTAGTTTCGAACACTGCCCCATCTTTAAATGGAGTTAGCGTTTCACTAACACTACCCCCTCCTTAGACATGCCCGAGCATCATTATTCCCGTAGTATCGTGCCAATCGATCTACATGAACAATTCTAGAGGCAGTTCGCAGACCTTTTTACCGCCGCGCAACTGGTGCATTTGCGACACCAATCCTCAACATCCTGTCGACAGTGGATCCAGTAGAAACGTTCTCTGATCTTCAATAGAGTCTTTTTTATACCCCTATATCCTCCTGAACAACCGTTGTGGTAGTTCTGTAGAACATCTGGTACCTTTGCTTTTGGGACGACTATTTGCAGGTGACAGCTATCCCCTCGACCATTTTCCATTTTACGGCAGAAGACACCATCCTGGAGCATCAAGCTCTCCCACTGTGCCCAATAATTCTTTGTGGTGGTACTCATCGCTGCAACATCACACCATTTCGGTTTGGGAGCATCCACTCGAGAATTGGCCTGATATCTGTGTCACGCTGCTGGGCATGCCGTTGGGGTTCCTTCAATTCGTCACTTAGCTCCGTTTTGAGCACCCTGACAGGAACTACTTCCTTAGCTTCCTGTCAGACACAATGTTTGAACTCTTTAGGAGAAGGTCTTCTTGATAAAGCGTCCGCGTTACCGTGGGATATGCCGACATTGGCCTGTGACATGGAAATTCTTGAGCTCTATTAACACCAGCCAATACTCGCCCCGCACTCTTATCGCTTACGAATTTCTCTTGCTGCTGCGCTGTGATATCGGACACCCTTCTAACCTGGGTGTGATATTCGCTGGCAGTGTTTCGCTTCGGGCAATTCTACCGGAGGTGGCCCTTTTCTCCACAAGTGTAACATCTAGGGCTGTACCTAATAAAGTTACGAACAGGTGACTCCACAACCTCTCTGAAGCGATGGGCTCGATGATCATGCCTCACTGCCTCTACCTCCAACGCGTGGGCTAAGGCGTCCTTTAGCTTCTCATGTTGCCCAAGTCTCACAGCAGCCCTTACTTCTAGGTCCCGTATGCCATCTATAAATGCTTGAGGCAGAGTACCTTCAATGAGTGCAGGCACAGACCAATATGATTTTAGACCAACTTTTCAATTTCCAGGGCCCACTGCTGCAGATTTCCACCACTGCGCTGCACACGATCGCTCAACTGGACGCGAAACACGTGCTCCAGGTGTTCGTCACCGTATCTGGATTCTAACGCCTCAACCAGCTGCTCGGAGGTAAAATTTTTGCCTAGAGCCTCTAACACGTTTAAAGTCTGGTCGCGAAGGGCCAAAGTAAGCGCGGTCATGGCCTGCGCTTTTGTCCAACCATTTGCATCCATAACTGCTTCAAACTGGATGTTGTCTGCCGACCAGGAAGATTTTCCATCGAAGGTTGGCACTTTAAATCCACGCGCGGAAGGTGTAGCAACTACAGAGCCCGCAGTCCCGTCTCCAGTCTTTAGATTTTCAAACGCTTTTTACACGCTTTATATTAGCTTCACTTGTATATTTGTATGTTTGTTTGTATGTTTATTTGTAACCGACTCCTTATAGCGCGATCTTGACCCACTTTAAACGACCAGATTTCATTCAAACTTTGCACACCCGTCAAGGACCGATGACAATGCAATAATTTCATAAATTTGCGCCATTATCCTTGCCAGGGTTACCAGGGCAGCAAAAAAACAGTCTTCGAAAACTACGCTGACATACGTCACGAACTACGCTGACATACGACACAAACTACGCTGACATACGACACAAACTACGCTGACATACGTCACAAACTACGCTGACATACGTCTGAAAATTCGAAACACCCTAATAATAGAAAAAACACGATTTTAGCGTGTTTTCACGGTTATGTAGCAACAAATTTAGCTTTCGAAAAAATACACATCTTTTTTCATCATAGAGAAATTTGATTTTGAAAATATTTATATACATTCGATAAAAAAAAATCATACAATTCATGTATATAAAAATTAGAAATTTTCTAAATCAAATTTCTCGATGATGAAAAAAGAAATTTGCGCAAACTCAACGCCATTTGGAGCAATGCTTATACTTTAAAGTATTGTGTGTATTTTTTCCATAGCTAAATTTGTTGCGATGGTACATAACCGTGAAAACACGCTAAAATCGTGTTTTTTGCACTTTTAGGTTAGAATATCTAAAAAATGTGATGTGGTGGAGCAATTCCGAGGCCGAATTTGAATTCAGTGACCCAAAATCTACGGGGAATGACTACTCTCATTCAAGGAGCAAGAGTCACGTCGGGCTGTGTAATAACTAAAACAATATTTGATGTAATGCATTAAAACTTATGAAAATACAGTAAAAATTTAACTGTAAAAGTAAATCGGTAAAATGAAGTAAATTGGCGAAATCGACAAAATTTTGTAAACGGGTTTTTATTTCTTTCTTAAGAGCGTATATTCAATTTAGCGCAAGTCAAAATCTACGCGATCTATCGAATAACACAATCGCTACGGCACACTACAAGGACTACAATGGTTTCTCTGTGTGCGTGCGTGTTCAACCGTTAGCCAAAACATTTTGATACTTTTATTTATTTTGGATCTATTATATTTTTTATTTTATTTAATTTTGAATAAAATAAAACTAGCTAAGTTTAAAGTAATAATTTAATTTTAAAATCGCACGTCTCTTATTGGCATAGACCGACTTTTTCGCGGGTTCATCTCAGGCAAAAAACATTAATCGAAGACGTTCAATAATTTATTTTCCATTTTTGTTGACCAAAATACGTCGTCTCTGGTAATTTTAGTAGTCTCCACAGCGAAGTCTTGTCCTGTCCACACCGCAAACAGACAAACATTTTTGAAATGTCTGAAATAATAAATGCGAATTCAAAATGTTTTTTATTCAAGTAGACCTAATTATAGCCCATTTTGAACAGTCCAAAATAAGTAATTTCACGCGGGTGGAAGCTATTTATATAATAATCATACGAACCTTTTAGCTCTTGCCTTAGCCATTTTCCAAATTTTTGCGTTTTCTCTTGCCTAAAAATCGCTTCGTTTTATTCCCCATTTCGTCTGAAACATAATTTGTTGTCACTTTAAAATAATTTCATTCGTCAAGAAATAAATACTTCCTAAAGTACTCACGATCACCCTACAAAATATTATCGGTCATAAAAATTAAAATATTTTACTCACCAAAGTACTAAGATTTGGCGATCGCAATGTAAGCTTGCACTATCCTTGAACGCGCGGCGAAGTTCAACAAGGGTCATGCAGAGCGCCCAGTGACGTGACCACTCTCTGGAAGGGCTCGCGGCCGACTGATTGGAATCGATCCGCACGCAGTATTTTATAGTAGTTTTAAAATATTTATAGAAAAATAATAGAGATAATTTAGTATTTTTTTTAAGTGTAAGTTCTACAGAAGATGTTCTTCTATTGCAGTAATTATTATTTATATTAAATTATGGAATATACAGGGTTATTTGTAAAACACCGGCAACCTCTCAGGACTATGCTACTAACATGATAATCACCAACTTTTGTTCTATGACTTTTAAAAATTCATCATATTTTAGTTCATCAGATTTTCATACAAAATCGGCCGCCCGTAAATAGGTCAAATTTCAGCGCCCCCGCCGCCCTAATCTCGCTTCCCTCGCTAATGTTCTATCGCTTTCTTTTGCTTCACATCGAGTTCGTAACATTTAGAGCGTTCAATTTAAATATTTTTATTTTTGTATGAAAATCTGATGAACTAAAATATGATGAATTTTTAAAAGTCATAGAACAAAAGTTGTTTATTATGATGTTACTAATATAGTCCTGAGAGGTTGCCGGTGTTTTACAAATAACCCTGTATATTGCTGAAAATAAAAGTTTTGTCGACTATAGTTTTTGATAATCTTCACATTGTTTGGAATTTAATTTCATAAGTATGTAGCCGAAAACAAAAAATCCATCTAAGTAACTATTTTCCTTGGGATCTTAGCAATAGACAAAAAAATATTGTTTGTTAAATTTGTGAGTAATTTCAGATATGATGAGCTTCGAAATTGACACTGAAAGTCAAATTAAGAAAACCTCTGTTCAGTTATCTTGATGGTATTCTAAAAAATCTTTATTAATCGAAAAAAGTATCTAACTAACTACACAGACAACAAAATTTGCTAAAATGATTAGTAATTGATATATCTGTAAGTCAAGTGGTTAATGGACAATCTGGTTTGAAAAATCACGTTTTTTAGGCAAACAGCGCACGGAACGCGTATACGCTCTTAAGGCCTGTTGGCTGAAATAGGAGATGGAACTTTGTACGAAAGGCCGAGGTTTTCGAAGTAACTAGCATGAATTAAAATACGAATGAATATATTGGGGCTGACCTGAAGCGCGTGTAGAGCGCGTAGGGCGCCAGGTCCTGCGGGAACACGTCCTGGTGGTGCAGGATGATGCGCTTCACCAGCTCGTTCACCAGGTTCTGTGCCGTCACCTGCGCGCCGCCCTCGCCCCACGCCGCCAGCAGCGTGGGCCCCAGGCAGATGGCCAGGTTCCACGCGTCCATCATGTTGTGCTCGCTGTACTCCGTCAGGCTGCAACACGCGGGACGGTCAGTGTGTGTGTGTGTACGTACTGCGCGAGGAAGGCGAACAGGTAGCGCAGCACGATGACGGCGGGCGGCGGCAGCGTGGCCAGCGTGTCGCGCATGCGCCGCACGAACTGCGCGTCGTCCGGCAGCGCTCCTGCAGCTGTGTGTGTGTGTGTGTGTGTGTGTGTGTGTGTACGTACTGCGCGAGGAAGGCGAACAGGTAGCGCAGCACGATGACGGCGGGCGGCGGCAGCGTGGCCAGCGTGTCGCGCATGCGCCGCACGAACTGCGCGTCGTCCGGCAGCGCTCCTGCAGCTGTGTGTGTGTGTGTGTGTGTGTGTGTGTGTACGTACTGCGCGAGGAAGGCGAACAGGTAGCGCAGCACGATGACGGCGGGCGGCGGCAGCGTGGCCAGCGTGTCGCGCATGCGCCGCACGAACTGCGCGTCGTCCGGCAGCGCTCCTGCAGCTGTGTGTGTGTGTGTGTGTGTGTGTGTGTACGTACTGCGCGAGGAAGGCGAACAGGTAGCGCAGCACGATGACGGCGGGCGGCGGCAGCGTGGCCAGCGTGTCGCGCATGCGCCGCACGAACTGCGCGTCGTCCGGCAGCGCTCCTGCAGCTGTGTGTGTGTGTGTGTGTGTACATACTGCGCGAGGAAGGCGAACAGGTAGCGCAGCACGATGACGGCGGGCGGCGGCAGCGTGGCCAGCGTGTCGCGCATGCGCCGCACGAACTGCGCGTCGTCCGGCAGCGCTCCTGCAGCTGTGTGTGTGTGTGTGTGTGTGTACGTACTGCGCGAGGAAGGCGAACAGGTAGCGCAGCACGATGACGGCGGGCGGCGGCAGCGTGGCCAGCGTGTCGCGCATGCGCCGCACGAACTGCGCGTCGTCCGGCAGCGCTCCTGCAGCTGTGTGTGTGTGTGTGTGTGTGTGTGTGTGTACGTACTGCGCGAGGAAGGCGAACAGGTAGCGCAGCACGATGACGGCGGGCGGCGGCAGCGTGGCCAGCGTGTCGCGCATGCGCCGCACGAACTGCGCGTCGTCCGGCAGCGCTCCTGCAGCTGTGTGTGTGTGTGTGTGTGTGTGTGTGTACGTACTGCGCGAGGAAGGCGAACAGGTAGCGCAGCACGATGACGGCGGGCGGCGGCAGCGTGGCCAGCGTGTCGCGCATGCGCCGCACGAACTGCGCGTCGTCCGGCAGCGCTCCTGCAGCTGTGTGTGTGTGTGTGTGTACGTACTGCGCGAGGAAGGCGAACAGGTAGCGCAGCACGATGACGGCGGGCGGCGGCAGCGTGGCCAGCGTGTCGCGCATGCGCCGCACGAACTGCGCGTCGTCCGGCAGCGCCGCCACGCGCAGCAGGCGCTCCTGCAGCTGTGTGTGTGTGTGTGTGTGTACGTACTGCGCGAGGAAGGCGAACAGGTAGCGCAGCACGATGACGGCGGGCGGCGGCAGCGTGGCCAGCGTGTCGCGCATGCGCCGCACGAACTGCGCGTCGTCCGGCAGCGCTCCTGCAGCTGTGTGTGTGTGTGTGTGTGTGTACGTACTGCGCGAGGAAGGCGAACAGGTAGCGCAGCACGATGACGGCGGGCGGCGGCAGCGTGGCCAGCGTGTCGCGCATGCGCCGCACGAACTGCGCGTCGTCCGGCAGCGCTCCTGCAGCTGTGTGTGTGTGTGTGTGTGTGTGTGTACGTACTGCGCGAGGAAGGCGAACAGGTAGCGCAGCACGATGACGGCGGGCGGCGGCAGCGTGGCCAGCGTGTCGCGCATGCGCCGCACGAACTGCGCGTCGTCCGGCAGCGCTCCTGCAGCTGTGTGTGTGTGTGTGTGTGTGTACGTACTGCGCGAGGAAGGCGAACAGGTAGCGCAGCACGATGACGGCGGGCGGCGGCAGCGTGGCCAGCGTGTCGCGCATGCGCCGCACGAACTGCGCGTCGTCCGGCAGCGCTCCTGCAGCTGTGTGTGTGTGTGTGTGTGTACGTACTGCGCGAGGAAGGCGAACAGGTAGCGCAGCACGATGACGGCGGGCGGCGGCAGCGTGGCCAGCGTGTCGCGCATGCGCCGCACGAACTGCGCGTCGTCCGGCAGCGCTCCTGCAGCTGTGTGTGTGTGTGTGTGTGTACGTACTGCGCGAGGAAGGCGAACAGGTAGCGCAGCACGATGACGGCGGGCGGCGGCAGCGTGGCCAGCGTGTCGCGCATGCGCCGCACGAACTGCGCGTCGTCCGGCAGCGCCGCCACGCGCAGCAGGCGCTCCTGCAGCTGCGGCGGTAGTAACGGGGGCCGCACCTACGGGGGGGAAGGGGGCAGTAAGATGCATCCCACAGCTTGGTTCATATGGTGGACGTTACACAAGAAACTCCATTGTATTTTTTTTTTAATCTTTGACATTCTGTTGTATTCAGGGTGGGTTTGTGAGACGGGAGAAGCAGAAAGTCTCAGAAGACTGTCCTTAAGTTTTTGAGAAATTTTGATTAGCATTCAACGATTTTTATTTTAAAAAATGTAGTCGGCAAGAAAATGGGAAATTTTCACAATTTTAAGATGCTTAACGATTCTGTTTCTTAGATAAATGATAAATGACATTATTTTTGCAAGTAGGTAGTAGTTTGTAAAAACACTTTTACACGTCAATCATGTTTTTTTAAACTAGATGAGGTCTCTGTTTCCTATATGACTACTCTGAGAAGAAAAGCCGAAACAAACTCAGAGGTCACAGTCTCTTTTAAAGTCCCGACATAATCTTGGTCAGCACGCGTAGCATGACCACCGTAGAAACGAGTTTTGTCAACGGAACAATAGACAAAATGACAGAATGTAGAAAGATTTCTATCGTCTTAAGCACGGCGATGTTAAAACTGAAGAGAGGAAATATTGCTATTCTTCAGTGGACAAAATTCTACGATGTTGAGCACGGCGACTAATTTTTCTCTACTTTTGAGTTAGAGTTTCACTTGGAGGAACATTTTTTTTACAACATTATCTATACTCTATACAAATAAATAAAATTGGAGTGTCTGTTTTTAATATTAAGATAACCACTTTTTACTAAGTTTATATGGATGTATACACGGGACTGTCTTTTGTTATTTTGACGTTCGAAAAGTGCTGATCCTGAGCCTAATTTGAATAAATGACTTTTGATTTTGATTGATTTTGATTGATTTTGATACATATACCAAAACAAATTTTTTTACAATTTTTGTCTGTCTGTCTGTCTGTCTGTTTGTTCCCGCTAATCTCTGAAATGGCTGGACCGATTTTGACGGGACTTTCACTGGCAGATAGCTGATGTAACAAGGAGTAACTTAGGCTACTTTTATTTTAGAAAAATTCTTTTATTTTAGAAAAAAATAACTGTCTTCGAAAACTACGGTGACATACGTCTCCAAATTCGAAAAACCCTGGCTGAATCCACGAAATAGATCAAAATAATGTACTACAGTATTGTACACCTTAAAAAGGCCTACAAAAATGTCCGCAATGGTATATGTCTATCTCTTAGGGACAACCCACAATAACCATTTTTTATCTTTTACTTTTTACGAGAAATAAGGGCTTATTTACGAAGCGATTTTAAGCAATACAGCATTAATTCTTATCCAGTTAAGTACCTTAAATACATTGTGGATTTAATATAGATCAATATGGCCCCTAACAGCATGTAATTTAAATGAATATCTTAGAAGATATTAGAGTTTTAAAAAGCGGGCGCCGTCCCGTCCATCCGTTGGCAGCGGCCGGGTAGTACAGGATCAGTAGGATTGTAATTCATATTACTTTGGCTTCGTAGTAATTGCGAATATCATGTGTGTTCATTATACTCAAAATAAACCTAATAGAGAGAGACCGCGAAATGGCTTAGATGTTTAGATTTTTGGAGGTTTGTTTCTCAATGATGCAAAGACGGCCAAACGGATTTAGATCGAATTTGGCACAAAGATATTTTATCATGGATACGTAACAGATAGGATACCTACTTTATCCCGGTAGTAGGTTCCCAGGTGATATTTTCCGACAACTATACGGGCCAAGCCACTGGCAAAAGTACTATTCCTATAATTATGTTCGGTGTCTGGTAAATGATTGAGTGTCTGTATAAAATCAAAATCAAAAGTCATTTATTCAAACTAGGCTGAGAGTCAGCACTTTTTGAACGTCAAAGTTACATGAGACAGTCCCCCCAAAACGCCCGCCCTTCGACGCTTCCTAGTGCTTTCGCTGGGAAGAAGAAGTGGCGGAACAAACTCCCCAGCAGCACAGCTATCTGTTAAGTTAGAAGAACTTGATTCTATACAGTATTGTGTAAGTTATTAATATTATAAAACAAAACATACATTATTCGCCATATGTCAGCTAGCACACGCCAATATACCAACAAAACATTGAAAACTAAACTCAAGCTGAAATAAATAATAAAACAAAATCGTAAACAGAACTTAAAACCTTAATAAAGCCTCCAGGCATAAAGGGCGTGCCCGCTTACATATACGATGCAAAGATACATGTACACAATAAATGAAATGAAAAGAAAATAAAAATAAACTAACAACAAAAGCAGTTAAATAAAAACAAAAAAAAACAATTATTTGAACTACCCATATAAACCGTCAGTAGGAAGACTAATTCTGGATTGAAAGAACATAAACATTGTCTTGAGTTGATCACAGCGACCAACTATTCTTATAGGTAAAATAGGAGCGTTAAGAAAAACCAGGAAGACTTATATTCAACTAAACCAAGCCCTATGTCGCAGTCTTCTTACTCTGAATACTATTAGGTACTCTTATTTTAAAAACACCAACACACATGATGTTTCGTTAAAAAACTTGACAAATGGGTGCCCCACGAACTCAATGATCGCCAGCGCGAAGTACGCGTCGAGACGTGCCTTGCACTGCTCAACAGACACACAAATGAAGGAATTGTTACCTGCGATGAAAAATGGATTCTGTTTGATAACCGCAAGCACTCAGCAAGTTGGTTGGATCCTGGTTCAGCACCTAAACAATGCCCTAAACGAAAACTTACCCCTAGAAAAGTCCAGCCAGGGTCACGAGATTGTTCGAAAGAGATACCGTGACTCTGGCACATGGGCAACTGAAGGAACACGGGTGGGTTTTAGTCAGTAAAAGTCTGACACGCCCTCCCACTCCGCCCAGAGCGGGAGAAGTTATTTGATGATTTCCCATCCAAAAAAAAAAAAAAAAAAACCCCTAGAAAAGTGATGGTTACTGTTTGGTGGTCTAACGCCGGTGTGATTCATCACAGCTTCTTACCAAACGGGGTGAGCATTACTGCAGATGTGTACTGTGAAGAACTGAACTCAATGATGGAGAAGCTGGCACATCTCCAACCAGCATTGGTCAATCGCTCGTCTCCGCTGCTCCTGCACGACAACGCGCGACCTCATACTGCACAGCAGACGGTCTCCAAGTTGCAAGAACTGGGGTTGGAAGCTCTCCGTCATCCGCCCTACTCACCAGACCTTGCGCCTACAGGCTACTACTTTTTCCAGAATTTGGATAACTTCTTGGCGGGAAAAAAATTCAATACCCGAGAGGCAGTACAAAATACCTTTGAAGAATTTGTTGCCTCCCGTCCAGCTGATTTTTTTAAGAAGGGCATCAATAAACTGCCACTGCGTTGGCAAAGATGCATTGATTGCATGGGTGATTATTTCGATTAATACACATAAAAAAATACATACAAAACGGCATTTTCATAGGTAAAGACCTATTATTTTCTAGATCTATTAAATTCATATTTAAAGTCAGAATTGCTGAAATTTGTTTTCCTATGGTTTTCTTCTTATATCTGTGTAGTTACAAGGATTTATCAGTTGAAACTTTAAGGATAAGCAATTGAATAAAGGTACTAATTATTTGTCGTATCATAATTACCGTCACTATGGCTAATGGCTACGATAAAATGTAACACTCCAATACATGAATTATTATTAAATAATTCATGTATTGCAGTGTTACATTTTATCGCAGCCAGATTTTAATTGAAATGGAATAGCTCTCTGAGGAGTTGGAATAGAAATGTCTAATTTCGCATGTTGCTTTTAGTTCATAAAAGGTACAAACCACCATGACTGGTAAGTTTCTAGGGTTTCTCATTAAAGCGCAAGGATCGATATTAGAGTTTTTGAAAATCAATTTCTTATTTCCCAATGGTGTCGATTATAGAAAAAATAAAATTGCACAGCATAAGCACAAATTAAGACCCACAGTAGTAAAAAAAAAACATAGTTGTATATCACGCTGTTTGAGAGTGTACCTCTCAAACAGCGTGACATACAACTACGATTTTTGCAATAGAGAAGATGCAAATATAATATTTATGAAAATTTTATGGTTAAAACGTTAAAAAAATATAAAAGAATGGCCACTGCAATGTTTTTATATTACATAATGTTCATTTTTAACAATAATTACGAATTAAAAATGACTTGAAACAAAACGTATTTCAAAACACCAATCAGCGTTTAGCGACGTCACGTCTGTTATGACAACTTATTGAGGCTATGGATGTAAAAGTGAATATTATTTTATGGGAATAAAAAAAAATTTAAATTAGGTTTCTTTTTTCAGAAAAAGTTTTCCTCCACCCTTTTTAGGGTTCCGTTGCCAAATGGCAAAAAACACTTATAGATTCGTCATGTATGTCTGTCTGTCTTTCTGTCAGAGTATGTCACAGCCACGTTTTTCCGAAACTATAAGAGCTATGCTGTTGAAACTTGGTAAGTAGATGTATTCTGTAAACCGCATTAAGATTTTCACACAAAAATAGAAAAAAAAACAATAATATTTGGGGTTCCCCATACATAGAACTGAAACTCAAATTTTTTTTTTTTTCGTCAAACCCATACGTGTGGGGTAGTAATGTCAATTAATGCGATTTCACATAAATTTAATTAGCATGTGAATTCTTGAGTCTTAGCATGCTAATTGCTATTGCTATGCTATTTGCTAATATGACGATTTGATAATAATGAAGTAGGTATGTGAATTTTGTTAATATGCGAATTAAAAAGCGCGTTCACCTTAGGACGTCTCCTAGCGTGTGTTTAGTTTACTCGCTGATAACGTTTTATTAATGCTGGTACACATGCATATTTAATGTGATCCGTTCAACAGTTTACACTAAAATATTTAAGTATATACAAAATTTAAAATGATTATTTACACTTTTATACCTGACCACTTCTTACTACTTTTTACTTCCTCCTATTACACTATGTTCTCACTATGATCTATTTAAGTACAATAATAAGCACAACACGAAAGAATGTAATTACTGTAAGATCAAATACGTAAACTAAACTCTCACTATTACTTGCCAAAACATACTGAACTTTGACACAAAAAGACGCGCGCCACGCACGTCCCAAACAAATTATTATTAAATAAGCAATCACGCATTCATTCTATCAATACATGGCCCCTAAGTACGAGCAAATCAAAGACAATAAGGTAGTAATTGCTAAACATCATTCTTCGCAGCACCCTGCTAATGCTAATAATTTAAATAAATTAAACAATCACAAGCGTTCATTCAATATACAACCCTAAGTACGCGCAAATCAAAGTTAATAAGATAACAATTGCTTAACCCATTCTTCGCAAGTTCGCAGGACCTGCTAATAATTTTCACACGCGAAAAGTCTCATTCACGTGAAACCGATGGATTTAGTATTCCGGACTTCCCATGGGTGCGACGGAGAGCGAACACTACCGCTGCGTGCGTCGACGCTTTGACGTAATATTATGATAGTATGAAAGTACGAAGCGACAAATTCACTTCGCACTTCACAGAATTTCGCAACTAAATTTAATTTGCTAAATGAGCATTCGCATGCTAACAATGAATGCGAATTAATCTATCACTAGTGTGGGGTACCTATGGATAGGTCTTCAAAAATGACATTGAGGTTTCTAATATCATTTTTTTCTAAACCGAATAGTTTGCGCGAGAGACACTTCCAAAGTGGTAAAATGTGCCCCCCCTCCCCCGTAACTTCTAAAATAAGAGAATGATAAAACAAAAAAAAAAATATTATGTACATTACCATATAAACTTCCACCGGAAATTGGTTTGAACGAGATCTAGTAAGTAGTTTTTTTTTTTAATACGTCATAAATCGTAAACCACAATTTACCTTTCATTCAGTCAACTCAAATCATCATCATCATCATTTCAGCCGTAAGACGTCCACTGTTGGACTTAGGCCTCCCCCAATTTGGGGGGCTTTGCCATAATCGCCACGCTTGGCAGGCGGGTTGGCGATCGCAGTATGGTGGTAAAATGCACAGAGAACGCTGCTGCCCATTCTCTAGTAAGTCCCTTAGTCGCCTTTTACGACACCCACGGGAAGAAATGGGGTGGTGTTATTCTTTACGTCCGGCACCACACGGCAACTCAAATATAAAAATTAAAATTAATTTATTAATTTCATAAACATAAACCTTATGCATAAACCGTGAATATCTGCAGGTTTGTACGGAACCCTCGGTGCGCGAGTCCGACTCGCACTTGGCCGTTTTAAAACTTTATCCATTTTCGACGTCATTCTCTAATTGTGAATGTAAATACCTACATGTTATAGACAAGTTTGTAAGTATTAGGTAGGTTACTAACGTGTTTTCACGTACAAGCAGATTTATTAAACATATAACAAGTATATTCGCTGACTGTCTTTACGTCCGGTACCGTGTGGTACCGGACGTCAAGAATAAAACCACCCCATTTCTTCCCGTGGGTGTCGTAAAAGGCGACTAAGGGACTTACTAGAGAATGGGCAGCAGCGTTCTCTATGCATTTTACCACCATACTGCGATCGCCAACCCGCCTGCCAAGCGTGGCGATTATGGCAAATCCCCCCACATTGGGGGAGACCTAAGTCCAGCATGGACGTCTTACGGTTGAAATGATAATGATGATGATTCGCTGACTTACGTCAAAGTGATCTTCACAGTTCATAACATCGAATAATGCAAAAAAGTAAGAAAGCAATGCAATGAAGAATGAATGATGCATGATGATGATGTGATTTATTGTGGAATGCGATAAAGTATTGAGTATTGTAATGGTGTTTGGAGAAAATTGAAATTTCTTTTCGTAGCTTGAAACCAACTTTTTCTTAGTTGTGGTTCAGAAGGTCAAAAACAATTTATTTGGAAACTTTGTTGAAGTAGACACGGACTCATTGGCACAAAACATGAATAAACGCGAATTATTAGTGGTATTGTTATGATCAGCTGATGTTTATGGATAGTCCATTTTAAATTTTTACAAAAAAATATCTCGATAATCGAAAAAATATGCAAAAGTATGAAAGTCGACGAACAAATACGACCAGTGACAGACAGGAATGACGTCATCGGAACTATAGATCCGTTTTCGCGGGAAAATTTAAACTGTCAATTTAGAACCGCATTTTTTCCGATAAATTACAATATTTAATTTTTTTAAATATATTGGTGGTCTATTCTACATGGAATTCTTTAAAGTGAAAACAAAAATAAAAATATTGCATGTTACCTATTGCAATTTGCTAAACGTTACCCCAGCGGCATCTTGAATAACTCTGAAACCTCAAGACGCACAAATTTCATTTTTTGGGCACAATTAGGCACAAATTTGATCTATCTAAGTAGCTAGTTTGTACTCAGCTACGACCATCGGTTAAAAAACATGCCGCTGGGGTAACGTTACTCTAGCGGAATCTGTTTTTCGTGAATATCTTTGGGTCGGCTAGACGCACAAATTCTAAATTTCGGGCACATTTACACGAGATGGGGTACTAATTATCTGTCAAGCCGAAATCCTGAAAAGCGACAACATTCCGCTGGCGTAACGCACACCACTTTTACTAGAGGTGGCCTCTATTGTCTTAATTTCTAATTTAAATTAAAATCAATGTCATCAATTGTTAACAAATTATTGGCAGAATAGTTCAACATGCCATTGTATTGCTCAAAAGAAAGTAGTTTTTTAGCCAAATTCTTGGCTGAAATAGAAAAAAAATATGATAGCGACACAGCTATCTGTCTTTGATGATAGTTAGAAAGATAGTACATAACACTATTATATCTATCTTTTGTCAAATACCAATTATTACTAACATAATTGTTAGTATAAACTAAATGAAACAAATTATTATTAAATGTCAAATTGTGCATTGTCATGTTGATTTCAAATCTTAACCTATTTTCCTCCTGTAGCAAACTGTTACGTTATGTTTGATAGTATTGGAGCAATTCCCCTTTGTCCACATTTTCCTTATTACCCATAAACAGTTACATCTAATAATTTCCTTCATAATATTAAATAAGGAATAAGCAAGCATAAAATAATTCATTATTGACTGACCTGGACATTCGTCTGTCAACCTAGCGCTGACCGCACACGACGGCCGCAGTAAACGAAGTGATGACGGCGGTAACATTTGACGTTGTGCAAAAGGACATTGTAAAACATTTCGTTTTGTAGCACAGGTACGGTACCTAATTGGTACTTAATACGAGTCAGAAATAAATTGAGTATAGTGTCAGATATTTCAAGAAAAGACGTTTTCAAAAATATTTTATAAAAATAAAATGATAATATTTCATGATAAAACAATCTGTTAGGGGATCTCAGAGGGGTTTGGGATTTGGACAAGTACGTGCGGGGCGATAAGTTGCTAGCTGAGGCGTAAGAGCTCCGTGGTAAAAAGATAGAGACCTTTTACAGATATCGAAATTCGACCGAAACCTAAGTGATGTTCAGAGCCGTCGGTTTCGGTAGCATCGTTTGCGGCCTAACGAGCCGAACGGGCAAGTGTGAGCGGTGAGCGGTGAGCGGTGAGCACCTACCTCGCGCAGGTACAGCTTGAGCAGGCCGCACACGGAGTTGATGTCGGAGGCGTCGCGCACGTCGGCCAGCGGGTCCTCGCCGCGCTCGAAGGCGGCGCGCAGCGCCTGCATCTCCACCTGCGAGCCCGACACGCGGAACACGCCCTGGTGGCGCCGCCCGTAGCGCGCGATGACGCGCACGCACGACGTCAGCACGCGCGGCAGGCGCAGCGCCAGCGGGCCCGCGAACTGGCCGCGCGCGCGCCCGGCGCGCCGCGGCGGCGACGGCGCCCGCGCGGGGCCGGCGCCCAGCACGCGGCCGCGCACGGCGGCGCCCTTGCTCTCCAGGCGCGCCAGGCGGCCCGCGCACGCCACGTAGGACCGGAACTTCTGCAACAACGCCACGCGCTCCGGTCACGGCCCGCTCGGGTGCGCAGTGCTCGCGCGGCCGCTACTGACCGCGAGGTAGTAGTCCTCCTGGTCGTCGGGCACGGGCGGCGGCCCGGCCGGCACGCCCGCCGCGCCCGCGCCGCCCGCGCCGAACAGATTGCTCACGTCCCACATAGAGTCGCTGCCCTCCATCTGCGGACATAACATATATTTAATTTTTAAGCAATGGCCACAAATAATAAACATGAAATTTACCATCATTAAAACTTCGTATCCGATCTCATAACTTGTTACGCAAGTATGTTGATTTGCGTACGTATTTCTTGCCGGAGCATGTACGAGTCAATAATGCACATATAGCAAAAATATAGTCACGTGTACCTAATTATAAGTTATTCAATTAAATCGGACCTAATACTTCATGACGCGCTAGTGTGCGGCTCGATCTTATCTAAAACAATAAAAAAAGTACGTTCTCTTTAATGTTATCAATCCTGGGACACTCAGCAATAGGCACATGATGGTTTCTGATCTTGTACGACATGAAGCCACTGCTCCATGCGATCGACACTACAGCTCATTTATGCTAGTTGTGAACAGGTCCTCTTAGGTCATTGTGGATTCTCTCGTTTGTGACGTACCAGAAAGCATTCACTAACTGTCACAGTTTTTATTTTTATTGGAACTTTCGAGGATTTCGTTACTGAACTTCGCAGTTCCCCAAAGATATACTATGATATATGAGCTATATGTATATGATACCATAGCACCAGATAGGCTTGAGAATGCCTTTGTATAGAAGTAGTTAGCTTTCCAAAGACTTTTGAGACTTATTGGAGAGCATTGAGTGTGTTTTTATCCTAGGGGAGCGGTGGATTTACAGTAGGGGCAGTCGGGGCAAGTGCCCAGGGCGGCAAAATTTTGAAAGTGATAAAAAAATTATTAGTCTTTTCAAGATTGCTCAATAAATATAATTAATTAATTCTATTAATTAATAATTTTCTGTTTAATCGATCATTCAAGAAATTCAATTCATCCATTATTTGTGAATTACAATTTTGGCACTTTTAGTAAATATTAATAATCAAAATGAATTAATCAATTTATTTCCTTGGAGATTTAAAATAAAAATCGATTCTTCTATTTTCTTGAATTAAAAAAATGTAATCAGTATTTTTTTTAAATTGAAAAAAAATCGGAATTATTTTTTGCATTTTTCAAAACAACACAACACAACACACAACTTGTTATAAAAAAAAATTATAATTTATCGATTGCACCAATTAATTTTAATTTAAACGAAAAATCTTATATTTTTAACCGACGAAAAAAAACGGCGGAGCTTATCAATTCGACGCGTATATATTTTTATGTATGATCACGCATCACTTTATACTTAGTAGTCCGATTGTGATAATTCTTGTTTTATTGGAATGGGTATACTCCGAAGGTGGTCCCATATAAATTTGGAAAACAAAATCGAACCCTAAGGATCGGAAAACAGGGGATGATTGATTGTTCACTCACTGATTGTAATGTATAACCTAACTTTATACATAAAGTTATGCGTGGTTATACATTACAATCAGTTCATCGGACTACTCTACAGAGTAATGATTACTCTGTAGAGTAGTCCGATTTTGATCATTTTTTTTTTTTCATTGGATAGGGTATACCTTGCCATTTATTATTAGTACATTAAAGCCACAAAAAAATATAAAATGAAAAGTTTTTAACAAAAAATTAAACCGCCGAAAAAAGTGAAAAGCAAAAAATAATAATCCTTAAAATTATGAGTCGGCGCTTTGAGTGAGTGATCTTTGTTCATTGATTTTTCAGCGCCGACTCAAAATTTTAAGGTTTATTATTTTTTGATTTTCAGTTTTTGAATTCCAAATGTGGCTATCGTGGAATTAGCTGTAACAAACTGTAGCGCAGAACGATCGTTTTCATGTTTGAAGAGAGTTAAAAAACTTCTTACGTTCTACAATTTAGACTTAATAGCTTAGCTTAAAAAGTCAGACGTGTTTGCCTGTGAAAAAATTGATGTAATATAATTATGAGTCACCCTTAGTGCCAAATTTATAATTGTTAGAAGAAAAACAAATATTTATGTTTTTGGAATATCTATCTATATATATAAAAGAAAGTCGTGTTAGTTACTCTATTTATAACTCAACAACGGCTGAACTGATTTGGCTGAAAATTGGTGGGGAGGTAGCTTAGAACCAGGAGACGGACATAGGATACTTTTTTTTTTTTTTTTTTTGCTTTTGGCAAAGGATACTTTTTATCCCCTTCGACCGCGTTCTCGTGTGATGTGACATAAAACGTCAAAGAGAATACATTTCACTATAAAACGTGGTATGACAAAAACTTTGCCTTCGAGGTACCAGGCGGTCATAACTTGGTATGAGCTTATTAAACAGCAGTGTCAGCCAGAAAACGCTTTATGCCTTCGAAGTAACAGGTTATCATAACCGAGTAGGAGCTACCCAAACATATGAGTATCAGCTAGAAAACGCTTACCAGATCACCACCGCGTACCAGGTTGTCAAACTTGGAAGGTTTATTACAACATTTTGAATCTTAGGCGATACGAAGTTCGCTGGGTCAGCTAGTATAACATATAATACAGTTTCTGCAATAAATTAGCTATTTTAATTTTGAAAAATAAAATTTACAAACTATAAGTTAAAGTAAATTTCCAGTATTGGGGCGGATTTTTTTCCGTTGCCCAGGAGCGGCATTAAGTTTAAATCTGGCCCTGTCCTAGGGTTTTTCGTTTGGTAAAAAAGTGGTGTCTCCACGAAGTCGTCCGTCAAGGTATATTCCAAGGTATCGTGTGACCTCTGGTTGAGGTACTTCTATGTCATTTAAGGTCACAGATAGGCATGTTTTTTGCGTGTTGCGAAAGTCACTTGGACTGACTTTGTTTTGTTAGCTTTTATCGTCCAATCTTTAAGCATTTCAGAGATCAGCTTGAGGCTGTTTTGCAGAGGCTTTCCTCGAGCAGACATCAGTAGCTAGTATGGCCGTATTACCGGTAACAGTGTCCGGGTGGACATTTCTATCTAGCGGCAAGTTGGCTGTAAATAACAGGTACAAGGTAGGACGTAGGACACTAGCCAGAGGTATTCCGGCCTGAATTGCTCGTAGATTTGAGACCTCATATTTCTGCTTCACTAAAAATAATTTCTTGCCGAGGTAGGAGCGCAGAAATAGGTAGAAAGTTGGAAGAGAAATTTTTTGGTGATTTTACTTTGGTCAGTAGACCTCTATTTTAGATGGATTACATAAATAAAGTATCGAACTTAACAGCGGTTCGGTATGTACCTACTACTTATTTACGAGAACTACCGGGAAGTCAAACCCCAAAGGAAAGCATGTCGGAGCAGCCGGGGCGCACGCACCTGCTTGACGAGCTCGGCCTCGGCCGCGTCCAGCGTCTTGGCGTTCTCCTGGCACTCGGCGCGCAGGCGCCGCGCGCCCGCCTCCAGCTGCGCCAGGCGCGCCGCCAGCTCGGCCGCCACGCGCGCGCCCGCCTCGTCCGGCGCCTCGGCCGCGTCCGCCAGCAGGTCGCGCAGCTCGGCGTCGGCGGCGGCGGGCGCGGCGCCCACGTAGGCCAGCGCGCGCGGCGGCGCGAAGGCGGCGGCGTGCGCGGCCAGCAGGCGCGCGCGCCCCGCCGCCGCGTCCAGCGCGTGCGCCGCGCCGCGCAGCGCCGCCGCCGCGCCGCCCGCCGCGCGCGCCGCGCCCGCCTCGGCCGCGCCCGCCGTGCGCACGCAGCGCCCCACCACGGCCTCGAAGCCCACCTCCATGCACTGCGGACACGCACACGCGCTCTACACCCGCGCCGACCCGCCCCGCTCGGTACGGCCGCGCCGGCGCACACACACATATACTACACTCTAAAACGTGGTTACAAGTCAGTCTTATAAAGGCCCCACTTAATTACAAACATCGCTACAAACGAAACTTCCTGCTGCCTTCCTGATACCCGAGGGACTAAGAAACGATGGCCGGCCATATTTTTTACTCCACACTTGACAGAACACACGTAGTCAGACGAGTTTCGACTGCGCTATTGGTTACACGTTTTCTCGTAATCAGTGTTTATAAAGTTTACAATTTTTAACCGACTTCAAAAAAAGGAGGTTTTTTTTTTATGTAGGTATGTTCACCGATTTCTCCGCCAATTGTCAACCGATTTTGAAAATTCTTTTTTTATTCGTAAGGGTATACTCCTGAGGTGGTCCCATATTAATTTTGTGAAGATTTAATGTATACTTTGGGAGATAAACGAAGGAACTCCTCAAAAACAAACAGTACACGTAATGTGATTTGGATATTGTACTAAAGATCAAAAATAATTGCTGGTTCTATCTATCCATCCGTGGTGAACTAATTATAGTCTTCGAAGATACCGCATGGAACTCCTCATCGGTGAACAGTACATATAGGAACTTACAGTGAAAGGTTAGAAGATTAGGGGAAAACTCTTTGAATATTATAGGCACGTTTAGACTGTTACTTGTATTCTTATATTCCGTTGAGCTGATGATGGAAGGTACAACTCCTTATCGATCAGGAGTTAGAAGATATCTTGTCCTAGATAGACATACTCGTTGACATCGAGAATTGATTCCTCAGCAGACACTAGAGATGGACTACTGATGATGAGTTCGGGAGACAGACACCGGAACTCTTTAAAAAATGACAGGAAATCAACCACGATTTCTGCTATCGCATAAATATGCATTGTTTGTTTGGAATTAGTGCAGGGTGAATACCACAACTAAAAATTTAAAAATAAAAACTTTTTTACAAAAAAAAAACAACCGACTTCCTTAAAAACACTACAAAGTAAAAATAACTTTAATTTCGGAAGTCGGTGGCAAAAAAACCATAAATACAGATCCTAAGACACCGACTACCGAAATTAAAGTTATTTTTACTTTGTAGTGTTTTTAAGGAAGTCGGTTGTTTTTTTTTTGTAAAAAAGTTTTTTCATTAATTAAATAAATAATAAAAAATCAATTTCCATCATAGATATTGCAAAACCAATAATTATGTAGTATGCAAAAAGGTAGTACCTATATATTAAATTTTCAAGTTAAAAAGTTGAAATTTCACAGATAATGTATTTCTGTTGCCGCTATAGCACCAAATACTAAAAAACATAATAAATAAATATTTAAAGGGGCTACCATACAACAAACGTGACTTTTGCTCGTATTTGCTCGATATTGATAACGGCAACAGGTTATAGATATATTCACTTTCAAAATCAATAATTAAATTAAAATAAAACAAATATTTAATTTGGGCTCCCACACATCAAATGTGATTATTTTACCGATAATGGTACGTACGGAACCCTTCGTGCGCGAGTCCGACTTGCACTTGGGCGGTTTTTAATGTTTTAAGATCTCCGTACAACAAAATTTATTTTGCGGTTATAATTATATTTTTGGATTTTAGTTGTTCTAGAATCGTCAAGGGCTCGAGTGTTGACGCGAATGAACGTTTACAACATGATTAGTAATTTTTCTGACTGGTTTACGACTATAAAACTTAAAGGAAAGTTAATAAATGATTCTTCTTTTGACGACGAAAAAAGACCTGGCGCCATAAAGGTGCGACATTCAAACATGATTTTAAGTCAAGGTGGCAAGCAGCAAACAGGACTATTCAGGATTTTGGCAATACCAAAACGGAAATACGAGTAGGCGGTTTTTCAGATATTATCTAGAGGCTTTCTCTATAACTGGCGTCAATGAGGCATTGATAAAAAGGTTCACAACTATTTTGTTATAAGCAAAATTATGTGTGAAAGTTTTCTTGTAAACACTGTAATAGGGATATTTTATATAGACTGCTGCTCACATCAGAAACGTCTTAGTTCGAATAGGTAACCTAAGAAAAGTTTTAAACCTTTTTATCTCGTAGGCAAAAGAAATGTTACTCGGGCAAGGAAGTTAAAGAAGATTAGGAGTGTTTTCTATTAGCTTCACTTGTATGTTTGTTTGTTTGTATGTTTGTTTGTAACCGACTCCTTATAGCGCGGTTTTGACCCACTTTAAGCGACCAGATTTCATTTAAACGCTGTAGACTTATCGAGGACCGATGACAATACCATAATTTCATAAATTTGTGCCATTATCTTTGCCAGGGTTACCAGGACAGCAAAAAAACTGTCTTCGAAAACTACGCTGACATACGTTACAAACTACGCTGACATACGTCTCAAAATTCGAAACACCCTAAAAGTAGAAAACAAATAATAGTTAAAAAAAAACTAATAACACGCTTTCATAGAAAACCAAACTAAAAAGTAGAAAATAATGGATAATAAAGCGTGTGGTGCCCGATATCAATAAAAAAAAATACCTTAAAAAGCACCCCACGCTTGTTTCCATTATTTTCTACTTTTTAGTTTGGTTTTCTATGGAAGCGTGTTTTTAGTTTTTTTTTTAACTATTATTTTCTCTTTCAATTGATATTTTGCCATCAACTAGATTTTGAATCATAATTTCTCAATAATTTTGGCAATTTGATCTCCGAAATGTTAAAAAATTTTTGTTAAACCACGTTTTATCCGGTCCAATACCTGTCTGTGCGGCGGTCGATACGATTCTACCACTTGCGACTGACAAATCTTTTGGTTTCTTAGCTTATTTCTCCCGAGCTATCTCCCAAAACATCGAGCGTTCATTGATTGTATGTTACTTGGCAATTATTTATTTTGAATTGGATTTTAAGCCAGCCCGCGCCAACAGTGGCGGAGCACGGCAGGTGCGGTTACCAGAATGATGTCGGCGACGTCGTCCAGGTAGTAGCGCTGCAGCGTGGCGTTGGCGGCCTCCAGGCTCAGCACGTAGTCGGCGCGCGCGCGCAGCGCCCGCACGCGCGCCTCGCTGTGCCGCGCGCGTCTCTGTGGCCCAGCGGTACCATCACAACTATTACTACATTACTAATTAAAGGCAAATTTCTGCTTAGGGCTGTACAAGTTACATTAGAGATTACATTTGGGTAAAATCAAGCGACTTCACTTAAATAGAACAAACATTACATTTTTGTCGCCCGTTATCCTGAATTCAGAACCGTTTCATCAAACAATCGTCACCCCGTTTGGGTCATAGGCGTGGCGCAGCTTGAGCGATGTGACACTCAGGAGCGAAGACAAGTAGGACGTTACCTTATCGAGCTCCTTGTCGAGCGCCTTGAGCTTCTTGTGCCGAGGCGGGTCGGCGGCCACGACGCGCTGGTGCTGGTCGTAGGCGTGGCGCAGCTTGAGCGATGTGACATTCAGGAGCGAAGACAAGTAGGACGTTACCTTATCGAGCTCCTTGTCGAGCGCCTTGAGCTTCTTGTGCCGAGGCGGGTCGGCGGCCACGACGCGCTGGTGCTGGTCGTAGGCGTGGCGCAGCTTGAGCGATGTGACATTCAGGAGCGAAGACAAGTAGGACGTTACCTTATCGAGCTCCTTGTCGAGCGCCTTGAGCTTCTTGTGCCGAGGCGGGTCGGCGGCCACGACGCGCTGGTGCTGGTCGTAGGCGTGGCGCAGCTTGAGCGATGTGACATTCAGGAGCGAAGACAAGTAGGACGTTACCTTATCGAGCTCCTTGTCGAGCGCCTTGAGCTTCTTGTGCCGAGGCGGGTCGGCGGCCACGACGCGCTGGTGCTGGTCGTAGGCGTGGCGCAGCTTGAGCGATGTGACATTCAGGAGCGAAGACAAGTAGGACGTTACCTTATCGAGCTCCTTGTCGAGCGCCTTGAGCTTCTTGTGCCGAGGCGGGTCGGCGGCCACGACGCGCTGGTGCTGGTCGTAGGCGTGGCGCAGCTTGAGCGATGTGACATTCAGGAGCGAAGACAAGTAGGACGTTACCTTATCGAGCTCCTTGTCGAGCGCCTTGAGCTTCTTGTGCCGAGGCGGGTCGGCGGCCACGACGCGCTGGTGCTGGTCGTAGGCGTGGCGCAGCTTGAGCGATGTGACATTCAGGAGCGAAGACAAGTAGGACGTTACCTTATCGAGCTCCTTGTCGAGCGCCTTGAGCTTCTTGTGCCGAGGCGGGTCGGCGGTCACGACGCGCTGGTGCTGGTCGTAGGCGTGGCGCAGCTTGAGCGATGTGACATTCAGGAGCGAAGACAAGTAGGACGTTACCTTATCGAGCTCCTTGTCGAGCGCCTTGAGCTTCTTGTGCCGAGGCGGGTCGGCGGCCACGACGCGCTGGTGCTGGTCGTAGGCGTGGCGCAGCTTGAGCGATGTGACATTCAGGAGCGAAGACAAGTAGGACGTTACCTTATCGAGCTCCTTGTCGAGCGCCTTGAGCTTCTTGTGCCGAGGCGGGTCGGCGGCCACGACGCGCTGGTGCTGGTCGTAGGCGTGGCGCAGCTTGAGCGATGTGACATTCAGGAGCGAAGACAAGTAGGACGTTACCTTATCGAGCTCCTTGTCGAGCGCCTTGAGCTTCTTGTGCCGAGGCGGGTCGGCGGCCACGACGCGCTGGTGCTGGTCGTAGGCGTGGCGCAGCTTGAGCGATGTGACATTCAGGAGCGAAGACAAGTAGGACGTTACCTTATCGAGCTCCTTGTCGAGCGCCTTGAGCTTCTTGTGCCGAGGCGGGTCGGCGGCCACGACGCGCTGGTGCTGGTCGTAGGCGTGGCGCAGCTTGAGCGATGTGACATTCAGGAGCGAAGACAAGTAGGACGTTACCTTATCGAGCTCCTTGTCGAGCGCCTTGAGCTTCTTGTGCCGAGGCGGGTCGGCGGCCACGACGCGCTGGTGCTGGTCGTAGGCGTGGCGCAGCTTGAGCGATGTGACATTCAGGAGCGAAGACAAGTAGGACGTTACCTTATCGAGCTCCTTGTCGAGCGCCTTGAGCTTCTTGTGCCGAGGCGGGTCGGCGGCCACGACGCGCTGGTGCTGGTCGTAGGCGTGGCGCAGCTTGAGCGATGTGACATTCAGGAGCGAAGACAAGTAGGACGTTACCTTATCGAGCTCCTTGTCGAGCGCCTTGAGCTTCTTGTGCCGAGGCGGGTCGGCGGCCACGACGCGCTGGTGCTGGTCGTAGGCGTGGCGCAGCTTGAGCGATGTGACACTCAGGAGCGAAGACAAGTAGGACGTTACCTTATCGAGCTCCTTGTCGAGCGCCTTGAGCTTCTTGTGCCGAGGCGGGTCGGCGGCCACGACGCGCTGGTGCTGGTCGTAGGCGTGGCGCAGCTTGAGCGATGTGACACTCAGGAGCGAAGACAAGTAGGACGTTACCTTATCGAGCTCCTTGTCGAGCGCCTTGAGCTTCTTGTGCCGAGGCGGGTCGGCGGCCACGACGCGCTGGTGCTGGTCGTAGGCGTGGCGCAGCTTGAGCGCGGCGGCGCGCCACTCGGCCGCGGCCGCCGCGTGCGCCTTGCTGGCGCCGGCCGCCTCCGCCAGCGCCGCGCCCACCTCCTCGTGCCGCTCCGACACTGCGGCAGTAGGCACAAGGAGCTATTATAGTGCACGAGTGTCTTCCCTTCACTCTTATAGTCTGAGGAGACTGCGATGCGACACGACCGGAAAGAGCTCAGGCGCAGTACCGCCGACTTAACATGCGCACCGAGGGTATCACACTGCTAACTTCCAAAAAGCTCAGCAGCCACGAGAGCAAAGGGGCAGTTATCTCGCAGTCCTGAACAGAGACACGCAGTACCGTACCGATGTCGCGACACTTGCGGTGCAGGCGCAGCGCGTCGTCGGCGGCGCGCTGCAGGCGCGAGGCCAGCGGCCCGCCGTACAGGTCGGCCAGCGCCGCGTGGTCGCGGGACAGCGCGCGCGTGTTGTCCAGCGCCGCCTGCCAGCACGCGTACGCGCCCGTCAGCGACCACTGCTCGCGTCTGCGGAGTTCAATACCACATGCGTACAGCGTCAGCAGTCAATTAAGAAACGACTGTAAACACAAAAAAATTGGTCCTTTCATCGGTATTAATCAGCATGTAACAAAAACAATTTATGAATTTAAGGTGTCCGAAACAAAAATTCTATTATTTTAAGAACTGAAAAAGTAATAGCTACTTCAACTTTTTTTACATTTCTCGTCAACCCCAATTTTATCAAACTACTGATAGCTGTAAGCCTATCTTCAAATCATTAATAATCTTGACTTTCCCGTGCTTATACCGGGTGACATTTTTTAACGTCTTGAAAAAAAAATGGGGGTAATAGGTGAACGGAGTAGAAGCCTTTGGCATAGAAATTTTTGATATTTTATTTTTGAATAACATGTCATGAAATTGATCTACCAATAAATATTACACATTTAAAGTAACATTTTCATACTAGAACAACAAAAACAGACATTTGTAAAAACAAAAAAACAATTAAAAAATTATCGAAACTCAAATCACACGCACCCTACTCAATGCGCGGCATGTATCAATGATTTCGTAGTGCGGTCCTACCCTTTGAAGCCGGCCGATAGGCGGCCTCATTGATCTTTCGCAGGCGCACGAGCCGCACACTCATCCCCGTCCGCCCGCTTCCCGCGCTCCTTGAGTCACCTGCGATGAATCTGAAGGCCTTCCTGCCTTCTATTCTAGTTACACAACACACCATATGAAGGTCGAGACGGTAAAAAATGTCTTTCGGTATACAGGATAATTTTTTATCCAGTGCGCAAACTGTAACCATGAATTCAGCATATCATTCTAGACCCCCCAGCATAGAAAATTTTCATCGGTTATACAAAAAAAAAATCAGCTGTTCCATACACTTTGACCCCGTAGGTATTGCATTTTTCTATGAAACAGCTGATTTTTTTTTGCATAACCGACGAAAGTTTTCTACGCTGGGGGGTCTAGAATGATATGCTGAATTCATGGTTACAGTTTGCGCACTGGATAAAAAATTATCCTGTATACTTGAAGTAGCAGTGTTTGTCAAACTTAATTTGAAATTGTTTCCTGCGATAGTAAACACGAGAAAACGAACCACTCAAATTAGATCCCAAAACATGTTGTGTACAAGTAAATACAAAACAGCACTAGCAAGAAGTACTTTAGGCATGGGTCCGGTCATATACAATAAAATTCCTGATAGCATTAAGAATGAAAATTTGCAGAATTTTAAAAGAAAATTTTAAAAAAATTAATAGAAAAATGCTACTATTCAATCACCGAATATTTGAATGACACGCTGTTATAAAATTTCTGACATTTCTTACGTTACAATTATTATATTATATTCCATATTGACAATTTAATTTATGACATCGTTCAAATTCCTTGACATTTTTTAGAAAAGTGCGGACATTTATTTTTTATTTTCATTATCTAATTTTTTTTCCCAATACACATAATTTATGTTATTGAGATTGTTCAGTGTGATAGAAAATTCGTAATGCGATCTAATTAATTTACTTGTTTATTTGTGGTTCATGTGTCTAAATTAATTTCTTGTCTAATTATATTGCATGTATGACTATTTTTGTACGCCCTATAGAGGCAAAACATAGCGCCCTGAATGTTTACCAAATAAGAACTAATAATGTACCTATGTTTTACAATAAATAAATGAATTGAATTGAATATGCAACAGAGGCAAAGATATTCTCTTTGAACAGAGGTCATTATCCATAAATAAGTTATGCCTAGTAGGTAGCGACCCGCTACAGGTGTACCTAATAGAAAACGATGACACAAATAGACTCTTAGCACGATATCTAACAACACAGGCTAGGACACGGGCCACGGTTTTTGTTACATGCTGCTCAGCACGTGGGTGTGGCACTGACTTGTGCTTCTGGTCCTTGTGGCGCTGGTGCGCGGCGCGCGCCAGCTTGTCGAGCGCGCGCGCGTACTCGTGCTCGGCGTCGGCGCGGCGGCGGCAGTACTCGTGCAGCTCGCCCGCCACGCCCGCCGTCGCCTCGGCGCGCGCCTCCAGCACGCGCGTCTGCTCCGACAGCTGCATGCGGATGTCTGCCGATAGTGCCCACTCGTCACTCACCACAATCAACATACGTACACAAGTTTTATTTACTAGACTAGATGGCCCGCCGAGAGAGCAGATGGGCCATAATGTTAATTTCGTGTCAGCACACAGGATTAACATTATGACCCATCTTCTAAATTGGGTGACAACCTGACCAGAGCAAGTCAGCTCTGTAAATGTTAAACTAAATGTGAAAGCTTGTGTGAAGCGTGCTGACAATGGTGAATCCTTCCCATCAGGTGGTACGACAGTTCACTTCACTTAAAAGGGATGCGCATAGATAGTCCGCGAAGTTCAAGTTGCAGGTCAGGTGATCATCATCACCTGCCTAGCCTTTTCCCAAGTATGTTGGAGTCGGCTTCCAGTCTAACCGGATGCAGCTGAATACCATTATTTTACATGGAGCGACTGCCTATCTATCAGTGTCACGTAGTATGTTGATTAAAATATGATTCACGATCGTGACAAATATAGCTTTACACCTTTACAAATGGTTATATTATAACCATTACTATCAGCAATACAAACAACTGCATAAGTTTGAGGTGGCCTCAAATGTGTGTCCGTTTCGAAAAACGACTACATCAACATTACGATGCGCGATGGAATTTGTAAAGCACTAACAGTGAAAGTCGCAAATTCGTAGATTAGATACAATATTCAGAAAGTTATAAAGTCGGTCGTCGGTCGGCACATGGAGAACCGCGCGGCTACGCAGTTCTCTTAAACGGAGCTTAGTAGAGGTCCCATTCTTTTTGCTAACCACTGATACGATTTCGTTGAAAATGTAGATAGTAAGAATAAAGCCCTAATGTTTGGACTTCACGACCTACAGAACTTAAAACCGATAATGCTAGTTAGCAGAAGGATGACCAACATTTCTGGTGCGTAAATCGGACATTTTAAATTTCCAAACTAAAAGATAGGATAGCTTTTTCTCAATTACTGATCTCAATATTTGGAAATTAAATGTTTTTTATCGAACTATGTGTGTGTTCATTGGTTAGTTCTATGAATTCCTAATAGATGGCGTGGGTTTCAATTTCTAGATAATCTTCTTTACATGCTTATCTTTTAAACTACGCAAAGGATTTAACACGGTTTTCACGAATAGACAGGGTGAATCAAGAGGAAGGTTTGTATGTATAATACGCGGGCGAAGCCGCTGGAAAAAGCTAGTAGTCCTATAAATATTTGTTACGGCCGCGAATTATGACCCACCTGACAGCCTGACAATGACCTGCAAATTGCAAAAATCTATACTTCTATTGTATACTACTACCAGCTTCTGCCCACGACTACGTCCGCGTTCAATTTCTTGCTCCCAGACTCCCTCCGTCGCATCGAATCGCCTGCCCATACCTAGTCTTGGTATTCATTACTTTTTTCTTTTTGCTCGGCTTCTAAGGGTCCCAGCGTGATGTTATTTAGTCTATTCCTCGATACATGGGCTGTCCAACACGAAAATATGTTTTTATTCTAATAATTTGTCAATAAAGTAAAATGTCCCGTGTAGCACTCACAGAATAATGTTATCTATACGAACAACGAAAGCAACCTTAGGACGGAACACCTAACGCTAAGAGCGGTTCCGCACTGCACCCGATCTGAATCCGAATTCAAGATTGGAATGGAAATGGATGAAAATGGAAAGAATTGGAAATGTTCTAAATTTGGAGGGACAGAGTTCGGAACTGGGGCGCAACCCATCATACAATTAGTAATATGGCTGCTTCGGAACAACATTTCTTGGTTTGCGATCGGATGCTGTGCAGAACCACATTTACACGGACATAAGTACCTACATGACGGAGTTCAGCAGACATTAGTAGCCTACTGCCGGGCTGCCGGCTGCCGACTGCCTAGTACCTAGTGCATCTATGCTAGTGCCTAGTAGGAACTAGGCATGCGAGTAGTATAAATACCTACAGTGTGCAGTGCGAACAGACCCGGAGAGAGGTAATGATTGACAAGCATGAGGCGACGTCAGAGCACGTGAACATAACTAGTTTATTTATAACTGCTTCGTGTAAACATTCAACACCGCTAGTTTGGCTGACTTCTTACATATTTCTGAACACTTCATATTGAGTTTACTATTTAAGTATGAATATGTAATTCCGAGAATATCTAACAAGGGGAGGGCACGGTGTGGGAAATTCACTTCGGGACGAGACTTCGTGTGGTAGTAGTGTCCCTTAAGCGTAAGCAAACCCTAAAATATTATTTCAGAATGGCCAGTAGTTTCGAAGATTTTTTTTTGTTTTTAATTAACTATTTTATCAATTAAATGAGTTCAATCGAAAAAAACGTAGTTAAGTTTTAAATTAATTTTAATTTACATTAACTATCATACTTTTTAAATTGTAAAACAGCTAATAATTATGGTAAGATCTTATAAATAGTTAACACAACAAGTAAAAAAGTTTAATTGTATTTTCTTTATTATTACAAAATATATTTTTTTTCTACAAACAAGAACCTGGATGATAGTTATCGTAAAAACATACGAAACAATATTTTTTTTACATCTCGCACAGTTATTGAACGAAGAATTATTACAAGAACAACGTTCTTTATGTAGTTCATTAGGAAAGCATACATTATTCACATTAGCAAATATTTCTCTCTCTTCAGAGAGTTTTGCAGCATACCAAGCATATCGTATCATTTCACAAAAAATTGGCGATGATAATTGATGATGTATCGTACAGTGATCGTACATCATCAATTATCATCACCAATTTTTTTTTTTAGTTTTCAACCATAAAATATTCACAATTTTTGTTCAAGTGTGACCGCAAACACAAAAATTGTAACAAAGCAAAATGGCCGCCCACCGATAAAGTTTGGTATACACAGGGAATTTTGTATCGGTCAAAATTTATGAAATGAACTGAAAATTATTTTTGTATATATTTGTTTCGTAATTATTTTTCTTATTTTGAATTATCCTAAAAAAAGGTATTGAATGTTTTTCGAGTTATTGAAGATTTTTTTTTTAGCTTTTATTGTTTATTTTATTGAGTTTTCGTGCTTTTTACAATTAAGAAAGTATAATAGTTACTGTAAACTAAAATTAATTTAATACTTAACAACATTTTTTTCGATTGAATTCATTTAATTATTAAAATAGTTAATTAAAAACAAAAAAAAATCTTCGAAACTACTGGCCATTCTGAAATAATATTTTAGGGTTTGCTTACGCTTATGGGACACTACTACCACACGGAGTCTCGTCCCGAAGTGAATTTCCCACACCGTGCCCTCCCCTTGTAAGTTATAGAATAAAAGCTAACATTCATCAATTAAAAAATCTAATACTTATATATATACTATATACAATTAATAAAATTGGAGTGTCTGTTTTTAATGTTAAGATAACCACTTTTTAGTAAGTGTATATGGATGTATACACGGTGCATATACCAAAACAACATTTTTTACAATTTTTGTCTGTCTGTCTGTCTGTTTGTTCCGGCTAATCTCTGAAATGGCTGGACCGATTTTGACGGAACTTTCACTGGCAGATAGCTGATATAACAAGGAGTAACTTAGGCTACTTTTATTTTAGAAAAAATAAATAATAGTTAAAAAAAAACTAAAAACACGCTGAATTTTGAGACGTATGTCAGCGTAGTTTGTGACGTATGTCAGCATAGTTTTCAAAGACAGTTTTTATGAAAAACTTTTTGTTAAATACCACGCGGACGAAGTCGCGGTTAACAGCTATTACCCATAATATAACCTGAATTTACACCTCTTACCGCGGTAGTACGTCCTCCTGCGTTAATTTCCGACATCCTGGCGGGCGAAGCCGCGGGCAAAAGCTAGTAAATACATATAATATGTGGCGTTCCGCGCATAAAGGTACCTATCAGATGTCGGCATTTCGTTTCCGAGTTATTTGCGTTTTTGTAAAATCGGGTGAAAATATGGCAGTTTGTGATTTTTACTAATTATTGTTCTACAACGAAGGAGGTGGGTAAACTTTAGAACATTTTTCGCCTATCATAGTCATGAAAATTCAAAGTATTTATTGACGTCATGTTATTGTATTTATTTGAAGTTTATGTATCGACCTTTCAGTGGCGCAGGTAATAAGCCGATTCCTGTCGGGTTCCCTTAGGAAATTATGACAGTCAATAGTTCTCAGCAGTGTTTAATAATCACACTGAATGTATTTAAACTTACACCATAAAATTAAAGTATTACAAAACCCCAACCTACATTAAAAAAATTGTCTTTATATTCCAACGAAAACAAAACATTTAAAGTGCACGCGAATCTCCCGCGCCAACGCGCGCAAACATTTTGCTCCAGTATAACTCGGTGTCCACCCTGGCTTATGAACACATCAATTTCTATAAATTCATTTTCTCGTTAAACTAGGTAATAAGACAACAGAAGGTACCCTTTCAAATAACCAATTATTGTTAGGGAATAATAAAAAGATATCTTCTGGCATTATTAGTCATGAAAATAAAAAACCAAAGGGAGTGCAACACACTTTAAAATTGTATAATCAAAATATCCAAGGTTGCTCTTCCAAATTACTTGAAATAGAATTGTTTTTAGAAAACACCAAGTTTGATGTCATTTGCTTAACTGAACATTGGTTAAAAGATCATCAAGTAAAGTCAATAAATTATGAAAATTACTGTGTAGTTAGCTTTTTCAGCCGAAAACGCATGATACATGGCGGATCATTAATATTGGTTAAAAATTCTATCAAATCGAAAGAACGAAAAGACATCATTGGGATGTCTGTTGAACACACTGTTGAGCTGTCCTGTGTTGAGCTTGATAAGCATGTTATAGTATGTGTATACAGACCTCCAAGTTACCAGAATCTATCTGTGTTTGATTCTGTAATGGAAGAGGTGCTAAAGAAACTTAGTACTAGTAGTAAGTCACTGGTCATATGTGGTGATTTTAATATAAATTTATTAGAAAGTAACTCAAATACTTCCAGATTATTAAGTCTTTTTAAGTCATTTAATCTGTCAAATGTTTTTATGGAACCTACCCGAGTGACAGCTTCTTCTGCCACTTGTATAGATAATATTTTTTGTAACTGTGATTACTTACACAAACAAATTGTAAATAAGTTGCCATCTGATCACAGTGGTCAAACAGTAACATTTTGCTCGTACATACCTCTACAAAAAATTCAAATAAGGTTTAGGCCAATGACATGTAAAAATCTAGAGAAATTTAATCATTCTTTGGCCAGTACATTATGTGTTCACAGTTTTAATAATGAATGTGACCCAAATGAGTTCTACGCCGAGTTCTTCTCATTATTAAACACGCAATTTAATGACAATTTCCCACTAAAGACTAAAAGTATTTGCACAAAGTTCTTATTTAGTGATTGGGCAACTCCAGGTATACGTAAAAGCAGAGAAAAACTTTTTGAACTTTATGGCCTAAAGCAACATATGACTAATAGAAGCTTTCATCAGTATGTTGCAAAATATTCAAAAATTTTTAAAAGTGTTTGCAACTTGGCTAAAGCGCTTTATATTAGCAATAAAATAAAATCAGCGGATGATAAAATAAAAACTACCTGGCAAATAATAAATGATGAAACAGGTAGGAAAAAAAAGCGTAATACTGAATTTAATTTAGAGACTGCACATGGCCCCATTAACTCAGATATAGAAATAGCTCAGGAATTTCAAAATTTTTTCGTTAATATTCCCGTTAAAACTACTGAAGCTTTAAATTCGTCACCCGCGCTTTCCGCTGCCTTACTCAAAAAGAATGTAGGGGCATGCCCTTTAGAGTTTAGGTTTCAGCATACTAACCCCCAGGCTATTATAAAAGCTTTTAAAGATCTTAAAATTAAATCAACAGAAGATCTTTGGGGAATGTCTGTCAAATTTTGTAGTTCTATTATTGAAACCATTGCACCCTATTTAGCTTTCATATTTAACACCAGTGTAGACCAAGGAGTCTTTCCGGATCTGATGAAACACAGCAAAGTAGTTCCTTTGTTTAAATCCGGTGATAGTAAAGAACCAAACAATTATAGGCCCGTGTCAGTTCTGCCAGTTCTCAGTAAGGTGTTTGAAAAGTTAATGCTCAATCAAATGTTACGTCACTTTAATAAAAACTCCATCTTTCATGAACACCAGTTCGGTTTCACCAAAGGGCGTTGTACCACCGACGCTGGTGTTACCCTAATAAAGAACATTTTTAACGCCTGGGAAGAAGCACAAGATGCCATTGGAATCTTTTGTGACCTTTCCAAGGCGTTCGATTGCGTAAACCATGAGACACTTTTGCTGAAACTAGAGCACTATGGAATTAGAAATACAGCTCTTGACTTAATAAGATCATACCTGAAGGATAGAACAGTCAAAGTCCAAGTAAACGGCGTAAACTCATTGGGGTCTGAAATGGCAATGGGCGTTCCTCAAGGCTCGATATTGGGTCCATTCCTCTTTTTAGTATACATTAATGATCTACCCCATCTACTTCCAAACCAACCGAAGATGGTGTTATTTGCAGATGACACATCATTGATATTTAAAATCGACAGACGGTCTCAAAATCTTGACGACGTCAATAACTGCATTCTTCAGGTCCAAGACTGGTTTACGGTAAATAACTTGGTACTTAATAAAAAAAAAACCAAGTGCATTAGATTTCAATTGCCTAATGTCAGAGGTAGCGAATGTGACATCTTATTGAATGGGGAAAAACTGGAATTTATTGATCAAACGGTTTTCCTAGGAATCACGCTAGACGAGAAATTACAATGGGGACCTCATATAACATCTCTTGCGGGGCGGTTAAGCTCGGCCGCTTATGCTGTTAGAAAGATAAGACAGTTAACAGATGTAGAAACCGCGCGGTTGGTCTATTTTAGCTACTTCCACAGCATTATGTCGTATGGCATTTTACTGTGGGGTAGGGCTGCTGACATTGAATCCATTTTTATTTTGCAAAAGCGAGCTGTCAGAGCCATTTATAATCTATGTCGCGGCGAATCCCTCAGGGAACTATTTAAAAGGATTAATATTATGACGGTACCTTGCCAATTCATTTACGAAAATATTATGTATGTAAGAAAAAATCTACATCTTTTTAATAAAATAAGCGATAGACATAATTTTAATACTAGAAATAAAGACAAGATAGATCAACCATTTTTCAGATTAGCAAAAGTACATACATCTTTTATGGGGTACTGTGTTAAATGTTACAACAAAATACCTTCTGATATATTGCAATTAAATGAAAGGAGGTTTAAAAGTCATATTAAAATTACACTTTGTAAACGAGCTTATTACAAATTAGAGGACTACATTCAAGATAAGAACGCTTGGAAACATGCTGGTCTCGCTCCATAGGACAGTCTTAGAGTTTATCAAACTAGTTGCTAACTTAATTGTGTAGATAATATTTATTTTTTCTTCTATGACACTGTTTTACATTCTGTAATTACTGTAACTCACACACTGACAGTTTATATGGGTAGTTCATATAATTGTTTTTTTTATTTAACTGCTTTTGTTAATTTATTTTTATTTTCTTTTAATTTCATTTTTTGTGTCTATGTATCATTTGCATCGTTGTATATGTAAGCGGGCACGCCCTTTATGCCTGGAGGCTTTAGTAAGATTTTAAGTTCTGTTTACGATTTTTGTTTCATTATTCATTTCAGCTTGAGTTTAGTTTTCAATGTTTTGTTGGTATAATGGCGTGTGCTAGCTGACATATGGCGAATAATGTATGTTTTGTTTTATTATATTAATAACTTATACAATATTGTATAGAATCAAGTTCTTCTAACTTAACAGACAGCAGTGCTGCTGGGGAGTTTGTTCCGCCACTTCTTCTTCCCAGCCAAAGCACTAGGAAGTGTCGAAGGGCGGGCGTTTTGGGGGGACTGTCTTATGTGACTTTGACGTTCAAAAAGTGCTGACTCTCAGCCTAGTTTGAATAAATGACTTTTGATTTTGATTTTGATTTTGATTTATACAAAATAATCTCGTCATGACGTCACTTCAGGTCACGTGACACGCATTTTTTGAGGCAGTAGGAAGCCGGAAAAAGTCGAGTTACGATAGAAACAGTGAACGAGTTGTAGGAATATCGGTCCATTCGCTGAATTTCGTAAGCATTCGGGTCGCGTTGGGTGGACGCCGGGGGGAAGGGCCGGGCTCGCTCGACGCTCGGACAATAATTTTGTCATTTTAAATGTTTGTTGACCATTGACGTAAATAGAATTATAACCTTAAAACCTTTTATTTTGTTGATACTTGTAGTTAATTAGCATTTTTTTCCTTGTATTCATTTATGTTATTAGTGTAAGAATTTGATAACTGTCAGTTTGTTGTGAAATTGTGCGTTCGCAATTAGGAATTAGTGGTAAGTTGATAGATTAGCAAGTTGAAATTACTTTTTTAGAGGAGATTTGAAAAGTTATTAGTAGGATGGCGGCATTAATAGCTTTAGATTGTTATGTGACAGATTATTTGCTTCGTGAGGAAACATGCTTTTCAAGGTTAAGTTTTGAAAATAAGAAACATAATTAGGCTAGGTCGTGCTCGTGCTCGACCAGAGGGGTGATTGCGGAAATTTTTATCGGTAGGAATTGGTTTAATATTCATAGTTAAACAACATTCATTGCGTTATTTACGTTGCTGAGCCGACAATTTATTCGAATAAATGACGCAATGGTTTAGAAATAATCTTCAATCCCATTCAGATTCTGATAAATTGTGCGTTTCGCAATTAGGGTGCAGATATGACTATAAACTACAAACGACGCGATGGGTTTTTCAAACATTTTAATATTTGAAAAATTCCAAAAGTTTCCTATTGTGGTAGTTGAAGATGTTTTGTTTTCCAAAAATCAAAAGTCATTTATTCAAACTAGGCTGAGAGTCAGCACTTTTTGAACGTCAAAGTTACATAAGACAGTCCCCCCAAAACGCCCGCCCTACGACACTTCCTAGTGCTTTAGCTGGGAAGAAGAAGTGGCGGAACAAACTCCCCAGCAGCACTGCTGTCTGTTAAGTTAGAAGAACTTGATTCTATACAATATCGTATAAGTTATTGATATAATAAAACAAAATTCCATGTTTACTTTTCTCAGATTCTAGTAGTTTATGGAATAAAGGGGGTTTTACAGATATTAATAATCTGACGAATTCATCAAAAAAACATGTGCAGACTGAAAAGCATATTCGTAGCTGTTTAGATTTACATGACTTCGGGAATAGTAGGATAGACAATGATATTATAAAGTAAAGATACGTTATGTTCATACCAATCGGCGACCTACAGATGTATAGTAATTGTTAACAACGACTGCGATAGATAATACGGAACGTATGATACAGAAAGAGGTAGGTAGCTAGCTGTAGTGTGTTGCGCTTGAAATACACTAGTGAATCATAGAGTTTGCGGATTTGCCACAGAAGAGACATTGATTATAACTGGGAATACTACACTGATAATGATGTATTAAATAAAACAAAAAACACAATTGTTATCTATTTACTCACGAATCCTAAACAATTTTGAGGTCTGCACACTGGATTTTCGATAATTTATATACCTACTCTGTGAATATATGATACTGTACTTCTTTTTGTAGGAATCCAGTCATGTTGACTTCTTTCCCGTTGAACTATGCTGACCTATTTACTTTTCGTGTAAGCACCACTAAGAAATCTGACAAATAATAAAAGATAATGAGAAAATAAATATTTGATTACATACATTTTAATTTTACTAATAAAACATCTAATAACCCGCTATCACTAATCAAATTCTCATTCATAAAACGTTGAAAGCTACAACTTATTATGATCATTATAATATAATTGTTAGAAAGACGCTCACTAACTAACGACAAAACTCACGTTGCGCATTCAAGCGGCTAACGAATGCTATGAATTGTGCCTACGATTTCGCTTCTGGTTAATTTAATCTATGACGCATGCTATTTGACCTTGTCGCGCTGCATTTGCTATCATGTTCTCTATCCTTTTCGAACCACCATGTTAATAAAACGAAATTTATTTCTAAATTTGAAATATAATCGTGATATAATACAAATATTCATTATTTTACTATACTTACCTATGATATGAAATTCCTTCACTCTTACTTATTTTGGAACCATAGTTTTTACATTTTTACAATACAACTTGGTATTTTCGATATAATACTTTACGCCACGAACACGCTTTGCTTCGCTCGCTGCTATTAGCCGACTAAATCAAATGACACCAATTGGTGTCATTTGTCGGCAACAATTTTCGCACGCTAGTGCCCTATCTACGTATTTTTGTATAATATCATTGAGGATAGAACCTTTTTTCACTAATTCGCATGAAGCTCATAATAGGAAAGTAGCTCGAAATAGGAATTTAATGAAACGGTTTATTGACACCGTTATTTTGTTAGGTAAACAAGAAGTAGCTTTTCGCGGCCACGATGAACGTCCGAATTCTGATAATCACGGTACCTAACTATATTGAAACCTTGTTACATCTGAGCAAGTATGACACCGTAATGGACTCTCATTTGGAACTATGTTCTTCAGTTCAGAATCCCGCGTTTTCTGGTCTCTCTAGTGATATTCAAAATGATTTAATACATAGTATTGCGTCCGTTTTACGAGACCACATTAGAATCGAGATAGATAAAGCTCAATTTCTGTCTGTAATGAATATGTTTGACAAAACTCCCGATGTCAGTCATAGGGAGCAACTGACTGTAATTTTTGATATTTATCTGAAACTGGAATCGAAGAACGATTCCTAGGATTTTACGACGTTAGCGGAAGTCGAACTGCTGAAGTTTTATCCAAACAGTTGTTAGAAATACTTGACCAGTACCGTTGTAGGAATAAGTTAGTTGGTGAGTCTTACGACGGCGCGGCAGTAATGTCTGGTGAGCACGGTGGAGTAGGTACAAGCGAAATTGCGCGATGCCCTATGGCAATGTTTGTCCCAAGTACGCTCATACTTATATTAAATTTAATACTTAGCCGTTCCCTTGAAAATATTCAGGAACTGAAAACTTTTTTTGGACTCGTAAATAGTATTGTTCGGTTTTTCAACAAATCAACTAAACGGTCCAATCTTTAGAAGGAAATAGCTGACCGCCGTATTCCCGGTGTATCAGAAACCCGTTGGCACTATCACTCACGCTGTTACTATAGATTAGACATGATTAATACTTTTAATTCGATGTTAGATAACCCGCAATCTTGGGATAGTGAATCTCTTTCCTTGGCAGAATGTTTCCTCAGTAAGTTAGAAAACAGGCAGTTTTGTTTTTTTTTTTTGCATGTTTTATCAGACATTTTTCAAAAACCGACGTTCTTTTTAATTTATTGCAGTCAAAACAGATTGATATCGAAGTGGCAAACCGCGAAATAAATTCATTCAATAGTTGGCTTGCAAATAACTTTATAAATAATTTTGATTTTATTTATGACAGCGTCCAAGAATTCCATGAGCTGCCGTGACAGGCAGCGTAAACGACTAAATACAGGATCAGACACTAGAACCACAGTCTAAAAATCATACAGTCGTCCGACGAAGACGTCTAGACAGGGCAATCGTGCGGGGTGTGAGGGGCGAGACGGGGGAAGGGCGCTCCCGAACTGCATACGCTACCGTGTTAGTAGTTCGGGATAAAACTTTCAGGGCTATCGTGTGTCACTTTATTTTTGTTTTAATTAATTAAAAATAATTTTATTAAAATGGTGCATACGACGTGTGCTGTGAAGGATTGCAAGTCGTCATCTTACATTAATAAAGAATTGCGATTTCATCAATTGCCGCGCATGGATGAAAGGTAAACAAATAAATAAAATATTGTTTATTTAATAGAAAGCCAGCATGGCGGCGCGACGTGTAGCCGATATTTATTTATTGTGCGGCGGCCAAGATGGCGCCGACGAAAACTTGCAAATTTTTCGTCATGGGTATCATTTTCATGGGTTTAGAGGTCGCTAAAACCGACTATGGGGTCAAAATTAAAATCCAAGATGGCGCAACGAAAATTTGCAAATTTTTCGTCATGGGTGTCATTTTCAAGATTTACGAAATCCCTACAAATAAAAATGAGGTCAAGTGTCTTTCGCGGAAATGTCTATCGTGCAAGTGTACCTGACCCAGGATGGAGGACTTTTTTGAAAAAAAAAAAAATAGTTACTCGTGTCAATTTTGTGATTTCTTGGGGTGAAGATTATGAAAATAACATCAATTTTCAAATCCAAGATGGCAGATATTTCTCTAAATGAAATTTAATTTAGAGAAATATCCGCCATCTTGGATTGTGACATGTGGTTTTTCTCAACCTCAATCTAGAATTGTATATTTTTGCGTGTCAGACCATAGACGAAGCACATTAATATAATAGTTCCTGTATTATAAATTTCAGATGCAAATTATGGTTAGGCAATAATGTTGATCTAAAATAAATTTAAAAAAGTTTACTTGAGACAACCCTAGCTCTTGCGACAATGCCTACGGCATTTACAAGGAGATCAAAGGCGTCGTCCTACTGTAAGTTTTTATACTGTGCTAGAACTATGTATCGGCGTCTTTTCATTGATACTACACAGATACCAATCACTTTCTCAAATGAGTTTTCTCAATTTACTTTATAAATCGAAGTAGGTATAGTTTTTATAGTAAGATCATTTCCTAATGAAATAATATCTTCTTTGCTATTAAAATTTCCGCAAATATTTGAGTTCACTGCTTTAAAGAACGAGTTGAACGTCTTATACACAACTAAAGCGCTTTTTTTTTTTTTTTTTGGATGGGAGATCATCAAATGACTTCTCCCGCTCAGGGCGGAGCGGGAGGGCGTGTCAGACTTTTACTGACTAAAACCCACCCGTGTTCCTTCAGTTGCCCATGTGCCAGGGTCACGGTATATCTTTTGAACAATCACGCGACCCCGGCAGGAACTAAAGCGCTAAACTGTTTATTTTCTAATGAAAGCAAAAAAAAACTTTTTTCAAAAAATAACAACCGACTTCCTTAAAAAAAACACTACAAAGTCAAAAATAATTAATTTTGGAAGTCGGTGTCTTAGGATCTGTATTTAAGGTTTTTTGCCACCGACTTCCGAAATTAAAGTTATTTTTGACTTTGTAGTGTTTTTTTTAAGGAAGTCGGTAGTTATTTTTTTGTAAAAAGTTTTTATTTTTGACTTTTTAGTTATAGTAGATACCCCGCACTGATCTAATCGCGTTATTCGTTCATTTGTCGCGCAAATACTGAATGCAAATTTAAGACTTATATGGTTTTCACATGGATCCCATTGTTCGAATGAAATCAAATTAAAATGGGACCATTCGGGAAGGATCAGCTTTCAAATAAAAAAAGAATCATCAAAATCGGTTCATCCAGTCAAAAGTTATGAGGTAACAAACATTTAAAAAATACAGACGAATTGATAACCTCCTCCTTTTTTTGTAGTCTGTTAAAAAGTGCTTAAAATAACAAAACTTCAACGAATTTGCCAAATTTGATGATTTTTTTTATATGACTTGCTATTTTTTTTTCTTACTATTTTAGAACAGATGTAAAGGTCGATACCTAAACTTAAAAAAACATAATAACATGAGGTCAATAAATACTTTGAATTTTCATGACGAAAAATGTTCTAAACTTTACCCACCTCCTTTGCTACAATTTGATACAATTAACACAGATACTTACTTGCGGCATATTATGGGCTTGGGAATAATTTTCTGGGGCAATTCAACTCTAAAGGACACTGCGTTCAAAGCACAAAAGCGTTGTATACGGGCTATGTTTGGGTTGCAATCTACAGACAGTTGCGAACCAATTTTTAAACAGCACAGAATTCTAAGACTTCCGTCACTTTACATAATTAGACATATCGCTGTTTGTAAAAACTAATACTCATTTGTTTCCCTTATTGACCAAGTATTCAGATAGAAATAGACGTGAGAAGTACAGACTTTGGGTGCAATCAGTCCCCGCCAAAACAGCATTTTTAAAGAAATATGCATGGCCCCATTATAATAAAATTCCTAATGCTATAAAGATAATGAATATTATTTCATTCAAGAGAGAACTAAAAAAAATGCTAATTATTAAGGAATATTATAATGTTACAGAGTTCTTGAATGACAAATTTTGATTTATCATAATTTAATATTGTGTTTTATTTTAGTTGAAGTAATTTTATTGTGCTTACTAAATATTTTAATTTTATTGTTTTAGTTATTTTAATTTTATTGTTTTAATTATTTTGAATTTCTTGTCTATATTTTTGTAATTGACTGTAATTAAGTATTTGAATTGATTGAATTTTGACATTTATTTCCTACTATAACTATTTTGTTCGCCGAATATGGCAAAACATATTGAATCAGCAATTTTAAACTCTTCCATCCATATGTGCATATTTATGTATCATGTTACACATGTTTATACAAATAAATACATCTTTAACATCTACAGACAACATTTCTAAACACATTTATTAAAAAGGTACCAGATGTCTGTAGGTCTTATAAAATGTCAATATTTTCATAATTATTATGTTGACTTTTTGAATTTTAATATTATTTGTATATTAGCAGTACATTATCGGTTATTTTAGTGATACACTGATGCATATAATGTGTTGGGATCTATGTGGAAAAATCTATGCAACATCGAGTAGAACATTGTTTTTTTGTAACCTTAACTTTCAAACTCCATTTTCTCGAAACTAGTTTTTTCAGAATTTCAACTTTGGATGTCTGTTACAAAAAAAGTATTAGGATATTTTTTTTGTAATCGGCATAATAAAGGGACTTTTCTAGATTCTCCATCCGGCCTTAACTCAATACCTCCCTACTGGTACCTTTATGCGCGGAACGCCACGTATGTTCTCCGTTACGAAGAAACTCGGTTCCTATGTGTATGTACACATACACAAAGAAACTGAATTTCTTACCATCTGTTTTCCTAGTGTACAGAGGGTCAAAGCGGTTAAGCCGTGAGTACACTAGCACACGTGCCTCGTGCCACATCGCGCTCCCGGCACAATGCACAATGGTTTGATGAGCGACTCACAGGAACTAGCTCACAACAGGGATGTCAGACGTACCAACTTGTTGGTAAACAAACTAGTTTTCAGTGTCACGTACCATGTACCAAGACTGCTCGGTCCTTGTATGCAAAAATACCAAGATTGGCCATTGACCGACAAAAATACACTGACAATACAGAATAACCGACAAAGTTTAGATATGCATACGGAAAAAAAAATCCAATCAGAAATCAGATTTCCTTTATGATATAAAACATTATCATAGCAAGCAGTCTCGATAAGTGGTTACCATTTTCCGTCAAATGATTATCTAGATGCAAGGTGGTGTAGTGGTAACAAGCTTCTCTCCCGCTTAGAGGGTCATTCAATATATTTTACATTTTATATCAGAAATGCAATACCATATCAAAAAGTAAGATTTAAAGTGATATTTTTTTCGGTGCGTTCGATAATTACTGCCCTCTATTAACGGTACACGAAATTAAAAATTATTTTTTTTCCCCTAGGATGCGATCTCCGACACAATTTATACATCAGTATTGGCAGCGCCGCAGCGGAACACAGGGGTACTAGTTATTCGTTTTCAATACCAGCTTATAGCCAGCTCGGCACAAGGATTTCTGGGTGGCCGTCTAACATCCCTGGCTTACAATTAACTCGCAGCTAGGTACTTTCCGGGAGCGCACCCGGCAAGCAGGGCGAGCGACAAACAAAAACAAAAGGCGAGCGTGTCGCCATGTCGGAGCGGCGCGGCGGCGGCTGAGGGCGAGGGGCCCGCACCACACCGCGCCGTGCGAGGGGGCCACCCCACGCTCTACCGACTGGCGCTGCCACTGATGCATGCTGCACTCGACTGCTGTTTGCCCAACGATACGCCGAGAATGTCGAGATTCATAACACTCAAATAAAAAGTGTGTTGTTGTACAATCTTTCACATGATCTATCCAGTTAATTAAATTAAATGTTATGGTCTACCTGTTGATACTGATAGCTATCTGAGCTTCTATATTCATATAATTTATAATCACACCTGCGTTATACCTTCAATGCTAAGCATTGTATCGAGCTCCGGTTAAACCACAAAAATATACAGTATACAATACAAAACTACAAAACATGATCAACATCCCTGTCCAGAACAGCCACCGAGCGTCTCATACATGTAAGAGCATCGTACTGCGGACAGCGACCCGTACGGTCCGCCTTCTCACGCATCCGACACAATGCAACAACAACAATAACACAGTTTCACAGAGTCGCGGAACCGCCGCACGCCGCGCCGCTTCTCCACTCCGAGCTCCGGTAGCAACCACAAACGATTTATTTCTTGCAAGAACAGTTATAATTAGTTATTGGCATTTAACACAAAGCGTCTATGTAGCCATTAATAGATCATATCGGAGTCATCGAAGTGCTTGCGGTGCGCCGTGCGCTGCGTGCGCGGCTCCCGGCGCTCGTACCAGGGAAGGCATTGGCGAGGTCGGGCGGGCCCCAGTCGTGGCGCGGCTGTACGATACAGTGGAACATCGCAGACGCGGCTCGCGCCCGCCGGCGGTCGACTGGCGGAGAGGCGGCCCCGGGCCGGCGCGCAGCCTCCGCGGGATGCGCCCCGGCCGCCCCTCCCGCGCGCCGCCGCCTCGCACCCTTCTACGTCACGACACTACGTGACCTCTGAGCGGTTCACTAACACCCGACCACATCACATTACGTGATTTAAAAATAAATAACAAATTATTGACACCAGCCACACGCGAAGTAGGGCCTCATCTTGGTCTCGGAGTTACGTTAATGCATAAATAAAAACAACTACGTAACTTATTAAGTGACTGAAGTATCCATTGAATGAAGCATTTTCAGATAAGTGAGTTTTTCCAATTTTGCATGAGTCATGCATATAAACAGTAACGAGCAATTATAAACAGTAGGACACAAGACGACATCGAACATTATCACAATGTAATGTCAGCTGCTGGCTGTTAGGAAAGCATGACTAGTAACACGATGCTGCAGACTGCACCCGATCCAATAATCATTGCAGCGGGGCTGCAGCTGAGCGAGCGGCAGGGGCACACGCAGTGCGCCGCGCGCCAGGGACACGATGGAGCCCGATAATATGAAATTGGTAATATATTAAATACCAAATAGATACCCCACCTACCAACAAACGCTGGCCAATAGTCTCCCTGTGTAACCAATGATTTAGAATCCATATTCTACCAGGCTAAACATTGAACTCTCGATTTATAAATTGAAAAGAGTGGAATACTGATACTATCCTGCGTAAGGACCGAAACGATTACTTTTGTTGGTACCTCAGATGCGGTTCTGGTGATTAGAAATTATTTCTGCAATATATACCTTTCAGCACACGTAGCATGACCGCCGTAGAAATGGGTTTTATCGACGGAAGAATAGACAAAATTACAGATTGTAGAAATATTAATACAAATTTAAAGATTGTAGAAATATTTGTACCGTTTTATGCTGGCGTAGCATGACAATTCTATCTCTATTCTACCAAGAATAGACAAAACTTCTTTCTATGGTGGTCATGCTGCGCGTGCTGGAGGCCTTTTTGTTTGCGTTTATACAACAATTTGAAGCTTAAATCTCATGAGTATCTACTAGTGCTGTGCCGGATCGTTAAAAATCTATATCCGTATTAGATGTGGCTTGCAGCCTCATTTGTGTGCTGGGTTGGCGGGAAATGAAACCACTGGAGACTTCTTTCTTCATAATTATTGGAGTACTTTCTTCAACTTCAAGGTAGCCGGGCGTCAAATGCGCCGAATCGGCAAAATGTTTCCGTGTTTTATACAATTTTTGCTAAGTGCTTACTATCTATACTCCATTTGTTTAGGTAGTTAACTAAATGTAAACAATCTTAACATGTCTTTTATCTAAAAAACTGTCTAAAAATTGAATCTAAAAATGTTTACAATTAGGTATTTACTTAAACCGATGTTAGGTATGTAACTTAATTTAAATAATATTTGTTGGTCTTTTATACGATTTATTTTATATAAAAAGACATATCAAGATTGTTTACCTTTAGTTAACTACCTAAACAAATGGAGTATAGTCGACCAATCACAAAATAATATATTAAATACTACAAATTTACATAGGTAAATCATATATAATTAGGGTCTATATCAGAATCTATCTTAGAAAAATATAAAACTCGATATAAACACAACATGAAACATAAACACTTAACTACTACTAAACTAGTCACGAATGAATCACTACGGCACTATTTACCTAAACTATCGTTCGTCTATAACTTACGTATTGTCCTATCAGCGTCTATGTATCACTTTATATACACTATTCTTAAATCACTTGTCCTTTGCACTGTTATTTAACACTTATCCCGCACAGTACATAAGGATTATTACCAAGGTACGAATAAAATGAGTCCTATAGTTTGTATTGCAATTTTTTTTGCTCTATTGTCCATAGTTTCCGCACGTACGCGATATAATAATTATATTTTTTTTAATTTTCACACCTTGGGTTACATGATCGAAGTTTTGATACGGATCCCTAACTTTTTTGAAAATAATCAATCGCCTATGTTCATCAGGGTTAATGTAGGATTCTAATGGTGCAAGTCGATCCAGTAGTTTGGAGCCTATTCAATTCAAACAAACAAATCTTTCCTCTTTATCCTATTATAGGGTATTTCATTAAGAGCGCCCGAACTTTGAAATGAAATATAACAACCTGTTTAACTGATATTGGCACAATGCTTACTTTATTTTATAGGACATTCGATGACATTATTTATGGAATATAAAAATGGCCAAATGGCCGCCGCGACTCCACTATAGGTGTGTATCTTGAAAGACCAATTTTGGACATGTTCGCAAAAAGGAGCTCAATTCACGAAGAAAGCGAGTTATGTTGGCCTTCAGGGTGGCAAATGTTTATAATTTGTCGGCATATACCACAGATTTCACGTAGCCCCACAGAAAGTAGTCGAGCCGTGTTAAGTCTCACGATGTCGGTGGCCAGTTGATGTCCCCACCACGCCAGATGACGAAGCCCGCGAAGTTCTCATACAATAAATGTAATACAATACAATCCTTTATTTCAGGCAGCTTAGGCCCATAAAAACACAACAAATAAATAATATAAAACAATAGCTATAAACTGTAATGTTACCCGTGCAGTATTACAAGTGGCTCCGTCCTGTTGGACCCACGTTTGTGAGATCCATACCAGATCTTCATCATCATCAGCCTATAGTAGTCCACTGCTGGACATAGGCCTCTCCAATTGCACGCCATTCAGCCCGATTCTCGGCAACTCTCATCCAGTTGCTACCAGCCACCCTGCGAAGATCGTCGCTCCACCTAGCCTGAGGGCGTCCTACCTTACGTCTGCCGATTCGCGGTCTCCACTCAAGAACACGTCTACCCCAACGGTCATCGGTTTTACGGCTAATGTGGCCGGCCCATTGCCACTTCAGCTTGCTAATTCTTTGAGCTATGTCGATAACTTTGGTTCTCTGCCGGATCACCTCATTCCGGATTCTGTCCCTCAGAGATACTCCAAGCATAGCTCGTTCCATAGCTCGCTGAGCAACTTTAAATTGATGGACCAGTCGTACCGTGAGTGTCCACGTTTCGGCTCCGTAGGTCATAACAGGCAGGACGCACTGATTGAAGACTTTCGTCTTTAGGCTCTGCGGAATACGCGACGAGAAGACTCGACGAAGTTTCCCAAACGCTGCCCAACCCAGCTGAATTCTTCTGTTAGCCTCCTTCTCAAGGTTGTTCTTACCAAATTGCAGAGTTTGCCCGAGGTAAACGTATTCTTGAACAACCCTGAGGGTACCGCCATTAACAGAAATCGGTCCCGGAGTTACGTGTTCGTTGAACATAACTTGGGTTTTGTCCAAGTTCATCCGGAGACCAATGCTTTTAGAAGAATCAACTAGGTCGTCCAGCATCTGCTGCAAGTCCTGCAGCGATTCAGCCAATATGACGATGTCGTCTGCAAATCTCAAGTGTGAGATGTACTCGCCGTTGACGTTAATACCGCGTCCACTCCAGTTCAGCGTCTTGAACACATCTTCCAATGCGTTAGAGAAAAATTTAGGGGAAATTACGTCCCCTTGTCTCACTCCTCGACGCAGGGGGATGTGTTCAGTTCGCTGGTCCTGAGTTTGGACGGTCATTGTCGCGTTTTCGTAAAGACATCTCAGCACTTGGATGTATCGCCAGTCAACTTGGCATCGCTGCAAAGACTCCAAAACAGACCAGGTCTCGATAGAGTCAAAAGCCTTCTCATAGTCCACAAACGCAAAACACAGCGGCCGATTATACTCTTCGGACTTCTGTATAATCTGCCGCACTGTGTGGATGTGATCTATGGTACTGTATCCTCCTCGAAACCCGGCCTGCTCCGGTGGCTGAAACTCGTAACTAACGTAAACTGCGTATACCAGATCTATCCTAGGCCAATAAAAATGTCTTATCATCGTCCGATATCGGTCGCCATTGGTCGCCATAGACAGTGAGCGCGGCTTCTTGCGCATCTTCGACGAAATAAGGGCCGATGATGCCACCGGACTAAAATCCACATCAAATAGTCATTTTTCAGAGTTTAGAGGCACCTGATGAATCTGCCCGGGGATTAACGTCGCTCCAAATCTGGCAAGCTTGTATATGAACAAGACCACTCAACCACAAATGAAGATCTGTTTTTATTTCAAAAGGTCAGCCGGCAAATGCTCTAAAGCCCAATCAGCTCATTCTCGGCACTGTCTGTGGTCGCTGGGTTTTAGCTCTCGAGTTAATTGAACTTTGTATGGATGAAAACTCAAGTCTCTACGCAAAATGCGCCAAGCTGATGTCGCTGATGTCTTGCGCACGACGCGGAATTGACTGTCTGGGATTTCTCGCACACTGTCCCGATCAGCAACAATATTCTCCAACGATCTTGCGTTACTTCTACGTAGAGGCACCCTTTATTAGGGTTCCGTTGCCAAATGGCAAAAAACGGAACCCTTATAGATTCGTCATGTCTGTCTGTCTGTCCGAGTATGTCACAGCCCCTTTTTTCCGAAACTATAACAGCTATGCTGTTGAAACTTGGTAAGTAGATGTATTCTGTGAACCGCATTAAGATTTCAATAATATTAAGAAGAATCGCAATAATATTTGGGGTTCCCCATACATAGAACTAAAAAAAAAACAACATCAAACCCATACGTGTGGGGTATCTATGGATAGGTCTTCAAAAATGATATTGAGGTTTCTAATATCTTTTTTTTCTAAACTGAACAGTTTGCGAGAGACACTTCCAAAGTGGTAAAATGTGTCCACCCCCCCCCCCCCCCGTAAGTTCTAAAACAAGGGAATGATAAAACTAAAAAAAATATATGATGTACATTACCATGTAAACTTCCACCGAAAATTGGTTTGAACGAGATCTAGTAAGTAGTTTTTTTTTTTAATACGTCATAAATCGTAAACCACAATTTACCTTTCATTCAGTCAACTCAAATACTTATATAAAAAAAAACATTTAATTTCAAAAACATAAACCTTATGCATAAACCGTGAATACCTGCAGGTTTGTACGGAACCCTCGGTGCGCGAGTCTGACTCGCACTTGGCCAGTTTTTTATTATTACTTTAGAAGACTTTTAAAAAGATTCCATTAAAACAGGTGTCTTAAATTTCCGCTAGCAAAACTGCACATCTGCATAAGGAACCGGTGCGTACAACATCTGCCAGGGGATCAGTAGTCGTTGCAACAAGTTAGCCAAGCACACCACTGTCGCTTGTCAGCGGCGGCGGTCGCTGGAGCCGGCAGCAGGGCCGCGGGGAGTGGGAGTGGGTGCGGGGCGCTGCGAACCGGTTGCAGCCCGCGCCTAAACCTATGCCTCAGTATAAATATGGACAGTACCGAAACAACGTCTAAACGGCACACTTAATAACTCACACAGACGTGCGCAAAAAAAAACTACGACGCAGCCACAGTAATAACATGGACAGTATAGAAACTAGGCCTATTTGTTGATATATCCATATACTTACATTACCTACGCTCCATCGAATTGAAAAGTGATAATAGAACGAAGTTCTTTGACACAATTTGCGGCCACGCTGACTGATAGAAATAGTCACGCGAAAAAGCGTTCATTCAAATGTTATGCCCCCTCCGTGAGAGATCTTTGGTCATAATGTAAATTCAAGATGTTGGTTACGAAAATTTTCTTTTTGTTTTAAATCATACGTTAGAAGGAACTTTATTCCTGACGAGGGTTTCCCGACCGACTATAAAAACAAAAAAAAAACTACGGGCGTACTGCGTATTTCGTAATAAAATGTTGTCATATAATGTACAGTAACTGGATGCCCGAGCTCCTCGGTTTTTCTTTTTTTTTTTGATAAATCGACATTTTCTAAAAATGAATCCTAGCTAGATCGATTTATCGCCCCCGAAACCCCCTGTATACTAAATTTCAAAAAAAATCTCTTTCACGCAAAAACTAATGAATGCATTTGGATGAAATTTGGCACCCAGATAGTTTATAACCTGGATTAACACATTGGGTCCCTTTTACCCCGGTAGTACGTTGCCGCGGAATAATTTCCGACCTCCATATGGGCCCCCATCCTTGTCACAGCTGATCACATTTGTGAGAGCCCTCTCCTGTGTAATGTAATGTCACATATTGTGCAATTTAACATCTAGACATCAGTTCCGAAATTGGTTTTACTTCCATTTCAAATCAAACATTTGTCACAATCAAAACAATCATCATCATGTAATATAATGTTTCATATGTTAAAAATCGCAAAATAGCAATCTATACAAATAAATAAAATTGGAGTGTCTGTTTTTAATATTAAGATAACCACTTTTTACTAAGTGTATATGGATGTATACACGATACATATACCAAAACAACATTTTTTACAATTTTTGTCTATCTGTCTGTCTGTTTGTTCCCGCTAATCTCTGAAATGGCTGGACCGATTTTGACGGGACTTTCACTGGCAGATAGCTGATGTAACAAGGAGTAACTTAGGCTACTTTTATTTTAGAAAGATTCTTTTATTTTAGAAAAAAATAACTGTCTTCGTAAACTACGCTGACATACGTCTCAAAACTCGAAAAACCTTGGCTGAATCCTACGAAATAGATCAAAATAATGTACTACAGTATTGTACACCTTAAAAAGACCTACAAAAATGTCCTCAATGGTATGTCTATCTCTTAGGGATAACCCACAATAACCATTTTTTATCTTTTACTTTTTACGAGAAATAAGGGCTTATTTACGAAGCGATTTTAAGCAATACAGCCTTAATCCTTATCCAATTAAGTACCTTAAATACATTGTGCATTTAATATAGATCAATATGGCCCTTTACAGCATGTAATTAAGAAAACGGTCGTAACACTTTATCACTCACTTTCATTCAATTAAGTTGTGTTTTGCCCTTGTTTTACGGTAGCGTCGTCGGCGCCTGCGTCTATTTACTTGTCAATTGTCATAACGATGCCATAGAGTTGGTTTGTTTGTTTGTTCGATGCCATAGAGTGTCACATATCTTGACACGCTAGGGTATAGACAAGTAACTTGATGCTACGTCAGGTACTGGCACGCTCAATGTATCATTCATGACATATTTTTTATTTATTTATTTTATTTTATGTTACTTTACACACATACGTTATCCTATTATAATTTATTTATTTCTGTATTCGTTCGTGACATCACAACACACTGGGTCCTATCAGAATACCAGCGCTGCGATACTTATTTTTAAATGTCGCAGCATCATGCTGAGATAGGGGCCCTTTGGCCTCGCACAGGACTTTCTGTTTTTTTCTTTTAAATTTTGTTATTTATTTGTTTTTGTTTTTTTTTTTTGTTTATAATTGATTTTTATTTTTATTAAGTATTGTTTTTTGTGTAGTTACTGTGCGTGTCCCAATAAATACTTTTTCTTTCTTTCTTTCTTTCTAATTTAAATGAATATCTTAGAAGATATTAGATATTTAAAAAGCGGGCGCAGAGCGCGTTGGCAGCGGCCGGGTAGTACAGGATAAGTAGGATTGTAATTCATATTACTTTGGCTTCATAGTAATTGCGAATATCATGTGTGTTCATTATACTCAAAATAAACCTAATAGTATTATTCCAAGTAAGAGACCGCGAAATGGCTTAGAGTTTTGGATGTTTGTTTCAATGATGCAAAGACGGCCAAACGGATTTAGATCGACTTTGGCATAAAGATATATTATATCATGGATACGTAACAGATAGGATACCTACTTTATCCCGGTAGTAGGTTCCCGGGTGCTATTTTCCGACAGCTATACGGACCAAGCCACTGGCAAAAATACTATTCCTATAATTATGTTCGGTGTCTGGTAAATGATTGAGTGTCTGTATAGGTAAAATAGGAGCGTTAAGAAAAACCAGGAAGACTTATTTTCAACTAAACCAAGCCCTATGTCGCAGTCTTCTTACTCTGAATACTATTACTTTTATTTTAAAAACACCAACACACATGATGTTCTCATAAACTATGAATCCTAAGTAATATGAGTTATAATCCTACTATTAATAATATTATATATGTGAAAATATGTATGATTGGGTGTTTGTTTCTCAATCACGCAAAAATGGCTGAATGGATCTGGTTCGAAAATAGCACACAGAGTCTATATTACCTATATAACCTGGAATAACACATTCTTATCACGGTAGTACGTCCTCTTGCATTAATTTCCGACAGCCACGCGGGCGAAGCCGCGGGCAAAAGCTAGTTCTAAATAAAACTAAACAAAACCTTTTTTTTAAACTGAGCTTGTTTTTTAATCAGGTTTTTTTTTCTTTAAGTAATTTTATTTTTAACTTTTAGTATTTTTAATTTTTTCCCCAAATTTGTTGGAGTTGCGTATTCACGCCTACCAAGATAATCATCAAGACGAATCAAACGAGCCCAAACTTGATGGGGTTACGTCGTTTAATTACGGAGTTCCTATAGCCACCTTCCAGCTCCATCATCAGACCCTGGTTACCATATAGTATCAAAGTACCCGCCAAGAGGACTCAAACAAGCCCAAACTCGATGGAGTTGCGTCGTTTAATTACGGAGTTCCTATGACTATCTTCCAACTCCATCATCAGACCCTGGTTACCATATAGTATCAAAGTATTCGTCAAGACGAATTAACCGAGCCCAAACTCGATGGGGTTGCGTCGTTACGGAGTTCCTATGGGCACCTTCCAGCTCCATCGTCAGACCGTGGTTACCATATAGTATCAAAGTACTCGTCAAGACGAATCAAACGAGCCCAAACTCGATGGGGATGCGTCGTTTAATTACGGAGTTCCTATGGCAACCTTCCAGCTCCATCGTCAGATCAGCTCTATGTCATAATAATATTGCATTGTCATCCGATTTGTACATGCAGGCAAAACAGCTCAATCGGAAACCGGGAAGTGGATCAAATTTAACTTGCAGGATTTGATTACAGACAGACGACGGGACAGGTGACAGTAAATAAAAGCTTGTAAAAAAAACCCGACGTCGTTCCCTCCGCGAAAACCAATTGTCAAAAAAACTTTTCACAAAAAAATAACAACCGCCTTCCTCTAAAAAAAAACACTACAAAGTCAAAAATAACTTTAATTTCGGAAGTCGGTGGCAAAAAACCTTAAATACAGATTCTAAGACACCGAATTCCGAAATTAAAGTTATTTTTTACTTTGTAGTGTTTTTTTTTTAAGGAAGTTGTTCTTTTTTTGTAAAAAGTTTTTAACTTTTTAGTTATGGTAGACTAGCTTTTGCCCGCGGCTTCGCCCGCGTGGATGTCGGAAATTAATGCAAGAGGACGTACTACCGCGATAAGAATGTGTTATTCCAGGTTATATAGGTAATATAGACTCTGTGTGCTATTTTCGATCCAGATCCATTCAGCCATTTTTGCGTGATTGAGAAACAAACACCCAATCATACATATTTTCACATTTATAATATTATTAGTAGTAGGATTATAACTCATATTACTTAGGATTCATAGTTTATGAGAACATCACGTGTGTTGGTGTTTTTAAAATAAAAGTAATAGTATTCAGAGTAAGAAGACTGTGACATAGGGCTTGGTTTAGTTGAATATAAGTCTTCCTGGTTTTTCTTAACGCTCCTATTTTACCTATACAGACACTCAATCATTTACCAGACACCGAACATAATTATAGGAATAGTACTTTTGCCAGTGGCTTGGCCCGTATAGCTGTCGGAAAATATCACCCGGGAACCTACTACCGGGATAAAGCAGGTATCCTATCTGTTACGTATCCATGATATCATATAATACCTATATCTTTGTGCCAAATTCGATCTAAATCCGTTTGGCCGTCTTTGCATCATTGAGAAACAAACATCCAAAAATCTAAACATCTAAGCCATTTCGCGGTCTCTTACTTGGAATAATACTATTAGGTTTATTTTGAGTATAATGAACACACATGATATTCGCAATTACTATGAAGCCAAAGTAATATGAATTACAATCCTACTTATCCTGTACTACCCGGCCCCTGCCAACGCGCTCTGCGCCCACTTTTTAAATCTCTAATATCTTCTAAGATATTCATTTAAATTACATGCTGTAAAGAGCCATATTGATCTATATTAAATGCACAATGTATTTAAGGTACTTAATTGGATAAGGATTAATGCTGTATTGCTTAAAATCGCTTCGTAAATAAGCCCTTATTTCTCGTAAAAAGTAAAAGATAAAAAATGGTTATTGTGGGTTATCCCTAAGAGATAGACATATACCATTGAGGACATTTTTGTAGGCCTTTTTAAGGTGTACAATACTGTAGTACATTATTTTGATCTATTTCGTAGGATTCAGCCAAGGTTTTTCGAATTTTGAGACGTATGTCAGCGTAGTTTTCGAAGATATTTTTTTTTTTTCTAAAATAAAAGAATCTTTCTAAAATAAAAATAGCCTAAGTTACTCCTTGTTACATCAGCTATCTGCCAGTGAAAGTCTCGTCAAAATCGGTCCAGCTATTTCAGAGATTAGCGGGAACGAACAGACAGACAGACAGACAGACAAAAATTGTAAAAAATGTTGTTTTGGTATATGTATCGTGTATACATCCATATACACTTAGTAAAAAGTGGTTATCATAATATTAAAAACAGACACTCCAATTTTATTTATTTGTATAGATTAAAAACCGTTATTCTTAAATTAAACAAACTACAAAAATACAATCTTTAACTAAATAACCAAACAAAAAAACAATTCTAATTAAAATAAAAACGAATCTTATAACCTAATTAAAAATTATAAATCGCTTCGAGTCGAATCTGCTGTGAAAAAATCTCAAAATTTATACAACCGTCAACGACGTCTGCCCTCACGCGTCTGCCCGCGTTCGGGTCGCTTACTCGGCCATTGCGCGTCATTGCCTGGCCCGCCCCTCCACCCTCATTCTGCTGGCCGCGCCGTCGACTCATCGCAGGTCATTCTTATCGTTATAACTTTTAAACTGTTAGTCCAAATTACTTAGTGTAAAAGACAAACTTCATCTACATTAAATACCGAAAGTGATGAAGGTATTTAATTTGATAAGAATTAACTAAATACTCTAAAATATGCAATGTAAAAAAAAGTATTCAATTTAAATGTTTTTATAGCTCACTATTTTGGTTATAATGGCTTCCACATAAAAGGTAGATATATGCTGTCGCGGACTTTTATTTAGAACTCTTTAAGATAAACAATCCCACAATACATTCTCTTCATGTAATTCTAACGGTTTAGGCAGCGCACGCAAAGATAGATCTCAGAGGGCAGGATTTTTTCCGACTTACTTGATACTTATCGTTATATTATGGCCAAATCACATAAAATCTTTATAAATTGTAGCCTATGTGTTATTCTGATGTATAAGCTACATTACTGTAAAGTTTCATCAAAATCCGTTCAGTAGTTTTTGCGTGAAAGAGTAACAAACATCCATCCATCCATCCTCACAAACTTTCGCATTTATAATATTAGTAGGATACCGCGCACTAATCTAATCGCGTTATTCGTTCATTTGTCGCGCAAATACTTAATGCAAATTTAAGACTTGATATGGTTTTCACATAGATCCCATTGTCCAAATGAAACCAAATTAAAATGGGACCATTCGGGAAGCACCAAATTTCAAATTTAAAAAAAATCTTCAAAATCAGTTCACCCAGACAAAAGATAAAAAAAAAAACTTGTTTCTCTGTTTGGGTCATAGCGTCTTAAATGCGATACCATTACACCAGGTGCTTTTTTAACTAATTGTTGGTAAGCTAGCCTACGTGCATTCATTGCGTGTAGTTCCCGCTTAAAGGAAAGTATTGTAGACTTAATTCATTTGCGAACGTGTTGTGCATTTGTATGTTAATTTGTATAGAAGTTCGTCTGATCCATTTTCAATTTAAAAAAAAAGTTATGAGCTAACAAACAAAAAAAAAAAATACAGACGAATTGATAACCTCCTCCTTTTTTGAAGTCGGTTAAAAATAAGGCGTAACGCTTAGATTATCGTAAAAGGGCAAAATACGTTAGTTGATCACAGCGCGTAGTCCTACTGAACCAAGTGTAATGGAGACAGTGACTCAGTCACACACTTTCAGTTTTAGTAGGTATACAGAGTCAAATTAAATTAGCTGGAATATTTTACCACCCACGTCTTGGTTATCGATATCAAATGTAAAGAAACCTAAAAAATTAACTAATTGACTAATTGGGCATTAAATCGTGATGTTATTTATATAGTAAATTAAGATGATATGATTCAATGCAAAAAACAACAAGATTTAGAATAAAAGAACTTATTTTAAACTGATTGCCGAACCTCTTATCGTAGACCTACTCAATTTGAGTTTAGGATAAAAAAAATCCGCTGGACTGGAGCCATACCTGGTGAATAAGATGGTTGCTTGATGGTATTTGTTGAGTTTTATGTCAAAAAAGCTTCTGCACGCGACTTCGTCCGCGTTAAATTTCTTATTCCCCCGACCCTTCCCGTCGCGTCGAATCGCCTACCCGTGCGATTTTCCCAGTTTTTGCAACATTTTTCATTACTGCTCCGCCCCTCTTAGTTATAGCGTGATGTTATATAGCCTATAGCCTTCCTCGATAAATAGGCTACCTAACACAAAAATATTTTTTCAATTCGGACCAGTAGTTCCTGAGATTACCGAGTTCAAACTAACAAACTCCTCAGCTTTATAATATTAAGTATAGATTTTTTTTGTGGCTTTAGTGTACTAATAATACTTGGCGAGGTATACTCTATCCTATAAAAACTAGGCAAAAAGTTATGCGTGGTCATACATAAAAAAAATATATATATGCGTCGAATTGAGAACCTCCACCGTTGTTTTCGTCGGAAACTTATATAAATAAAAAAGAATTATCAAAATCGGACTACTCTGTACAAAGTTATGCGTGGTTATACATTACAATCAATGAGTGAACAATCAATCATCCCTTGTTTTCCGACTCTTAGGGTTCGATTTTGTTTTCCTAATTTATATGGGACAAAAAAACAAAAAATATATATATACGCGTCGAATTGATAACCTCCTCCGTTTTTTTTCGTCGGTTAATAAATATAAACACAATCGATTATTTCATGAAAACGAATGTGAATGAAAAAAGTTGAATTGGGTGGGCCACCCCAGAGCTCTATTTTAAGTTACTAAACAACGGACTTGCTTAGTAACTTATGTGGCATAAGAAGTGAGGATGCTCTATCATACGTCCATCAGTAGGCGACGTCAGTAATTAGGGTGAAAAAAGTGCATAGCAACATAAGGTTTCTGTTCCCATGTTGCAAATTTGGCAAACGATCGCGACGGTCTCAGAAATCCTGTTAACAATTTTCAGTAAGTAAATAAGTTTTTACCAAACGCACCCTAGATGTAGAACATGCCAATGAGGTTAGAATAAGGTATCCAATTCACAAAGCTGCATTCTTGGACCAATTTACGGTTTCAGATGCAAGCAGAATTTATACACATGAGTTCTTACAATTAATATTACGTCAACTGATTTCTTCATTAACCGACGAAAAAAAACGGAGGAGGTTATCAATTCGACGCGTATATATATATATTTTTTTTTTATGTATGACCACGCATACCTTTTCACATAATAGTCCGATTGTGATAATTCTTTTTTTAATGGAAAGGGTATACTCCGAGGGTGGTCCCATATAAATTTGGAAAACAAAATCGAACCCTAAGGGTCGGAAAACAGGGGATGATTGATTGTTGACTCACTGATTTTAATGTATAACCACGCATAACTTTATACAGAGTAGTCCGATTTTGATAATAATTCTTTTTTCTTTGGATAGGGTATACCTTGCCAAGTATTATGAGTACATTAAAGCCACAAAAAATTATAAAATAAACGTAGTACATATATATCGATGAATAAAAACTTTTTAATAAAAAATTAAACCGCCGGAAAAACTGAAAATCAAAAAATAATAAACCTTAAAATCATGAGTCGGCGCTGAAAAATCAATGAACAAAGATCACTCAAAGCGCTGACTCATAATTTTAAGGTTTATTATTTTGTGATTTTCAGTTTTTTCGGTGGTTTAATTTTTTGTTAAAAAGTTTTTTAAAGTACAAACATTACTTTATTCGAATTTTATGTGAGTCCAACAATGCAGGGCCATGTCATGTCTGGAAGGGCCTTTTGAAGAAAAAGCCATTGCAGCATTGAGCTGACCCTTCCCAACAGACGGCAACGGCATGTATGTATCAGTCATCGTGTAGCTCAACCCTATTTTAGGGAGTTCAACGACCCGACAAAAGACTACCAGATCTGCAGGACATTTGCGTAGGCCATATACTAAATACTCAAAACCGCCAGACCTTTATAAAGTCATGTATTCAACCTAGCCTGCATAGAACTCACATTCACACAGTTTTTTTTTTTAATGTCATCAAAAATTTAATGTCACGTTAATCGATAATTAAACAATCGTCAATATTATTCTACAAATTAATAGTTGCTAAGGGTATATACCAGGCCACTCAAAAGTATTGCGAAAAAAATATTTTTTGTATGAGAGACTGGCCAGTTATAAACTATTATAAAAATAATGATTATTTGTAAGTATAAAAACAGGTACGTTCCAATTTAAAGAGAGCTCCGCGGGCTACTGCTCCACCACGACAACGCGCCCACGCACACTGCGCTCAAAACGAGGGACTTCTTGGACAGCACGCCGGTCAAACTTCTGTGTCACTCTCCTTACAGCCCTGACCTAGCACCGTGTGACTTCTTTTTACACGCTTTATATTAGCTTCACTTGTATGTTTGTATGTTTGTATATTTGTATGTTTGTATATTTGTATGTTTGTATGTTTGTTTGTAACCGACTCCTTATAGTGCGATTTTGACCAACTTTAAACGACCAGATTTCATTCAAACTTTGCACACCTGTCAAGGACCGATGACAATGCAATAATTTCATAAATTTGTGCCATTATCCTTGCCAGGGTTACCAGGACAGCAAAAAAACTGTCACAAACTACGCTGACATACGTCTCAAAATTCGAAATACCCTAAAAAATAGAAAATAAATAATAGTTTAAAAAAACTAAAAAACACGCTTCCATGGAAAACCAAACTAAAAAGTACAAAATAATGGAAAAAAAGCGTGGGGTGCCTGCTATCAATAAAAAAATACCTTAAAAGCACCCCACGCTTTTTTTCCATTATTTTGTACTTTTAGTTTGGTTTTCCATGGAAGCGTGTTTTTTAGTTTTTTTAAACTATTATTTTATTCCCAAAAATTAAAAATCAGCTCAAAGGGATACAATTTTCGTCGCCGGAAGATGCGCTGTCAGCGTTCGAGCAGGCTGTAAACGATGTGTTTGCGGCGGACTAGAAAAAGTGTTTCGAAAACTGGTTCAGACGCATGAAACTTTGCATAGAGGCTAGTGGAGTATTTTGAAAGATTTAATAAAAAAATATTTACCTATAGAACACTTCTTTTTATTTTCGCAAAACTTTCTGAGTGTCCCACGTATTAGAGTAACTTGACGAATCCCAAGCCTTTTCTTTTTTCATTCTTTGATTCTTTTATCGCGGTAATGTCACACTTTAAGATATCATGTTATCAGACATTTTTTCTTCCTCTATTACACATTTGTGAACAAAATGGGTGCGCCCATATAATTGGGCCAGGAAATTATGTCAATGTGAAGAAATTATCTCACACCACCGTGCTAGCATTTAAGGCAAAACAATTTTATCGCCTAAACTGTGATAAATTGCGTGACTCAAGCGATGTCACAGTAGGCAATGCTCGCCGGGAGAATTCGTGCGCAGCTCATTAGCATGCGCTGCGGCGCGCGCGCCGGAAGCCCGAGCTGCGCACAGTCGCACACGCAACGATTGTTGACGCCAGCCGCGTCGCGCCGGCTGTGGCCCGGCCGCCCCGCATCATCCACTACTGAATTCATTACGTATTATTTCCTAGAACTAATTCATACCGAAGATAGTGCACAACGTACAAGGTCGATCGTCATGTTCTCCTGTTTTCCTTAAACCTTGTAAACAAGTGTTATTTCAGCAGGTTGCCTCCAACTCAATAAAAAAATACCATTTTATTTTATGGAACTAGACCATAATTAATCGACTAAAAAATAGAAAAAAAAAATCTTAAGAAATTCGTAATAATTACACTAGTTTACATGAGTTTTGTCCATGAAATGGAATATCTATGGTTACGTTACTTTGGGTCTCTACAACTTGAAAAAAATATTTTTTTAAATCCAGCACGTCTGTTTTTTTTTAAATATTTATTTAGAAGATTTTTACAGAAAACTACATCTAAATAAACAATTGACAGTTAAAAATGGGTAATTTTTGCTCTTTTATTATAAATATTTTCACCTGTATCTCTCACAATAGCCCAACAATAGTCACCTAGCACACTTTGGTCCCAAAAACCTTGATATTTTGCTCAAATGATTTTAAATCTTGGTTAAATCGCTCACCGTGGTCATCACTCACACTACCAAGATTATCTGGAATAAAATCTAAATGGGAATGCAAAAAAGGAGTGTTAGTGACATATTTACACCCATACGCTTGTTAGGTTTTTTTAAGAATTTCAGTATTTAATTTGATTTAAAAGTTGTTTTGTGGTAATATTTGAACACTTACTTGACCGGAAGTAATAGAAAATAACGTCTAAAATATAATGGGTGTTAGGTTTTTAAGAATTGCAGTATTTAATTTGATTTAAAAGTTGTTTTGTGGTAATATTTGAACACTTACTTGACCGGAAGTAATAGAAAATAACGTCTAAAATATAATGGGTGTTTGGTTTTTAAGAATTGCAGTATTTAATTTGATTTAATAGTTGTTTTTCTGGCAAAATTTGAACACGTGTTTGACCGGAAGTAATATTAAAAAAATAACGTTTAAAAGATTATGGGCGGGATTGGGGAGGACAGTCTGACTTCAGCTCGGGTCGGGTTCGGATAACCCTGGAGTGCTTGATACGTGTACTGTACGAATTAATTGGATTATAGTTTGTGAATTGTGGAAAAATATAATAATTATTAACCTTTAACTACTGATGTGGGGGTCTCTCAGGCCTTAAGAAAGTAACATTGTTGAATTACTACCTCCCCTCGTGCACGATACATCTGTACCTTCTAGTACCTTCGAGTTTAGTTGCTCCGAGTCTGTCAAAGGTTGTGTACGTGTTTACGCACGCAATTTCTGGAAGTAAATTTATTTCGAAATTTCTCGTGGGCCTCTCAGACCCCACCTCAGTATTTACGTAACTGTTTTGTGCATAGTGTTGGTTTAGGTATAGTCCTTTTTTTGCACTTATTTGAAAACTTTTACAATATGGAGCCCAGTACGTCGTCTGGGAGAAAACGGTCTCTCGGTAATAATAATAACCAGCATGTAGCGAAAAATAGAAGAACCTGGAACTTGGCACTACCCAGGGTACAACGATTTTGAGACAGTCGTGATATCGTGGATTGTTCGTGAAGACTCCAGTGGGTCTAAGGCTGAAGATATTGATGACACCTTTACACTGGAGCTTCACGAGCATGATTCAGATACCTACGCAGAGTGAGTCAGAAGCCGAAGAACAGGTTGACAATGTTCCCGAAGAACACGTTGACCGTCAATAGCCACTTGCTATATGACATACATCATGATATGACTACTGAAAGGGGAAATTTCGTGAAAGGATTAGCTCGCAGTTTAGTGCTACCCCAAATGAAAACACGAGCTTTGAACGAAAGGTTGCCACGTGAGCTACGTTTGAGTTTGGCACGTGTGCTGGGAAAGGATATGCCTATATCTGACCGTCAAGAAGTTGACGGGGAAGAATCTAAATAAAGAAGAAGATGCCGCACATATCGTTTGAAACCTCAAAGTTAATCTACACACACGTGTTATGCATGCCAAAAAACATGTATGCCTTCAAATGTGCAAAGCAAGTTTGCCCAGACTGTGTGAAATTCGTAATAATCGATGTCTGTATTTTTTTTTGTTCCTATTATATTATTATAATTACTGATTTGCCATTTCCTAGAAAAACTAATTAAAATTAAGATTGTAAGTAAACTGGTTGTTTTTTTAGACATTTATAATTAATACTTTGTGATTTATAATCTCGTGTGATTTTTGGCAAAAAAATCTAAGTGTTTTATAAACTTTGAAATAATAGTTAATTATAAACAAATAAGTGATACAAAAATTATTTTATTTTATTTATATATATTCACTACAGCTAATAATTAAAAATTAAACCCTAAAATACGTAAAGATTTTTAATTATAAGCACATACATATACGGGATTCTGAGGCCCCCACGTCAGTGTTTACGTGAAATTAAATTCACCTCAGTAGCTAAAGGTTAAAGAATAAACGAGTGAGTGATTTTTAAGGTGAGTATTATTGTTCCTGTAGAAATGTTCTCACAATGTGCCGTATGAATTTATTTGCCTACTTGTACTTTGTTCGGTCTAGTTCTTTGGTATTGAAAGTAATTTCTAACAAGTCAGAAGTGGCATTAACCCATTTGCTTGCCTGATTTGAATAATTTTTAGGGTTAAGTGATTTAAATCAAGAGTCACCAAAACCACTTAGGTTTAAATCTAAAGTTATCTTTGCTTATACAAGTAGCCTTAATATACCTTAGATAGGATGAACATATTTTTATTTCGGCCTACATAATCTGTACATTAAATATTTGGTAATTTATAGCTTCGATACTGTATTGTTTTCTTGAGTTCGTGCCTTTATTATTTTATGTTGACCATATACATAGGTGCCTTTGTGTCTGAGTTGCAGAACAATGCCGCGTGATGGTAGCGCATTGCGGCGTCGATTATTGACGCCTGAACGATGCCGTTCGAGCCTAAACAGAGGCTCGCCCCGGCGTAGTCGTACCCCGCACGAGACCCGCGATGACCGCAGCCGAAGCCGGATGCGGAGCGCAGATCGACAGCGGGAGAGAAGTCGCAGCCGCCGAGATTTGGAGCTCAAGCTGGAACGGCAGAGGGCTCACATTCGTATGCTGGAAGAAGAGCACATGCGGCGTAGCCAGTCGCAACGTGCCAACCCCGGAAGGCGGAGCAGGAGTGGTGAGCGGCGGCCGTATCAGGATGAATCCAGCGATCGACGGGCCGTCAGTCCAGCGGTGCATAGCAGGCACCATGGTCAAAAGAATACTAGCAGCCATGACCAACACGTGTCCGGAGGAGACAAAAAGGTTCAGGCAGTACAAGATTTTCCTCGACCATCTAATGTCCACACGGTGCGTCAGTTTCTGGGGTTGGTAGGCTATTTCCGTAAATTTGTTAGGAATTTCGCTGCGTTAGCACATCCCTTAAATAAACTGCTCAAAAAGGATGTGGTATGGATCTGGGAGAACGATCAGGAGGAATCATTCATGTTGCTCAAATCTAAGCTGGTCGATAGACCCATACTGGCAATTTATGATCCAAATGCGGAAACTGAACTTCACACTGATGCCAGCAAAGTTGGCATTGGCGGAATCATGTTACAGCGTCCTTGGGGAAGTAATGAATCTTTTAGGCCTGTCGCTTATTACAGCCGACAGACGTCTCCGGAAGAGAAGAACTTCCACGCTTTTGAGCTAGAAACCTTGGCCGTGGTTTGCTCTCTTAAAAAGTTTAGGATTTATTTGTTAGGACAAAACTTTAAGATTATTACGGACTGCAGTGCACTCCGTTCGACCTTTTCCAAACGTGATGTTATTCCACGCATTGCTCGTTGGTGGTTGTTATTACAGGAATTTCAGTGTAGCATAGAGTATCGGGCTGGGACAAAGATGACACATGTAGACGCTTTATCGCGTAACCCTATTAAGAATTCGGAAACGTTATCTGAATCAGAGGAATATCCTTGTGTAATGATTTTGAATAATGAAGATTGGCTTCATACTCTGCAATTAGGAGATAGTGAGCTATGTCGTATAAGGGATATTATTACTTCAGATATTGACGCAGATGGTTTAAAATATATTAAGAGTAATTATGTTATCAGGGACAATAGACTTTACAGATGTTTAGATGGGGATCAGACTAAATTACGATGGGTAGTGCCTAAAGGGGCAAGATGGCAACTTTGTCGCATGAACCACGATGAAATAGGTCATTTTGGGGTAGAAAAGACTCTGGATCGGATTAGGAAAAGTTATTGGTTTCCCAAAATGGCGAGTTTTGTAAGAAAATACGTGGAGGCCTGTATCGAATGTGCTTATTCGAAGAAAACCACTTCTAGGGATGGGCACTTGCACCCGATTGTCAAGGTTGAGATTCCCTTTCAGACTCTACATATTGACCATCTTGGTCCCTTTGTACGTTCCAAGAGGGGGAACTCATATCTTCTGGTGGTTGTAGATGCATTCACCAAGTTTATTTTTATTCGGCCCGTGCGCAACACTAAGTCTCTAACGGCACTACGAGCATTAGACGATATATTTTTCACATTCAGAAATCCCGACCGAATTATTAGTGATCGCGGTACTTGTTTTACGTCACATGCTTTTAAACGATTTTGCCTAGACAAAGGCATAAAACATGTACTGAATGCTGTATCTAGTCCTAGATCAAATGGACAAGTGGAACGTTTTAATCGCACTATCCTTAGTTCGTTGACCGCTCAAAACTTAAACTGTGATGAAAAAGATTGGGATGATAAAGTTGGTAGGATACAATGGGGCATGAACAACACCCGTCACAAAACCACTAGCAGAACGCCGGCTGAAGTCTTGTTTGGATTAAATATGAAATCGGAGATAGATCCTAGAATGAATGAAATAGTAGATGTAACTCGTGAAAACTTAGATGTAGTGAGTATACGCGATGAAGTGAAAAATAAAATTGATGAAGAACAAATTAAACAGAAACAATACTTCGACAAAAACCGGCGTCCTGCTCGTATGTACAGGGAGGGTGAATTAGTCAAACTTACCAAAATCAATTTTAATAACGATGGGAAGAGTAAGAAACTCCTTCCTTCGTATGTTGGTCCGTACCGTGTAGTCGAGGTGTTGAGTAATGACCGCTATAGACTAGCTGCCGTACCGGGTCTGACCTGTACGAAAAATAAACGAAAGACAACTGTCGCAGCTGACCGCATCTTGCCTTGGGTACATATAGCCGCTTTGGACGTAAATGGTGTAGACGACGATAGTGGAAGTGAGGTTAATTCAGATGATGGAAAAGATTAAATTACAATGTTATTTTTAATAATAATTTACTTAAGCATACTAAACTTACATAAATTATATGAACCTATGATTATTGAATAATTAATAAGAATGTGATTTAAGTTTGTATTTTCCTTGTACTGTTATGAAATTTATTTATTGATTTAATTAGGTATGACATTTGGATTATTTACTGATTTGTGATTCGTGAGAAGGATGGGTTCACGATCACTGCTTGATTTAGACTGTGCTATTCGTGAGAAGGAAGGGTTCACGATAGCACATATTAGGAGATACGTGTATTGTCTGCGAGAAGGAAGGGTTCGCAGGCAATACGATGCAATGAATGATGATGTGATTCGTGAGAAGGAAGGGTTCACGATCACTGCTTGACCTTGAATGTGCTATTAGTGAGAAGGAAGGGTTCACAATAGCACATGATAGGAGATATGTGTACTGTCTGCGAGAAGGAAGGGTTCGCAGACAGTGCACACAATGATATGTTGGATAATGAAGAGACTTATTAACTTATGTCTAACTATTTTTAATTTTTATATAAGATTTTATTCAGGTTTATATAATTCGGCATAAACTACTGTAAAATTCTTGTAATTCTGTAAATTGTAATTTTACTAAGGTAAATGATATTGATATATTGTAAGTTTATTGAGATTATATAAAATGTAAGGCTGGAGTCAGAATGTCGTGCTAGCCGAATGTTAGGTTATAATTCACAGCCATGGCGGGCCATCGTGACTGCGTGCATGAGGACATGCACGGGGTCAGGATGGTCGAATGTTAGGTTTTTTTAAGAATTTCAGTATTTAATTTGATTTAAAAGTTGTTTTGTGGTAATATTTGAACACTTACTTGACCGGAAGTAATAGAAAATAACGTCTAAAATATAATGGGTGTTAGGTTTTTAAGAATTGCAGTATTTAATTTGATTTAAAAGTTGTTTTGTGGTAATATTTGAACACTTACTTGACCGGAAGTAATAGAAAATAACGTCTAAAATATAATGGGTGTTTGGTTTTTAAGAATTGCAGTATTTAATTTGATTTAATAGTTGTTTTTCTGGCAAAATTTGAACACGTGTTTGACCGGAAGTAATATTAAAAAAATAACGTTTAAAAGATTATGGGCGGGATTGGGGAGGACAGTCTGACTTCAGCTCGGGTCGGGTTCGGATAACCCTGGAGTGCTTGATACGTGTACTGTACGAATTAATTGGATTATAGTTTGTGAATTGTGGAAAAATATAATAATTATTAAAGAATAAACGAGTGAGTGATTTTTAAGGTGAGTATTATTGTTCCTGTAGAAATGTTCTCACAATGTGCCGTATGAATTTATTTGCCTACTTGTACTTTGTTCGGTCTAGTTCTTTGGTATTGAAAGTAATTTCTAACACGCTCATAATTTTACAATAGATTTTCAACAATCTCTATGTAATTATTTCTTTTTTATTGGAAAGAATAAAATTTAACGACACTTTTGATAGAGTTTCAGGCTACTTTTCTACCTCGTTTAAAAGGCTCTCGAATTTTGTATCGTCCAATATTCTCCTGATTTGAGGACCCACAAATATTCCTTCCTGTAATTTAGCCGCAGACAGATTCATAAATACAGGGCAGAGGTATTGAAATGCAGACTTAGACTTATCCAAAGCTGTGGTTAAATTTTTCATCAAGCCCAACTAAATGTGAAGCGGTGGTAATATTTATTTTTTGGGACAACTTAACATGTATTTTATACGTTCATCTTACCTGGAACATATTCATATTACACGCTTTATATTAGCTCTACTTGTATGTTTGTATATTTGTATGTTTGTATATTTGTATGTTTGTATATTTGTATGTTTGTTTGTAACCGACTCCTTATAGTGCGATTTTGACCCACTTTAAACGACCAGATTTCATTCAAACTTTGCACACCTGTCAAGGACTGATGACAATGCAATAATTTCATAAATTTGTGCCATTATCCTTGCCAGGGTTACCAGGACAGCAAAAAAACTGTCACAAACTACGCTGACATACGTCTCAAAATTCAAAATACCCTAAAAAATAGAAAATAAATAATAGTTTAAAAAAACTAAAAAACACGCTTCCATGGAAAACCAAACTAAAAAGTACAAAATAATGGAAAAAAAGCGTGGGGTGCTTTTAAGGTATTTTTATATTGATATCAGGCACCCCACGCTTTTTTTCCATTATTTTGTACTTTTTAGTTTGGTTTTCCATGGAAGCGTGTTTTTTAGTTTTTTTTAACTATTATTTTTTATACTATCTTTTATTTTTGTGTTGAATTCAAGAGTTTTTGTTAAACAGTAGTTGGCTCTCACCATATCATTGGTTTACCAAATTTCAGTGATCTATTTTTAACTGAATACCAGGAGCTGAGGACCAATCTGTAATTAGTGCAAATCACACGAGGAACCTGATTTTTATATTGATTTGACACCGAAAATCCAAAATAATATAAATAGGCTTCCTACAATGGTTCTGTTATAGAAAACCCACGATTGAACAGAACATTTTCCCACAAACATAACAAAATCGATTTGGATGTAGTCTACACACTCTAGATGGCATTTTTATATGAAAATAAGAATTTGGAATCATACAGTTGTTTACAAAATAGAATGATAAACGTATTTAAACAACTGCGGGTAGGTAAAAAACAAAGACCTCTGTATCTCAGAATTGTGACGTGCTAGGAAAAATAAAAAAATATGTTTTTAATTACCATCCATAGTCTACATAAATAATACATGTTTCATGTCATGGACAATTTTTTTTTGTTTTTTTTTTTTTTTGTAAACTAGTGTTATTATAGGGTTTTTTACTTTTTTATTGCCTATTAAACACGCGTGTATTGAAAATGTAATAACTTTTTATTAGTTGAGGGAATTTCGTTAAAATAAAAACAACAATGTTGGCTGATAAGTGATGCTGCATAGTAAATACAAAGAAACCCCTTAAAATAGAGCCATCAAGTAAAATAAAGAATAGTTTAAAAAAACTAAAAAACACGCTTCCATTGAAAACTAAACTAAAAAGTACAAAATAATGGAAAAAAGCGTGGGGTGCCTGATATCAATAAAAAAATACCTTAAAAAGCACCCCACGCTTTTTTTCCATTATTTTGTATTTCTGTAGTTTGGTTTTGAATGGAAGCGTGTTTTTTAGTTTTTTTAAACTATTCTTTATTTTACTTGATGGCTATATATTTTATATTTTTTAGTGTGTTTCGAATTTTGAGACGTATGAGCAAGGATAATGGCACAAATTAGTTTGTGACGTATGTCAGCGTAGTTTTCGAAGAAAGTTTTTTTGCTGTCCTGGTAACCCTGGCAAGGATAATGACACAAATTTATGAAATTATGGCATTGTCATCGGTCCTTGGCAGGTGTGCAAAGTTTGAATGAAATCTGGTCGTTTAAAGTGGGTCAAAATCGCGCTATAAGGAGTCGGTTACAAACAAACATACAAGTGAAGCTAATATAAAGCGTGTAAAAATACGTTTCTTTGGAGTTTTTGGAACGAAATTCCTTATCACGCGTTGTGAATGGGGGCTAGACGGAAAAAAATCTTACGAAAAGTTGTCACGACATGCTTTAACCGACTTCAAAAAAAGGACGAGGTTTCTCAATTCGACCGTACCTATATATTTTGTATGTTGTTGTTTTTTTTGTTGTGAGTAGAGAGAGAGAGAGGAGGAGAGGGGGAGAGGAGGAGAGGGGGATAGGGGGAGAGAGGGAGAGGGAAGTAGAGAGAGGGAGAGAGAAGGAGATAGGGAGAGAGAGAGAATATTTTTGTTGAGTGTATACAGGTTTTTTGTATATACTAAATAATTAAAAAATTATAACTATTATGAATCCTGGAAAGGAACTTCGTTCCATCCGGGTGTCCCTTGACACCTCTCAAGTTTTTTTTTTTAAATTTTGTCTTATGTTTTTAAAGTTTAATTAATTGTTTTTTTCATTTTTTTTTTGTCGATTATTTATGGTCTAGTTTCACCCTAGTTTCGTTTGTGCACTTTATCCAGGGACACACTATACAGGATAATTTTTAATCCAGTGCGCATATCATTCTAGACCCCCCAGCGTAGAAAACTCGTCGGTTATGCAAAAAAAATCAGCTGTTTCATAGAAAAATGCACCTAATGCACCTACGGGGTCAAAATGTATGTAACAGCTGATTTTTTTTGTATAATCGGCGAAAATTTTCTACGCTGGGGGGTCTAGAATGATATGCAGAATTCATGGTTACAGTTTGCGCACTGGATAAAAAATTATCCTGTATAAGAGACGGTTGCGGCAATCAGATTCATGTCATTATTAATTTATTTATTATAAAGGTGGCAATGGAACAGAACAGGTATTAAGTATAGGCGGTCTGCACAAAGCGATCACAAGTATCACGGAAAAAAAAAACAAGATTTAAAACGATACGTTGAAGTCATTTATACGGTTAGTTTAAATTAAAGCTACCATTGTTCGGTTGCGTGCTATAAGCCGGTGCGTGGCGGCGGGTTACCCACTAGTTAATTAGGTGCAGAGCGACTGGCGAGGGAGCGCCACACTGGCTCGAAACTGCTGTATGAGGCATTGTTTTTTTTTTAAATTCCATTTTTTTTTTAGACTTCAAATATCTCGTCATTACGATGGATAATTGTCATTATACGTTTTTCTCTAAAACGAAGTTTCCCGGAAAATAAATATTTTCTATTTTTGTTACATGGTTGTATTTTGAGAACGTTCTCCTTGTTTTTGAAGTCGGTTCAAATTGAATTCAATTAGTTTACTGTATTATTAACATTAATATTAAATGTACATAAGTGATGCTCCGAAACGCGAAAAAAAAATCCAAAAAAAAAATCGTAAGGAAGTCCCCACTTTTTGTCTCTGTTCTTTAAACTTTAGGCACATTAGCTCTTATTCCGATCACTGCTCATAACTCTTGAATGGGCATCAATGGGTGCGCGCTGATAGTGTAGAGTTGCCAATAAGCTTCAGAATAAGACTAAAGTAGTTTTAAAGCAAGATCTGTCAACACTTCGCTAAATTTTAGCCGTTTTTGTTTCGTCCCACACAACAAAAATAGAAAAACGTAACGTAAGGTTATTTGAAAAGTACTAATAAAATGCGTATAAGAAATATGCCTGTCTCTGGACTGAAAGCCTCAAAACAAAATAGGGTCCTGCTGGCTTGATAAAAGTTTTGCAGGTGCATTCCTCATTAAATAATAATTATTTTAAAATTAATCTAAGGTATTTTTAGGGTACTAATACACCGTTAAACGGGACCATATAAGATTTGTCTATAGACCTTCAAACAGCGGAGGGTCCTGCTGGAACATAATTTAAGATTTCGCTGTAAAGATTTAGGCACAATTTTTTACATATACTATTCGGAAGGTACTAAATACTACGCACGTTAACATTTAACTTTCAATCGGATTAAGGGGCACACCTAGTGTAACGGCCTAAAAAAAAGTTGATTTTTGGGAATTTTTATTAAAAAAACTTCTTTATTAATTGTTTCAAAATTGTAAGATTATATTATACATGTTTAAAGAATACATAGCGAAATTTTTGAAAAAAATAAATTACATATTTTTTAAGATATAGACGACCCCCGACGGCGCGAAAAAAAAGGTCCTCCACTGCTGCAGTAATTCCGGCCTTCTTCGTGGATGAAATCTAAAAAAAATATATTCTCGTTAAACTAGAAGATATTGTCCCTAACTACGATAAAAAAAAAAAATTGACATAATGGCGGCGTTTTATTTTTTTTTATTTTTTTTAGATTTCATCCACGGAGAAGGCCAGAATTACTGCAGCAGTGGAGGACCTTTTTTAATTTTGAAACAATTAATTAACCCTGGAGTAGTCGCGTGGACTACATATGTAGACTACTCATACAAAGAGTTTTTTTTATTTTTGTTGATTTTTTGGAACACAGAGGTTGTGATTAGTTTATGTTGATCATATTTAGTTAAGAAAACTGTATTGATAATATTTTCATATATTTATTAAAACGTTAATGCTTATAAGTTTATTTATTTCAATTTGAAATTGGACACTCCCGTTACTTTTAGGTGTGCGACTACTGTAGGGTTAAGTACATTTTTTAATAAAAATTCCCAAAAATCACCTTTTTTTTTAGGCCGTTACACTAGGTGTGCCCCTTAAACGTAGGGTCCTGCTGGGTATACAGACATTGTGGTAGTTAGTAAGTTTATTGGGGTTCCATTTCACGCCCTCTGTACTACGTTGCCAGGCGGCGTACGTACTAGTATTTCTCCGCTGTGTGCAGAGGGCAGCAGCAGACGGCTCCGCCATGGCGGGCAGGCGGCGGATGCTAAATATAGCGCCGGCGCCGCCCGCCTCTGATTCACACATAGCTCGACACCAACGACTGCGCACAAATACGATCTTCAGCGCAACTTAAGCATTCTGGTTTTATAACAATGGAAAAAGGACGGACTGACACGGGACGACTGGAAAGCAGTCATCTAATTAGAAAAATCTCAAAATTGATGTTCTGCTTTTCGAAAACGAACCTGACAGATGAAAGAAAAAAACCGGCCAAGTGCGAGTCGGACTCGCGCACCGAGGGTTCCGTACAAACCTGCAGGTATTCACGGTTTATGCGTAAGGTTTATGTTTATGAAATTAATTTTTTTTTTTTAAATTTTTATACTTGAGTTGACTGAATGAAAGGTAAATTGTGGTTTACGATTTATGACGTATTAAAATAAACTACTTACTAGATCTCGTTCAAACCAATTTTCGGTTGAAGTTTACATGGTAATGTACATCATATATTTTTTTTAGTTTTATCATTCCCTTATTTTCGAAGTTACGGGGGGGGGGGGGGGGGGGGGACACATTTTACCACTTTGGAAGTGTCTCTCGCGCAAACTATTCAGTTTAGAAAAAAATGATTTTAAAAACTTCGATATCATTTTTGAAGACCTATCCATAGATACCCCCACACGTATGGGTTGAATGTTTTTTTTTTTGAGTTTCAGTTCTATGTATGAACCCAAATATTATTGTTTCTTTCTATTTTTGTGTGAAAATCTTAATGCGGTTCACAGAATACATCTACTTACCAAGTTTCAACAGCATAGCTCTTATAGTTTCGGAAAAAAGTGGCTGTGACATACACGGACAGACAGACAGACAGACATGACGAATCTATAAGGGTTCCGTTTTTTGCCATTTGGCAACGGAACCCTAAAAAATGTATCAGCGTGCGTAAGCGCCGCGTGCTAACAGCTAATGCATCACGATCTACTTCAGTACGTTTTGATATCTCCGAGCAACCGGCTGACTGCCATTGAAGGGGAAGCCACGGAAAACAATATTATTTTGAGCTCTCGTCAATAGTCAAATGCAAATAAGTTAATCGTTTTTTACATAAATATCCTTATTCGAAAAGCGTCTCAAAAATTAGCGTGGACAGGCTTTGTAAGTGCTAGTGAAAAGGTAGTCCAGGCTATTAATCATACTAGAATACTGAAAAGGCTAACATTTTCGGTCTGAAACAATAGCATTGCGATTTATTCAAATGCGACACGCTGACGCGAGGCCATTATACGATATTGTAATGGCTGTCCTCCATGTTATAAGGCTAATTATTATCTATTCATTTTTGCCAAACTAATAAGTATAGTTATAGCCTATACACAATAACAATAGCGTACGTGTAATAAGTTTGAATTCTCACTTCCAATCGTAACCAGAATTTCTAGGTTATTAGTAGTTGGCCACAATAGCAACCAGCGAAGATAATGCCCGCACTATATTAGTATTGAAATAACGTCACTTCATGTAGATCATGTCATGGACATTTCGAACAATTTCCCTGAAAAGGCACAGAATCAAGCGATGATCCTCGTTTACTATAATCCAACCCACCGCCGCCGCCGCCCATCGCCTCTGCCTGAACAGGTAATTACAAGTATATAATTGAAAATGTCACGTAGTAGGCACTGCTATCGACTATCAATATAATCTTCGTGCTTTCTAGTCCTACCCTTCCTAGGCCAAGGAATGAACCATCAGAAGCAAGGGGTGCTCAGCTGCATCGACCGCCGCGACCAAGTACTGTACTATACTGCACTCCTTCCTCGAGTAGATGCTCACTTGGTGGTAGACACTACATAGTAAGTGAGCGGGGGACTGTGTGGAATATCTCCCGCCATGATGAGGGGCGGGCCTCGCACAAGTCGTACATCATCATCAGCATCGATTCTTGGCACGCACTCGACGATTTAAGGAAGCTATAGGGGCTTTATTTATAATCGGTGCGTTGGTAGTGGTACTCGGGTGCCATGTAGTCGGAGTCTAGCCTCTAGCCCGTCTAGTAGCAAACTACCGTTTGTCCCCCACTGCGAATGCAACACCTTCACGCATAGATACACGAGAACAATAAAAAGCTTGTGAAAATGTAACCCTTTTTTGCTCACGTTCCCTACTTAAAAATAATGAATTTATAAAACAGTCAAACAAAACGTACAGTCTGTCGAGTTCTCAGAGTAAGTTTAGAAGGAAGTGTGTTCGTGGTTCGTTAAAATCAGTTACGACGAAGCAGCAGTTGCGCACCACATGTGGCGTATGTGTAGCTGTAGATGTGTGCTGTGCAGTGTGTTCGAACTCCGTCATACTACGTAGTACGTACCACGGCTGCGCTGTACATGCTGCTGTCAGCGGGCACGCACCACACCACACACTGTCACTGCTTCTGTGTACTTCCTACTACTCCCTTTATCACGTTTTTTTTTTATTTCGGCACTAAGCAATGCTTTGAAAGTCCAGTGCGCGAAAATTTTCCGCCGCGGTTTTATTACGTTCGTGGAAACGTGGACTAACGCGGCTTGCGGTAAGAGATGACTTGTAGAAATGGTCCCCTCTATACGACTCTTGTATTTGGCCGAAAAATTCAAGATTATGGTTTCGCAAAATGTTCCTTTTCAACCGACGAAAAAAAATGGAGGAGGTTATCAATTCGACGCGTATATTTTTTTAATTTTTATGTATGATCCCGCATAACTTTTTACATAGCAGTCCGATTGAAACATATAAATTTGGAAAACAAAATCGAACCCTAAGGGCCGGATGGGATGATTGATTGTTCACTCACTGATTGTAATGTAGGTATAACCACGCATAACTTTATACAGAGTAGGCCGATTTAGATAATTCTTTTTTCACTGGATAGGGTATACCTTGTCAAGTATTATTAGTACATTAAAGCCAAAAAATTAAAAAAAATAAAAGCTTTTTAACAAAAAATTAAACCGCCGAAAAATCTGAAAAGCAAAAAATAATAAACCTCAAAATTTTGAGTCGGCGCTGAAAAATCAATGAACACAGATCACTCAAAGCGCAGACTCATAATTTTAAGGTTTATTATTTTTTGCTTTTCAGATTTTTCGGCGGTTTAATTTTTGTTTTAAATCATACGTGAGAAGGAACTTTTTCCTGAAAGGGCCCCCGACTGACCGCACACCTATTTTAAACTGAATTTATATTTATTGTTTTTAATAATAAGAAGTAATGCTCTATTAATACTGTATAATAAAAACCAAGCTTTTATCCGGTCGTTTGTGAGGTGTCCGGTTTGTACGATAAAGAGGCGCCACTTGAGTGTCACTATATCCGATTTTACTGTATTTATTATACCTATGTAAAGCATGGGCGTAGCCAGGGGGAGGGTTTTGAGGGTTCAAACCCCCCCCCCCGAAAAGTTAAGATATTAGCAATAATAATATTAAAATAAGAAGAGGCGAGCGGCACAATTTATTACTAATTATTACACTAATAAATATGTATTTTGGATTCGCCCTCTCTACCACCCGCTGCCGCGCTGTCATTCATCCACATTTAGTCGTATTATTTTCTTGAACCCCCCCGATACTAAAACCTGGCTACGCCCGTGATGTAAAGGGTTTTCAACAGAGACGCTCCAACTTTGACAACGTATAGCGGCCGACTTGGTAAAGCGATAGGTGTCTAAGAACCGTGTCCCGCATAGTTTGGGTTCTGGGCCATGACGCGTCCCGAAGGAGCTTATATATCATTAGCTTCTGCCCGCGACTTCGTCCGCGTCAAATTTTTGCTCCCCTGACCCTTCCCGTCGCATCGAATTGCCTGCCAGTTTACGTCCATTTTTCGTTGCTGCTCCGCTCCTTTTGATTGTAGCGTGATGTTATATATATAGCCTATAGCCTTCCTCAATAAATAGGCTACCCAACACAAAAATATTTTTTCAATTCGGACCCGCAGTTCCTGAGATTACCGCGTTCAACCAAACAAACTCTTCAGCTTTATAATATTACTAGCTTCTACCTGCGGCTTCGCCTGCGTGGATGTCGAAAAATATCCGAAAAGACAGTACTACCGGGAATAAAAGTACCCTATGTCTTAATCTAGGTAAACAATGTCTTATCGCAATGCTTACTTCGTCTTATCCGACCCAGAGAATAAGTTTCACAGAAAATTTAACACCCCATTTCACCCTCTTAGGGATGGAATTTCAAAAAACCCTTACTTAGTGGATACTTATTCTTCACAATGAAACACACCCTCCAAATTTCTTGTCTCTAGGACCAGCGGTAGGCTGTGCGTTGATATATCAGTCAGTCAGTCACTCAGACTTTGAATATTTGCCCGCTAGTTTTCGTCTATTTTTCGTTGCTGCTCCGCTCCTTTTGAGTTATAGTGAGTCAACCTTAAAAGGTAGAAATACTTCTTTTTTTTTTGAACTTTTTAAGAGGAACAATTACGTCATACATGATTTTTGCGTTACTTAACCGTTTACGCAGCGCACGCAACGGAAACTCTCAAAAGGAATAAATTTTCCCCGTTTTTGCAACATTTTTCATTGATGCTCCGATCCTTTTGATTGTAGCGTGATGGTATATAGCCTATAGCCTTTTCCGATAAATGGGCTACTCAACACAATAAGATTTTTTTCAATTCTAATCAGTAGTTCCTGAGATTAGCGCGTTCAATCAAACACTCTTCAGCTTTATAATATTAGTATACATAGATATGTTATGCCGTCATGCAAGGAAAAGACTCAATAAAATCCTACTATTGTACCTGCAAAAATGGGGCTCGAACCGTAGGCTGTTGCGCTCACATAGCAACTATTATTTGGTATTTTGGGTATGCAAGGCATCTGACACAGCCAATAAAACCTCCATCAACAGAAATGGGAGACATATTTATAAGATTTGACCGTACCGATGAAGAAACTTCACAGATGTAAACGTCAATTAAGAAACCAGTGTTGGGTTGCCTATAATCATACGACCACTTCGAATAACAATAAAACTATTTTTCCGTGACTGTACTCGTAAATCTATACAAATAAATAAAATTGGAGTGTCTGTTTTTATTATTAAGATAACCACTTTTAACTAAGTGTATATGGCTGTATACACGATACATATACTAAAACAACATTTTTTACAATTTTTGTCTGTCTGTCTGTCTGTTTGTTCCGGCTAATCTCTGAAATGACTGGACCGATTTTGACAGAACATACACTGGCAGATAGCTGATGTAACAAGGAGTAACTTAGGCTACTTTTATTTTAGAAAGATTCTTTTATTTTAGAAAAAAATAACTGTCTTCGTAAACTACGCTGACATACGTCTCAAAACTCGAAAAACCTTGGCTGAATCCTACGAAATAGATAAAAAGTAACTTAGGCTACCTTTATTTTAGAAAGATTCTTTCATTTTAGAAAAAAATAAATATCTTATAAAACTACGGTGACATACGTCATAAACTACGCTGGAATACGTCTCAAAATTCGAAAAACCCTGGCTGAATCCTACGAAATAGATCAAAATAATGTACTACAGTATTGTACACCTTAAAAAGGCCTACAAAAATGTCACAATGGTATATGTCTATCTCTTAGGGATAACCCACAATAACCATTTTTTATCTTTTACTTTTTACGAGAAATAAGGGATTATTTACGAAGCGATTTTAAGCAATACAGCATTAATCCTTATCCAATTAAGTACCTTAAATACATTGCGAATTTAATATAGATCAATATGGCCCTTTACAGCATGTAATTTAAATGAATATCTTAGAAGATATCAGAAATTTATAATGCGGGGGCAAAGCAGCTTGCGGGTCGTACGTCCGTCCCGTCCATCCGTTGGCAGCGGCCGAGTAGTACAGGATAAGTAGGATTGTAATTCATATTACTTTGGCTTTGGCTTCATAGTAATTGCGAATATCATGTGTGTTAATTATACTCAAAATAAACCTAATAGTATTATTCCAAGTAAGAGAGCGCGAAATGACTTAGATGTTTAGATTTTTGGATCGGCCAAACGGATTAAGACCGAATTTGGCACAAAGATTTATTATATCATGGATACGTAACAGATAGGATACCTACTTTATCCTGGTAGTAGGTTCCCGGGTGATATTTTCCGACAGCTATACGGGCCAAGCCACTGGCAAAAGTACTATTCCTATAATTATGTTCGGTGTCTGGTAAATGATTGAGTGTCTGTATAGGTAAAATAGTAGCGTTAAGAAAAACCAGGAAGACTTATATTCAACTAAACCAAGCCCTATGTCGCAGTCTTCTTACTCTGAATACTATTACTCTTATTTTAAAAATAATTGTTAAAAAAACCTAAAAACACGACATTTCCATAGAAAACCAAACTAAAAAAAACTTTTTTGCAAAAAAAAACAACCGACTTCCTTAAAAACACTACAAAGTGAAAAATAACTTTAATTTCAGTAGTCGGTGTCTTAGGATCTGTATTTATGGTTTTTTTGCCACCGACTTCCGAAATTAAAGTTATTTTTCACTTTGTAGTGTTTTTAAGGAAGTCGGTTGTTTTTTTTTTGCAAAAAAGTTTTTATTTTTAAATTTTTAGTTGTGGTATTCACCCTGCACTAATTCCAAACAAGAATGCATATTTATGCGATAGCAGAAATCGCGGATGATTTCCTGTCATTTTTTAAAGAGTTCCGGTGTCTGTCTCCCGAACTCATCATCAGATCTATATGAAAATTATATGGGACCATTTCGGAATAAACCCCTTTCGAACAAAAAAAGAATTTTGCAAATCCGTCTATACAGGGTTATTTGTAAAACACCGGCAACCTCTCGGGACTATGTTACTAACATCATAATCAACAACTTTTGTTCTACGACTTTTAAAAATTCATCATATTTTAGTTCGTCAGATTTTCATACAGAAATCGGCCAACCGGTAATAGGTCAAGTTCAAGCGCCCCCGCCGCCCTCACCCCGCTCCGCTCACTAATTTACTGTCGCTTTCTTTTGCTTCGCATAGACTTCGTAACATTCACAGCATTCAATTTAAATATTTTTATTTTTGTATCAAAATCTGATGAACTAAAATATGATGAATTTTTAAAAGTCGTAGAACAAAAGTTGTTGATTGTGATCTTAGTAACATCGTCCTGAAAGGTTACCGGTGTTTTACACATAACCCTGTATATGACGGAGTTATGGCCGAACATACATAAAAAATTTTTATTAAGCAGACAGTAGAGTGGGTAAGAGCCCACTCTAGTGTCTGCTGAGGAATCAATTCTCGATGTCAACGAGTATGTCTATCTAGGACAAGATATCTTCTAACTCCTGATCGATAAGGAGTTGTACCTTCCATCATCAGCTCAACGGAATATAAGAATACAAGTAACGGTCTAAACGTGCCTATAATATTCAAAGAATTATCCCCTAACCTTCTAACCTTTCACTGTAAGTTCCTATATGTACTGTTCACCGATGAGGAGTTCCATGCGGTATCTTCGAAGACTATAATTAGTTCACCACGGATGGATAGATAGAACCAGCAATTATTTTTAACCGACTTCAAAAAGAAGGAGGTTCTCAATTCGGTATGTTCGATATGTTCGGCCATAACTCCGTCATATGTAGACGGATTTGCAAAATTATTTTTTTGTTTGAAAGGGGTTTATTCCGAAATGGTCCCATATCAATTTTATATAGATCTGATGATGAGTTCCAGAGATAGACACCGGAACTCTTTAAAAAATGACAGCAAATCAACCGCGATTTCTACTATCGCATAAATATGCATTGTTTGTTTGGAATCAGTGCGGGATGGATACCACAACTAAAAATTTTAAAATAAAAACTTTTTTACAAAAAAAAAAAACAACCGACTTCCTTAAAAACACTACAAAGTGAAAAATAACTTTAATTTCGGAAGCCGGTGGCAAAAAAACCATAAATACAGATCCTAAGACACCGACTTCCGAAATTAAAGTTATTTTTCACTTTGTAGTGTTTTTAAGGAAGTCGGTTGTTTTTTTTTTGTAAAAAAGTTTTTATTTACAAAAAAAAATCAACCGACTTCCTTAAAAACACTACAAAGTGAAAAATAACTTTAATTTTCGGAAGTCGGTGGCATAAAAACCATAAATACAGATCCTAAGACACCGACTTCCGAAATTAAAGTTATTTTTCACTTTATAGTGTTTTTAAGGAAGTCGGTTGTTTTTTTTTTTTGTAAAAAAGTTTTTTTGATCTTTAGTACAATATCCAAATCACATTACGTGTACTGTTTGTTTTTGAGGAGTTCCTTCGTTTATCTCCCAAAGTATACATCAAATCTTCACAAAATTAATATGGGACCACCTCAGGAGTATACCCTTACGAATAAAAAAAGAATTTTCAAAATCGGTTGACAATTGGCGGAGAAATCGGTGAACATACATTAAAAAAAAAAAAAAAAAAAAAAATACATACAGTCGAACATATAACCTCCTCCTTTTTTTGAAGTCGGTTAAAAATAGAAAATAATGGAAAAAAAGCGTGGGGTGCTTTTTAAGGTATTTTTTTATTGATATCAGGCACCCCACGCTTTTTTTCCATTATTTTCTACTTTTTAGTTTGGTTTTCTATGGAAGCGTGTTTTTTAGTTTTTTTAAACTATTAAGTATTTATTTTCTATTTTATAGGGTGTTTCGAATTTTGAGACGTATGTCAGCGTAGTTTCTGACGTATGTCAGCGTAGTTTTCGAAGAAAGTTTTTTTGCTGTCCTGGTAACCCTGGCAAGGATAATGGCACAAATTTATGAAATTATAGTATTGTCATCGGTCCTCGATAAGTCTATAGAGTTTAAATGAAATCTGGTCGTTTAAAGTGGGTCAAAATCGTGCTATAAGGAGTCGGTTACAAACAAACATACAAATATACAAACATACAAGTGAAGCTAATATAAAGCGTGTAAAAACACCAACACACATGATGTTCTCATAAACTATGAATCCTAAGTAATATAAATTATAATCCAACTACTACTAATATTATAAATGTGAAAATATGTATGATTGGGTGTTTGTTTCTCAATCACGCAAAAATGGCTGAATCGATCTGGATCGAAAATAGCTCACAGAGTCTATATTACCCATATATCCTGTAATAACACATTCTTATCACGGTAGTACGTCCTCTTGCATTAATTTCCGACATCCACGCGGGGGAAGCCGCGGGCAAAAGCTAGTAATAAATAAATTTGAGACAGCCGGGTCGGTGATCGATGAAGCAGTGCCTGTACGTCGAAGAAACTCAAGATCTTTGGAAAATATTGAACATTGCTATTCGGGACAGTGCGCTTGAAAACTCTAGACAGTCCATTCCGCGTCGTGCGCAAGATCTGAGTCTTATTGCGACATCAATTTGGAGGATTTTGCATTGAGAGTTGTGTTTTCATCCATACAAATTTCAATTAACTCAAGAGCTAAAACCCGACAACCACAGACAACGCCATGTAATCGCTGATTGGGCGTAAAGCAGTTGGAGTGTATCCCATCCACCCCGGTCGTCCCGCCCCGTTAACGGGGCAGTTGGGAAAAATTGTTGCATCGACCCCGTCCGACCAGACCCGTCAGACTAGATCTGTACCATCCACCCGTTAAACGACGGAGTCGGCACTACCGGGGTCGGTACAACAATTTTTCCCAACTGCCCCGTTAACGGGACGGGACTACCGGGTCGGATTGGATGCACTCAGCATTTGGCAGCTGACCCTGCTTTTGAAAAAAAAAACTCATTCAGTGATGAAGATGATGCTCATTACTGGTTGACTGGCTTTGTTAATAAACAAAATTGCCAGATTTGGAGCGACGAAAATCCACGGGAGATTTATCAGGTGCCTCTAAACCTCGAAAAGTCACTGGTATGGATTTTCGTCCAGTAGTCTCATTATCTCTTACGTCGAAGATGCGCAAGGAGCCGCGCTCACTGTCAATGACGACCAATATCGGACGATGATAACATTTTGTGGTCTAGGATAGATGGTCTGGATTTCACAAACATATTGTTCCTTCATGACGGCGCCACTTCCCAATACTGCACTGCTAATACGGTCCTATGGGATAATATCCATGGGCAAAGCCGTGGGAGAAAGCTAGTACTTAACGAATAATTATGTACCGTACAGTTACAACAATCATTTTGTTTACGTCATTACTGTAATACTTTTGCTTCTATAATTAGTTAAGGAAAATAGATAAAACACGCACTGAACCGAACTATCAGTAAACAACGTGTTAGACAGTCGCGATGGCGCACGGGTTATGGTGGATGGCCGCTTCAGGCTGATTGGCAGTTACCCGGTACTGCGTTAATTATCAGCTCTTATTCATAGTTTTTAATTGGTAAAATATAAATGTTCGATGAAATACAAAACAAGATGAGGTCGATGTGAGCAAGCGGTGAGGACTGTGGTGTCAGGCCGCGAGGGTTCACCGACAACTAGCCAGCCACACCTAGTTGACGAATAATATTTATTTACGTCGTGCGCACTGGCAGCCACTAATTACTTATGCGTATCGTAATTTTTCAAAGTATGCCTCACCTATTTATTATGTAGCTTCGATCACTGCAACATGACGCAAAATGTTGAGGTGCACTGATATATCATCTGGCTGTGACTTAGTCAACGATTAAGTTGCCTAACAGTTTTCCAATCACAATTTAATACTTGTAATCGTTTTTGTTTACTTTTCAATCATGTAACCATAAAACAAACTCATAATCAAAAAGTGTAATGACCAAAGATATGCGTTACCAACCGGAAACAAGCTCTATAATGGTCATCAATTGTGTCAAAGGTCTTTGTATCTATGTTTCCTAATTAAAGAAATCGTGGTTTCGTGTTCCCAGCAATGGGAACATTATAGGCTTCTGATGATGATGATACAATATTAAGTAATTAACATTACGAAACACAAAAAACTAAATTAAATTATTTGCCTTATTTCAGCTAGCACACTATAATAAACACATCAAAAGTGTCTAGGGAACAAGTAAGTATGTACATTTTTAACAGTAAAAAAATATTCAATTATTATTCACTAAATCTAGTCTTCCAGACTTGCTTCTTATTTAATTCCTATGTTGAAGTTAACAACGTATCCTTATATTTTGTTAAAATTAAGAAAAATTGCAAATTTTGCAAATTGTGGGATGTTAACCTACGGTTAAAAATTAAATAGCAAAAAAAATAAAAACACGGGGACCTGTAATTTTTTTTTTTTGTACAAGTTAAAAAATATCTGTATTTCCACCATTAACACGAATCACACAGTCAGCGATTGGGCATCCTAATCAATTGATCAAAAATCACTTTGAGGAATAGCCGCCCACGTTCTTTCTAACAAGTCAAAAAGTTGCTGTGGGGTATGCACTAGGGCTTTCAGTCTCGCTACATTTTTGAGTCCCGGGAAAAATAATCGAGACTCGACGGGGTCTCGAAAATCCCGGGAAAAACGAGACTTTCGAGACTATTTCAATAGTAGATTTCATCTTAATCAAATATCTTACTTTCAGTCGAAACAAGGAAGTAAGTACGTAGTTTTCAAGCACGTTATTAAACATACCTATAGTCTTAACTTAAAAAGCCCCTCAGCCTTAGTGGGACTGGGCCAGTCATGTCTGCCGCATATCAGATGAAAAACGGGCTTAGACAACCACCGATTGGGACCCACTAAACGCAGGACGCTATCGTGACAGGCCGAGACGAAGATGGTGAGACGAACTTGACTTCTACCGAAACGACTTACCAGCCATAGTACTAGCAAATAACTGTGTCGTCTTTTTGGATTGACAGATATTTAGTGAAGTATCCGCTGTTAAAAGTGTAGCAAAATCAAAACATGTATTTTATTTCACATAAACCTACTTGGGCACTTATGAAACGTCAGAAGCTAGGTGTTGGCAGTTCCGTCACTGTATCAGAGGTGCCGGGACGCTAGCACCAGGGCGATGCTTCGATGATGCATCCTCGTGTCGAGATATACAGGGCTGAGCTCCGCCAAACCCTAGTCTAGTGGAGTGGGCATAGCGCCTTGCGCAACCCAGTGCAGGGGATACCACTTTAGCGGCGGTAACAACTGTTGTGAGGGAGTGGTTAACATGACGTGTGGCGGCATGTCGATCTTACTTTTCGGCTGATACAGGTATTGTCCGGACATGGGTACTTCGATAAGTACCTGTACCGCATAGGCCGAGAACCGACACCCGGTTCCCAACATTGCAACTGCTGTGACGACACGGTGTGGTACACCCTGCTTGGGCAGTGCAGCGCCGTGACCTCGTCGCGGGGGTTGATGCTATGGATACTCTCTCATACGCGCTGTCACCTCCAACCATAGGTTGGACCATGTCCGGAAACAGGGTCCAGTCCTTGGTCGACAGTGAGAGCACGTTGGACGCTGTAGCCTCCTTCTGCGACCAAGTGGTGGTCGCGATTGAGGCGGCGGAAAGGGGAGGGAGGATACAACCTCCCTTCCAATCCGCAGCCGAGTCCACGGGCGCTGAAGCGTGCGGAACGATCTCTGGCCATCTTAGTGGGAAGGCCTACAGGCAACAGACTTGGGGAGTTTGATGTTTGAACAGTGTAAGGCACGCCATAGTCCCCGCGTGCCTTTTTCTAGAAAAATTACGGTCGTATGTGATCGGTGATGGTGACAGGATCCATGTGATTTCATGCGGGCTAACCTGGCCGGGGAAGCGTGATGAAATGCGTAAGCACTCCAGTACCCTGGCTAATGATAGCAGCAGAACACCATGTGGTTTTAGTGAGAGTCTGACAGTCCCCTCCACCCACACCAGGGTGGAGAACATCCAAACAATAAAAAATGGCGGTTCGACTACACAGAGCTTCCAAGGTCTTGATATCAAGTGAATTCGAGATTGCTTTTATTGTAGTATACTTTGATTCAGTGAACTCCATTCCGGTTTGACCGCATATCTTTGTTTTAGGAAGTCATCAAGCATTTCAACTTAACTAGCCCATTTCGTATTACAATCAATGATTAATTTTAAGTTCCCTGTGGTACTCTTTCTCTTTGAATTTCCTTTATTTGTTTGTACTAATTACTTCGCACTTCACAAAAAAAACTCGCAGTATGTAGATAGTTATTAAAATCCGTGTCATTCTCGATTAAGGATATTCAATCTCCACAGATTGTATTAAACTCTAAGCTACACTGTTGGTTAAATAGATTATTTAATAATATTATGTTAATTATGATACTCAAGTCTCGAAAGTCTCGTTATTCCCAAGACCAGCTCTATTAGTCTCGAGTCTCGAAAATACCAAAAAATCGTCGAGACCGAGATTCCCGGGATGAAAGCCCTAGTATGCACGGCACCCATTCTCAGCAGAGCTATTTTTGGAGCATGTCCCAAACGTGCTCAATTGGGTTGAGATCTGGCGATCGAGCAGGCCACGGCAGAACGTTGATGCGAGCATCGACAAGAGTGCGTGTAACGACTGCAGCCAGGGGGCGTTGTGTAGACTCTACACAACGCCCCCATTTTGGGAAAGGCTGCTCTATATGAATGAACTTCCTGACAAAATTTCAAACGTTCTTGACGTGACCACCACAGGTCTTCCAAACTCGTCCGTCTTGTATCCGGTCTCATACCGAAAAGAGATTCATCGGAAAAGCAAACAACGCCAGTCTTCGTCCTCCCAATTTCTGTGTTCGCGAGCCCATTGTAAACGGGCCCTATGATTGCGGGGCTATAGGTGGAAATCTCAGCGGCCTTCGAGGACGCTGACCCACTTCACGTAAACATTTTCGTATAGTTTGGTCGCCTATCAAGCCTGAAGAGCTGAAGAGCGTCGTAACCAACATCATGGCGGTCATGGTAAGATTCCGTCTCATCCGAAATTGTTATGTATAAGCTATTCAATATTTGTCGCCAGTACGCTTCATCATCAGCAGCTGATAATGTTCCCACTGCTGGAAAACAGGCCTCCTATCGGTGAGAGTGAGTGGGCCGTAATATACCACCCGGACCCAGTGAGGGTTGGTAGATGTCACACGTCTTAATAAGTAGTAGTCTTAGTAGGATGTAAATAAGTTCAATATTCAGGACTTAAAAGGGCTAAGTAATAACAGATACGCAGGGCAATCGATCAGGATAAGCTACGCTTGCTGCGGTTGCTCTGTGGATGGTCTTTACATACCAAATTCCCTCCGTGCTTCGGAAAATACGTTAAGCTGTTAATCCCGGCTGTCATTCGTCGATCCGAGTCGAGACGGGTCGTCAGAAATCCGAAAGTGTGACAACCAGTCTTACCAAGGAGTGCAGAGATACCCACTAATGGGGTTGTAAGATAGAGTTGGGGATGCGCATGTTAGAGTACGGTGGGTACTCTAAACTAGAGTATTGTATTCATTTTCTCATGGGTGTACTTTATAATTTATAATCTACTAGCTTCTGCCCGCAACTTCGTCTGCGACAAATTTCTTGCTCCCGACCCACCTCGTCGCAACAAATCGCCTGCCCGTGCGAGGTCTTCGTATTAAAGAAAAAGAAAGGCAATACGTTTATTTAGGGTAAACATGACGCAAAAGAAGACCAAAACATACAAAAAAAAGCTGGGGAAAAACATGCACATTCGTTCTTTTTTTTCTCGGCTCGTAAGGGTTCTATTGGATGTTATTAGGTAGTAGAAGAAGAATTTCGGCCCATCCCTACTTTTTATCGCCACAAAATAGAGGACACGGCGTTATTAGAAATTAATCAAACTTTTCCTTAGGGCTAGCGGGAACAGTGGCAACGGTACGGTGGAATAGGTGCGTTATTTCTCCTGTACGGTATAGCAAATGAAATCACGGGTCCGCAAAAAGGCACGTCTTTGAAAAAAAAATTGTGTTTATCGTACATTTTAGCAAGATATATGACGGGCGTATCCAAAAAATAAATTCTAGTATGTGTTAGTCGGCATCTGTCCGTTTCTTTCACTGCACTGCGGTAAGTCATCTATCTCTATGTGATGCAAAATACATGCGGCAGAGTCGTCGCAAATTTGCAGCGGGAAGCCCACTGTGAATCAACCGCATGCGTTTTTGTCATCGCATTGCGCACACTTCTATGACATTTCATACTTCACCAGATTATGCGGTAACAAAACGCACGGCACCTATACTATCGAACCGTTAGTTAATGTATTTTAAGGCGCGGGCCCACCGCGGCGCATGCTGTGCACGGGCACGCGGCGCATTTTAGCTGCGTGTATTAATTTGTTTGACAACGTGGGTCTACGTTTCCACTGGAGTACACGAATATGACCCACGACTATGTATAGTGTGGCACGGCGCACGGAGAGGCTACGCACGTGCCACTGCAATCGAACCCACGGACACGGGCTTCACTCAAGGGACGCCTGCGCCATTTGCGCCGCTGTACATAGTCGTGGGTCATATTCGTGTACTCCAGTGGAAACGTAGACCCACGTCGACAGCGTTGAGCTATGTAACCGCCTATTCGAGCAAGCCACGCATGTATCAATAACGTCAATTCATGCGTAGCCTCTCCGTGGGTTGCAGTGGACACAATCACATACATTTTCTTACAACGCGAAGCTTAATACACGTGCGAAGCCTCTCCGTGCGCCGCGGTGGGCCCGCGCCTTTATTCCAACTAAAGGCGCGGCCCCACCGCGGTGCATGCTGTGCACGGGCACGCGGCGCATTTTAGCTGCGTGTATTCATTTGTTTGGCAACGTGGGTCTACGTTTCCACTGGAGTACCTACACGAAGACCCACGACTCTGTTCAGCGTGGCACGGCGCACGGAGAGGCTACACACATGCCACTGCAATCTACGGACACGGGCTTCACTGCGGGAGGTGGGACGAGCGGGGAAGCAAGCGAGCGACGTCTGCGCCATTTTGTCAATTGCTAGGTTTCGTGGCGCACGCGTGCATTTGATGACCACGACAGGCGGCTTTATTTTTATTTAGTCAATAATATTTGGTTTAATTATGGAGTTTATGGAAAATGAGCGATATATCGTACAGAGACATCGGTAAAAAGGATTTGGCTTGGGAAAAGATTGCGAGGGAATGTGAAATGGCGAATGGTCAGCAGTACTGAAGGGGTCTGCTAGGACCGATGCCTGCCGGGGTCGCGTGATTGTTCGAAAGAGATACCGTGACTCTGGCACATGGGCAACTGAAGGAACACGGGTGGGTTTTAGTCAGTAAAAGTCTGACACGCCCACCCGCTCCGCCCAGACCGGGAGAAGTCATTTGACGATTTCCCATCCAAAAAAAAAAAGTAGGTAATTTGCCGTTTCGTCACTATTGTAAGGTTTTAGGATTAATTAATTATCCCACAACAATCATTTATCAATCCAAGCGCTGCTCCTTGGATAACACAAAGCAAGCAGTGCAATAACACATTGTTTACCTGGATCAACACATAGGGTACTTTTTATCCCGGTAGTACGTTCCTGGGGATATTTTTCGACATCCACGCGGGCGAAGCCGCGGGCAGAAGCTAGTTCCCAATAGAATTCAAGTTATTTATTTCTAAACCAAGTTCTGGTAATAAGTTTGTTACTTATACTTTTGGCCCGAAAAGTATCAAAATTTTTCAACCACAGTATACAGCACGGCACTCACTTTATTATTATTTTGATCGTATTTATTTCGTACAAAAAAGCGATAGGCCCGTGCTTCCTAGGGCGCATCTGAGCGCGGAATGACAAGCCGCGAGTAGAAAATGTATGAAGAAATTTGAGAGCGTTCTTTATTTTTCTCATAAATCAAAAAGTTATGTATTTAATTACAAAATATTTAGGCAAAACGTAGAAGATTATATTAGCCACAATTTTTTTGTCATTTTGAAGTTAAAATATGCAGTTAATCTCACTATACAGGTACCGTTTCAGACCCCATTTTTTTCATTTTCTACGATTATTGCGGTGGGGAAAACGTATTTTTGTGAAAATAGTGTATGGAACTATACAATTTTTATGGTTCCATCATGGAGATGATTAAATTATCTTTAATTTAGACCATAATTGACCTCGCAATTGTGATTCCTCTTGATTTATTTGGTACCGGAAAACCACCGATATTTGTAGAAAAATGTTATAGCGTCCTTAACCTAACTCATTAAAGCCTGTGATTTTCAAACTATAAACAGAAACAGAAAGATGTTCTAAACGCAGTTTCGTCATGTGTGGTGCAAGCGGGCCTTAAACTCAGTGAACGTGAATGCAAAACCAGCTTGCACCACAAATTAGCATGCACCTCAAAGCAGTATTTTTTCCTTATTAAGGCGCGGGCCCACCGCGGTGCACGGAGAGGCTACGCACGTGTATTAAGCTTCGCTTTGTAAGAAAATGTATGTGGTTGTGTCCACTGCAACCCACGGAGAGGCTACGCATGAATTGACGTCATTGATACACGCGTGGCTTGCTCGAATAGGCGGTTACATAGCTCAACGCTGTCAACGTGGGTCTACGTTTCCACTGGAGTACACGAATAAGACCCACGACTATGTTTAGCGTGGCACGGCGCACGGAGAGGCTACACACATGCCACTGCAATCTACGGACACGGGCTTCACTGCGGGAGGTGGGACGAGCGGGGAAGCAAGCGAGCGACGCCTGCGCCATTTTGTCAATTGCTAGGTTTCGTGGCGCACGCGTGCATTTGATGACCACGACAGGCGGCTTTATTTTTATTTAGTCAATAATATTTGGTTTAATTATGGAGTTATTTATTAAAAAAGTCAAGCTACACCCCTGTTTATGGAAAATGAGCGATATATCGTACAGAGACATCGGTAAAAAGGATTTGGCTTGGGAAAAGATTGCGAGGGAATGTGAAATGGCGAATGGTGAGTAAATACTTGTTTACTTATTTTTTGTTACTAATTTAATAATATAAAAATATTACTTTTAAATCTACAAACTTAATATTTTATTTATTACACACCTACTAGTAGACACAAACTTAATATTTGTTTAAATTGTGACACGGGCATTTTGCCAGCTCAAAACATGCGCATGATTAAAATAATTGCAAAATTCTTCCCTGATAAAAAAACTGTCATTAGAACTTCTAAATCCCGAATGTGTTAAATCAAAAACCTCGATACGATATATACGAGAAACACGAAACGCGTCCGTTCCACAACGTGTATGATATCTCTCTGCGATAACCGAGCTGTACATAGTCGTGGGTCTTATTCGTGTACTCCAGTGGAAACGTAGACCCACGTTGACAGCGTTGAGCTATGTAACCGCCTATTCGAGCAAGCCACGCGTGTATCAATGACGTCAATTCATGCGTAGCCTCTCCGTGGGTTGCAGTGGTCACAATCACATACATTTTCTTACAAAGCGAAGCTTAATACACGTGCGTAGCCTCTCCGTGCACCGCGGTGGGCCCGCGCCTTAATATGGAAAAAATACTGCTTTGAGGTGCATGCTAATTTGTGGTGCAAGCTGGTTTTGCATTCACGTTCACTGAGTTTAAGGCCCGCTTGCACCACACATGACGAAACTGCGTTTAGCGCTACATGTGTTTAGAACATCTTTCTGTTTCTGTTTATAGTTTGAAAATCACAGGCTTTAATGAGTTAGGTTAAGGACGCTATAACATTTTTCTACAAATATCGGTGGTTTTCCGGTACCAAATAAATCAAGAGGAATCACAATTGCGAGGTCAATTATGGTCTAAATTAAAGATAATTTAATCATCTCCATGATGGAACCATAAAAATTGTATAGTTCCATACACTATTTTCACAAAAATACGTTTTCCCCACCGCAATAATCGTAGAAAATGAAAAAAATGGGGTCTGAAACGGTACCTGTATAGTGAGATTAACTGCATATTTTAACTTCAAAATGACAAAAAAATTGTGGCTAATATAATCTTCTACGTTTTGCCTAAATATTTTGTAATTAAATACATAACTTTTTGATTTATGAGAAAAATAAAGAACGCTCTCAAATTTCTTCATACATTTTCTACTCGCGGCTTGTCATTCCGCGCTCAGATGCGCCCTAGGAAGCACAGGCCTATCGCTTTTTTGTACGAAATAAATACGATCAAAATAATAATAAAGTGAGTGCCGTGCTGTATACTGTGGTTGAAAAATTTTGATACTTTTCGGGCCAAAAGTATAAGTAACAAACTTATTACCAGAACTTGGTTTAGAAATAAATAACTTGAATTCTATTGGGAACTAGCTTCTGCCCGCGGCTTCGCCCGCGTGGATGTCGAAAAATATCCCCAGGAACGTACTACCGGGATAAAAAGTACCCTATGTGTTGATCCAGGTAAACAATGTGTTATTGCACTGCTTGCTTTGTGTTATCCAAGGAGCAGCGCTTGGATTGATAAATGATTGTTGTGGGATAATTAATTAATCCTAAAACCTTACAATAGTGACGAAACGGCAAATTACCTACTTTTTTTTTTGGATGGGAAATCGTCAAATGACTTCTCCCGGTCTGGGCGGAGCGGGTGGGCGTGTCAGACTTTTACTGACTAAAACCCACCCGTGTTCCTTCAGTTGCCCATGTGCCAGAGTCACGGTATCTCTTTCGAACAATGACGCGACCCCGGCAGGCATCGGTCCTAGCAGACCCCTTCAGTACTGCTGACATCTCTTTGAGGCGCGCGTGGAACACTACGCGCCGTCGACCCGAGCTTGGTCCTTACCAGGCGGCGAGCTACCCATTGCTCGCCACCCGCAAGCTCGCGCCTACGGTGGCCGGGAGTCCGCAATCGACTCCCGGCGCCCGGGGCGTCTCCTCCTGCGGCGGCTAGGGACGTGAGGGCGCAGAGACTGCCACTCCCTCACGCGCCCCGCCTCCTCCTTCGCGAGCATTACTGCTTCGCAGAAGGAGGTGACGGCTTCCCATGCCCTCTCGCTCCGTACCATGACTCGCACCAGGGCCGGACGCGAGAGGTCGCCGCCGCCGATCACCTCCACGAGGACACGGCGGTGCTCCGCCCAGGCAGGGCACACTTCCACCGTATGCTCCACCGTGTCCTCTAGACATCCTCACAATGGAAACACCCGGGCGTTTCCTCCCGCTTTATCCTGAACAGGAACCCACCGAAGCACCCATGCCCGGTGAGAACCTGCGTCAGGCGGAAGGTGAGGACGCCGTGGTGCCTCTCTATCCGCTCCTCAAAGAGGGGACTTACCGCCGCAATTGTGGCGTGCCCTGCGCTGGGTTGCGACAATCGTACCCGCCATGTCGCCGTGAGATCCTGCCGGAGCTCTGTCCGCCGTGCCGCGATTTGTCGCGGCAGCGGAGTTTCGCCCCGGAGTTTCGCATCCTCGCGCCACTCCCACATGTGGGCGAGGACCTTTGCCTCCAGATCCCATGGCGGCACTCCGGCAAGGAGGCTCGCCGCCTCGCAGGAGACCGTGCGGTATCCCGGATTAACCGAATGGCCATGACCCTCTGGGCCGCACTCAAGCGGCGCGCTAGGCGCAGCCTCACTGAGGGCGCCCACACCGGTGCCCCGTAGAGGGCCATGGACCGCACGCAAATTACCTACTTGCATGACAAATTTGAAGGCAAGTTTAAAGCGAAAATAAAAATTCTCTTTATTCCCTGGGAATTTCGAAAAAACTTGTTACCTAAATGATTAAAATGAAGATTAAGATTTTGTAGTAGCATTACTGGAGCACCCACTATGAAGATAAGTGTGTGAGACGGAGACCAGACGGGTTGAATAAATTTAAGAGCTCCTTAGGATATGTATATAGCATCATCCTTATGAATTCAACACGTATGTATGTAACATAATTAGGACAGATTTTTTTGCCTGTGATTATTTCATTGGTTTATTTTGAATAGCTTCTGCCCGCGGCTTAACCCGCGTGGCCTACAAGAAATGACAGTATCCCAAACAAAGCAAATAGGACGAAGTTCTCCGTAAAACTGAACTAATCCGTGGGATGAGAGTAGTATAGTTTTAATAAAACTCAAAGCGTGTGTGAAAAGATTTATTTAAGAGACAATCAGATGTGGATAATGAACAATTAATATTGATTACAACGAAATACTATGCCTACCGCAGAATTTCTTTGTAAACAATATTTTTTGTTTTTACTTCAGGTGCTAGAATCACCAGGCTGCTCCGTGAGCTTATTCTTGAGCAGTCCACGTATAACTGACCGTGTGAAAAGCAGTTCTCCCTTAAGTCTACCCCTGTTAAATTAAGTGTTTTGCCTTGAGATTTATTTATGGTCTAGTCAAAGCAGACTTTGGGGGGAAACTGCACTGTTTTGAACTCAAAGGGGTAGTTCGATGTCGTTAGTGACATCCTCGGAATAAACACAGACTCCTCTCAGGAACAACGTGTCAGTATAGTTGCCTCGATGAGATTTCGTTGCAATATTTTCACTCACTACCTGGTGTCATTGCATAATTTTGGCGGGTTTAAATTACGCAGCAACATAACTGGGCGCCAACTCTTAATTTTTATATGTTAGTTGGGAGACCGAGAGATATTTTTACCATACCGAGAGGCTTCAACGTGTTAAGAAACTAAACCGGGTAATGTATGGCGTCATCATTGTTTATCACTCGAGTCCACTGATTTATAATTATTTTCAACTCCTTCAAACGATCTCAAAAGAATTTCATTGATGATTGTGGCTTGGTCGTTATGTTTTACTTTAATGCATAAACTAAAGTCGCACTATTGCTCACTGAACGTACAGATTTATATGTTAGTGCGTAAAGTATTATAGTAGGTATGTGCCCAATTCGTTTGTACTTATAAAGTTGCATAAGTATCTATTAAAGAATAGTTAATGTAGTTATTTAATTTTATTTAATACAGAAACAAACGCGTTTTTTTACATGTACTTACTTCATCATCATCTGCCGAGCCTTTTCCCAACTATGTTGTGGTCGGCTTCCAGTCTAACCGGATACAGCTGAGTTCCAGTATTTTACATGGAGCGATTGCCTACCTGACCTCCACAACCCAGTTACTGGGTAATACGATACCCCTTGGTAAGAATGGTTGTCAGACTTTCGTGCTTCCGACGACCTGTAATGACGGTCTAAGATCTACGACAGATAGCCGGGACCAACGGCTTAACGTGCTTTCCGAGGAACGGAAGGGTATTTTTATGTAAAGATGGTCACCCATCCACGGACCAACCGCGGCACACGTACCTTAACTTGAACGATCGATCCGTGCGGCTGTTATAACTTGCAAATATTCCTACTAATACATATTATAAATGTGAATGTAAGTTTGTTAGTTACGCTTTCACGCGAAAACTACTTAACTGATCATCATGAAACTTTGCACACATATTTTTGGAGGTATTAGAAGTATTATAAGACACATTTTATGAAAAAAAAAAAAAAATTCGAAATATAAAATTTGGTACGGGGTAAGTTTGAACCCCAAGAAAGGACATACGCCTGTTTTTATTCCGAAACTTCGTCTCCGTCCACGATAACCGACATTTAAGCGGACGAAGTCGCAGGCAAAAGCTAGTTAGTTCATATTAATATCAGTAACATATTTGATACTTCGTGATACCTTGGTTGAGATTGGACACCGGTGACGACAATGCGCTACCCGGGCTGCCCCGCACGCCATTTGCACTTCTACCATTCCACGTAGGATTTTCGAAGCCTTATTTGACTCAGTAAGGGGATGATTTTGGAATAATTGTGATACACGTATCTTATAATTATACTTCAAGAGTATGTGTACCAATTTTTGTGTCAATCGACCCAGAGAATAAAAAGTTTCATAGAAAATTCAACCCCCCATTTCACCCTCTTAGGGGTGGAATTTCAAAAAATCCTTTCTTAGTGGATACCTACTCTTCACAAAGAACACATTTTATGCTTCTAGGTCCAGCGGTTTAGGCTGTGCGTTGATATATCAGTCAGTCAGTCAGTCAGTCAGTCAGTCAGTCAGTCAGTCACTCAGGACTTTGAATTTTATATATTTAGATTATGGAGGTAGTGATGATTATGAATATGTATTCATTTACAAGAATTCAATATGACGGATGATTATTCAATAAAAAGTTATATGAACATCTGTTTTCAATATTATGGTAATTTAATTATGCAAGTGTCGTCCATTTTTGGAACGAAATTCTTTAATGTAGCTTGTGGTAAGGGTAAACAAGGGTGCTGAAGCCGATTGTGAGGTCAAAATAAAAAATGGCGGTTGCGAAAATTTTCAAGGTTTTCATCATGTGTCGTTTTCAAGATTTTCGAAGGTGCTAGAAAAGAAAGAAAATACGTTTATTTGTGGCAAACATGACGCACAGAAATACCAGAAACATACACAAATAAAAAATAAGGGGTGGGAAAATATGCGCTGAAGCCTAAAACTCCATCCAAATTACATTCGGAGTCAAAAAAAAAAAAAGACTAAGGAACATACTTCCTGAGGGGATATCCCCCGACCCCACAAGTTTTTCATTAAAATGACGAATATTTTAATTTTTTAAATAAAAAGTGGGCATAGGTATCAACTTTCGTTAATTTTAGGATAGAGATTACGAATGTTTCATCCAAATTTGATTCAAATACGGCGGGAATTGTTTTTTTAGAAAAATATTATTATCCATATTGGGGGTAAGGATTATGAAATCATCGATTTTTAATTTAAAATGGCGGATGTACTGTTATGATGAAATGTCGACATGGGTATCAATTTTGGGGATTCTGCTAGTATGAAGCCAAATATTTAACGTAACTTTAATTATTTACATAAATCGAAAATCATGTAGTTAATCATCATCTCTCCAAAATGTCAAAGTCATTTCGAATGATAAATACATAATAGAGTACAAAAACAGCCTTCATACAAAAATGTATACATTTTCCTATTGTGTATTAAAAATTCTGAGTACGCGCTCCAATCTCAAAGGTGAGAGTTCGGGCGTCACATAATTTTTGCTTAGTTTTCTTTAGTTAGGGTATATCCTGTATATTTTCAACGATAGTCTACGATCACAATCCTACTAATATTATAAACGCGAAAGTTTGTATGTATGTATAGATGTTTGTTCCTCTTTCACGCAAAAACTACTGGCCTGATTTGGATATGGCACACAGATAGTTTATAACCCGGGTACTTTTTATCCCGGTAGTAAGTTCCTGCGGGATATTTTCCGACCTCCACGCGAGCGAAACCGCTGGCAAAAGCTAGTCCGTTATATTTGTTTATTATCGAAAAGTATTTTAAAAGTTTTTTATTGTTACACCTCGTTTTTTTATTGAATTGACAAATTATACGTTATTCCAAATATCATAATGATCATGGTAATAAAACTTATTAATTGTCACCAAATACAGAAAGTAAAGTTAGTTTACTATACTCCATTTGTTTAGGTAGTTAACTAAAGGTAAACAATCTTGATATGTCTTTTTATATAAAATAAATCGTATAAAAGACCAACAAATATTATTTAAATTAAGTTACTTACCTAACATCGGTTTAAGTAAATACCTAATTGTAAACATTTTTAGATTCAATTTTTAGACAGTTTTTTAGATAAAAGACATGTTAAGATTGTTTACATTTAGTTAACTACCTAAACAAATGGAGTATAGGTACAAATTTTACTCAACACTGCTAGTAAAATAAAATTAATAATACCTTCGAGTATCAAGATCGAGCAGACAATGGTTTTAGTGTGTGCGTGCGCGTAATGTTGTTGTGTGCCTTGTGTGCCGACTCAGATACCTAAACTTGAGCGATTCAAAAATGTTATAGCGTCCTTAAGCAGTTGTGTTTACTAAGAGGTAGATTAAAAAAACAATTGTGTTTGAGAGAGAAGTGAATCCAGCAAATGTTGCGTGGGTGCCGACGACTGCCGCCGGCCGAAGGAAGTCACCAATGAACAAGACGCCCGAGTGACGACACAGCACTAATGTGCCGCATTACATCATTATCCTAACCGCTGTAGAAGAAATGCTCCTCAGGATCAGGACTCACGACGGAAATATAAGGCTGCTTCTTGAGACAATGGCCCGCTAGCATCCTCACACAAAACATCGTCATTCACTCCATCGCCACTATGTTAATCATCATCTGCCTAGCTTTTTCCCAACGATGCACTTGAGAGTTGCATGGAGCAACAGCCTATCTGATCTCCATAACGCAGTCCACCAGTCTACCGCACGAAGTAGTATCGTGTTAGTAATTGTTAACATGATACGCCTTGGTGCCATACACTGGTTGTCAGGCTTTAGGCTTGTGACTGACTAGTGCTTTCTCAGTTATTTTATCTCTGACAGCAACCTTATGGCAACGAAAATAAAGACCACTGTGATGTAAAATCAGGGAAAAAACTAGAAAAGGACTGAATCCGTAACGGTCACCCATTCAACCAAGGTGTAATCGCAGCAAGCGAAGCTTAAGCCCTCGTTCCCACAGGTGATGTTTTAGACGCATGGGGTGTTCAATGCCGTTCACATTGCCGAGAGTTGATACTCCAACAATGCGAATTTCATACGTTTCTATAATAACATCTACTATCCACAGATTGTCGACATACAACAACCGTTATGTTATTACGAATTCGATACGATTACCTTACGGATATATATCTTGATAACATCATACTTTTTTTCGGCGTTAAAGAGCCTCATGCTTACAAACAGTTAGGCATCGTTCACACGGCATTGTCCTGCACGTTTTTTTGCCGTATACGTCTTAACGTATAAATAGTGACCATACCACGTTGATAGATCCATTCACACGTCGATTGTACTGCAAAAAAACGTGTACCGCTTATACGTTTAAACGCATACTCAACGGACTTGTCAAGCAAATCGAATGAACTTTGACGTATTCGGTTCGCAGTGGCATATGGTATAGCTTTGTCTCCTTCACACGACACGATGTCATACGTTTTTTATCAGATAGCAATCAAAGAAGCGTTGAGTACCTGAGCGTCTTTTGGAGGGGTGGCACGTATTTTATGTTTGATTTGGTTTGATATTCAAAATGGTTGAGGAATCTTCTATAGATAACGAACTATTATTATTAATAAGACCTTAATGTACACAGTTACGCAATAAATATATCTTTATCTATTAATTTCTTTAGTGGAACAAAATCGCGTTTTATGGGATAAAACTATGGAACTTTATAAAAATCGCGTCCATATCCATCAGTGACGTCTACTCACTGTGACAACTGTGTGGAAGCTGCGGCTATTCGTTTTTACACGAATGAAAATTTACCATATGAACACCCGGTTGACTATTCGTTAAAAAAACGATTACAAAAAAACGTGCAGGACAATGCCGTGTGAACGAAGCCTTAAAATGCATTAGTAAGTTGACAGTACCAACGAATGTGAGCCGGTGGATGGAATTCAACTGAAATTCGGTTTCGGAAGGTACCTAAGTCTTGAGGTTATCAATTGGACAATTGCAAGCACCGTAAGTTTATGCCCGAACCTCGCGATATTTTAATTAGCAAAAACCATTGAAGCAGGTCATGTATCAGACATGAACAATCATGGCAAACCCATCCCACACGCGGGAGGCCTATGTCCAGCAGTGGACATATTTTGGTTGAAATGATGTCATACAATACTCCGTTTAAGGCAGTCAACTATACATCTTTATGTATTACTTTACCAAAGAAAATAATAAAACGATATATATGTGGATGTTAATTATTGCTAAAAAGATATACTTAAACATGCATGCACTGACTGGACAGGTCCACTCAATCCCTTCTTTACTCAAAATACCATTTCAAACACTAATCTATATGGTCTTCACATGATCTAACCAAGATTATGTGCAGACTTTAAAAGGGACTGTGGCCTCTGAGTTTGTTTTGGCCTTTCCTCTTACAGTAGTCAGATAGGAAACGCCAACCTCATCTAGTTTAAAAAAATATTATTGAAAAGTGAAAGTAGTTGTACAACGCTACATACAGAAATAAAATCATTTATCATGCTGAATACAAAAGCTACTGTACTACTAAACCTAGTTTATATTTGTTGACCATAAAATAATTTGGAATCTGAGATTGGTGTCAGTGATTTATGAACCAATTACTTATGTATAAGCACTGGATAGTCAGGATACTAATAAAACCATTTTTCGAAAAAAATAATAATAACCAACTTCCTTAAAAACACTACAAAGTGAAAAATAACTTTAATTTCGGAAGTCGGTGTCTTCGGATCTGTGTTTAAGTTTTTTGCCACCGACATCCGATAAAGAAACCAAACTAAAAAGTCGAAAATAATGGAAAAAAAGCGTGGAGTGCTTTTTAAGATATTTTTTATTGATATCAGGCACCTCACGCTTTTTTTCCATTATTTTCTATTTTTTAGTATGGTTTTCTATGGAAGCATGTTTTTTAAACTATTATTTATTTTCTATTTTTTAGGGTGTTTCGAATTTTGAGACGTATGTCAGCGTAGTTTGTGACGTATGTCAGCGTAGTTTTCGAAAACAGTTTTTTTGCTGTCATCAGGACAGCAAAAAAACTGTTTGGCAAGGATAATGGCACAAATTTATGAAACTATAGTTTTGTCATCGGTCCTCGATAAGTCTACAGAGTTTAAATGAAACTCGGTCATTTAAATTGGGTCAAAATCGCGCTATAAGGAGTCGGTTACAAACTAACATACAAACATACAAGTGTAGCTAAATAAAGCGTGTAAAAAGAATCATCAAAATCGGTTCACCTAGTCAAAAATTATGAGACAACAAACCAAAAAAAATACAGTTGAATTGAGAACCTCCTCCTTTATTTTGATATTGGTTAATAAATTATGAGATTGCTGCTTATAGCAATAATGATATTATTTGCAAATGAACTGAATACTCCACAAGTGACTGTGATCAACTGTGTTTGTGTAGTGGTTGTGAGCTGTTGAGTATAAGGTATTCAATGTTGGGGTTCAATCCCTGGGTCAGGCAAAGTGATATTGGGTTTTTCCATCGGGAATTTCTAAGTAGTAGTCTGGATTAGTGCCCAGTATGACAATGGCTTGCTAGTTATTTTGAAGTCCCATGTACTTAGAGATTGTGATATAACATAACTGTTGCAATATGCTTAAGTAGGTGTGACGCATCATTATCTTTAAAAAGTATAATGACTTGGTTAAAACTAATTCCGGGTACCTAAGTTTACTGTAAGTTGTTTATTTTTCAATAATAATTTAAAATTTTACATACATCTTATAGGCTATAATTTTCTTTTTTTTTAAGTTATTTCTTTGCTATAACTGGCCCACTTCGTTGTGGCAATCATTATGACTTTGAACATTGAATAACAAATGGTGCACAGATTGTGTGCCCTGAACATTAACAAATTAGTTGGTAACTTTCAATTAAGTTGCAATAAAGAATACAAAAATATTGAACTTTTAAAATATAAGTATTTTAAAAGTACAATATTTTTGTATTCTTTGAAGACTGTTGTACTGTGAGATGTTTTATGTTAAATGTTGGGGTATAATATAGTACACTGATCATATTGTGCAAACAGGGCCATCGTTTATATGGTGTGTATAGAGCATTTGCCTCTATGGAAACTGCGATCATCACAGAGCTCAGCTTTTGCTGTAGCTGTTAGAGATAGCATAACAATAGCAGAACAACGAAGAAGAGAGCCTTAATACTTTCAGTGGTGCCCAGTTGAAAAAAGACTTATTCAATAGTACACACTATTCAAACCTAGCTTATTTTTGTGATCTGCACCCAGTAGGCAGGTGCTGGACATGGTCGCAAGACACTTATAACTACTTATACGTAAGACTCAGAGGCGAGTTGTGGGCATGTGAACAAATTATCATTCTACCTGGGAGCCAGGTGCTGGGCACTAAAAGTGTTAACATGTGGTCCTTTGAAAAACTCAGAAATAATATTTTATGTGACAGGCAACAATTATTAAATTAAATTAAAGCAATGAAATAAGGAAAATTATTCAAAACAAAATGATGTCTGCTTGATAAATGGCATATAGAAGCATTGTCCTCGTTTTGACTGGCCGAGTTTAGTGGTTAGTGACCCTGGCTGCTAAGACGGAGGTTGTGGGTTTGATTCCCACCCAAGGCAAATCTTTGTGTGATGAGCACAATTATTTTTTTCTGTGTCTGGGTGTAATTTATCTATAATATGTATATATTTAGAAATATATAAGTTTATTTATCAGTTGTCTGGTTGCCATAATACAGGCTGTGACTAGTTTGGGATCAGATAACGGTGTGTTGGTTGTCCTAAGACATTATTATTACACCCGGAGCGTCAGGCCTCACGGCCGTACGGTAGGCATGCATGAGTAAGAGTGCTGCTCGCTCGTCAGACGTAGGTAGTTTGGTACTCACTGTTGAAGGCGGCCAGTTTCCTGGTGGAGCCGAGGCGCTTCATAGGCGTGCGCGGCTCCACGTCGCGGTCATCTATCGCCGCCGGCGCCTCCGTCGCTGTTGGCGTCGTCGGTCCCGACATTGCTGCTGCTGAATCACGCACTCCTTGCAAATACCATTACAATATCCATTCGACAACTTCTTTGCACGCGTTCAAATTGATTTTGTTATTGCGTGTTGTTATTAAATAAATATACTAAAACTTAGTTGAAATTCAGCACCCAAATGCCGTATTTGATTACATCCGGCATCAACGATCTAATGAAACAAAAATAACGTTCGTTCACCGCACTCAGCTCGAGATTTTGAGTTCACCGATTCATTATAATTTATTACCTTTAATCTAGATCAATTTGTTAAAATCACTTTCGAGTAATAATATAAAGTTATCTTCATTGGGAAACCAACAGAACAATCGAAAGACGAAAATTGTTACTTCGTATTATTAAATAAAGGAATCACTTTCGATCACAACTCAACTCAAACTGGCTAACTGGTTATGTCAAATTGTCAAGCGACAAGCATTGTCAATTCGTTTGTCAGTTGAATAGTTGAGATTGGGTTTGTTTGTGCTATACAAGTCGAGAAAATTCGAGATATCGATACTAAATGACGATTATCGAAAACGTTTCACAAACAAATTCATAAAACCTTAAAAACCTAGTTTGAAAGGCTAGCGTTCGGATCTTCGATCCGTAAAAAAAATACGGCATGGCATCCACGCCGCACGTCTCTCACAAACAACTTGTCTTTAGATAACAGTTGAGTCAGAACGTCTTCCTTTTGAGAAGTCCAAATGCATTAATATTGGAAAAAAAATGCTGGAGTGCAGTTTTATTTGGAGCAAATAGAAATCGAATTTAATACGTATAAAAATCGATTCATTATATTATTTTGAGTTTTCTTGATACCTCTGACATCCCTAGTATGTGTCCAATGACATTGCCGTTGCACGTAAGATACGTTCGTAGTTAAGTCGTGGTGAAAAGTTACCGATAAAAACAATGCTTTTAGTCAGGGCTTGGTAACGTTCCCAAATTCACACTGTAAGTATCGTTAAGTAACGTTATTTTCATAAAGTTAATTTTTTAACAGTAACACGGGTAACGATACTTTGGTATCGAATCCATAAAATAACGTTACCATTACCGTTACTAGTATCGATACTTTTATCGTTAATTAATGCGTTTTTGTCAACCCGCGCAACCTAAGCGGCACGCCATGGGCGCGGCGCTCTACGGCAACATTGCCAATCAAACGATGCAAATGCAACTTCATTAATGTAGACGAAAGAAAGAGATGAAAGCAAATAAAATAAAAATTTAACGTTACTCAGTTACCGGTTTAACGGTTTAACGTATGCCAAGTATCGTTACCAAGAATAACGTGACCTCTACTAATAACGTTATCTTCGTCCGATGAAAGTAACGGTACCAAATTTTTAACGTTATTCAAACATTAAGCCCTGCTTTTAGTGGGCTTTCTGTTTGTAACGTTGTTTCTATTTAATTTCAAACCAAACGATTAAAATATTTTTATTACTACGTACAACGCAACCAGGTTATTTTGGCCTATGGCGAAAATTGAAACTAGCTACGCCATTTTTATTTCTGCACTAGTATAGGTGGGCCTCGCAGTTTATCCGAAAAGTTTCGATCCCGTGGGAATATCAGGATAAAACCCACAACCTACATCCTAATCCATGTCATGGTCTACATTTATTTACTTTTTTTTAACAAAAACAATGCTGGTTTTTAAGATGGATTAGTTTTGAATATATCGCACCCCTAGATCTAAAGGGAACTTACTCAAAATTCTAATTTTTTCAGTTATGCACATCTTCGAGTCTGTCATTTCAATACCTTTCGACCAATAATCCAGATTCAAAACTATTTCCAATATTCGACTCCAAATCCACGTTCTGTTGTTGTTCTGTTCTGTTGTTCATTCTGTTGTCGAACGACCCTTTGTAAAGCCATATTGTTCATTATGAAGGAGGCTATTTAAATTAAAATGTCTTAGCAATTGCTTGAGTATTAACATTTCAAATATTTTACGAAATGCAGGTAAGATAGAAATGGGTCTGAAATTACCAACGTTATTTTTATTACCTGTTTTAAATAATGGTATGACTTTGCTACTCTTCATGAGGTCAGGAAAAGATCCTAAATCAACACATTTATTAAAAGTAACAGCTAGATAGGGGGCTACGATGTCTATTATATTACTTAACAGTTTAATGGAGATGCCCCAGTAATCACCAGTGTTTTTAGACTTAAGTGTGTTAAAAATATTAACCACATCACGAGGCGTTACATGTTCGAAACGAAATAAGCGACTACATCCGGGCACACAACTATGCAAAAGGTTTTCAGCTTTAGACGACGACGAATTTAAGGAGCAAGTCGTAGTTACAGGTATGTTGGCAAAAAACTCATTAAGTGCCTCAGCTATGACGGCAGCTTTATTAACCAATTTGTTGTTAATAATAATCTCTAGTTGTTTTTCCTGTTTAACCGGTTTACCCGTTTCATTGTTAATAATTTTCCAAGTGGTTTTTATTTTATTATTGGATTTCTTAATGGTATCGCTTAAAAATTTTGATTTAGCTAAAGCGCAGATTTTTTTAAACAATTTTGAATACTGACATACTCTAAAAAAGGAGTATCCAATCTGTATTTTTTCAAACCATATAACTCGTATAGTCTTGTTCTACTTTTATAAATTCCTGGAGTAGCCCATTGGTTGAAGCTAACGGAAGTGCTATTAATATCAATAGTTTTGGTCTTGAAAGTAGATTCGTATTCTTTTTGCACAATATCAAAAAGGGCTCCATAGATTTCATTAGGATTCTCGCGTTCTACTATAGATGGTGTAATCCTATGAGCTATATTATTTTTAAATTTATTGCAACGACTAGCTGTATAAGGCCTGCATAATATTTTATGCGGCTTTTTAAGTAGTGGCAAAGGGAAGCTGGCTAATAATCCACAGTGGTCAGACGTTAAGTCACTTAAAACAAACTTATTTTTGGCATCACAATCACTAAATATATTATCAAGACAAGTCGACGAAGAAGCCGTGACCCTAGTTGGTTCAAGGAACAAGTTTATTAAATTAAAAGACCTAAACAGATTGAGCAGTCTAATACTTAATGGAGTAACATCAAAAATATTAATATTGAAATCTCCACATAAAATTATACATTTATTAATTGATTTTAATTTATTGAGTGAATCCTCCATTACTGATTCGAAACGAATAAAATCCCCAGAGGGGGGACGATAAACGCATATTATGACATAACGCTCCAACTCAACGCAAGACAACTCAATAATGCGCTCAATGGAAAGATTAACTAGATCTAACCGTTGTTTACATTTCAACTTGTTCGAAACAAAAACTAATGGAGGATCATTAGTTTTGCGAATAGCACTTTTCCTCACAAATGCACTTTGCACAGTAAAAAAATCATTATTCATAAACACTACTTCATGTTCCTTCAACCAGTGTTCAGTCAAACATAATACCAGAACATCATAGTTTTCAATAAATAAACTTAACTCTAGCTCTTTGCCAGACAAACCCTGCATATTTTGATGTACAACATTCAACACATGCGGCTTACCTGTTGTCGCACCTAATAGTTTAAATTACTAGGTGTATCAAAAGTGGCGTTAGTACCACTACTAACAGTAATCGATGGTATGCTACAGGTACCATTGTTACGGTGTAAATTGTATGCTAAAAGATTAGCAATTTGTCTCCTACAACTACGTGGCAAATACAAAGTATAATTCGTTAGTTTGTAATCAGTAATAAATTGATTACAATCAAAAAATGAAATAGTGTCACTGTGACAACTAATCCTATTATAAATTAGCATATTTAAATAATAAATGTGCCTGTTTTGCTCATCAGACAAGTATCGTGAATACGGCAAGGCGCAGAAAATGAATTTACAATTGGTCTCATTGAGATGTAACATCAAATGGACACATTGAATTATTTCTTTTTTTCTAACATTTAAACTATCCCCGTATAATAATATTATAGTTGAACCAGGGTTTATTTTTGACAATTTAATTTGACTTAATAATTGGCTTATACTGGCACCGGGTGAACAATTATTAATTACATATTGTTGTGAACACTGATTAAATATGCTACCATAACCTTGACCAAATTTGTCAGAAAAAATATAAGCTGTGTTAATATTGCTATTATCATCAGTAATACAGCTATTTACTGGCTGAGTTGCTGAGGGCGTGGGTGTATCAAGTGAGGCTGGGGTGCTGTTATAAATTGAAAGACAGCCCTAAGCATATAAAATATAAACGCTGACGCCTCATAAGCGTCTTGTAATGTTTCCCACAGTGGATGCACTTTGTGACACGTAGGCATCGTGTAACGTTTCCCACAGTTGTTGCATTTTGCGACACGTTGGTTTCCGCAGTCATACTCTGAACTTCGTGGCGGACACATTAAAATATAATTATTGTTAAAGATATTAATTTCCAATAAAAGTTTTCTTCAAGGTTTAAATATAGTCTTTTTTTTAAAAGTGACTTTGAACCTGCCCCGTAACAGTGCCATGGAGCAAGTGCAGCTAAAAGAGAGGTTATTTGTCAGAGACTCATACCTCTCCGCATTACACTTGACCAGGTCTGCCAACTCACAGGCTTCCTGCATGCGCTTACTCAGGTCTAGTTGAGTAGCCTCATATTTATTAAAGATATCCTTTAGTGCAAATTCCTTAACAAACAATTCATCCCGAAGGTGCTGAGTGTCCGTATCATATAAAGTATTACATGATTTCAAATCACTATAACACTTCTTTAATTCTTGTATTAAATTTAGATTTTTTTGCCTAAGTTGTGTGTTTAATTTATTAACTTTTTGGCATTTCAATGTTTTCTGATATTTTCTAATTAGTCTATTAATTTATCTTTTTAACTTATTGTGGCTAGTAAACAATTTGTTCTTAGAAAAGGTATCATCAGTTAAATCTATTGTTACAATTGGCTCAACACATGTAGGTTTGGATCTGCTACCAACCAACTCATCATAGAGACTGCAGGTGATCGCAGACTCTTCACTGACTTTGAGAGTTCTCAAATGGGTTATTGTGTTGTGGGCCCTGCTTAATTCCAGTTCCAGTTCAGATATCCGTCTCAAAGCCAGTTCATAGGTGTCACTACAATGCTGGTAATTTGACACTAGTTGACGAAGGTGTTGATGCTGGTCAAGTATGTCCATATGCTGTACATGTAGTTCAGCCAACTGATTCTTAAGCTCAGTGTTCTTTTTATTAATTAACTCTATTTCGACCTCGCTATCTTCCCTTTCCTGTATCAGCTGATTGCACTGCTTTTTACTAGAATCCAATTCCTTTAACGTAGCCCTCAGTTTTTCGTCTAAGGATGCAGCTCTACGGGTCAACATATTGACAGTCCAACCCTAGAGGCACCCTGGAATGAGAGAAGAGAAAGCTAAGTGTGAGAATGGAATAAAAAAGAGGGATGAGATGTGGATAGTAAATGAAGGGCCTATAATCAATTGTATGTATATTATTATAGTATAAGTTATCGTACGTAAGATCAATATGAAACTGTGAAGTAATTGTAGCCCTGAAAAGGGCTGTTTGTCATATTCCTAACCCTGATGGGCTTTTGTGGGAATAATTTAGAGCCGGATCACATTATTTCTTGTTCCAGAAGTGCTAGTGGGTCCGGCAAATTTTCGGACTCTGCTATGAGGCATTCTTCTTCCTCCATAATTTCACTGTCACAGGGAGGCTCAGTAGTCTGTAACAACTGAGTTGCTTCAGGCAACAACTCATTATGAACCTGTTTCATTATTTTAGGCCTTATGTAGGATGTGTGGGGATCAGAGCTTATTAGAAGTCCATGGAGGATATCTTCGTTTGTTGCTATTCTCCCCGTTTTCCGAGTGTGCCTCTCCCTGACGTTTCTGAAGTCCTTATTACGGGCTTCCGAAGCTTCTTCAGATAAGGTACCTAAAACGAATAAGTACATACATTTTAATTTCAAAACGCAATCGAGTCAAATAATACATCAAACTATATTTATTTTTTACTTACCGATTGCCAAAACACCAAAGTGGTTACAGATGATTGTCTGCACCGTGCATTAGAAGTTTATGTACACTAACTGGCATGTAGTACCACGAATAGTGTTGCACGTACACATCAGCTGTTTCTCTACAGTATCTTCTAAATTTTTCACAGTCAATGTTTTTGCTTGATGATATGGCTTGTAGAATAACGGAAAATCTGAAAATCAGATTTTCGTCAATTCCAGTTATTCTGGAAGATCTTTTGTAATCTTGGAAAAAGCGCCTCGCTGTATTCCCGTCGTTTGTAGTTCCAAAACCCTAAAATGGGAAAACAATACTGTAATATACAATACATAGAGATATAATTCACAAACAACATAAAGAGAGCGAAAATTAAATACATACCTGTTTGACTATATCAATCAGCATTCCAGTTTGCTCACGAATCTCTTGCTGTGTGGTATTTTTTTTTAGCTTGTTTCAAAGCCTTATGTTCGCCGCGAGCAGTCCATCGTTGAAAATCCAGATTATAAGATATATGGAGAAGACATTCCATACACCGAATCTTCATATGCAGTGAAGAAATTCCTTGTTTGTAAATTTCTTCACGAAGTGGTTTAGAAGTCAAAGCGTCTAAATTATTCATCTCACTCGGTTTTGCCAAGTAAATGGGACACGTTGCATATGATGGTACTCCAGCAATAATATTGGCCACTTTTCCATCAATCATGGTCATATGCAATTCATGTGATACAATAATATTTCCATACTGTGTAGATATTCGTTCATCAATTTGTTTTTTCATCTCAGACTCTTCAGACTTTATAAAGTCAGCTGTCTCCGAAGTGAAAGTGAACTTCACTGGTCGACAGTACAGAGTTGAGCAAGGTGTGGGGTTCTCCCAAACTAGATTTTCATTCCCAGATGCCTAGTAGACACTAGCCGAAGAGGGACGATGCTTATCATGACTACTGATGAATCATCGAACTCTGTAGCTGTGTTTGACGTTTTCTGTTTATAGTTACTCTGCGACGAAGAACCATCAAGTCCCCATTTCCAGGTCAACTTGAGTTCTTCATTTTGAGACCTATCAACAGTATTTATATCAAGTAATATCCTCTCCACAGTGTGGTCCAATAGCGCTTGCAATTTAATGTGAGCTCCGTTTTCGGTAATCTCCATACTCTCTTGTGGTGGGTAACATCTTTTCTTGGCATTTACAAGCTTTGGATAAGATGGAAAGGCAGCACAGTTTTCTTCTTTCAGAAATTGTCGAAGAGCTAAGTATTTCCATTTCGAGAGCGCAACTGATGTATGAAGAGCTAAACACTTATCTTCAGAGACAGTACTTAAGCTCTGCTTTTTGAATAGTCTCTCTTCTACTTCGGATAGCGCATCTGGATTACTGGAAAGGTATTCGACCACTTTTGCCACATTCGTTTTGCCGTTGTCTTTCAGTTTTGTTATGTACCAGTGCTGCAACTCTTCCTCGGAATTTTCTTCTACTATGGAAGTAGAACGTCTTTTCTTTTGCTTATTACTTAACTCTTCGAACGGTTTTCTGTGCTCCTTTTCTGTAGATTTTCCCGCTTCCGCAGTACATACTGCAAGAGTAGGAACATGGCAATCTATATCCACAAGCTCAGATAAGGCTGCGTCCGAAAAGCCCATCACACTTCTCAGATCAACACTGTTACAAACAGGCCAGTTGATGTTTTTTTCCAACCACTTGCGATTAATTACACGATTCATAAAAGTTTTTTGATTTCTACTTGACTCTATCCACTTTTTATTTAAATTTACACAAAAAAGTCGACAGAACTCCTTGATTCGGTTCTTGTCTTCTTCAGAAACTTCGGTAGTCAAGACAGAAATGATACTTTGATCTGAAAAATCATATGTTTCAGTAAACATATGATTTTTCAGATCACCGCCACTTCTTAATTTCACAAAAAGATCTAGGTTGGTACAAAATCCAGCCATAGTTCTAATGTAAATATAAAAATACAAGTATTTCACTGTGTTCACAAACAAGCGACAAGAGCGAAACTAGATGGACTTAATGAATGTCTTTATATTTATAGTTAGTGTTAATTACTCAAGTAGTGGACATAACAGTGAGTGAAAATTATTCAGCCAATCAGAGACGAGCATTTTTCGATGACTCATTAGTTATGCGCTTAGCCGAGTGCACAAACAAAATGAGTCATCAATCACAATGCAGGTGCTACCGATAACATGCAATAATAACTAAATCTCTACCAGAATTACTAGTTATAAGTACGTATGCGCTATTAAAACTATTTATTTAACTAAAAAGAAGGTGAAAACAGCCAAATGAGACAAAAATATGCTTTGAATTTATTTTAAATGACAAAAAAAATTCTTCCAAATCATTTTTTTTTACCGAATGATTACTCGCGCTGCCGCAGATGGCCGGCGCTGATTTTTTTTTCATGGATAGAGAATGACCCTAGCTATCATATGCTCACGCCACACACTCAACATATTAGTACAATTGAAGAAAAAAAATTAAACGTGATTCGCTCCATACAAAAAAATCTAATTAATTTTTTTCAAGACAAACGATCAACTTTAGAAGAAATTTTATAAGAATAAAAGTTGTCAGGAATAATATAACACGTCATATAAAAAAAAATCGCATCGATATAGGAACTTTGTTGCCTAAGTCCACTAATTTTCAGTATGGGCCCACTGTGCGCCGCCCCACCACGTCGCGACACGTCACGCCCCGCCCGCTGTGTGAATAGACCTTAAAATATAGTTAAGTTGTGTCACTTTAGTCTATTTCAGAATAGGAAATCGTCGTTTGACAGGAATAAACCAAATTTTAGAGATGTTTAGTTTAGTGTAGAGAATTTGGTACAACAGAATTGGCACCATTATATTTTAAAAATAATATAATCGATATAATAGACGCGATCCTCCAAACAACATTATAGAGAAAAAAAAAACTGCTGTTATACAAATCAGTGTGCCAGAAAGGGACAGCAACACGATTATTCCAGAAATAAAAATATTTGATTTTAGTTATCACTTTTAATCAAATTCAATAAATGGAGTAGAAAACCACATTCCTACTTTGAATGTGGATAAAACAAAGTATATATCTATCAGTATTAAAACCGGCCAAGTGCGAGTCGGACTCGCGCACCGAGGGTTCCGTACAAACCTGCAGGTATTCACGGTTTATGCATAAGGCTTATGTTTATGAAATTAAATGTTTTTTTTTTTATATTTGAGTTGACTGAATGAAAGGTAAATTGTGGTTTACGATTTATGATATATTAAAAAAAAAAACTACTTACTAGATCTCATTCAAACCAATTTTCGGTGGAAGTTTACATGGTAATTATTATTATAAACATTTATTTTAGACCAAGTCCATAGTATGTTAGTAACAATATTCTTAAAAACCTAATGTAATTAAGTAACAAAATTAAATAACGACATGAAGTCGCACCCACCTTTGCAGCATGGGGGACTCCCACCTATCAGTAAAAACACTCAGTATAGTGTTGGTACTGCCACGAACGCGAGTGAGTAGGGAGGCGCATCTTTTTCTGATGATAGCGGCAAAGCCATCAACTCGCGCCTCAGTAAACATCCCTGACGCACTGCACCGCCATGGCAGCCCCAACAGTACCCTGAGTGCATTATTATATATTGGACACGCAGGTCGCTGTATGCCCGCTGCGAATAACTGACCCACAGGCTGCAGGTGTAAAATGATTGGCAATATGCTTTAAAAAGCGTGATTTTAACCGAATTCGTACACCGTGCAAACCTGCGGGCCAGCATATTACAACAGACAGCCAGCGACCTGCGTTCCCTTTCAATGTCTACATTATCATTCAAATCATCGGTGACCCAGTGACCCAAATATTTAAATTTAGAAACCCTACACAGAGGAGCACCACACAGTGATACATGGGGAAATGTCGGGTAAGAAAAACCACGAGCTTTAAAGAGCATTAGTTCACTCTTCCCGACATTATATTTGAGCCCATGGGTCACCGCATATGATTCACATATCGACACTAACTTTCTCATAGCACTGATTGATGGACTCAGCAACACCATGTCGTCTGCATAGCTAAGATTATTGGTACACACTCCGTCAATATGACATCCGACCTTGGTGCTGCTGAGCTCAACAATCAGCTGGTTAATGTACAGGTTGAACAAGCGAGGCGAGCTTAATCCACCCTGCCTTACTCCGCAATCTAACCGGTACATACTCGACATGGAACCGACATTTTACCACTTTGGAAGTGTCTGTCGCGCAAACTATTCAGTTTAGAAAAAATGATATTAGAAACCTCAATGTCATTTTTGAAGACCTATCCATACACGTATGGGTTTGATGTTTTTTTTTTTTTTTTGAGCTTCAGTTCTATGTATGGGGAACCCCAAATATTATTGTTTTTTTTTTTCTATTTTTGTGTTTACATCTTATTGCGGTTCACAGATTACATCTACTTACCAAGTTTCAACAGCATAGCTCTTATAGTTTCGGAAAAAAGTGGCTGTGACATACTCGGACAGACAGACAGACACTGACAGACATGACGAATCTATAAGGGTTCCGTTTTTTGCAATTTGGAAACGGAACCCTAAAAATGATTCAACTCGGAGTAACATCCATAAAATTATCTCTCATGCATGAGTGTACCCTGCAAGCCAGCTGTGCGTGTTCACCTCTGGAACGTGTTCATACCATCACGTACTTAGGGGTTACTATAGATAGAAATCTAAATTTCAAAGAACACATTAAGCGGCTTGGTGCACGAGTCCGCAAACTCATACAGGATGTAACAAAAACCCTGTTCGATCCAATAAAGGCGTAATCCTGGTTTAACATACGTACTAGAAAAAATGCTATAAAAATGTATCTAAAAAAAAACAAAAGTTACCGTAAAATGCTGCAACTTTGCCGTAGTTTTATAGTAACATTGATATATTTCGAAAAATTACAATCAATTTTCACCCTTGTCAGGTTGGGGATAAAGCTTATATTAATAGTCATTGGCAGTGTACTTAGACCTACAATTACTCTGTTTCATTTTCGAAATATAACAGTCTTAATCACTAGGCAAAGTTGGGCCACAAAACTGTAACATTGCCTGCTTCAATTTTGACAGTCTAAACGACCTAAGTACATCATTTTGCACTTGAAGTGAACCCTTATTAGTAGGACTTAGGGATAAGAATTGCAAAATAGACACTTTTTGCTTATACCACTAGAAACAATGCAAGGCAATGTTGTGATCGACTTTTCTGTTAGTTTCATACTTTATTTGATATTGCATAGGGTTGTCGCATACACCGTGGAGTAAAACGACTGTATTTTAAAATTAAATTGTATTCGCATTAAAATCAATTATTTGGTTTGGTTAATAATAATCGACATTATAATTTTTTAACAAAAATCTATAAAAAATTAAAACTTTAAATTATTCTCATTGACATCACCTATTGATTGTTTTAGGTTTGGCTTGTTGTACCTATAGATCTTTTTAAGGCTGGTGAATTATTCCACTTTCAACCTTATAATCAAAGACTTAAAAGTCACATGATCCGCCTTCATAAGATAAAAATAGGTAACCAACTAGGTACACATAGTAATAAAATAATCAACTATGGTATAAATCTTTATTAAAAATCTTAAAACAAACTTAAATATAAAACATTCTCATTGGTATTTTTTCGTGCCTCTTTGTTTAAGTCTTACCTAGTTACAAAATAATCAAAATTGTAAATATAGAACAGTCGACCGTAAGTCAGTGACAATGTCTTACTATAAGCTGAGCTGCCGATCGATTCTGTAAAAATGTCACCGTGAACATCCTCACTTCCCTCACTTCACCTAAGTACTGCTGTTTTGTGAGTATTGCAACATACTTATACTAGAGAGACAGCTTATGTTGATTCTGTTAATACAGTCAAGCGATAAAAGAGAAATTAAGGCGATTAGTACCGCTAACTAGCGCCACTATCAATTGCTTAGTTCTATTCTAATCATAATATCACACTTTTTGGTTTCTTTAGTCTTTTGATTGTTATAACATTCAATGTAAAATGTTTATTATCGGATTAATAAATATTTGACATTGGAATTTTGCAGTCTATAATAAATTTTAATTCACCACGACGACCAACTAGGGGCTTAGGTAATTTTTTCTCAATATCGAGCAGTGTAATTACAGATATATCATCGACCAGGGGCCATGAAAAAGATCCTTTTGAATTTTTTCTCAAATATTTCGTTGTGAATTCGTTATCTCTACAATCGATTATTTTACCCACATAATATTTGGCATTTTTGCTGTTCAAAAACTTAACCAGAACGTAGTCTCCAGTTTCTATTTTATCATTAGAAGACTTATCTTCTTCCATTGAAACCAAATCGCTGTCATGAATGCTCTCTGTATCGCTGTTAGAGGGTATAAATGGATCATCATCGGAATCATCGTGTAAAGAATATGATGATGATATTGACGAACTGCTAGAATCGTGATCGTTTTGCTTATTTGATGAATTTAAAACTATATTGGAAAGTATTTTTATTTGTTTTCTTTTTTGGGAAATGGTATTTATTTTATCAACAGGTGACTTACGGAACAAAAAGCGGTCTTTTGAAATGTGTAAGTTTTTGTCTACACAGGTGCTAGTACCAGGGAAAATAACAGAATTAACATTTGCCTCTAAGTCTTCATTGATTTCCGATAGTCTATTATTGGAATTCAATCTGAAATCATCTGTAGAGACAGATTCTCCAGGTCGTGTACATATTTTTTTGTTACGTCCTTTTGTGGTGTTGCTGGTAGACGGGGACCTGGAGTCCTTCAAAAAATTTAAGATAGTTTCATCGATGGTCGTTTGTGGTTCCCTATTTTCTTTATAGTCTGGAAGTTTTCTTAATACTGCTTCTGGTTGTAGGGGGTATATACCTGTTGCTTTGAACCCATTCTTGATTATTGCATTTGAATTCATTTTTATTGTATCAATTAATGTACGGAGTAATTCTGGGAACACTTGTTTGTTCAAGGAATTTGCTGATGGATGTCTGACTTTCCAATCTAGTAAAATATTTTTCCATGCCCTTTTTAACGGTCTAAAAAATGAAACGTCTAGGGGTTGAGTATCGTGCGTTGAGTTCGGGGGTAAAAAAACAAATCTTATATTGTTTTCCTGGCATTTAGCTATAATTTGTATATTCAAATGTGATGACAAATTATCTCCAATCAACACCTTTGGTTCTCGGTCTTTTTGTGCCCAGGGTAAAATCATATTATTAAACCAGTCTTCGAAACAGTCGGTATCAAACCATCCTGACTTTGTTTTATTGAACCTTGCACCAGGCGGCCCACCTTCGCACCAATTGGTCCATAAATGCACAGATTTATATACTATGTACGGCGGAAAAAGTTCTCCTAAAGCCGTGGCAGCAAACATAATTGATATTGCAGTTTTAGAATTATTCAAAATTTTGTTTGGGTATTTGGTTCCTCTTTTAAAGATGCATTTTTGAGATCCTGGGTCATCAGATAAATTTGTCTCGTCGTAGTTTACTATGTTATGTGGTTCAACATTCGGAAGACTTTTTTTAAGGTTTTCAAAATATTCCTCATATTCATTTATTGTTTTGGCAGCGCGCGTAGTTTTTATATTTTGTGTAGATCGCAATGTCAATCTCTCTTTGTGACGACTAAGAAAATCTCGAACCCACCTTTCACCCGGTAATTTGTCGTTAAATATCCAAGATTTATTATTATAAGCTAAATAGTTGTGTACTATCATACGCAACTCAAGACGAGTCAGTGGACACCCATATTCTGCACAAAGAATTAGGGCATTTGCTATTTTTCTCTCGTCTTCTTCACTTAACCTAACTGGAGAACCAATTTTTTTCATATGGACTAATTTAACTTTATTAGCAATAGTTCGTCGGGGGATCCCAAATTGCTTTTCAGCCTGGTAACTTGACAAATTTTTATTTTTTACGAGCTCTACAGCAACATTAAGAAGACTATCTTCATAATCCTTATACCGCCTGGACCCTGGCTTTCTTCTGTTACTCATTTTGAATCTAAAAGAAAGAAACCACAACTAAAATATTATCGTGCAATTTATAGTAGCTGTTAGTGTAGTTGCTAAATGTATCTCAAATGAGTGGTTACAACACATTTAAAGTACATTTTTAATTTAGAAATGATATGCTTTATTTTATAATGTAATGCGAAAACAAAATACAAAATCTAAATCAATTCAGCCGTTTAGAAGTTATGGTAACTAAAAAAGCCACAAACATACATGCAACCACATCCACATATGAACGCTGAAAACATTACTTTCCTTTTGTGAGCAGTTGTGTAATCAACGTCGCTAGCGACAGCCCTAGCGCAGGCAAAGTTGGGTATACAAGATCGAAATGATTGTGACAACTTTGCCTAAATATTTATAACTTTTTTATTTGTCACAATAAACATTCAAAATTAATTCAGAATTATAGGATAACTTACAAGTAACATGTAAGTATCGAAACTTTGTCGAAATTGTAAATATTTTTGGACTTACTGAAAAAGTTTGTCGCGTAGCTTCGAAGCCGGCTATCACTCGTTGCGTTTGACAACTCACTGTCATGTGGTTTCAAAGAAAACAAACATGGCGGCGGGTCTTTCGTGTTGCCAGGTAATGATTTAAATAACTACCATTAATTTGAAATTGGTACAACCAATATTTAAAAAGATATTGGTTAATTCATATAATAGGCAAAGTTGAGTATGCGAGGCAATGTTGCAGCGTTTTACGGTATTGATTTTTTTATTTCTGTAATCGATGCGAAATTTAACAGTGAATATGGCAAATTTTCATAAGTTGACAACACTCCACCCGCCGGCAAAATCTTGTTATTTTTACACGCTTTATATTAGCTTCACTTGTATGTTTGTATATTTGTATGTTTGTATATTTGTATGTTTGTTTGTAACCGACTCCTTATAGCGCGATTTTGACCCACTTTAAACGACCAGATTTTATTCAAACTTTGCACACCTGTCAAGGACCGATGACAATGCAATAATTTCATAAATTTGTGCCATTATCCTTGCCAGGGTTACCAGGATAGCAAAAAAACTGTCACAAACTACGCTGACATACGTCTCAAAATTCGAAACACCCTAAAATATAGAAAATAAATAATAGTTTTAAAAAAAACTAAAAAACACGCTTCCATTGAAACCAAACTAAAAAGTACAAAATAATGGAAAAAAAGCGTGGGGTGCCTGATATCAATAAAAAAATACCTTAAAAAGCACCCCACGCTTTTTTTCCATTATTTTGTACGTTTTAGTTTGGTTTCAATGGAAGCGTGTTTTTTAGTTTATTTTAACTATTATTTTTATTTCAAAGATCCACCACCCTACACTACCGCGTTGTAGGTACTCTTTCGACTAGTCGACGACTCTTTGATGTCGCCGACTATTTGCCTATCGGCGCGCTACTTATTGACCAATGGCCAGTCTTTCGTGGAGATACCTTTTGATCGGACGTCCGTACGTTTCACGTGCCGCTATCGTTTCGCGAACAATGTCGTATTCCAATCAGTAATATTTTAATATGTTGATGTATTCAGGCAAGACCGACTGTAATTATTCAGCTGCGCGTAGAACTTAGGAGGTGCGCTTCGCTATAGGCCTGATGTGACAGTACCGGTCGGAGCGTACGTTCCAACGCCTGCATAACCGTGTGTACACCACAAGCAGTGTTCATGGGCAGGAGTCGCAGGCCGCTGATGCTGGAAGACCACGAGAGTGTCACGTGGAAATCGAGGAACAAGTATTGGATATGTTGGCCGCCGACCCCACAAAGCACGCGCTCTGGTGCGCGACTATTAGAAACAAACCACATTCGGGTTTGGAGAGTGCTGACTGAAGGAAGATGGTCAGCACCCTTACCGCTACCGGCGGGTTCAAACCCTTCTACCCACTGATTACGAACCAAGAATGGAGTTATGTAATCGAGTCTTAAGAAAAGTCGAAGGAGATGAAGGTTTTTTGAATTGTGTGCTTTTCTCCGATGAATGCTCGTTTGAGAGAACAGGTGTATTCAACTGCCACAACGAACACGTGTGGGCGCTGGAAAACCCGCACGCTATGAAACCAAGTCATTTTTGGGAACAAAAGGTCGTGATGAGATAGGCGGTAAGTGCCGTATCTATCGATATAAGGCAATTTATCTAAAGTAGATGAACATAATTAGTACTATTAATTTTATTTCTACATCCACGCGGGCGAAGCCGCGGGCAAAAGCTAGTATAATAATAATAAAAATTGACAAATATTTATAATCATTGATTTACCGATAGTTCATCAACTATATATGGCGCGTTTTCGAGGCACCGGTTGAACTGAAGTGATGCTGTGACCGCGCGCTCTCCGCCCTCTATCTCGAAAACGGTTCACCGTTTCAAAAATGTTTCTAAACAAAATTTGTAGAGAATTTTGTATTCTACAATATTGATTTTAATACAATTAGCAAAAAAACCCATAGGAAATGAGATATTTACAAAAAAAGCGCAAAAAACCGATTTTTGTGACCTTTGACCTTGAAATTTAATATTTCCGTACACCCTACCATATGTAGGTTTTGAGACAACTTTTAGGGTGTCAATATACAAGTATTTACAGACTTACAGCTGGGTATCTCGAATTCCGAGGTGAACTTACTATAATGACTGGATTATCTACGCTTCTCGCTGATCGCCAAGCAACGGTGGGACCGGTGCCTTAAAAAAGTTTGTTTTGTTTTGGTTCGTGTGAAATAAAAGATGATCGGTAGAATAATGTTGCAGTTTTAATATCGGGCGGGTCAAGTGTAGAGGCTGTGCGTGCTGTCGGCGCCGGCGGTCAGAAGCCAGGGCTGCGCCGGCGGTCAGCAGCCAGGGCTGCGCCGGCGGTCAACAGCCAGGGCTGCGCCGGCAGTCAGCAGCCAGGGCTGCGCCGGCGGTCAGCAGCCAGGGCTGCGCCGGCGGTCAACAGCCAGGGCTGCGCCGGCAGTCAGCAGCCAGGGCTGCGCCCGGCGGCCAGCATCCAGGGCTGCGCCCGGCGGCCAGCAGGCAGGGCTGCGCCGGGTGCCAGCGCAGCTCCAGCAGGCAGGGCTGCGCCGGGTGCCAGCGCAGCTCCAGCAGGCAGGGCTGCGCCGGGTGCCAGCGCAGCTCCAGCAGGCAGGGCTGCGCCGGGTGCCAGCGCAGCTCCAGCAGGCAGGGCTGCGCCGGGTGCCAGCGCAGCTCCAGCAGGCAGGGCTGCGCCGGGTGCCAGCGCAGCTCCAGCAGGCAGGGCTGCGCCGGGTGCCAGCGCAGCTCCAGCAGGCAGGGCTGCGCCGGGTGCCAGCGCAGCTCCAGCAGGCAGGGCTGCGCCGGGTGCCAGCGCAGCTCCAGCAGGCAGGGCTGCGCCGGGTGCCAGCGCAGCTCCAGCAGGCAGGGCTGCGCCGGGTGCCAGCGCAGCTCCAGCAGGCAGGGCTGCGCCGGGTGCCAGCGCAGCTCCAGCAGGCAGGGCTGCGCCAGGTGCCAGCGCAGCTCCAGCACGCACAGCTGCGCCGCGCGCGCGCCCGCACGCAGCTGCTTCACGTGTAGAGGCGCAGCGTGCTGTCGGCGCCGGCGGCCAGCAGCCAGGGCTGCGCCGGGTGCCAGCGCAGCTCCAGCACGCATAGCTGAGCCACGCGCGCGCCCGCACGCAGCTGCTTCAGCGGCACCAGCAGCGGGTTCTGCAGCAGGTCGCTGCGAGCGAGGCAATTTATTGGCATTTATTCAGTAAATGAAGTAAATAATCTTTGATCATGAATAATCTATATATATAAAAATGAATCCCTATTTCCCTTGGTCACGACATCACGCGTGAACGGCTGGACCGATTTCACTTTTTTTTTTTGTTGTGTTTGTAATTGTCAGGAGAAGGTTCTTATGAAAGAAAAAAATAAAAAAATGCGCGAAAAATTAGAAAATTTAAGAACACTTATTTAAGAATACTTGAGTTCTGCGACTTAAGTTTGTACGTCTAATTGCTGGCATGTTCTGCGACTTAAGTTTGTACGTCTAATTGAAATTGGCACAGTAGTTTTTGAGTTTATTCGTTACAAACATACACACATATGCCTTCGAAGTACCAGGTGGTCATAACTTGGTATGAGCTTATCAAACCGTAGTGTCAGTCAGAAAACGTTTTGTGCCTTCGAAGTACCAGGTGGTCATAACTTCTTGCCAGGATCGCGAGATTTGTTCGAAACAGTTACCGTGGCCCTCACCCTGGCATAGGCAACTGAAGGAACACGGGTGGGTTTTAGTTAATAAAAGTCTAACACGGGCCTCCCGCTTCGCCCAGAGCGCGAGACGTGATTAGATGATTTTCCATCCAAAAAAAAAAGGTGGTCATAACTTAGTATGGTATGAGCTAGGCAGAACAGGCTGTCTCCACAACCCCACGTCTGAGCGCGTAAGGTATGAGCTATTTATTAAACAGGAGTATCAGCTTGCAAACGCGTTGTCTTTTAAATACCACAACCCTAACTGGGTAGGATCTCACATAACCTGACGGTCAGCTAAATAACGTTTTATGCCTTCGAAGTACCAGGTTGTCATAACTGGGAAGGAGCTCACCTCACCTGATTGCCAGGGTCGCGAGATTTGTACGAAAGAGTTACCGTGACCCTGGCATATAGGCAACTGATGGAACAAGGGTGGGCTGACCACCAACAAAAAAAAAATATCAGCTAGAAAACGCTTCATACCTTCAAAGAAGCAGGTTGTCATAAATTGGGTAGGAGCTTTATGATCTTTGTAATTGCTAAACAAAGAAGAGTCACCTAGAAAACGCTTTATGCCTTCGAAGTACCAGGTAATCATAATTCTGCAGGGGGTCGCCTAACTTCACCCTAATTGCGCAACACACTATTAATCAGAATCTGAATCATTATTAAATTAAAAAATTAAAATTGTTGATTCATCATAAAAGCATTGTAGTACAGTTTAAAGGGTTGACAAATTGAGTGTACTAAAATTACAACTGAAGTGGTGGTGAGGTGCTGCATTCCCAGCTAGGTTATAGAATAACCTGTATAAGGGAGTACAGTGCCAGTCCCCATTGGATATTATAACTGTATTGTACACAATAAGAAAATGAAGGTAAATGAAGGTTATTTATTGCTCATCATCATTCATATTTTTCTTTCTTTCTCTCTTTTCTTTCATATGGTCGAAAAAATTGCCTGTCCTTAGAGCAAACAACGTCATGAATTTTGTGGAACTGTCAAAATGAAAGGGGTTCCTACTGATAGTGTATTACGTACCCTATGGGTATGTGTCAGGTAAAAAACGCTTTATGCCGACGACGTACCAGGTTATCATAACTTTGCACGAGCTTACCAAACAAAGGAGTGTCAGCTAGATAACGCTTTATGCCTTTGAAGTACCAGGTTATCATAACTTGGTAGGAGCTAACCAAACATATGAGTGTCAGCTAGAAAACGCTTAACAGACCACCACCGCGTACCTGATTGTTAAACTTGGTAGGTTTATTACAACATTTATTGAACCTGAGGCGATACGAAGTTCGCTGGGTCAGCTAGTAATATAATATAATTCTTTATTTATATAAAACAGATTGTAGTACACATCATTTTTTACAAAGTAGGTAGTATAAAATATCTATACAATCAAGTGGGTGACGTGCTGTTCTCCTATTATAGCTAGGCTATGAAATAGATTGTATTAAGGAGTAACAGTGTCAATCCTCTCAAATGTGGGTACTACATTTTTATTTTTACAAGTGAAATTTTTAATGTTTTACATACTATTTGGACCGCAAACGCATTTGTGTACGTGTGTGTTCTGTGTGTGTGTGTGTGTGTGTGTGTGAGGGTGTGTGTGTGTGTGTGTGCGAGTGTGCGTGTGTGCGTGTATGGGTCTGTGTGTAAGTGCGTGAGCGTGCGGCTGTGTGAGCGTGCGTAGGTAAGTAAAAGGATTGCATTAGTGTGAGTCTATGTTTGGTGAGTGGTACAAGATATAAACTTATCATTAGTTAGTTAAATTAAATATTTTTTGGTTTCGTCGTGGGTTTTATTTTGTAGGAATGTGCGGACAGTATTTTTACAATTATTATAAGACAATCTATTTATCGGACATTCTTTGTTTATTGTATAGTAAAGAGACGGACCTAAATAATAAAAGAATCTTTTAGTAATCGATAAACGGGTTCTTGGAGTATTTCATATTTTATCTTTTCGACGTTTGGTAATTTAAATATTTCAGGTTTTACGGTATTGCAGCAGAATTTAGTGTAGAATAAAGTGTTGCCGTACGTTGAAGACGTTGCAGTTTTTGTATAGCTGATTAGTTGGATAAATTATCGGACGAAAGGACGCCACTTTCAGTATGGCGCGATGTGCAACTTCCAACGGTTTTAGGATGGTTTTCGCAGCACCACCCCAACAGGCAATACAATTGGTAATAACACATAGGCATAAGGCAAAATAGACATTAAGTATAATATATATAATATATACCTACCTAGTAGTTGTAGACGAGCTACTCTGTTAGGAGAAGAACGTTCCGAAATAGCAAAATGTATGCCCTTGGTTTTCTCTACATTCAGCGTCAATAGATTGTGTTGCAGCCAGTTCGCAACAGCCTTCATCCCCCCTTTCACCACGCATTGCACTTCATCCCATGTTTTCCCATGAAATATTATTGCGGTGTCATCAGCATAAGTGAAAATTTTTGCCTGTGGGAGGTTCATGTTGCAAAGTCCATTTATATAAATAATGAAAAGTGTGGGCCCCAGCACGCTTCCCTGGGGAACACCAAAATGCACGGTGGTTGGGTCATTACAATATTCCCCTAGCACAACCCTATGCGTTCTTTCACATAGATATGAGACAAACCAGTCTAATGCAGCACCACGAATTCCCAAAGTGACATTTCTTTTATCAGAATTTTTCTGGAAATCGTATCGAAGGCTTTTGCAAGGTCCAGGAAGATTCCAGTACATGCCCGACCTTTATCCAGATTTGTAGTTATAAACTCGGCTAAGTTAGTTACTGCATCTTCCGTAGACCTGCCAACCCGAAAGCCAAATTGATTGTCCGAAAGTAACTTATTTTTTTCCAGGTATGCCAGTAGTCTCTTATTGACAACTTTCTCAAGAATTTTTGAGAGAGCTGTCAGCAGAGAAATTGGGCGATAATTTGCTGGAGTATTTGGATCTCCACTTTTGAAAATCGGGCAAATATTTGCAATCTTTACGTAATCTGGTACAACCCCCTTACTTAAGCTTAAATTGCATAGGAAAGCAATCGGCCAAATCAATATATGGGCGCACTGCTTAAGGAATGTGTTATTAATCCCATCATATCTCGTCGCTGATGTCGTTTTAAGATGAGCAATAATTGCAAGTATTTCCTTTTCGTCAGTTGGAGCAAGAAAAAAAGAGCTTGGATCAGTATGTAACGTACTATACTGGTCATTGTTACAGGCCAGATCAGTTTCCGACATGTTAAGTTGTTTTAGAGTTTTTGCTGCAAGGTTCTTGCCAACGTTAGAGAAGTAATCATTAACTTTATATAGTGTGGGGACAGGGTTGTCACTATCAGTTACCAGCACAGACTTTCCTGTTTTTTTATTTTTGATATTGCAAATTTTCTTTATTTCATACCATAATTTTTCACAGTCGCCGTTAGTTTCTATTAGTAGTTTGCGGTCATGATCTTGTTTCAGATTGGTTAAAATATTGTTGCAATGATTTCGATATTTTTTATATTCTTGTTGAATGAGAAGATTATCGCGATTTTCTTCTTTCTTTGCATTCGTGTACATTAAGTCACGTCGTCTTATGCACTTCAGAAGACCTTTAGTAATCCATGGCTTGATAATGACGTCTGAGCTACGACATACACGAATAGTGGTGTGCCGATTTATTTTACTAGATAGTGTTTCAACAAACTTTTGAAATGCTCCAGTAACATTTGAATATTCCAGAAGCCAATCCCAATTTTCATTTTCTATTTTTTTTTTTTAAACTTTTGTAGTCAATTCGCGTATGTCGTTTCTCGCCCATGGTTTTAACTAATTCTCGGTGAATTCCAAATATAACCGTCTCGTGATCTGTTATGCCAGTATCACAGACAGTTACAGTTGCAGGCTTCTGAGTTTTGATCATAACATGATCCAAACAGTTGCTTCCTCTGGTCGGAAAAGTATGTGCTGGGAAATATCCATAGTGGCCAGTTAAGTCTAGGTACTCAAACGCGCGTTTGTCAGTACAACCCGCCTTTATATCTATGTTCAAATCCCCTACAATAGCACAGGTGCTTGCTGTACATTTTTTCATCACGTCTGTTAAGGATTCACAGAAGTTATTTATACTATAAAATGAAGGTGACCTGTAGATGGCTATCAAAGATAGTTCGTTACTAATATTGACAACCAAACAGTTTGCATCTTTGCAGGGTGGTTCTCCGACAGAAGCCTGGAGAGACGATTTTGTGTAAACAATTATTCCGTCGTTTTGATTAAGATAAGTTTTGGAACAGTGATAGTCGTAGTTATTAATTTCGAAAGAAGCGTGCTCACCGTCAAGCCAACACTCTGTTAAAATAATTATATCAGGCGTAAAAAGCAGCCGGCTCATAAGAACTGCAAAATCATCAAAATTCTTTTTGATGCTGCGTATATTTTGGACTACGATCGTGTACTGGCTTCCTGTGTCACCCAGATGCAACCTACATTCATCTATCGTAAGTGGTTAAGTGTAGCTTAACCTAGCGAACCTGCGACACAAGGCAAAACAAAAGCTAAATGGTCACCCATTCAAAGGCTGACCTTGCGAAGTGCAGCTTAACCTAGCAAACCTGCGTCAAAACGGCACACATAAACTTAATGGTCACCCATCCAAAGGTTGACCTTGAGAAGTGTAGCTTAACCTAGCGAACCTGCTACACAAGGCAAAACAAAAGCTAAATGGTCACCCATTCAAAGGCTGACCTTGCGAAGTGCAGCTTAACCTAGCAAACCTGCGTCAAAACGGCACACATAAACTTAATGGTCACCCATCCAAAGGTTGACCTTGAGAAGTGTAGCTTAACCTAGCGAACCTGCGACACAAGGCAAAGCAAAAGCTAAATGGTCACCCATCCAAAGGCTGACCTTGAGAAGTGTAGGTTAACCTAGCAAACCTGCGACACAAGGCAAAACAAAAACTACATGGTCACCCATCCAAAGGCTGACCTTGCGAAATGCAGCTTAACCTAGCGAACCTGCGACAAAACGCCACACATAAACTAAATGTTCACTCACCCAAAGGCTGACCTTGAGAAGTGTAGCTTAACCTAGCGAACCTGCGACACAAGGCAAAACAAAAACTACATGGTCACCCATCCAAAGGCTGACCTTGCGAAGTGCAGCTTAACCTAGCGAACCTGTGGCAAAACGCCACACATAAACTAAATTTTCACCCATCCAAAGGCTGACCTTGAGACGTGTAGCTTAACCTAGCGAACCTGCGACACAAGGCAAAACAAAAACTAAATGGACACCCATCCAAGGGCTGACCCTGAGAAATGTAGCTGAACCTAGCGAACCTGCGATGCACGGCAAAGCAAAAAATTATTTTGTAAAGATAATATTTATAAAGCATACTTTACGAAAGGGAATGGGTGATTCTTAGGAAAGGAGGATAAAACGTGTCCAGTCACAATACTTCTTCGAAAAAAACCATATTTAATAAACAATAGGGTTTTAATATACTTTCGTTACCGGCACAACTATTAACACAACAAAAAATAATATTAAACTTAGTTTAGTTTCAAAATTAAACCAAAATCTTCCTCAAACGTCATTATCTCGCATGTCCCACAAGACTGCCCTTGGTTATTTCGTATGATAAAAAAGTCAAACAAACCTAAACATCTTAATTTTTTGTGCCAAATCGTCCTCAAATTATCAAAGTTCCTAATAACCGTGCATTATCTAAATTTCATTCATTTTACCATAGGAAACCAATAAGAATTAAGTTTGCCATAAAAAAAATCATTATACGCAGCAAGGATTGCTTTAAATAGTTCTCTATGGTTTTCCACTTCACATTGAGTTTGAAGCTCCCGGCACGTTCCCCCCGTACCTCCCTCAGTCGAGCTGCACGCTTTAAACGAAGAAGACGTGTTGTGTTTGGCGACCAGCCGATCTATTCTGTTAAAATCTCACCGTGAGAACTCAGGTGAAGTGACCTAAAAGTGAGCTGTCATTCCATCTGAGACTAGGGATTGACACTATGACAGTTCACTTTAAGCTCACTTCACCCGAGTTATCACGGTGAGATCTTTACAGAATAGCACTACAGGTAATTTTACATTTCGTTCTCACAAATTTGTTACCAAGGAGTCATTATACTTTTGCTGACTGTTGTTGCAAATAATTGTCACATTAATCACATTGTTTGCTATTATTGTGTGTCGAAAGTGAACTTATTCATATCAATGTGTTTTAAAGAAGAATTTGGTCGGTTTCGACAAGTTGCAACCTGTTTTCTCGATTTCGTCATTTTCACCAACATCATTAGCTTCAAAATGTGTGTTGCGTATAATGACAAATAAAGAATATAATGATTTCTTCTGCTTCAAATAATGACAGCTGTTGAGGATAATGATTTGTAACAACAAACAAACACTAAAATATCATCCTTAAGCATCATATCAGGTCATAAATCATACGTAGAAGAAGTTCATACATTTTATAACGATGATGCTAATAGTTCTTTAAGTGCTAGTAAAAAAGAATTTGTTACAAAAAATAAACTTAAGATGCAGAAGCGGTATCTGAATGCCCCACTGAAGATACTTTATCAAAATTTTATATCTCAAGTTGGTATAAAAATAAGTTACTCGACCTTTTGTAAGCTTCGACCCCTTTGGACAGTTTTCCCTAAACCTACCAATAGGGATACTTGTCTCTGTCCCCGACATCTTAATATGAAGTTATTTCTACAAGGTTTGCATAGAGCTTGTATTGTAAATGTAAGAACTTGTGAGGAATTATTATCAAAACTGTGTTGTGACTCGAAGAATTTAGCTTGTTTAAATAGAAGTTGTAATACTTGTTCGTCAAATCATCTCGAATATTTAAATATTTCTGATAACAATGTCTCATTTTATGAATGGCGGAAATCAATAAAAGAGATTACACAAAAAATGGAACTAAGAAAAAACCGGCCAAGTGCGAGTCGGACTCGCGCACCGAGGGTTCCGTACAAACCTGCAGGTCATCATCATCATCATTCGTCATCATCGTTTATGAAATTAAATGTTTTTTTTTTAATTTTTATATTTGAGTTGACTGAATGAAAGGTAAATTGTGGTTTACGATTTATGACGTATTAAAAAAAAACTACTTACTAGATCTCGTTCAAACCAATTTTCGTTGGTAGTTTTCATGGTAATGTACATCATATATTTTTTTTAGTTTTATCATTCCCTTATTTTAGAAGTTACGGGGGGGGGGGGGGACACACATTTTACCACTTTGGAAGTGTCTCTCGCGCAAACCATTCAGTTTAGAAAAAAATGATATTAGAAACCTCAATTTCATTTTTAAAGACCTATCCATAGATACCCCACACGTAAGGGTTTGATTAAATTTTTTTTTTGTGTTTCAGTTCTATGTATGGGGAACCCCAAATATTATTGTTTTAAAAAAAAATGATATTAGAAACCTCAATATCATTTTTGAAGACCTATCCATAGATACCCCACACGTATGGGTTTGATGAAAAAAAAATTTTTGAGTTTCAATTCTATGTATGGGGAACCCCAAATATTATTGCTTTTTTTCTATTTTTGTGTGAAAATCTTAATGCGGTTCACTGAATACATCCACTTACCAAGTTTCAATAGCACAGCTCTTATAGTTTCGGAGAAAAGTGGCTGTGACATACTCGGACAGACAGACAGACAGACAGACAGACAGACAGACAGACAGACAGACATGGCGAATCTATAAGGGTTCCGTTTTTTGCCATTTGGCAACGGAACCCTAAAAACAACAGTTGACTGAAAAATTAAAGACTACAATTAATGTTAAAACAGCAATAACCAAATTTGAAGCAGATTTGATAGCATTCTTGAATCATGTCCACAAAATTAATTTTCAATATAATGCCATTAAAACTCTTAAAAACAACGGTTCAAGAAGCATGTCTACATGTAGATTTTTCTGAAAATTATGCTCTCAAATTTGCCGAAGAAGTCCAGGCTTTCCATTTCGGTAGTAGCCGCCAACAAGTGTCTTTACACACGTCTGTAGCGTACACACACAATTTTACTTCCGGTGTTGTTACTCCGATTTCTTTTTGCACAGTTAGTAATTGCTTGCGGCATGATGCACCAGCTATTTGGGCTCATATGGTGCCACTAATTCAGCACGTTATTGAAGTTAATCCTTTAATTGAAACCCTACATTTTTTATCTGACTCGCCATCATCACAATATCGAAATAAGTATATGTTTTTTTGTAATATCACAAATATGCCAAGATTTTCATCAAATTAAAAAAAATACTTGGATTTTTTCTGAAGCGGGACATGGAAAGGGTACCCCTGATGGGGTAGGAGCAGTTCTTAAAAGGACTGCTGACCGTATGACTCTTTTTGTTAAAGATATTGGCACTTATGATCAATTCTGTGATATATTAAAGCAAAGTATTGATAATATTACTATTAGAAAGGTAGATGAACAGGAAATAATAGCTAAAGAAAGATTAATTCCAAAAACATTAAAACCCTTCAAGGGCACACTTTCCGTGTACCAGGTCCTATGGGATGTAACTGTTCCAACGACAGTTCTTAGAAAACTCAGCTGCTTTGATTGCCATACGGATAAGAAATGTATCCATGGATATGATTTAGGAAGTGTATCAAATTATAGCCATGGAAACATTGGAAACATTGATCCTAATTATGTTGCTCCATTGTCTAAATTGGTAAATCGTAACCAAGAGCCCCGTAAGCAAAATCCAAATAAAATAATAGTTGTTCTTTCCGACATTAAAATAGGATAAAGCAACTCTCTTTATATTGGTAATTATGGAGATTCAAAACCTAAATTTTAATACTAATTTTTAATAAATATTTTCTCTTATTATCTATAAGGTTAATTTCATGTGAGTATTTGTCTCGATTGAACAGATTACTGGACGCGTTTATGTACATCGAGTTCCTTATTTTATAAGATAATTAAAAATCGCCAATTATTGGTAAACTACTTTTTTAATTAAGTGAAATGAAAACTGTGATGATAATGTTGCGTAGATCGTAAAGTCTAGAAACATCGCGCTAACTCCATCTCAGAAAGGGACAGCGTTACGTAGATCGAAAAGTCTAGAAACGTCACGCTAATTCCATCTAAGGATGGGGCAGTCTTCGAAACTACTCGAAACGACACGCTAACGCCATCTGTTATCAGGTAGCAAGTACTACGAACAATTGTACGTAGACGCCACCGCCATCTATTGTCGAATAGCGGGATTAAACAGTAAATAGATGTCTGTGGAAGTTACTGGAAGTTTCGACGCTACGTGTAAACTGTGGAAAAGTGTAGAATGTTCGCGAATGTTCTGCTCGGGATATAAATAGCGGATTGTCGGGCTGTCGGGCAGTTCGATTTCGGAAGCGAGCGAATACGAATCAAGTGATACAGTACAAGCGAAACAAGTGATTCTGTTTGACGTTTGTTTATTGCAGTATTGTGATTGTTTAATTAAACTGTGGTGTGTTTCGATAATTTTGGCTTAAATTAATTTATCCCGAACCCCAGCTCGTAACAATAATAAACCGGAATCAGAATCGCAAGTATTATCAGACATACCTATACCTATTTACATATATGGAAGATATAAACGTACCTTAACATAAATAGACTGTCATATCGATAGTTCTTCTGATTCTGATATTTTACATAAGTTTTGTTCATTATTCAGGAACACTATAATGTTCCTTTAATAAGGATTATTTTAATTTAATTTATTTATTCAGTTTCGGACAACAATAAAATCCATCTTGTTAGTGAAAAAATAACTTATAACTAATGTTAGTAATACAACACACAAACAATATTGGCAACACATAATGAATTAAGTTTCAGAGGCAGGTTGTGCAGAGAATGATCAAGCAAGAGAACAACTACCTAGTTGACCATCCTCTCCACAAAATGCCTCAGAACAGGGGAGTAAGGACTCTCCGCCACTGTTTTCAGGATACTATTGTTACTGACCCGCGTCCGATGCATCAGTGAAGCAACTTTTTTGCGTATCAGGGCGTGGAACCCGTCAGTTCGGTGTTGATTATGATTACCAAATAAATATGATTACTGTAAAAGTGAGAACAAAACCATTGAAATTAGAAAAAGTAAATATTGATATGTAAGTTGTATTTTAATTAAACGAAATGGTTTATTTAATACTAGTTTTCATGCGCAACCACGCCCGTATGCATGACAGAAAAAAGTAGCTTTTGTCCGTCTCTAAGTCTTAGGGAATCTCCATGATATATTCCACAACAATCGGTTTAACCCTTTAGCCGTGAAAAGGTGACAGATATACAGAGTTACTGACGTATTTATAATAATTATTTATCAGTAAGAAAGCTATGGGGAGGCCTTTGCCCAGCATTGGAAAAATATAGACAAATTTAAAAAAAAATTGTTAAAAAAAAACTAAAAAACACGCTTCCATTCAAAACCAAACTAAAAAGTACAAAATAATGGAAAAAAAGCGTGGGGTGCTTTTTAAGGTATTTTTTTATTGATATCAGGCACCACCCCATGCTTTTTTTCCATTATTTTGTTACATTGAGGAAGCGTGTTTATTATTATTTTTTTTTTTTTTACTATTATTTATTTTCTATTTTTTAGGGTGTTTCGAATTTTGAGACGTATGTCAGCGTAGTTTGTGACGTATGTCAGCGTAGTTTTCGAAATCAGTTTTTTTGCTGTCCTGGTAACCCTGGCAAGGATAATGGCACAAATTTATGAAATTATTGCATTGTCATCGGTCCTTGACAGGTGTGCAAAGTTTGAATGAAATCTGGTCGTTTAAAGTGGGTCAAAATCGCGCTATAAGGAGTCGGTTACAAACAAACATACAAACATAAATACAAACATACATACAAACATACAAGTGAAGCTAATATAAAGCGTGTAAAAAAGGATATATCATTTATAAATTACATTATTTTGCACATATATACTTTCTATCTGTGATTTTATGATTAAAATATTGTGTTGATTCTTAATGGAGTTGTTTTATTCCATTTTTTTGTAACTTTAACTATAAGAATTGTCACAAAATCATTATTCGTATCAGTCGTTATTTTTCCTCAACGTAAAATCATTAACTTCCACAAGTTGTCATTATCATCAACAGTGTTTTTTTTTTAATTTGATTTATTGTTTTACCAGGGGGGTGAGGTTACTCGCGTCCGTAGGATTTACCATCTTCTCCTAGACCCACCCTACACGTGCCCCCTGGGTGGTGCCAAACGAGTAACAGGGCTCAATCACCTATGCCCAACGCCGAGCAATAGGCGGCGGTAAATATCCTATCATCAGGCCTTCGCAGACCTTGGAGGACCCTAAAAAGAGCGAAAGCAGCGCCTTGGGAAAGTGCTGTAGGAATATTTCCCAACCCCCCTTTAAAAATATGGAAAAGTTAAAGAATATGGAATGCGATTTGTCATGCGATCCGGCTAACCCTCGGCGCTTTTTGGTATCCGGGCCAGAGAGTGTGAAATTGGTTACCGAAGACTACGTGGATGCGAGTAACCAGGCATCTACGTCAGTGAATGCTACTGGAAAACGATATGTACAACAAGCTTTCCACCCTAGTTTGTTTATGAGTAGACCAAGAAGTCAATCTCTTGGAAGCAAATCACAGCTTGAAACTACCAACACGGCTCTCTCAACAAAAGAACAAAGAAGCCAGCCTCCAACCAATAACACGCCCTGTCCTCCAGAATGGCAAAGAGTTCCAACAGCTAGAGGCAAGAAAAGAAAAAAGTTATCTCAGTCGCCATCTCCTGAAACAATCAAAACTTCCAATAGGTACAGTGGCCTACAGGTTGACCTGACGGAAGATGAACGCGAACCTAAAGAGAAACACCCAAACAAACCTCCACCGATTATCCTATACGGTATAGAAGACATAAACAAATTAACTGAATTAATCAACACTGTTGCTAATATAGAAGATTTTTTCCTCAAAATTGTAAATAAAAATCAATTAAGAATAAATTCCGTAGATATAGAAGCATATAAGAAAATGATTACTCTAGTCCGTGAAAATGGACTTATAGGCCACACTTTTAATCGAAAGGACCAACGCTGCTGCCGTTTAGTAGTGACAAAGCTCCATCACTCAACTCCGCACAGTGCCATCATAGAGGAAATTGAAAAAACTGGAAATATAGTACAGGGAGAAATTATTCATGTAAAATATGGCCCAGAAAAAAAACCAACGTCGACATTCTTTGTAAATCTCGTGGCCGGCCCAAACAACAATGTTGCTAAAACAATAAAATCTATTAACAACCAAATTGTTACAATTGAAGAACCCAAGAAAAGGAACACGTTACCACAATGTCAGAGGTGTCAACAATACGGGCATTCTAAAAACTATTGTATGCGGCCATACCGGTGTGTAAAATGTGCACAAGACCACAAAACATCCGATTGTACTAAAAAGGATCGAAACATCCCCGCCACCTGCGCGTTATGTGACGGTGCACACCCTGCTAATTACAAAGGATGTGAGGTTTATAAAGAAATACTATCTCGTAAAGCAGGTAGACAAAAGCATACAAAGGTGCGTACATATACCACTACCACACAAAATAAACCAAATTATGTAGGACAGTCAAATAGTATCACAGAATCACACCGACAACCATACTAATATCAACTGTTTGAGAAATCAAGACAAACAAATATAAACTCCTTAGATTCGAAGTCCTATGCAGATGCCATGAAAACGCAACTCACAACACATAATAACAACTTAGAAATACTCACACAACAAGCTGTAAAGCTAGATAAATTATTAGAACAAATGTCAACTATGATGAACCTACTCACAACAGTAATCAACAAACTTGTCCGTTGAAATGGCCACTCTGAAAGTAGCAACGTGGAACACAAACGGGTTGATTAAACACAAATATGAAATACAAACTTTATTGGAATATGAAAACATTGACGTACTTCTTGTGTCTGAGGCACACCTAGTACCCAACCACAACACAACGTTGAAAAATTACAGCATATATTCGACATCCCACCCGGACGGAACAGCTCATGCAGGCACAGCTGTAATCATCAATAATCATATTAAGCACGAGATTCTTCAAGAGTATAGAACAGAGCCAATACAAGCAACTACTATAGTGGTGCATGATAAACGAGGATCTATTACATTATCAGCTGTGTACTGTCCACCAAAGCACACCTTAAAAGAAGAAGCATTTACAGATTACTTCAAAACCCTTGGAGACAGATACATATGTGGAGGTGACTGGAACGCCAAAAACGTACACTGGGGATCACGGCTTACTTTGCCCAGAGGCCGAGAACTGAAAAGTAGCATGGACAAAAACAAACTATATGTACTGAGTGCAGGTTCACCTTCGTATTGGCCTACAGACCCAAATAAAACACCAGATCTGCTGGACTTTTTTGTGTATAAAGGACTGTCAAACCACTACTTAAGTGTGGAGACTTGTCTAGACAGCAGTTCAGACCACACACTAGTAATAGCCACAATCAGTACCACCATAATTGAAAGACCAGTGAAAGAACGACTCTACACAAAAAAAAACAGATTGGGATGCATTCAGGGACTCCATAGACGAAAACCTCGACTTGAAGGTGCCACTTAAAACGAAAGAGGATATCGAAAAATATGCAACAACCTTAACGCACTTAATACAAATAGCCGCGTGGAAATGTACTCCATTTACCACCGTAAAACGAGGTATTGGGAACGTACCCAAGGATGTAAAAACAAAAATCCTGGAAAAGAGACGACTCAGAAGGGTGTGGCACTATAGCCGACATTCCCAAGAAAAAAAGGCGTTTAATAAAGCAGCCGCTGACCTCAAACAGTACCTTAAAGACATCGAAGAAGAAACCCTACAGAATAAGTTAGCAAACTTGGATCCCCAAGCGAAAAACGAGTATTCACTCTGGAAGACGGTAAAAAGTAGTAAGGTGGCCCCCCAGGTTTCACATCATGCCATCAAAACGAGGAACAACTATTTGGCGAGAACTGACATAGAACGGGCTGAGGCGTTTGGACAGTTCTTGCTTGAAGTCTTCACTCCAAATGGTGGTGATGCAGAAACAGAAAAAGAAATACAAGACTACCTAGATACTGAACTGCAACTATGCCTCCCAATGCAAAGCTGCTCACCCCGCGAAGTTCAAAGAGATACAAAAGGTCTAGAGTTAAACAAGGCTCCTGGCTTCTGCCTGATAACGGCCGAAACACTACGACAACTTCCTAAAAAAGCCATAGTGGGTATAACGCACCTTTTTAACAGCATTATCAGGATTGGTTATGTCCCAATGATATGGAAAATATCAGAAATAACCATGATTCCGAAGCCTGGTAAACCTCCGCATCTTGTGTCTTCTTACAGGCCAATCAGTCTACTACCAACCCTATCGAAATTGTTTGAGAAGATCATCTTACAAAGACTAACATGAATACTTGACCGAAACGACCTCATCCCCCAACATCAGTTTGGATTCAGAACTGGCCATTCGACAATCGAACAAGTCCATCGAGTTGCCAACAAAATAAGAGATGCTCTCGAGAAAAAGCAGTACTGCTCTGCTGTCTTTCTCGACGTACAACAAGCATTTGATAAGGTTTGGCACTTGGGCTTACTCTTTAAAATAAAAAACCAACTTCCCCATAACTTGTATTCGCTCTTAAAATCGTACTTGTAAGATAGAATATTTGGAATCAAAATCAATGATACCTACTCAGCTTTTCATAAAATAAAAGCCGGGGTACCTCAAGGTTCCATTCTGGGCCCTACGCTATATCTTATGTACACTGCAGATATACCCACAACGGATAATGTCCTGTCTGCCACATTCGCTGACGATACCGCTGCTCTTTGCAACCATGAAAATCCCAGTGTGCCGTCCTTGGGTCTACAGAGTCACCTGAATAAAGTCAACAAATGGATGGAAAAGTGGCGCATCAGGGCAAGCTCCAGCAAATCAGTGCATGTCACTTTTACTTTGAGAAAGGAAAACTGCCCTGCAGTTAAACTTGGAAATGACATTCTGCCCTAACAAGACTCAACAAAATACTTAGGCATGCATCTTGATAGGAGACAAACATGGAAAACTCATATTAAAAAGAAACGCGAGGAGTTAAATATACGGCTCAGAAATTTAAACTGGCTTATAGGCAGAAAATCGCACGTCACCATGGAAAACAAGATTCTTATCTATAAAACCATAATCAAGCCGATTTGGACTTGTGGTATTGAGTTATGGGGATCAGCAAAAAACTCTAACGTGGAGATTTTACAACGTTTTCGGAATAAAGCACTCAAATGATAACTAATGCACCCCTTTTTATCAGAACCAGTGAATTGCACGAGTACACAGAAACGAAAACCGTTAAGGAGGAAGCTGAACACTGAGTAAAAGCATACAAAGACCGTATTAAAGCTCATACTAACAACCTAGCAACAGCGTTATGTGAACCCATCAACGTCAGAAGGCTCAAACGACAACACATATGGGACCTTATTCAGTAAAATAAAGGGAAAAAAAAAACTAATTTAATAAGAGACAGCTTCTTCGCTGGAGGAACAGTTCTCAACTGTCAATACACCTGCAACAAATCTGTTAATGGCAGGCCGACCGCAAGACGGTAAAAAAAAAAAAATGATTTATCTCTGAAAATATTAACTTTACAATGGTGCCTCTTTTATCAATTTCACATACATTAATCCAGAAATAATTCTAGTATAAAATAATTATTGTGCCACACGGTTTTTTTTTTTTTTTAACAAAATCGTCGAATATATATTCCGGACTAAGATTCACCCAAATGAATATGGTATAATCAAAAATAACGTATTAATTAATATGTTAATTATCACATCAAAAAAAATCGCATGGATATTGGAACTTTGTTGCCTAAGGCCAATAATTTTCAGTATGGGTCACACCAAAATTTAGGTTTACCCCTCGCCTAAAATGTTTCACATCAAAAAAGAGCTTTGGTTATGACGGAATTTCCACTAAAGTCATATTTGTTGACAATAGTATAGCTGGCTAAGACGATATGTCGAACCATAGGCCGATAGCTTTAATTCCCGTATTTTACAAAATAACAGATAAAACCATATATGAAGCAATGGTGCCGATTCCGTTGTACACCGAACTAAACTAACTAAACTACCTCTAAAATTCCTCACTTTTGGCTATGAGAATTGTAACACTATTCTGCAAGAAAAATCTCTTAATTTAAAAATTATTTTGACATGGCTAAAATCGAATTAACAATCGCGACTCATCGTGGTATTATTTTTTTTTCTTTTAAATTCGCAACGTGGTACATGTGTGCGCTACGCAATGAATTTTTTGAGAGACGAAGGCGCGCGCAAAAGGGCAGCCTGGACGTGTTTTATATGGATTTTTTTTACTATTAAATTTGTTTGAACATATTAAAAAAATAATTACCCACGTCTTGAGATAATGTGCAAAGGTTATTTTAATTGTGATTTTTGAGATATAAGCAAAAGAAAAGGAAAACAAAAAATTACATTACTGTTTTTGCACGTGAAGGCGAGGCGTTGGTGTGAATTTTAGTTCATGACCACTAGTTTTATTCCACACCTTTTTAAATCGTGATTAAAAATAGATTTAGTTAAAATAAATTATTGTAGTCAACATTTTTGGTGAAAACCGGCAAACTCAGAATAGCAAAATTGTCATTTTCATTAAACTAATAACTCAGTGCAATCTTAGTGCTGTCAAGTCAAACTAATAAGTTGTGTCACTTCAGTCTATTTCAGAATAGGAAATCGTCGTTTGACAGGAATAAACCAAATTTTTGAGATTTTTTGTTTAGTTTAGAGAATTTTGTGACAACAAAATCGGCACCATTATCATCTTTCGTGACTAAAGGCCCTAGGGGTATAAGCATAGTGAATTTGTCCTTGAAAGATATCGACACGATACTTTTACGAATTTTTTGGTACTAATAAGGTAACTGAAAGTTTCAGATCTCTAACCCTTATGTTTTTGAGAAAACCGGCCAAGTGCGAGTCGGACTCACGCACCGAGGGTCCCGTACAAACCTGCAGGTATTCACGGTATATGCATAAGGTTTATGTTTATGAAATTAAATGTTTTTTTTTTTTAATTATTATATATGACTTGATTGAATGAAAGGTAAATTGTGGTTTACGATATATGACGTATTAAAAAAAACTGCTTACTAGATCTCGTTCAAACCAATTTTCGGTGGAAGTTTACATGGTAATGTACATCATATATTTTTTTTAGTTTTATCATTCCCTTATTTTAGAAACCTCAATGTCATTTTTGAAGACCTATCCATAGATACCTCACACGTATGGGTTTGATGAATTTTTTTTTTTAGTTTCGGTTCTATGTATGGGGAACCCGAAATATTATTGTTTTTTTTTTTATTTTTGTGTGAAAATCTTAATGCGGTTCATGCGGTAATGTGTGTGTATTTGTGAGTATTGAGAGTGTGGTGGGAATTAGCGTAAGATACAAAGTAGATTATCAGTTTCGTCATAGGCTCAGCAACCAAGGTTTAAGTTTAGTTTTATTATTTTTTGCTTTTCAGTTATTTCGGCGGTTTAATTTTTTTTTTTAAGTTTTTATTTTATAAGTTTTTTAAACTACAGATAATCGAAAAAAAAATATGGCAAAATCCACTGCCTTCATCTCTAAGATTCTGCAAACCTATTAGAATAAGATTTATTAGCGAAACCAAGGACATAACTAATGAAGAATTTGAATATATAGATAATCAAGCAAAAAAATTAACAAAAACAGAAATACCAACATCCAGTGGAATAATTTACGTAACACATAAATTACTACCAACAATGGTGGACGCCAAGGTATGCAATGCAGCTACCAATACGTCTTCAACTATGAGGTGCTATATTTGTAGGCTATCTTCCAAAAATTTTAAATTTGAACAGAAGAATGGAAGTAGACCCAGAAAGTCTAAAATTCGGCCTATCGATTCTCCACGCAAGAATACGTTTCTTTGAATCCTTATTGCATGTGTCTTACAAACTTGGGGTTAAAAAATGACAAATAAGGTCAACGCAAGCTACAAGAATTGTAAAGGAGAGGAAAGAAATGATACAAAAAGCGTTTCGGGAGCAAATGGGCCTTTTAGTGGATATGCCGAAAGCAGGGTTCGGAAACAGTAATGATGGAAATACATCAAGAAGATTTTTTTCTGACCCCGAAACAATTCTCAAATAACTAGAATAGATTCAACATTGATCTACAGATTCAAAGTAATCTTAGAAGCAATTTCAAGTGGTCACGCGATTGATGCAAAGAAATTTGAAGTTTACACCTATGAAACTGCTATTTTGTAAGTAAAGTTGTATGAATGGCACCCAATGTCGCCTACCGTTCATAAAATTTTAATGCATGGTGCAACAGTGATATCTCAATCTATATTACCAATTGGGCAGCTCTCTGAAGAAGCTGCCGAAGCTAGAAATAAGCACTTCAGGCTGTACAGGCAAAACTTCTCGCGAAAATTTGACAGAGTAAAATGTAATAGGGACATTTTAAATAGACTGTTACTAACGTCAGACCCATTTTTAAGTAGCACTAGAAAACCACCACGGAAGAAAAGTAACCCATTCTGTTCGGAAACCATAAGTCTTTTGGTCCCTGGCGCAGAAAATGCATCAATAGCAAGCATTGACGACGAACACAATACAACAGTAACAGATGAAAACGATGAATCTGATTTCGATGATTGTTTTTTTTTGTTTTATTCTATTATCTACTATTATTATTAAATAAACGTTTGAAAACTATCTTAATTTATTTATTTAATAGTTTCCACGTCACAAATGTCACAAAATAATATTGGCCAGGTTTTTAGTACAAACTACTATGTATGACGTTACAATGGCTATTGATGCGCTTGCGCCTGTGAGGTGTGCGCGAGTGTAAGTTTTTTTACAGAGGGATTCGAGGCCCCTTCCTTGTCTCCTTCCAAAGATATGCATCAGCTCCAAACTTGGCACGGACGATAACGACTGTTATGGTTGGCGGAGGGTTAGTGAGCATAACGAGATATCGCTGGGAACATGGGTACATAATTGAAGGTCTGCTTCTGATAGAAGAAATGCTGTATTGCGTAGATTGTTAGCTATGAATGGTACCGATGGTATGAGATAATAGTACTGTAATCCTTTCTTTTGCGAAATAGATATAATTTTGTTTAGCTCAAACAATTCATTGCTTAGGAGCGGAAATTTGATCTCGATGATTAAGTAATTTGAGCAGACTAGCTGATACTTTAAGCAAACGATACAAGTCCTTGATATTTTGCGATTCTACTGGTAACGAAGTTTACCATTCAGTTGGCTACAGATGATGCTCAGCTGATACGATAACTGTTCCGGTGACAACAAATGACTGTCAATGCGCCCGTGTGATATATCTGTAACCGTATCAATCAACGTTTTCTGAATCCAACGAATATTTGATAGTATTATTGATGCTGCTAAAGATGATGATGTGACATAAATGCCATCTTTATTATCCAGCCCAATTTTATTCACCTCAGTCGATAGATTGTGAAGATGTTGCTTGATGAAGGAGAATTGTTGATTCATGATAATATTTTCATTACGACAAATGATATTAAATTCTGATGAAAATACTTGTCTGATTTTTGGTAAGTTTTTGAAGATGTACTTCATTATGACCAGTGATCGGATGCATATCTACCTAATGTTACTATTTAGCTGTGAAAGCACGGAAGCGGTTTCGTATTTTTTATTAAAGCCGGGTTTCTTGGTTTGACATTATATTTAAAGCTTTTTAGACATCGTATTTCAAAGCTGTTTGACATTTTAATTCATCATCATCATTTCAGCCGTAAGACGTCCACTGCTGGACTTAGGCCTCCCCCAATTTGGAAGGCTTTGCCATAATCGCCACGCTTGGCAGGCGGGTGGGCGATCGCAGTATGGTGGTAAAATGCATAGAGAACACTGCTGCCCATTCTCTAGTACACAGTATGTAGTAGACATTTTAATTACATTGCTTTAATTATTATTTTTTTTGACATTGCGCTAGACATTATAATTAAATTATTTTCGAACTATCTAGTAGTATGTCAAAACTGTTTGGACATTATTCTTGAAACTGTTAGTATTATATGTCGTTTTTTTTTTTTTGGAATGTTAATGAATAATTCTTAGTTCTTATAATTTTATGTAAATTGCATGTATATTCAACACAATGTAAATTGTTGAGGAATAAATGAAATGAAATGAATGAAATATTTATTTAAAATTAATGTTTAACCCCAGATGCAAATACATATGTGTGTAGAGTGGTATGTGTTAGTTAAAACAACACACAAAACACGGTAAAAACGCGCATTTCATATTAGCCAACATTTCAACTTTAGGTGAATATGCATCTGAATATCCGATCTCTAATTAAGACTGGTCTGCTCGATGTCCATATTGTATTTTTCGGCAAATCTCTCATCCACCGAATAATGAATTAGCAATATAACCCAGCCCGTTTACTAGACCTCTTTTCTGCCTTTTCGGACTTTGATATTTAAATAACATATCATAGTGTTCAATTTCGCTTATCTCGTGTTCTAACTGAAGAATGATACTCTGATATTGTATGTTGCATAATAGCTTGATGTGGTTGACGTAACCTTTGATATAGGATAAGCCTTTCCAGTAGGTGGTCATGTTGTAGTATACAATTAGACATTATAAATTGTATAATATATTTTTGCAGATAATTTGAATTATTGCGAGTGTTGTGGCCTAGAAACAATTAGGCAGTTAAGAATAACCAAGGCTCGGGCACATTCAAACCTTTTCCAAAAAATCAAACTGCTCCTGTTGCATCTGTTAAATCACTAGCTGCCTCTACAATACAACCTGACAAATCCCAAGACTTATTTGATGACTTTCGGGTAAGTTAACGGTGCAGGTCATCGAGTACAGTAAAATGAAAAATAATACTTATTATCAGATAGAGGTGTGAGGATATACCTACATATACCGGATGATATTTTTTACCGTCTCGACCTTCATATGGTGTGTTGTGTAACTAGAATACCTAGAAGGCAGGAAGGCCTTCAGATTCATCGCAGGTGACTAAAGAACCACGGGACGCGGGTGGACGGGGATGCGTGTGCGGCTCGAGCGCCTGCGAAAGCTCAATGGGGCCGCCTATCGGCCGGCTTCAAAGGGTAGGACCTAGGGCATGCAAAAACCGGGTTGTTTATAAAACCCGGTTTTTTTCGGGGTTTATGTTTACAAAACCGGTGAAACCGGTTAAATCGGTTTTTTCGGGTTTTTTTATTTGATTTTTAATAAATGAGAAATATGTCTGTACAGACAAGAAAATGCTGAAGTCTAATCAAAATATGATTTTTTAACCGACTGAAATAAGGTACAAGTACTAACAAGCTATACAAAAAGTTTCTTTACTTTATAATAATCATAAAGCTTATTATTTTGGAAAATAACATATTCTTTAAAACCTAACATACACAATTTGGAACATTTGGTAGGTAGACAAAGGCTTAAAATTACAGAATATTAAATAACAATTGAACTGTCATAAAATACAAACAGGCAAAATCAACAGTACGTAAAATGAAATCAAAATAATTATTGAAATATCGCATAAAATGGAAGTCTTATTCCATAGTAAACCAAAACAAAATAAATCTGTCATTGTTGTAGATAAAACAGACTAGCTTCTGCCCGCGACTTCGTCCGCGTCAGTTTTTTCTACCCTGACCTTTCCCGTCGCATCGAATTGCCTGCTAGTTTTCGTTCATTTTTCGTTACTGCTCCGCTCCTTTTAATTGTAGCGTGATGTTATATAACCTATAACCTTTCTCAATAAATGGGCTACTCAAACAAAAATAATTTTTCGATTCGGACTAGTAGTTCTTGAGATTACCGCGTTCAACCAAACAAACAAACTCTTCAGCTTTATAATATTAGTATAGATGAGACCTGCTGATAAAAAGGCTCTCTTTGATTCCACACTTGTTGGAGGTATAGATTCCAAAGCTTTATATACTTTTATTAAGTGCTCTCTCATTTTTCCTCCACCGTCGTAAAGTGCCATTTCCACCCTGATTTTAGTTTCTAAATCAAGTTCTGTAGATAGGCTTGCACCAGAGGTAAGTTGTTTGAGAGCCTTCTTTATTTCTTGTCGGAGTTGGTCCTTGATGTTCCATGAAACATTAACTAGGTACTGTATAGTCTAAGTTTTTCTGAGTTGTAGTTGCCGTCAGTTTAGTAGTCGAAAAATGCTTACTTATAATGTTAACCGAAAAAACCGAAAACTCCGGTTTTGTTATCCTAAAAAAACCGGGTTTCAAATCAGTCTGTTATCCGGTTTTTTCGGTTATCCGGGTATCCGGTTTGCATGCCCTAGTAGGACCGCGCTACGAAATCATTGATACATGCCGCGCATTGAGTAGGGTGCGTATGATTTGAGTTTCGATAGATTTTAATTGTTTTTTTTTTTTGTTTTTTTCCAAATTTCTGTTTTTGTTGTTCTAGTATGAAAATGTTACTTTAAATGTGTAGTATTTATTGCTAGATCAATTTAATTACATGTTATTCACAAATAAAAATAGTACAAATTTCTATGCCAAAGGCTTCTACTCCTTTCAACTATTACACCCATTTTTTTCAAGACGTTAAAAAATGGCACCCGGTATACCCAATACTTATTATTATTTTAATATTTGTCTAATATATTTTCTCCTTTAAGGTCGATAACGAAGAGTTGACGCTAATCGAAGAGTCACTGGTGACTGATGATGTTTCTTCGGACAGCGAGAAAAACAAGAATCAGTGCTGTCAGTCAGTAGTGATTTTATTTCTTTAGAAGAAAAGGAGAAAGAAAACATATAAAATGGCTTGCAGACCCCCGAAGAAACGTAAATATTCAAGCAGGTTTAGTACAGAACATCAGCCCCCCAGGACTAACTATGTATATTTAGCACTTTCAAATAACACCATTCAAGTATCAGTACATTCAGTTGGTTCTATGATTTATGAATGTGTTCAATGTCAAGCACTTCATTTTTTAGGTGAAAAAATTAAAACTCATTTTAAAAATTGTTGTTATAATGGCAAGGTATCCATAGACCAAGATAGAGCATTGAAGCCAATTTCAGATATATTATTAGATTTATACAAAGGCAATACGTCTGATGCTAATCATTTTAAGGCTAATATACGACAATATAATTCAGTATTTGCAATGGCATCCATAAATTCGAACTTGAATACACTCCCTCCAAGATTTTTTACTTATAGGGTACAAGGGCAAATTTATATAAAACTGGATCTTTGTTTCCGTTGCAAAGTCATAAACCACAATACAACCAATTGTACATAATTGAAGATGAAGCAGCATTAAATGAAACATTATCTGATTCTAGAAATAACATATGCAGAAGCAATATAATTAAGTCCTTACAAACAATGCTCAATGAATCCAATCCTTTTGTCAAAATATACAAAAAGGTGGCTGAAATTTTAGCTGAAGAGGAATTAAAAGCAGCCTCAGAAAATCGACCCAAATATTCGGTATCAATGCAGTTTTATAAACATAAATCTCTTGATTTGCGTCGGTATAACACTCCATCAAATAATGAGGTAGCGGCCATCGTTGTAGGAGAAAACGGCGAACCTCCATTAAATATAGACTTTTCTATACAAGAATATTCTCAAAATTTAACTACACTCAAATCAACCAGTCCTAACATTGACCCTTTAGCCTTTCCTTTACTTTTTCCTAATGGAGAACTCGGATGGCATGAAAATCTTCAACTCAGAGAAGAGAGTCGAACTGCTCGAAGTCGTCTTACAATGTTACAATTTTAGCAGCAGATTTGCTGTTCGTAAAAATTTTAGCCCATTATTTTACGCCGAAAAACTTTTTCATGAATATTGTGTCTTGGCCTATGTTAGGATTGAATCTCAAAGATGATTGTTTCTTCGAATGAATCAAAAACAGCTCAGAGCTGACAATTATAACAATTTAATGGATAACCTGTACAATAATGATACAGAAACGGGTCAAGACATTGGTAAAATGATAATATTGCCATCAACTTATGTGGGAAGTCCCCGGCACATGATGCAAAATTATCAGGATTCCATGGCAATTGTATGCAACTATGGTAAACCAGACTTAATAACATTTACGTGCAATCCGAATTGGCAGAAAATATTAGATAATTTACAAGGCACTAAAAAAGAACATAGACCCGATTTAATTGCCAGAATTTTTAAACTTAACTTTTAAATGACATTAGGAAACATATTTTTGGAATACCGAGTGCGTGGTTTTACACCATTGAATTTCAGAAACGTGGGCTTCCACATGCTCATATGCTTATTATTCTAAGAAATGAAGATAAATCAAGGTCATCAGACTAATGAAGATGATGACGACCACATTGAACTGCCTCTGCGATGCATTGTAGATAATTCAATTGTAGACCATATTTTTGGTGTTTCCCTTAACACAAATGATTATAAAAGTTATTCAATGAAAGCTTTACTTACTCCTAAAAACGATGATTGTTTTAAATTGAACGACCAAGTTGTCGAGGAAATCCCCGGCCTGCTTAAAATTTATGAGAGTTCTGACACTATGGTTGAGGACGATCATAATGATGTTTTAAACTATCCTGTAGAATTCCTAAATTCTATAACGCCTGCAGGACTACCACCACACATTCTAAAATTAAAAGTTGGTTGTATAGTAATGCTTTTGAGAAATTTAAACCCGACTGCCGGGTTGTGCAACGGAACCCGTCTTATTGTTAGAGCGTTAGCTTCACGTGTCATTGATGCCGAAATTATTTGTGGTAGTCATGTGGGAACCAGAGTTTTTATTCCTCGAATTCGTCTCCAACCATCTAACAGTCAACTGCCTTTTAAATTTAGTCGGCTTCAGTTTCCCATTCGCATAGCATTCGCTATGACAATTAATAAAAGCCAGGGACAAACTTTCGACAAAATCGGTTTATTTTTACTTAATCCTGTGTTCACCCATGGCCAGCTCTATGTTGCTTTCTCTCGAGTTCGAAGATTCGATGATGTAAAAATTCAAATTATCAAAACCACTGAACAAGGCTTGAAAGGTGATAAATATTTAACGAAAAATGTTTTATACCTGAGAAATTTTATGATAATCAACCTGTGATGTATAATAGAGAATATTCCTTTTACATACTTCCTAATATTATTTTTGATTTAGCTGATTTGAATGAAGAACAACAATTTCATTTTTTATTTTTAAAATTAGTAAGTACTTATCTACCCGCCAAAGTAGAGAAAGAGACTGAGTGCTTAAAACAAAGAGGTTTACAGAGAATAAACCTTAAAAGTTATATGTTTTGTTAATTTATGTTAGTTTATTTTGAATGTTGATTTAAAATAAAAATTATTTGTGTAAAAACTATTGCAGTTTTTATTTACTATATTTATTAAACACAATGAACGAATCTATGGCTTGCTTACCTTTAATATTCCTTGAGAACCGATGACTACAGAAATATCTACCTACATTGTGTACCTAGATGTGTATTATGAGTCACATTTCACCCGAGCGGAGCCGGGTTTTCATCTAGTGTTTATTATAATGTTGTCTACAGTTGGAATCACATTCCTAGCAACGAACGAAAAGTTTTTAATAATTGGCTGTTATCAGGTCATTTTCCAAGGTCACTCGATGACAGTAAGAGATCGGCAAGCGAAAACTACATAAACCAAACGAATCAGGTGAGATGGGTGGATTCACTATCAACATCAAAATTAAAAAATCAAAAATCATTTATTTGCGTAAATAAGGTACAGAAGGTTGGTAAAATATATGAATTTGTTCTCTTATTCTGCCTTTAATTTCGGCGTGCAAATATAGGCTAAACTTACACATTTCTTATTTATTTAAATTAATTATATTATCACAATCATGCAGTCATTAAGCAGACAATCCCATCAAAATTGTATTACTGAATTAAATAAATGTCAAAATAATAATAAAATAATGATAAAAGTATGTAATAGTCATAAATGTCAATCATAATTATTTCAATAATGGGAGAGATTCGCCACCCAATAATATAACAAAAATAATTTAAAATGACCGTGCAGTTTACAAACCTTACAATTTATAACCTAAAAGCTCATGTACACTGTATTTTTATTTAAATGAATTTATTGATCCTAATCCTGCAGTCATTCAACAGATAATCCCATTAAAATTGTATTATAGAATTAAATAAATGACTATATAATAATAATGAAAAAGTAATAAGCATAAATGTCAATAATAATAATGTCAATAATGGGAGAGGTTCGCCACAATAATTATTTGAAATGACCGTGCAATTAACAAAACTTACAATTTATAATCCAAAAACTCATGTACACTGTAAAAGCATTTTTCAATTAAAGACCTCGTCAAAGTAGTTTTAAATCTAGAAAATGGTAGCGTTTTTATAGAATTCGGTATTTTGTTATACAGTTTTATGCACATAATATAGCTGTTGTTATCTGTAAGTGTGAGATTCGTCCTCGGTTTAAATAACTTATTAGTATACATAGATCGTGGGGCATAGTAGTTTGTTGCATGCTGGAAAAGTCTCTTATGTTTGAAAACAAATATACAGCATTCTAATATATAAATACATGGTAGCGTTAGTATTTTATATTTCCTAAAGAATGGACGACGTGACTCTACTTGCTTCAACCCAAATATAGCTCTTAGACACGTTTTTTGCATTTCGAATGCTTGATCTCTCTCCACACAACGACGCCACAGGATAACACCCCATACCTTAGAGTGGAGGTTATATAGCCATGGAAAGCCGTTATTGCGGCATTTCTGGATACCTCGCAGCTAATACGTCTCAGAGGATATATATATTTTTTTATTTTAACACAGATGTCATTTATATGATTTTTCTATGAACAAAATTTATCTAAATTGATTCCAAGAAACTTAACAGTCAGTTTCTGCTAGGGCGACCCCTTTATAAGATATATTTAGGGCCAGCGGTTTTGATCGATAGGTATGAAATTGCATGAATTTAGTTTTATTAATATTAACTTTTAAATTATTAGCCTCTAGCCACTCTATAGTTCTTTGAAGAACGATGTTTATTTCTTGTTTGTAAGAATTTCTATCTCGTCCTTTAATTATAATTGTAGTATCGTCAGCGAACAGTACACATTTATGATTTATAACTTCTGGGAAATCATTTATGTAGAGCAAAAACAATGGCGGCCCCAAAATACTGCTCTGTGGCACGCTATATTTATTACACATAAATGAAGATTGGAATGATTCTAAGGTTTTAGTTTGTTCATTATAATATATGATCAAACGAACTTCACAAGCGAAGTTCGATCATTATTATATGAGTCGCTTCATTCGAAGATATATTATAACCAGGTAGTCCTTTTAATCTACAAGATAACATGCACACTTTAAGAGATTTATAAAATCGATATAAGTATCGACTTTTTACAACTAAGTCGATTCTATACTGACCATAACCACACCACTAGTCAAGCTATCATTATTTTAGAGATAATTAAAACAAATGCAAAACTTAATCACCGGGACTGGGTTGGGAGGGAACCTATATCTTCGAATGAAGCGACTCATATAATAATGATCGAACTTCGCTTGTGAAGTTCGTTTGATCATATATTATATTTCTTCGCTTCATTCTTCAGATATATTATAACCAGGTAGATGTTTAGAGCAAAGTTTTGTGTTTGATAATTAAAACCAAATATTTTGAAAGAATACGATGGTTTTAATCAATATTAACAGAATAGTTCAGAATTAACTAAACAAGTATTTATTTTTAATAAATACACACTCCATAATAATACGTAGGTAAATACCTAAGTAGTATAATAGTATATTAGTTACTAGTTAACGTGATCATGGAAGATCGCTTGAGGATAATATTGGGCAAAAACCTTAGACAGATTAGTCCATCTCGCGGCTTTTCTTATAGTGTCAACAGAAACCCCGACTGCGCGGCAGCGGACGTGGCAGCGTGGCGCGTGCTATGCGCGCTGAACGCCGCCACGTCCATGCCGCTCTCGGCCAATATCTGCTTAATCAATCTACTTATTGACTGTGCTGTCGCGCCCACAGAACAGATAAAGAGGTTAGAAAGGAAATAGTTCCTGATTTGTATTAGAACGCGTGTCGCCGCTTGTCTCCCACTCTTTAACTTCACTACAAGCAAAGGTCCCGAACGTACGCGAATTACGCACACTAATAAATTACACACACTTAGATCGCGAGCTTGCTATTGATTGTCACACTAACGCAAACACTGTACTTGACGTGCACTCACACACACGAAAAGCAATTTATTTCTCATACATGTTACGGTGAACAAAAAGTCGATAATCGATATCGATAAAATTACTGTAATTCTTAAAATTTTTGTTATTTAAGTTTTGCAATTTTTTGCTATAATATCGGGAGAGGGACGGGGTTGGAATAGTGTGGACATTCTAAATACATAATAATAGGTCTTTACCTATGAAATTGCCGTTTTGTATGAAAAAAATTAAACGATTTTTTTTCATGTATTTTTTATTTGTATTAATCGAAATAATCACCCATGCAAGCAATGCATTTTTGCCAACGCAGTGGCAGTTTATTGATGCCCTTCTTAAAAAAAATCAGCTGGACAGGAGGCAACAAATTCTTCAAAGGCATTTTGTACTGCCTCTCGGGTATTGAATTTTTTTCCCGCCAAGAAGTTATCCAAATTCTGGAAAAGTAGTAGTCTGTAGGCGCAAAGTCTGGTGAGTAGGGCGGATGACGGAGAGCTTCCAACCCCAGTTCTTGCAACTTGGAGACCGTCTGCTGTGCAGTATGAGGTCGCGCGTTGTCGTGCAGGAGCAGCGGAGACGAGCGATTGACCAATGCTGGTTGGAGATGTGCCTTCTGTGCTTCTCCATCATTGAGTTCAGTTCTTCACAGTACACATCTGCAGTAATGCTCACCCGTTTGGTAAGAAGCTGTGATGAATCACACCGGCGCTAGACCACCAAACAGTGACCATCACTTTTCTAGGGGTAAGTTTTCGTTTAGGGCATTGTTTAGGTGCTGAACCAGGATCCAACCAACTTGCTGAGCGCTTGCGGTTATCAAAAAGAATCCATTTTTCATCGCAGGTAACAATGCGGTTCAAAATTCCTTCATTTGTGCTACATTTAGTAGGTATCCATTGTATTCTACCGGTTGCCTCAATCCACAATTTCCTTATATCTGGATCTGTTGGAAACCTAATAATAAAATATATGTTTTCATTATAAACAGCTAACCTCAAACCAAATTTTAGACGAAAACCCCACTCAGAAACTATATTGATAACCACAATTAACAATAATTGGTGTTAATTAACAAAGGTATTTTAATTCCAATATTACTGATAATAATCATTTGAATACATTCGTAATATCGACAGTGTTTACAACTTGGTGCAACACTATCGATACGCATGGAATTTCGCGGAATTCAAGCATTGGCTCGGCACACGCGACTCTCGCAATGATCGCAATACATCGCGCGATCACTCGCATAGTACAAGATGGTACCCATGCGTTGCAAGCAATGTATAATTTTGCATCTTTTTTTCGATTGTGTCGTTTTGTCTACAAACAACATAATACAATTGTAATAATTACAAATAACACTCGTATTATAAGGTTTTAGGACTTACCGGTGAAAAGAAATCCCTTCTCGGGCTACACTACACATCTGGCTTCTTTTCCGACACGTTATGATAGCGCAAGACGGCATAATTATTATTTTTTCGCGGAGCTTCGTACGTTGACACAATATGAGCGCGACTGTTGGCCGGTGACGCTAATTTCGGTCGACATATGAGCGTTCACAATATGAGCGGCGCGCGCGCCCCACCCACAAGGCCCTTCTAACCTCTTTATCTGTTCTGTGGTCGCGCCCTTGTAGGGGCGCTTCACCGAAATTAAGAGATTGGATACGTTAGCAGGTCGATTTTTGTCTGTGACGTGGAGATAATCTTCGAGAGCGGTCGCGGGACAAATGCTAAGGTTTTCTCTAAAGTACAGCAGGGATAAGGTCGGCTGATCACGACCTGCCGCGGATGTTTTTATAATATCTCTGGTGGCTATATTGATATCGTTAGCTCCGACTGTTATATTTTCAAGTTTTATCAACGATAATGTTTGAACGCGTAGGGCAGTACTTAACGCTAATAAAATTACCACATTTTCCGTTATTTTTTCTCTACTAAGGTTTCTATTGGGGAACAAATTATAAAAATAATATAAAACGATCTGTGGGTCCCATGTACTGCAGTACTTGGGGAAGCTAGGTTTCAATTTAAACGTTCCTTTGAGGAGCCGTTTAATTCGGTCATCAGATCCGATATTAACGCCTAATGAAAGGGATAACGCGGATCTGTGACTATTTAGAGTTCCGTAAGAACTTCCTTTATTAAACTGCTCGCTTAAAAAGTGTAATACTATGGGGACAGAGCAATAACAAAAAGTGATAATTAATATTTACACAATATTGCCACCACAATTTGAACGACACGTTATATTGCTGCAGCGTGTTCTTTGATAAAGTCGCCAGCATCAGGTCCAGGGCTGATTCGGGGACGCTACGTCGCGTGAACGCCTGCCTGAGAGTACTGTGACACCCAGAATAAGGGGATTTCTGTAACATGGTACACGACATGATGTTCGTTAGGGTATATCCAAATTATTTCGGAGACGATTTTTTTCATTAATTGTGGATTGGCATGGCCAAAATGGGAAGACTAGAATACCAGTGGCACCTACCTGTATGATTTTGTGAAGACACTTAAGAATAAGTGGAGAAGGGGGAAAAGCATAAAAGAACTTATTGTTCCAGTTTGCTGTAAAGGCATCGATGGAAACAGCGTCAGGATCCTTTCTCCATGATATATAATCTTGGCATTTGGTATTGGCCCGAGAGGCAAATAGGTCAATTTCGGGTTTACCGAGATTTTTTGATATTCGTTCGAAGGCTGAATCGTATAGTTCACATTCAGTATCGAGATTTAGTCTTCGAGATTCTTCGTCTGCTTCGTAATTTGCCTTGGTGTTTATGTACGACGCAAATAACCAGGTATTTCTCTGTTCAGACCCTTGCCAAATTTGTCTAGCAAGATTATTCAAGTGGGGGAATTGGATCCCACCCATCCGATTCACGTAGCTGATGGCTGTGGTGTTATCAACACGCAGTAAAACTGAACACTCGGATTTATTGCTTGCGAAATACTTCAAGGCTAAGAAAACAGCTAACAACTCTAAGTAGTTGATGTGTTGTTTAAGTTCACTACTTTTCCAAGTTCCATGAGCTCGTTCGTTATTAGACACAGCTCCCCACCCGGTACGTGAAGCGTCCGAATAAACCTCTAATTCGAAGTTAGGTGTTTTCAAAGTATTTTTAGAATTTACCACGTTCCTTTGCCACCAATTTAAATCGTCTAGTATTATAGGGTGAGGTATAAACTGTATCAAAACTAGGATATTTTTGTAAGGCTAGAAATTTTTGTTTTTAAAAATTTTTTATATATAGCCAACCATATTTGACCGCGAGACACGCGGCTATCAAAACTCCTATTAGCTGAGCAGATTCTCTAATTGAGAACTGAGAAGATTCTGAGAATTTGCCAACAAGATTTAATTTTTTTTTTTTTTTTTTTTTAATCGTATGGCAAAGAAATTGATTGATTTTCTGAATCAAATATAAGTCCCGGGAATTTACAGGTTTGTTTTGGCACAAGAGAACTCTTTTCATAGGTAACTACGAACCCGAGACATTCTAAAAGGTTTAAAGTAGCTTTAATATTTTTTAGGCTTTCTTGATAATCATCACCATCAAAGGATATCGTCGAGAAAAACAACATTTTTAAAGCCTTGATAGCATAAATGGGATACTACTTCCTTCATGATTTTAGTAAAGGCTAACGGTGCTACTGAAAGGCCATATGGCATACGATTGAACTCGTAAGTATTGATGTTAGCGTTCATATTTTCGAAATGGAATCTCGAAAATTTGCGATAGGGATTTACAAATTGGTATGAGAGGAGGCCTGTGTCCCAGCAGTGGGAACATTAAAGGCTGCTGATGATGAGGAAATATGCTTCTTTTAAATCGATAGTGGCCATAGAGCCCTGAATAGGCAATAATTTAGATGCCGTTCAGTAGTCTTCCATTTTGAAACATGATGATTTTAAGTTTAAAATAAATCTTTTATCACCATTAGACTTTTAGGAAAACTTTTAAAAATGTTGTTGAAATAACCTGATCCTTAGTAGGTGTGCAAGGGCTTACCGCAACTAAATTTATGTGTATAGGTAATAACGTGTGACTGACTTTTTCCGTCACTGACGTTGAAACGTAAGGTACATGAGTTTGTGTCACGTTAGAATCCAACGGTATAGGAAAACCATTGCGTAACCAATTTAAAATTACAGAATTAGATGTTATGGTGAGCGAACGATCATAAAAATGAGAAATTGTTGTGCTATAGGCGCGTCGCAGCTGCCCTCGACTTGTTCGCAGAGACAAAGTTCGACTACTGATGAGGTGGAGGCCAAGCCAACGGCCCATGGTGCTGTTCGCCCTGTTCAGACCTCTCCGCCCCCCCCCCCCCTGTTCTGTAGGAACCGCGAGGGGCCTGATCAGTTTCCCTGGTAGGCCTGGTTGTCGGTATTGATACTGGGGACGTAAATAAGATGTTGTTGGTTCCATCACCGAGGTACCTTTTTGACATTTTGGAGCTTTTTTTTTTTTTCTCCTAATTTATTACCATATAAAGTTTCGTCGCTTTCGGAATCCTGAACTACATTCAGAAAGGGTTTAGCTATAGCGTAATTAATGACACTTATTCGCAATTGTGTTTCCTGATAATGAAGATCACTCAGGATACGATATCCATCGCTCAGAATCTTTATTGCTTCAATTTTATTGTCGCTACTAAGCATGACGGTCAGAGCTTTACTGATGGCTGAGACGCCAACACCCAATTGCTGTTGCTCAGCTTCCTTCCTCTTATTTCTATGACGAGACGCCTAAGAAATGGCCACCGAAACTTCGTTACTCAGTTTGGGTGCTTGAAGCAGAGTGCAGTTTTCAGGCACAAGATAATCTTTGAGTAACTTATCTTCTATTTCCTTTGGTAATCCTTTCTTGAGGATAGGTTCCCATCGCTGAGCTAAGCTATGATGAATTTTATCACCGAACTTTGGAGTACTGTCTATTTCGTCTCCAAGTGCTATCAAGAGCTCTGGATCGAGCTCTGGGCAGGTACTATCTTCCTGAATAGGAGCTGATGCTTCCACGGTCGACATGGGAGCATCATCAGGGATATAAATAGGTGCATCGTCAATCACCGCCTGATCGCCGATCTATGTTGGCGTCGGGGGCGGAACGTAAAGATTCGTTATCGTCTGAAATACATAAGACGTAACTTTGAATTCCACCTTTTTGTTCTTTGTGTTAACTCACGGTTAACCGCTAGAATCGTGGATAAAACCGCTAGGTATCATAATTGCGGGTCATTATTTAGGTTGTAATAATTATATATGTATATATTAGCTCATAGTATAGCCATTGTGTTAACGCTCGGTTAACCGCTAGGCGAGACAATATCATGTGTATTTGAAAAATCAGAACCTTCGTGTTAACGCTCGGTTAACCGCTAGGCGAGACAATATCATGTGTATTTGAAAAATCAGGACCTTCGTGTTAACTCACGGTTAACCGCCGGGCAAAAAATTAATAGCACATAAGCATCATAATAGGTATCACCATAAAACAATGCGCCCATAATCCTGGCGGGATTAGGTGGCGCCATATAATTATTTATAATTGAGGGTAGTTGTAAGTACGATACATACCAGAATCAGATGAAGATTCAATTATATATAATTCTACAACGTTTACGTCTTCGTTCAACTTCCAACTTCTTGATTTTACATCGATGGTCTTCAATTTCTTGAGAATATTCCCGTTTTTTCGGCATTTATAATAACTAGAGAGCGCGCGTGTGCTTGCTATCGTGCACGAAAAAAGAATGATAGCTTGACTAGTGGTGTGGTTATGGTCAGTATAGAATCGACTTAGTTGTAAAAAGTCGATACTTATATCGATTTTATAAATCTCTTAAAGTGTGCATGTTATCTTGTAGATTAAAAGGACTACCTGGTTATAATATATCTGAAGAATGAAGCGAAGAAATATAATTCGTTACTTCCACTGATTGTACTCTATCGGACAAATAAGATTCCAGCCAGTTATATGCTGTTCCTCTGACTCCATATCTGGAAACCTTTTCTAACAATCGTTCATGAGAGACGTGATCAAACGCTTTACTCATATCCATGACTAAAACTGTAACAGGTATTTTCTTATCAATACAGTCTGTTATTTCTTTTATTAATTGAAAGGCTGCCAAAGATGTACTTCTATTTTTACGAAACCCATTTTGTTCGTCCTTAATAATCATGTGCTTTTCAACGAAGTTTGCTAATTTGATATGAAAAGCTTTCTCAAAAATTTTGGAAAATATTGGTATCAAAGTCACGGGTCTGTAATTGTCCATTTGAGTGCTATCCCTTTTTTTAAATATTGGTTTCACTATTGATCTCTTTAATAGATCGGGAAACGTTCAATGAAATAATATTATTATTCAAGGAAATATTTAATATCTGATGAATACAGATTGGAATGCGGTGTAACGCAGGGTTTTCTCATATCTACCGGCCTCTTCAGTCTATAGCAAGGATCGTCTGGAGGACACGGTGGAGCATACGGTGGAGGTGTGCCCTGCCTGGGCGGAGCCCCACCGTGTCGTGTCTTGATAAAGCGCAGTTCGATAAAAGTAAGGCAAAAGTCACTTCGTTTTCTGTAGGGGATTACGTTCTAATCGAAAATCATGAACGGAATCATACAAAATTGGATCCTAAATATGAAGGACCTTATGAGGTCATTGAAATACAAGACGGTGACAGGTATCATCTCAAGAGTTTGAATTGTAATCGTGTATACAAGTATGGCGAGAGACCGCTTACGTCCACTCCCCAATCCTATGTACCAACTGAGCTGGATCCGTGCCTATCGGATGGCACTGATGGTAACATCTTCGTACTAAATCTCTTTTATTTAAAATGATTAGTTATCGGAGTGTGTGCATGTGAGGCGAATAAAATCTCTTTATGAGATATCCTAGCAACGTGGTGGTTGTTAAGGTTTGTCAAGCTTTGTGAGAGGCGAGGTGGCCAATGAAAAATGAAATCAGTAGAATAAAAGGCGAGGTGGCCAATAAAAAATGAAATCAGTAGAATAAAAGGCGAGGTGGCCATTGAAAAATGAAATCAGTAGAATAAAAGGCGAGATGGTCATTGAAAAATGAAATCAGTAGAATAAAAGGCGAGGTAGCCATTGAAAAATGAAATCAGTAGAATAAAAGGCGAGATGGCCATTGAAAAATGAGATCAGTAGAATAAAAGGCGAGGTGGCCATAGAAAAATGAAATCAATAGAATAAAAGGCGACGTGGCCATTGAAAAATGCAATCAGTAGAATAAAAACTTTTTAACAAAAAATTAAACCGCCGAAAAAACTTAAAAGCAAAAAATAATAAACCTTAAAACCTTTTTTGCTAAAAAGTTTTTATTTTATAACTTTTTGTGGCTTTAGTGTACTAATAATACTTGGCAAGGTATACCCTATCCAATGAAAAAAGAATTATCAAAATTGGACTACTCTGTATAAAGTTATTCGTGGTTATACATTACAATCAGTGAGTGAACAATCAATCATCCCCTGTTTTCTGCCCCATAGGGTTTGATTTTGTTTTCCAAATTTATATGGGACCACCCTCGGAGTATACCCTTTCCAATAAAAAAAGAATTATCACAATCGGACTACTATGTGAAAAGTTGTGCCTGGTCATACATAAATAAAATATACACGTCGTCGAATAGATAACCTCCTCCGTTTTTTTTTCGTCGGTTAAAAAGGTGAGGTGGCCATTGAAAAATGAAATCAGTAGAATAAAAGGCGAGGTGGCCATTGAAAAATGAAATCAATAGAATAAAAGGCAAGGTGGCCATTTGGATATTGTTTATAATCCAAAATATGTAACGTGATCAACGGCGAGGTGGCTGTTTGGATATTACTAACTTAATTTAGTATGTAGCGTGGAGGAGTCTACTAGAAGTTGTTGCGCAGAAGATAAAATTTACGCGATCTTCTTGGTCAGGAGTGGCCGAACTATAAACAATATCTCTTTCTTTTCTGCAGATAACGATGATGCATGGCCTTCAAACATTTTTGAAAAGATTGATCACTGGTGATGATAAGTGGATCACCTACGACAAGAACGTGCGAAAAGGATCATGGTCAAAGGGCAGTCTAGCCCCACAGACTAATGAGACCCGGATTAACACGCAATAAGGTAATGCTGTGTGTATGTTGGGACTGCGAGGGCAATGTTCACTATGAACTTTTACCGCGGGGCAAAACCATCGATTCGGATCTCTACTGCCCACAGCTGATGAAACTCAAGCAGAAATTGTGTTGTCTTTCATCGTGATAACGCCAGACCATACAGATTTTGTTTACATAACACAACTTGACACAGTTTAGTTGTGAAGTGTTAATGCATTCACCAAGTAGTCCTCCCTGACCCTCAGATTTCCTCCTGTTTCAATCTCTTTAGAATAGGGCACACCTGCGAGGAATAAATGCGTAATATGATGTGTGTGAGTGGGTTACACTTACTTGTAGACCATGCCGTGCGACACGACGATGTTGTCGTCGTCGCCGGCGGACGCGAACAGCGGGTAACGTCGGTGGAAGGCCACGCTGCGCACTGCGCTGCCGTGCAGGCGTAGCGTCTGGTATGGCTTCGACGACAGCTCCAGATCGAACCTTCGAGCCACACCCGACCAATTGTTTAATATGTTTACATTTATATAATTAATATTCATTTGAACTGAATAAATAAAAATGACGTCTGAAATTACAATTTCAGACCTATTTCTATCTTATCTGCATTTAGCAAAATATTTCAAAACTTACTACCCAAGCATTTGCTAAGACATTTTAATTTGAATAGCCTCCTTCATGGTGAGCAATATGGCTTTACATAAGTTGTTGCTTTGTTAAAACAATTTTTTAACGTTTGGGGGAACTTGCAAAATGCTCTTGGAGTTTTCAGTGGTCACATGGTGGACCACGACAAGCTTTTGCGTAAACTACGTCATCACGGTGTCCAAAACGAAGCTATAAACATAATACATTCTTATTAATGTAATAGGTACACATAGGTTCTATTGTGTAGAAATTAATGCTGTAAAATCGTCCGGACTACCAGTTGTCCCACAAGGCTCAATACTCGGCCCATTCTTGTTCTTAGTCTAACTATTCTATTTTAAAGGTATATATGACGTTGCAGTTCTAATTGCAGACGAAAGTTCTCTTATTTTTAAAATAGACAGTAATATACGTGGGACACTCGAGAAAGATTTGCGAAAATAAAGTGTCCTATGGGTAAATATTTTTTATTAGATCTTCTCAAACTAATCTCCACTAGCCTCTATGCAAAGTTTTATGCGTCTGAACCAGTTTTCTACACTTTTTCCAGTCCGCCGCAGACACATCGTTTACAGCCTGCTCGAACGCTGACAGCGCATCTTCCGGCGACGAAAATTGTATCCCTTTGAGCTGATTTTTAATTTTTGGGAATAAAAAGAAGTCACCCGGTGCTAGGTCAGGGCTGTAAGGAGGGTGACCCAGAAGTTTGACCGGCGTGCTGTCCAAGAAGTCCCTCGTTTTGAGCGCGATATGCGTGGGCGCGTTGTCGTGGTGGAGCAGTAGCCCGCGGAGCCCTGTGTTTGGTCGCTTGTTGCTCACAACAGAGAAAACGCGGCGCGGCGTTGATGCTTCTTTGGTTCCATAAAGAGATTGACACCAAGTAGACAGTCAAAATTGAAAAAGCTCGCGATCAAAATCTTTCCCCCGCGTCTAGATCGCTTCACTTTGGTAGGCGTTGATTCGTTTTGAAACACCCAAACCGTCGACTGGCGCTTCGTTTCTGGATTGTATTGATAAATCCAGGACTCATCACCTGTAATAATGTCGTAAACACGCCGAGACGAGCCTGCTTCAAATTTGTTTATCATATCACGGCACCATTCCACCCGGGCCTGCTTCTGAGCATCGGTGAGGTTGTGCGGCACCCAGCGTGAAACTATCCTCCTCACGCGAGGATGCACGTGTAGAATCTCGTGAAGGCTTCCCGATCCAATCTGCAGAACGTGTTGAATCTCCTGATACGTAATTCGCCTATTGTGTTGGATTAAATTTTTCACTGCTAGCACGTTTTCCTCCGTAACAGCCGTCAAAGGGCGACCACTTCTTTCTTCATGCCCCAAAGTTAGTCGACCATGCTTGAATTCGTTATACCAACGATACACAGTTGCCTTGGAAGGGCCTTCATCCATGAATACAATTTGAAGTCTATCGTATGATTCGTCCAGTTTCAGGCGACACTTGAAATCGTAAAAAATCATAGCGTGAAAATGTTCCTGGCGCAAATCCATTTTCCAATGAGACACGATAATTTAATTAGCTCGCAAAAAATGTGGGGGGGGGGGGGAATTTTGAAATTGGAACGTACCTATTTTTACTTATAAATAATTATTATTTTTATAATAGTTTATAAGTGGCCAGTCTCTCATACAAAAAAACTTTTTTTCGCAAAACTTTCTGAGTGGCCTGGTACATGATTTCGACGACGTAAACAATGCACTGTCAATGCCATATCGAATGTAACAAATCTAGGTCCCAACATCGCCTTACATAAAAGGCTACGAGAAACTGTAGACTCTGCAATTTACTGGGCATAACAGTAGATACCAAATTTCAGTGGGCTCAGTTCAGCCGCCTACGCCGTCAGAAAAGGAATACAATACACAAAGGAGAAGGGGACTTCTGGGCCCAGCAGTTAACTAGTTGAAATGTGTATTAAAAAAACCGTTATATTTTTCTAAGGGAAATCACAGAATATGGTACCATGTTTCTACCCAGAAAGCGAGAAAACTTAAATTAAGTTAATGAAACTAAATAATCGATTAAATAATGCCTGAATTACTACTAATCGATTATGAATAAATCGGTAAAATCTGAGAATATGTATGAAAATCGAGTGACAAGTGCATATCATACTTTTGCGGAATCGATTGAATCGATTCATAGTGATTTTTTTCTTCCGGCAACACTTGTGCTTGACATCCGTCAGTCACTGACTGACAGATGCACTCGTTTGTTTTCTTTCGTTCTGAGTGCGTACGTATTTTCCTTGTTTTATTGTTTAACTCCACGACCTCGGCTTTGCATATTATAACGGACTATTTGACGGATCTTGCTACTGTAAATTACCTGGCTCTGTATTTTGGACAACTGTTTACGCCTATCGATTGGATATTGACGACA